>CM066995.1:77371161-78116161 GCA_033977485.1 Hydrangea macrophylla | reverse complement strand
CAAGGCGTGACACATGAGGTCATGCAAAGTGTCCCTTTTAGCCAAGATAAAAACCTCACAAAATAGGCCACATAATGCCTTACAACCCACTGGACCTAGAGTACTTGGTTAGCTTGTGTAGACACCCCATTTTGTCGGCTATCAGATTTAGGAGACCCATAGCTTGGTGGTTCACAATGATCGTAAAAGACTCAAAAGGACTCCTGGAAGTCAGCTCTATCTCTCAGAATGCTCAGATTGACCAAAATGCCCCTGAAAGCCCGAAGTCTCCCAGATTTGGTCCCGAAGTTCTGAAAACATGCTATATCGTAAGAAAAATGATAAAATGAGTTTTTTTGTAAAACCGGAAGAAATCGTCAGCTCCCAGAGACCCCCGGAAGTCCCGGAAGTTCCCCGAAAGTCCTTGTTGACCGGTTTGACCAAGGTTTGACCAGAGTTTGACCAAGTTTGACCGAAATCGTCCGAATTCACCAGAATCATTAGAAAAGTATTAAAATGAGTTTTAAAAGAGAATCGAGCGAAAACGTCGGCTCTTGGGAGCTCCCGGAGGTTCCAAGAACTTCCTGGGAATCCCGAGTTTGACCAGTTTGACCAAGATTTGACTTTGGAATCGGGGCACCGAAACAATTTTCAAATATTTTTCATGGATACTAGAGGTCAATAGCTTTCCAACGGTATATTGCACATAATTCCTGGATTTAAAACGAATTTATTTTGAATTTCCGAAGGTGAAAAAAGGCGATCAAATCGGCTTTTATCACGAATACCGCTAAACTTTTCAAAGTGACCTATCCCTGAACTATTTTTATGTAAAGTAGACTCCATTACCTTTCCAACGGTATATCACAACCTCAGTTTGGAGTTCATACACATTTTCTGTGAATTTCGGACGAAATAGGGCCTTTTCGCGAATACCGGAACCTCTGGGGGCCTAAACAGCATTATCTGGACGAAGGAGGAGCAGTGCCGCTGCGGCACTGGCTCAGTGTCGCCACGGCACTCCCCTCCAGAACAGTGTATTTTTGTAATTAGTTTTGTGGTCCCATTTTGATTAATTAAAAACCAAAACGACATAGTTTTATGATTTCAGATGTTTGGAGCCAATGGGAATGCTTTCTAAATCCCAAAATCACCCCAAGTTGGCCTATTTAAACCCCCCATTATTCTTCATTTTGGGGGAGTCAAATGCAAGTTTAGAAAAAGTTTGGGAGAGAAAGTTGTAGAGATAAGGTTAGAGTAGAGAGAAAAGAAGCTTTCTTCTTTGATTTTCAAAACAAAAGTGAGTTCTAAACTTTGTTTATACCTCATTAGTCCTATTTACTTCAACATTCAATACACCCAACCACCATTTTAGTGAGCATTTAAGAGAGTGGAAGCTTCTTCCATGTCCAATGTTATTACATATGAGTGAAACACCATGCTACAAGTTCTATACATCATGAATATCATCTATTGATTGCTATCTATTTGCTTGCTTGTTTATATAATGTTCATCTCTTCTCACCTCATTTCTTTTTCATTTTCTTTATTTACTTACTAGTTCATCATCATCTAAGTGATGACATGAAGTTTGAGGTGAGTGAATCCTTATGGATAGTAGCTCTTAACCTCAAATACATGTTGGATAGATGATGATCATAACTTCAATACCTCCAAGGTATTCTTGAAGTTATGTTCAAAATAAAAATAAGTCTCTCCAACAATCTTGAAGGTTCTTGATGATGAGTTGAATGTTGGCATTTTAAGTGGTTGTAATCTTTATTGAGTATTGAAAATACACTTTCAAAACCTCTATTTCAAAACCCCCCTCAATCCCTCTCATTTTGATTTCAAGAAAGAAAACCTTATTTTCCCCAAAATCTTCAAAACAGTGAGTCAAAACAGTGAGTGAGCTGATTTCAAAGATTTCTCTAGAACTCAATACTCAACATATATATGCAAGGCCACTTGGAAAGTCTCCCTAACTCATTGGAGAACACCCATTCTTTTTGGTTTGACTTGGAAGTACTTGAAAATGGTCCATTTGGACCCAAACATTCCTTCCAAACATTTTGCCTCTGCTGTCACAGCAGCTTGACTAACTTCCAACTTCTTTTTCAGAAATATTTTCCAAAAGGTGTGGTCCCAACTTATTTTTCCCTTAAACTTCAATGTCTTAAGGAACTTTCTGTATAAAATGGGCCTCTATATCACTCGTTTTCATTTTCTAAGATTTTTCAACATTTCAGTCGACAATACGAACTCTGTTTCTGAATGACCTCTGTTGTTCATATGATTTCTCTCAATCTGTGATAGTTATTAAAGATTGGATTTTTGGGTTGTGTTCTAGACACAATAAGGAAGATCTCCATAAAAAATCATGCATTGAAAACATTCCTAACCCCTCTTTTCCATTTTTACAAGATCATGTTACTGTTCTGTCCACTATTCACAGCAAGCACCTTTTAACTTTCATTCTTTGATTTGATGCTTATATGCCTTCCAAATTAGTTCATATTTTAGGAAGTAGTTCATACTACATTTGTACATATCCCATGATGATTTCATTCATTCATTCATACACACTATAGACTTCTAAATCATTCTAGGAATCCATGAACACAAAGCACACTACAACCTTGGCACATTCTAGATACATACATTGCATCCATGCAAGATTTGGGGCCTTCATGGATCCTAATCTAAGAAGATTATAAGGAATGAACTTGATCACACGTTCATGCTTCCCCCGATCTAATCATCCTTTCTCATCCATCCCGGGGATTGAGAGGTCTTCTTTTCTCAAAGATTAACATGCATCATACTAGCTTGCTAAGCATATTTTGATTTCTTTGTTTATTTGTTTCAATAACAATTCATGTCCCCCTTTAGATTAGGAAGTCTTGATTTAATTGATACATGATTAGACGATTTTTCCTAGGTTTATTTGTGTGATCTTTCACTTTGCATTGTGTGATATTTGGCTTAGATCTTATGAATGATATCTTATCTTTAGATCTTCCATTTTCAAATTTTCTTATGTGATGTAATATACTATCATAGTATTATTTGTCGAACCAAACGTAGTATAAGATGATTATTTGGATGCTAATTGAGGCCCGTCGAAAGACGGGGGCGAGTTGAGGGTGTTTTAGTCGCGACAAAAGCTCCTTCCTCTCTCGTACCAAAAGCTCGAGCCAAGTTCTTTGGTTATGAAGGGCCGGTGCCCTTTATCCGTGTCAAATTTGGGTTTCTTGGTTCCCTAAAGACCAAGTGGCGACTCTATATCTGTTTTCAACAGACCCTTTTCTCTTTCTCTGATCAAAATCAAACAAGTTTCAAAAGCAAACAAAGCGGTGGAATCCCGGTATCCACAGCTTGTAAAGCGAGATTACTACTGTGGTCATGGATAGGTAAACAATGATAGTAAAGTACGTAACCATAGCTAGACTCAATGGGCGAGCCAATCTAAGCCAACGGCGTTACACTGGTAATGTAACAAAGTTAAGTAAGCCGGATGTTAAGTTGAGTGAAGTTGAATATATCGATGATGCATAGTTTTACGCACGACCTAATTATAATTCATTCAACTGTCATAACTAGTCACTATGTAATTTTGGATACGTATTTTATAGTAGGAGTGTTCGGTTAGGACGCTCACTTAGCTTTTATTAAAGCTAACGGCATATTATGCCCTGGGATTCCCATGTATAGACTGTACAGGATATGATTATCCGGAAGAGGACTATCAGCAAGGAGTCTACGAAGAGGAAGCCTTCGAAGTGGGGCCTACAATGTTGGAGGTCATGCCTATTCTAGTTAAAGGCCCATCTTCATGAAAATGACTTAGTTGTTCTTCATAGATTTTTGTCCATTCGTACTAAGTGATAATTGGCGTCACATGCCTTACTTTAACAATCGTACACTACCTTATTTCTTTACACAGAAAGATGTAAATGGCGTCCAATGCCTTAATCTCTTTTGTTCTTTTATCTATTGAAACTACAAACTTGGATGTAATAGCTAATAGTCTTTTGATGTGTATTCAGTTTATGCTTCCGCTTAAGTTACTCTCTTATTTATCTAGTGTGCTTGTGGACAATCTGTTAATGTAACTAGTCATGGCTTACGGACCCAGAAAGTAAAATTTTATTTCTTTCTAATTTTGCTGCTCCGGGCATGACACATGAGGTCATGCAAAGTGTCCCTTTTATCCAAGGGCAAAAGTTCACAAAATAGGCCACATAGTGCCTCACAGCCCACTAGACCTAGAGTATATGATTAGCTTGTAAAGCGAGATTACTACTGTGGCCACGGAGAGGCAAACAATGATAGTAAAGTAATCGTAGCTCGATCCAATGGACGAGTCACTCTAAGCCAACGACATTACACTGGCAATGTAACAAAGTTAAGTAAGTAGGATGTTAAGTCCAGTGAAGTCGAATATATCGATGATGCATAGTTTCATGCACGGTCTAATTATAATTCATTCAACTGTCATAACTAGTCACTATGTACTTTCAGATACATATTTAATCCTACGAGTGTTCGGTTAGGACGCTCACTTAGCTTTTATTAAAGCTAACGACATACTACGCCTTGGACATTCCCATGTCTTTATTGTATAGGATATGATTGTGCGGAGGAGGACTCTCATGAAGGAGCCTACAAAGAGGAAGCCTTCAGAGGGAAGGCCTACAAGGCTGAAGTCATGACTATGCCAGTTAAAGGCGTAGCTTCAAGAAAAAGACTTAGTTGTTCTTTATATATTTTTTCTAATCATACTAAGTTATAAATTGGCGTCACATGCCTTACTTTAATGATCTTACACTTCTTTATGTCGTTATATATTAATATGTAAACGGCGTCCAACGCCTTTGTCTCTTTTGTTCTTTTATCTTTTAAAACTACAAACTCATATGTAATAGCTAGTAATCTTTTGATGTATATTCAGTTTACGCTTCCGCTTAAGTTACTCTCTTATTTATCTAGGGTGCTTGTGGACAATCAGTTAATGCTACTAGTCGTGGCTTACAGACCCAGAAAGTAAAATTTTATTTCTAGCTAATTCTGCTGCTCCGGGGCGTGACACATGAGGTCATGCAAAGTGTCCCTTTTTGCCAAGGGCAAAATTTCACAAAATAGGCCACATAGTGCCTCACAACCCACTGGACCTAGAGTACATGGTTTGCTTGTAAAGAGAGATTACTACTGTGTCCACGGAGAGGCAAACAATGATAGTGAAGTAACCATAGCTCGACCCAATGGGCGAGTCACTCTAAGCCAACGACGTTACACTGGTAATATAACAAAGTTAAGTAAGTCGAATGTTAAGTCGAGTGAAGTCGAATATATCGATGATGCATAGTTAATGTACGGTCTAATTATAATTCATTCAATTGTCATAACTAGTCACTAGGTACTTTCGGATACATATTTTATACTAGGAGTGTTCAGTTAGGAAGCTCACTTAGCTTTTATTAAAGCTAACTGCATACTACGCCCTAGACATTCCCATGTCTGGACTGTACAAGATATGATTTTCCGGAGGAGGACTCTCAGGATGGAGCCTACGAAGAGGGAGCCTTCGAAGGGGGGCCTACAATGCTGAAGGTCACAACTATGCCAGTTAAAGGCGCAGCATCAAGAAAAAGGCTTAGTTGTTCTTTCTATATTTTTGTCCATTCGTACGAAGTTATAAATTGGCGTCACATGCCTTACTTTATCGATCTTGCACTTTCTTTTGTCTTTACATATAAAGATGTAACCAACGTCCAACGCCTTAATCTCTTTTGTTCTTTTATTTTTTTAAACTACAAACTCGGAAGTAATAGCTAGTAATCTTTTGATGTATATTCAATTTACACTTCCGTTTAAGTTACTCTCTTATTTATCTAGTGTGCTTGTGGACAATCAATTAATGTATCTAGTCATGGCTTACTGACCCAAAAAGGAAAATTTTATTTCTTCCTAATTTCTGCTGCTCTGGGGCAGAACACATGAGGTCATGCAAAGTGTCCCTTTCAGCCAAGGGCAAAAGCTCACAAAATAGGCCACATAGTGCCTTACAACCCATTGGACCTAGAGTACATGGTTAGCTTATAAAGAGAGATTACTACTGTGGTCACGGGGAGGCAAACAATGATAGTAAAGTATCCATAGCTCGACCCAATGGGCGAGTCACTCGAAGCTAATGGCGTTACACTGGTAATGTAACAAACTTAAGTAAGTCGGATTTGAAGTCGAGTGAAGTCGAATATATCGATTATGAATAGTTTCATGCATAGGCTAATTATAATTCATTCAACCGTCATAACTATTCACTTTGTACTTTCGCATACATATTTTATAATAGGAGTGTTCGGTTAGGATGCTCACTTAGATTTTATTAAAGCTAATGTCATACTATGCCCTGGACATTCCTATGTCTAGACTATACAGAATATGATTGTCTGGAGGAGGACTATTAAGAAGGAGCCTACGAAGAGGAAGCCTTTGAATGGCGTCCTACAATGCTGAAGTTCACGGCTATGCTAGTTAAAGGCGCAGCTTCAAGAAACAGACATAGTTGTTCTTTATCGATTTTTGTCCATTCGTACTAAGTTATAAATTGGCGTCACATGCCTTACTTTAACGATCTTACACCTCCTTTTGTCTTTACATATAAAGATGTAAATGGCGTCCAATGCCTTAATCACTTTTGTTCTTTTATCTTTTGAAACTACAAACTTGATGTAATAGCTAGTAATCTTTTGATGTATATTCAGTTTACACTTCCGCTTAAGTTACTCTCTTATTTGTTTAGTGTGCTTGTGAACAATCAGTTAATGTAACTAGTCATGGCTTACGGACCCAGAAAGTAAATTTTATTTCCTGCTAATTTTGCTGCTTCGGGGAGTGACACATGAGGTCATGCAAAGTGTCCCTTTTATCCAAGTGCAAAAGCTCACAAAATTGGCCACATTGTGCCTCACTACCCACTGGACCTAGAGTACATGGTTAGCTTGTAAAGCGAGATTATTACTGTGGCCACAGAGAGGCAAACAATAATAGTAAAGTAACCATAGCTAGACTCAATGGGCGAGTCAATCTAAGCCAACGGCGTTACACTGGTAATGTAACAAAGTTAAGTAAGTCGGATATTAAGTCGAGTGAAGTCGAATATATCGATGATGCATAGTTTCACGCATGGTCTAATTATAATTCATTCAACCGTCGTAACTAGTCGCTGTGTATTTTCAGATACATATTTTATACTAGGAGTGTTCGGTTAGAATGCTCACTTAGCTTTTATTAAAGCTAACAACATACTACGCCCTGGACATTCCATGTCTAGACTATACAGGATATGATTGTCCGGAGGAGGTCTATCAGGAAGTAGCCTACGAAGAAGAAGCCTTCAAAGGGGGGCCTGCAATGCTGAAGGTCACGGCTATGCCAGTTAAAGGCGCTGCTTCAAGAAAAAGACTTAGTTATTCTTTATAGATTTTTGTCCATTCGTACTAAGTTATAAATTGGCGTCACATGACTTACTTTAACGATCTTACACTTCCTTTTGTCTTTACATATATAGATGTAAATAGCGTCCGACGCCTTAATCTCTTTTGTTGTTTTATCTTTTGAAACTACAAACTCGGATGTAATCGCTAGTAATCTTTTGATGTATATTCAGTTTACGCTTCTGTTTAAGTTACTCTCTTATTTATCTAGTGTGCTTGTGGACAATCTGTTAATGTAACTAGTCATGGCTTATGGACCCAGAAAGGAAAGTTTGATTTCCTACTAATTTTTGCTGTTCCAGGGCGTGACACATGAGGTCATGCAAAGTGTCCCTTTCAGCAAAGGGCAAAAGCTCACAAAATAGGCCACATAGTGCCTCACAACCCACTGCAACAAGGCTGCCAAATGCCTCATAACCCATTGTAATAAGGCTGCCAAGTGTCTCACAGCCCACTACAATAAGGCCACAAAGTGCCTTACAAGCCACTGCAGTAAGGCCACCAAGTGCCTCACACCCTACTACAACAAGGCTACCAAGTGGCTCATAACCCACTGCAACAAGGCCACCAAGTACCTCACAGCCCATTACAACAAGGCCACAAAATGCCTCACAACCTACTTAAACAAGGTCACCAATTGCACCAATTCGGGTGATATGTTTGCTTAGTATCTTTAAGTAGCACTAATTTTTGAAATGTTTAGAGGTTCTAACAGATTTGTGGTCTGATTGTAGTAGAAAAGAAACTATGGACTACCTCCCAAATTGAAGTGCTTTGGTGGAAACGGTATCAAGGCAAATGGTGCAACGATGGTGTAGACACCCCAATTTTGACCGAACTATTAAACTTAGGGGGATTTATCTCTAGAAATCAATGATGAATAATGTCCCGACGATTTTCTTCAAGTTTATCGCTTCGACTTCTGAAAAGCTTCAAGTTCCCAAACCTTCCTCCTAATATCCCTAGATTTGGCCAATCACTGACCATCTGTCTTGAGCCCACTGGATCATGGGTTACTTTCTAAAAAAAATAGAATAGATTGAATAATAATAATTATTATTATATTTTCTAAAAATAACATTGTTTCCTGTATTTTATTTAGATTTAAAAAGAAAAAAATATACTATTTGGTAACTCATATGATTAATTTAGATTTAAAAAAAGAAAAAATGTGTCTATACATATATATATATATATATATAGGAAAAAGAAAATAATAAAAGAAAGTAGCCCATGTGATTTGGAGAGTTAGAGATCCCTTGGCATATTCCTTATCTAAGAAATACCCAAAAAGCCCTTTGTTGGGCACTAATCTCCCATGTGTTTTGAAGATGCTCTAGAATGTTCCTTTATTCTAGCCAACTTAAATGCCTTTCAAGTTTATTGGAATTACATAGAAGTGCCATGGAGAATTAGAGATGCCATAGAATATTCCTAACCCACCATAAATTGACCTATCTACCCTTATCTTAGCCCCTAAGATAATGAAAGTCTATAAAAAAAACCATTTTTCTCTCATTTTGGGAGGGGGGTTAGACACTTGAATTGTATAGAGAAATATTGGGAGAGCTTTAGAGGAAGAAAATATAGAGAGAGAAACTCTACCAATCTCATACCCAAAACCCCACCAAATCTTTACCCAACCATCAAATCACCATTGAAGGAGCTTGAAGCTTGAGGAAGAAGAAGAGGAAAAGCTTGAGAAATTCAACATCTCTACAAGTTTTGAGAAGATCTAGAGGTAAAGCCTCCAAATATATATATATATATATATAATAATTCAATCACAAGTTCTTAGATCTAGGAACTTTTCACATTTTCAAAACCTCTCTTCATACCCCATTTCATCACACACCACCAAGAACTTATGATTGAATTTCATGACATCTCATTGATTTGGATCTAATTAATGCCTTGGGTTTGAGATAAATTAGTTTTGAAGAATTTGTGTTCCTAAACAAAACTTTGATTTCCTTTATTTCTATTTCATTCATAAGGTTCATGAGATCTTCCATATCTCATTGAAACTCTTTGAATTTGATTCCTTAGTTTCCTATGATCTTATGATCCATATGGAGATTAAAATGAATCATGGTCATAATCTACACATAGTTGGTGAGATACTAGTATCAACTCATGACTAGGATCTCTTTACTATGAATCTTATGGAATTCATACTATATTCCATGGACATTAGAGTAGATTTGTTTATTTTTAGTCTCCAATGACCATCAAATGGTAGGAGAAATATTTTAGTTTAAGTCCATCTCTATGGCTTAGACTAATCTCTTCCTTGGGTTTTGAGAAGTTCTTCATACTTCATCCAAAACCTACATGTATGTGTGTCTTTATCCTCCAATGACCACCAAGTAGTAGGAGTAATGTTTTGAACTCAAATTTTGGTTCATGAGAGTGAGTTCATTGCTTCGGATTTTGTGAAGTCCATTTCATACTTCATCAAAAATCCATAGGTCTAAAGATGTCCTTAGTCTTCAATGACCATTAAATGGTAGAAGAGATGGTTTAGTTTAAGTCCAACTTCATGATTAAATAGTTGGGGTTAACAAATAAAGTTGAACTAGCAAAATAAAAACAGTGAGTTCACGAACTGTTTTCGATCAAAGATTTTTAGTTCAAAATCTAACCGTTGAAATCAAGTGAAACCAACGGGAAAGTGTCAATAACACATTGTTTTACCACTGTAATTTTTGTTTTGGTAAGATTTTATGCTTAGAATGGTTTGATCATGGATTTTGTGAGACAACCACAATCTGTCCAGAATTTCAGAATAGTTTCAGAACAGCAAATCGTTTTTAAAATTGATAGATCAGAGCTCTAACCAAGTTTTCAAGACCTCTAATAATTGTTTATAAGAACCTTAATGTGTTAGGAAGGTTCCCTAAAAAGAATGAAGCAATTCGGATTTGTTTGCTATTTTTAAAAAATCATACAAGATCTCTGGACAGAAGGTTGTAGAATGCTGAGTGATGTCTAGTGTTTTCCATATTCCCGGAGATCTAACTGTTCAAACCTTGATTTTCTTTTTGGGTTAGAAACTAGACTCACAGAGGCATAACATATCCAAAAATCATTAAGATCCAACCGTTGGAAGTATTTTATTTTATTTTTGTAAGATCTGGTCTGCTCTCTGTAATTCATAAAAAACTGCTACTATTTCTTTGTCTAAATCTTATTTATTTCAACTCAAAAGGTCTCTTAATGTCTTAGGACTCAAACCATGTTTTGAATAATGATAATTTAGATTAAACCCAGAGGCTTAGGGATCCAAATTAGTGAATAAATTCATATCTCATTCTTGTTCATATTCATGCATTCATTCATACATGTTAATATTCATAAGTAGGACTTATCTCTTATCTAAGTTGTATCTAATTGAACATGACTTAAGATTAATTACTCTTTGATATTATATCTTGTCTAAGGCATGTGTACTAACCTTTGTTTTGTAGCGCATTTGAGGTACAACTTCTCGTCCCTTCTCTAGTTTAATTCATTTCTTTGATTTTGAATTGATTTTCGACTCCATGTGCGACACCTTAGCTTAGGTCTTGCCTTATGTGAATATGTGAATTAGAGACCTTTTCTTAGGCTTTGTATTTTGTGTATGCATTGCTCGTTTCCATTTCGCGGCTGGATCCCGGGTATGTTCTCTAGTTCTCTATTGCATATCATGCTGTTTGCTATTCGAATTATGTGACTTATGAATGATATTTTACCGTTAGCAATTTTACACCATTTCCAATATGCTTGTGTAATGTATATGTATATATGTATTAGTTGAGGGCATGCTTAGATTATTAATTTGATTAAAAAGGATGTTGAGTAGAGGCCTATCGCGAGATAGGATGAAAGGGGGTGTTTTAGTCCGTCGGGCTCCTTCCCCTTTCATTCCATAATCCCCGGACCCAGTTTATCTTTGGTTTCGCAAAAGATCAGTTTGCTTTAAAATGGTTTCTTAATTTTCCTTTAAAAAAAATTAAGTGGCGACTCATTTGTTTTTAGAAATTGATTTTGAAAAGTTGTGGGTAAAAGAAAGAATAAAACCTGCGATATCCACAGATGGCTAAAAAGGTGCTGACTTCTTGTGAAAGATAAGTGAGAGGCAATGGCATTGCTGAAACTATCTTAGGGTCAAAAACTATGAAGGAAAAGGAAACCAAAAAAAAATCAGCAGAAGTAAATGCATGTGTTTTTTTGTATGGGACTTGAATGTGTTTTTTGTGGCAGGGACTAAATGTCTTTTTTTGTCGGGAAGTACATGTGTTTTTTTGTGGTGGGAACTTGAATGTATTTTGGTGGTTGGGACTTAAAAACCTTGGCTTTTGTTGTATTAATTGCTAGTCTGATACAATGGCTTACACTGTAAATGCTTTATTTTGGCTAAAAAACTCATTGTTTGGATGGTTGTTTTACATTGTTAGTTGTTCAATTGTTATTACCAGGATTTGGAATGGCATTTTTCTGGAGAAAAATGAACTATTGAACACTATTTTTGATTCATAAATGTTGTTCTTTATTGACTACATGTAGCATAGATACTTTATATCCTAGTACAACTCAGCAAAGCTTATATCTCCACATTCTCTAAGACATCCTTTACATACACTGCCATACCAATAACCAACAAACATAATCCCAACACTAATCGACGATAAATCTTTTGTCTCCCACGAGAAATCTCCAATCCCCTTTCCAGTGATTTTATCCTCTTCACAAGTGTTGGTACAACATCTGTCACACGATCGCACATCGGAGGGTCTATCCAACGGAAGAATCCACATGTCTCGTGGACCTGCATACAGTATAAAATTTTATGCATTTTTCAATTAAACTAAAAAAAACATATATTTTGCATTAGAGAAAATACCCCATAGCCTCCATAGCTGAGAAATCGTCTTCCGTAGTTGCCTTCAGTCCATGCAATCCTAATTGGTGAGAGTTCATCACAAAAGCAAAATTTTCCTCTATCAAATCGAGCTCCAAACCCAGATTGTGACTTGCTTGATGAAGCCATAGCCTGGTACTGTCATGATTTCTCTCTCTCTCTCTCTCTCTCTCTCTCTCAGATGATACTTATCTGTCTCTCTATTTCTCAGGCGCTCTCTCTCTCTCTCTCTCACTCTCAGATTATACTTATTTGTCTCTCTATTTCTCGGGCTCTGTTTCTCTCTCTCTCTAAGAAGATGATATCTATGTTTTGTAATGTATTAGTATATGGTGATCCAAGAGCGTTTTGGTACTTTCTATCATTAAAATTGGATGGAAAACTCCCGCTTAGACTTCTTACGCGACTCCAAGCGCGTCTCGAACAAATTCCGTCAACTTTGACGAAAATACTAACTTTTACACTTTAGTTGAGACCACGAGGGGGTTAAGTGTACCATTTTAAACCATAGGGGGGGTGAAGTATAAACGGGTCTAACCACAGAGGGGTAAAATGTATTTAACCCTAACTTAAAAGGAAAGCAAGTAAGACTGACATTTCTAAAGTAAAAATTGTATTGAAATACTTCTTTAAAATAAGTCGAAAATGAAAAGGATATATGCAATTGTAATTGTTGAGAGAATTCTGAAAATGTCATTCCAAATACACCCCTTGGATAAATATAGAAGTGAGTTCTTCCTACGAACCACATTTTCCTCCTATTTTTAGGGCGTCTTTGAAAATAGAACTGACTTCTATGTGTTTCTAAGTACAAATATAAATTAGCCCTAAGAAGCTATAAATCGCCGTTTTGCCTCTATACTTTGAGCTTGAATTCTACTTATGTTCTATGTATTTGTGTAGGAACTGAGGTATAACTGGTCTATAGAGCAATTAATCGCACAAATTACTAAGGTGAATGATTGTATTCCTTGTATATACTAGTTCAACTCCCCTTAGTTGAATCTTATCTTAATATTTGTACCATCTTTATCTCACATTGTTCAGTTATATCCGCATTTCATATTCCAATTGAAAGTCGTTATATTTATTTAGGAACACTAATTATTGTCAATTCCACTCGAACATAGAGTGAAGGGAAATGTTGAAGAGGGCAGATCAAGATACGTCTCGACGAGAATCCACGTGAATACATATCTCATTCCTCGTGAATGTTTTGTTTGGTTCATGGATTTCGTGAGGCAAAAGAGAGGGAAAGGAAACAAAATCCATAAACCAAACAAAACCTAAAAGTAAAAGCAAGCAAAATATTTTTGCGAAAACAAAATTGCTTCCCCCCCCCCCCCCCCCCCCCCCCCCCCCCCCCCAAAAAAAAAAAAAAAAAGTAAAAGAATCCTCGTGAATACATATCTCATTCCTCGTGAATGTTTTGTTTGGTTCATGGATTTCGTGAGGCAAAAGAGAGGGAAAGGAAACAAAATCCATAAACCAAACAAAACCTAAAAGTAAAAGCAAGCAAAATATTTTTGCGAAAACAAAATTGCTTCCCCCCCCCCCCAAAAAAAAAAAATAAAAAAAAAGTAAAAGAATCCTCGTGAATACATATCTCATTCCTCGTGAATGTTTTGTTTGGTTCATGGATTTCGTGAGACAAAAGAGAGGGAAAGGAAACAAAATCCATAAACCAAACAAAACCTAAAAGTAAAAGCAAGCAAAATATTTTTGCGAAAACAAAATTGCTTCCCCCCCCCCAAAAAAAAAAGTAAAAGAATCCTCGTGAATACATATCTCATTCCTCGTGAATGTTTTGTTTGGTTCATGGATTTCGTGAGGCAAAAGAGAGGGAAAGGAAACAAAATCCATAAACCAAACAAAACCTAAAAGTAAAAGCAAGCAAAATATTTTTGCAAAAACAAAATTGCTTCCCCCCAAAAAAAAGTAAAAAAAAAAATCATTCAAAAGTTTCATTCCAAAGAACTGGTAGGAAAATGTGTCACAGACACCCAAGTGAGTTGTCAATGACATAGAATTAATAAATATTTGCTTAGACTTGTCAAAGCTTTAGCTAATAATATTCGTGCATTGAGCATCCAACCATGTTTGTGTTGTGAAAGATGTTAGAATGCCCCTTATTCTATTTGCAAACCAGTGGTCCTAAAATTCGTAATTATCCAAATTTTTATGATAATCTGATTGTGGATCAAATCAATATATGCCTACTATATCTATCTATCTATATCTATATCTATAATATATATAAGTGCACCGATGCCCATAAGTGTTTTACACTTTTATCAATCGGTGCACTTTTACTTAACTAATTTTTGTTAAAGTTTTAGTAAGTTTAATATACCATTTTTTTGACCATTTTTTTGGGCCGTCCACATTGATATATGTTATATATACATACATTGTTTAAGATTAGTAAACAACTTAGGAAATACAACTTCTATTCCTAATGTGTACATATATTGATTGTTTCCAAAAAAAAAAAATAAATCTTATTAGCATCTTGTCATGCAACCATCTAATTCACGTTGATATTGGTTTTTTATTATTTTTTATTTATTTGTTTATAAATTTCTTTCTTTAATTTCTTAGATAGTAGATGTAGATTAGGACTCTTAAGCATTCATATCTTTACATTTCCTTTTAACCTTTTTTTTTTTTGTTGGCAATTCCTTATATCGTATTGGTGGACTCTAAGGATTAGGTAATATCAATGAGGAGTCTACCTAAACTAAAACTAAGAGGCCATCGGTTATTTAAAAAAGAAAAAAAAAATAAAGAGAGAGAGAGAGGCCATCTTCTATTGGACAAACACTGTTATCCCTAATCAAGACAATGTAATCAAGAGAGATACGTACAGAAAAAAAAAAGATGCAAGAGTCAACCGATAATGGTATGCAAATATGAACATTCATACTTGTAGAGATATTGGTTCTTGATAAATTTTCGTAGTCTTTTCATTTTTTTTTGGGAAAAGTGTTTTCTTTTTTTCTTTTTTCTTTTCATGTTTCTTCTTAATCATGTGTCCGGTTTTTTTTTTTAATACATAGTTTATTGAAATATTATGTTTTTAAGTTCTATTTTTCTATTTGATATCTTACTGGTTTTCATGTTTTATTGCTATGATTGTTTCATGATTTAGGTTTGTTTGGCAACAACTTCTACTTTCGCCATACAATTTTTTATGTTTTTGTTGAAGAATAATGCTATGCTTCTCTAATTTTGAATTCTAAAATGGTTCCCAAATGTTTTGTCACACCGGTCACTAATCAGTCAATTTTTACTAAATTGATTTTCTTGACATTCCACTAACATTTTTTTTTACCGTTCACAGTTTATTAGCATTCCATTACCCTTTTAATTGGTACAAATCAAATGCATCTATTAACTATAACCACGTTTCTTTTTTTCTTTTCTTTTCTTTTTTTTTGAAGCATCACTTCTATGTTGGATTGTCCAGGCCTATTACATTATACAACTATCTTCAAGACTTGGACTCCTATTATTAAGTAGTACTTTACTGGAATAGTTCTATAATTTTCACGACTTCAATCAAATCCTACTTGATTGAGTTTTATCCTAATATTATAAAGCACTATTTTTAAGGACTTGATTAGTTTTTCTTTTATTAAAGTATCAAACTTGCAAGCCGCCATTAGTTAACCTCCTTAAAATTTTTGGTGAAGAAAAATCCAGGTGTGTACGTGGTGGTCAAACTATGTAATTGGTTTTGTTGTTGTTCTTTAAATTTTTTCTTTTCTAATATCTTTGTCTTACCAAATTTTTTAGAAATTTTAGACTATGTTTGTTGTCACTAATGGTAGTGGTAGTTATAGTATGAGATTTCTTAGGATATATGATAAACAAGTTATCTCCTGATTATAAGTATATTGGAAAAAAAAAAATTAGAATTAATTGCACTTTGCACCCCTAAAGTTTGGATGGTTTTGCACTTTGCACCCTAAAGTTTCAAAGGTGGCACTTTGGTCCCTAAAGTTTCATAAATGTGACAAATAAGTCCAAATAGCCCTTTAGTGACAAATGATTTCGACACTAAAAGTGAAAATTTTGTCGCAAAAAGTCTTGGAGGGACTAAAGTGCAACTCATCCCAAACTTTAGGGACCAAAGTGCCAAATTTAAAACTTTAGGGTGCAAAGTGCAAAATCACCCAAACTTCAGGGATGTAAAGTGAAATTAACCCTAAAATTTATTTAGCCACTGCTCTTATTTTACTAGCAATTTGTATAGACCTACAAGGTGTGTAATTGTATTTTACATTTACTTCAAATAGAGTATATAAAATTTTTATCTAGAACTCTCAATTATAATAACACAATTGTCTACAACTTTTTGAGTGTCTGGTTGGTAGTTTTCTTTCACTATAGATCATAAAAGAATATGGTTAATTTGGATTCTGTCAACTTTTTGTCATATTTATGTGTCAATTTACACTTTTTTGTCAATTGAAAAAAAAAATCTAATTTATGATGTTTTATATTATAGAGCCTAATATTCGACATAGTATATTACAAGAGAATGTAAAATCTATGTTTTGTGAGTTGCATATGATTTTATGCTGAGTTGGTCCATGCGTTGTGCAAATTGCAGAATGTTGGGAGCAAGTATGCATAACGTGTGAAACAGCTAAGCATAATGTTGGGTGCAACTAGCACAACACTAATTTTAATTATTCTTATATGCATAATCATAATTTTAAAAATTAAACAATCAAAAGTTGATATATTTCTAATTTTTAGGATGTATTTTTAATTTTGTTTCACTTTAAATTGATATATATTTAGTTAACAAAAAAGTGGAGACTGGGACGCAAATAGACATAGAAAGTTGACTAAATCCTAATTAATCCAAAAGAGTGTGAATACATCATTTACAAATAAAATAACGTAATGACCAAGGGCCTTGTAGCCCAGTTGGTCTCTCCTCTTGGAGTGGGAGAGTTCGACTTCCCTTGGAGGCATTCCTTGGGGAAGTCTGCCCTGTGGGGCTTTGTTGGGTTGTGGGCCTGTGGCCCCCCCTACGTGTGTGCGTGGCGCCTGTAGATGCTTTGCTATCAGCAAAAAAAAAAAATTACCGTAATTAAATGCTAAGTAATTTGGAAAGGTAAAATACACTAAAATTGTCGAGAGATTAACATATTGATTTAAGACAAGAAATTAACTTATCACATCACTTCATTGAAATACATGAACATTTAAAATTTAAACCATTTGATATCAGGAATTTTTTTTTTTTGGCGATGTTATCAATTTGATGGTCTGCTTTGGTTGCAATTCTGTAACTACATTTAAATAGTCAACTATGATTAGCATTTAGAACATCGTATTAATTTTTCTTTTTATATATTCCTTATATTTAAATGACAGTATTCAATGAAAGAAGTTAAGAAAAATAATGGGTTAGAGAAAAAGAATTTTAGAATAACTATTATTTTTAAAACATCGACAAATACTTCTATCTTATAGAAAATTCTAAAATTTCTCTTAATATAAATACATGGATTACGAAATTGAAGAAAATGAATTTCAAGACAAGGGAAAATCAAAGTTTCCATACGTTTATCAGTGAGTGGGACAAATCATATAAAGTGATTGTGTACACAACAAAATGCTATACAAGATTTATGTGAAACTCGCATCATTTGTGCTTTATCAAAAATCAGATTTAAAATCAAATAAATAACTTAAAAAAAAAAACTCGAACATAATATTTCAAAAACAAGTAATCCTTTACAATATCATTGTTTTTATTTGATGGTTTGTTATGATAATTATATGAAGTTAATAAAAAAGCTGAATGTGTTATATAGTAAGGATTTGAGTGTACATTATTAGTATTATTCTTGAATATTGTGCATCGCATGTGTTCCCAATGTACACCCAAATTCTTTTATTCTAATCATTTTTCTTCTAAAAATTCTCACTTTTGTAAAGTTGAGCGGTGTACATAGCAAATATACTGGTGTACATAGCAATTCCCCATTATTTTGTTGAAGTTAATTAAGTTAGAATATGGGTTGCTTGCAACTGTGTAGTTAGTAGGGAAAATTAGGATAGTGTATGGTAGGGGAATCGAAGTTTACCATTCCACTAATTTTTCTTACCCTACAGTCACAAGGCAGAGGCTGCACTGTCCCCATTCAAAACGGCAAAAACTGTGCCTTTTAACACCAGACGGCAGAGCCATTGCTGGCTCTTTTCATTAGAATTGGACGCACCATAGGGATTGCATGTGTCATTAATTAGAATCAACAATTCAACAAAATTAATGCCATTTAAATTGCTTTCAGTGGTGGCCAGCAAAGATAATGACGGCTGGGAGGCGGTCGGTAAAGGCAACGCCATTTGTACTCTAGACGACAATCCCATACTATTTAATTAACTGCACCACTGTGGCCCTCTCCATTTTGCACAAACTTAGATTAAAGTTACACTACCTTCCTTAGCAACATTGGAGATGCTTTAAGGAATCTAACTAAACTAAAACTAACAACTTCTTTTCATTCAAAAAAAAAAAAAAAAACTAACAACTTCTTTCTTTTTTTGGTACACTAACTTAAATATTATTTTTTGAACAGACATACTATAAAATATTAAATACCAATTTGTTTTAGAGCCATAAAAAATATTTACTACCAATTTTAGATGAATTAATATTTTATCCAAAATCACAGTTCCCGAAATATTTTAGCTTTTTTTTTAATTAGTAACAACTAATTATGCTGATATGGTTGAACTTACTATCTTAATGGAACTTACTATTTTAATGATGTTTAGTTTAATCTAAAAATCTTACAACGCAAATTAAATTAAGCTTTAATTTGTTAAATTATTCTTAGGATACACAAAATTTAAGTGATTGATAAATTTTGTCCTTGTAATTCCAATTTCATAACGTTAAACCCTGTGGAAAAACTAAATAAGTGTTGTGACTTAAAAAAAAAGGGGGATTAATGAGGTTCAAAAATTAAGACAAATTTATCTTAATTTTTAGCAAGTAAATAAAATTAATTTAGTACTAAAAAGTAGGATATAAGAGCGGCTCTAGCACCAAAAAAAAAAGTAGAAGAGAATAATGTCAGACTTAAAGAATGTTTGTGAAAAAAAAAAGTAGTTAACAATTTAAGTTAACTCTTATAAGGTACAGAATCATAAATTTGATAATACAATATTTATCTTATAACATCATTGCTAAACAGTTCTAACACATCCTAGAAAAGGTTTCTGCAATACATAGAGCATGTAAACAGTATGAATAAGGAATCTCATACATTGTAACACTATAATATTTTGCTTTATGGAAATGTCATTATATAATTTTTCAAACAGTGTTTATTGTAAATATCAATAGTAAGATAGAGAAAATAATCTTATTACAGAGCACTATAATCATGTCACGACTATAATTATTCTCGACTAATTACTGATCATATCATTGTTGATCCTTTGAAATTCAAAAATAAACAAATAACAACATTTTATATAATAAAGGTTTAAAACAAGGTCCATGGAAATTTAATTGACTCATTTTAGAATGAATTTTGGGCTATTTGCATGATTACTTGATACAATGTATTGCATTGTGGAGTTAGTTATTGGATTTGTAGGACTATCTTAGGTGCATATTAGTTTTGTGTTGTTCTTAACTATTGATATTTATGGTCTTGAACTTGGTATTCAACCTGAACCAAGAGTAGAAGCTTGTGATGAACGTTAGCCAATTTGATACATCAAATTATTAGTATTTTACTTTCGTGCTCAACCACGTGCAACGCACGTGAGATTAGACTAGTATCTATATGTATATGCATTTATTGTGCAAAATTTGTGGAGCTTTTGACACCTTTGCCATGAGCACGTTAGTGTTTGGATAATTCTGAGTCATATCTCATGTGCTGGAAGTCTAATAATAATAGATTGATTAGTTTTTCAATTTTTTATTTATATAATATATTGGAAATTGATAATAATTCATGTTTGATATGGCAATTTATTGGTGTCTGATAACTTATATTTATTGAGCTTATGACTTAAAAAAAGGGGGAGGGGGCCGAGGGGCTACTTATCAACTTTGCAAAGCCATTGCATTTTCTCGTAATATATATGCTGAACTAGAAAGATACTACTGTATTAAAGACCAATAATTGATTGAGAGAAATAATGAATCAGTCCAATTCAAATGTTTGAAAAAATGAAACGCCAAAATTATTAGCTAATTCAACTCAATGGTTTCTCCCATAAACAATAAAATAAAATAAAAACAAAAACAAAGTCAATGGTTTCTTGCAGTGCCAAAGAGCCACATGCATCACTATCAGTACTCTGTGTGTGTAAATATATATTTTAGCCTTTTATGCACATCACTTATAATTATATGTGTACAAAGATTCTCAAAAGAGGGCCACCTCTCTTTATTAAAGAGATGACCTCTATTTTGGCCGTTGAATTGTGTTTAAAAACTGTGAAATGACAAAACTGTCATTAATGAAAACACGATCCGATGGCCAAAACAGAGATCCTCTCTTTAATAAAGAGAGGGCGCTCTCTTTATAGCCTGACTGTATATGTGTAAATATATATTTTAGGCACTTCACTTATAACTATATGTGTGTAAAAAAAAAAATATTTGGGTTAATATAACCTATCTCCCCTGAGGTTTGATCTGAGAACAGTTATCCACTTACGTTTGGAGAACAACACTTCCTCCTGAGCTTTTATTAGTCATAACAAATGTCCGTTCTGTTTATTTAATAATGTTTGGTTTATTAAAATATATCTAAACTGCCTTTACCCAATTTCTAAAGATTGAAATGACCTTAGACTGGTTTCAATTGAAAATTACATAAATTTGAAAATTATTTATACGAGAAGACATGAAGAAAAAAATTCATAATTTTGGAAAAAAAATGTGGATATGTTTCAAGAATCGTCAAAATGTTGAAAACAGATTTCATATTCGTGAAAATTGTGAAAATTTCATAAAATTTTGAAAAACTTTGAAAATTGTGTAAACAGATTTCAAAAAAATAATTTTTGTAGAATCATAAAATTTGTAAAATTTGTAAATACCTAGCTGATAGTCTCTTTAGACATTTTGTAATTACTTTCAACTAATTTCTTCATTAGTTTTGAGAGCTAAATTGTAATTTTACCAAAGCAGAGCCAAGAAATGGTAGGTGATATTAACCCTACATATTTTAGGCACTTCACTTATGACTTTGCCAATCCTATTCTCGTGTAGAACCCATGACCAAAGGCAAAGGATCAAAGGTTATAGTGATATTAATTAGTACATGAGTGTGTGTATATATATATATATATGTGTGTGTGTGTGTGTGTTTAAATGTGTGTCTGTGCGTTTGTTTTTCCCCACATCATTGCCCTTTCATGTGAGGCTAAAGTTTTTCTATTTGTATACTTTCACAACTTCTTGATTAGTGATTACTTTCACTTATAATCAATCTGTCATTTTCTTTCTAACCTTATACCTCTTGTATCATCCATTAGCCAAGATGCTAGTTAATGAAAATTTGTACAATTTGTATATTATTATTATATATATATCAATCTTCAACACCCTCTTTAACGTTGCTGTGATCCCGTATTGCAAATGGAGAGCCAAGAAACCAAACTCCATAGAGACAAATAAGAACATGCAAATATGCACACCAAAGAGTTGAACTCAAGACCTCCCACAAACAAGACTCTGATATCATGTTAAGTTACCAATTGTTTTAAAAGCTTAAGCTATTTGATAATAGGCCCAATAATACATCATCAATCTTCAACACAAATGTGGTCAGAAAATGCTTAATTAGCCTAAAAAAAAATGGTCGCTAATTTCTACGAAAAAAAAAAGTCCTAGATTTTTTTTTTTTTTTTAATTTACTATTTCTTAAAATGCTGGTGAAAGTGGTTTCACTATGAAATTGTTTGCCATATAATCTATATGTGCCAACTAGAACTCAGTAAAAATATTAGACACAAGTTTTAGAATGAAAAGAATAAATGCTTATATATATATATATATATACATATAAAGTGGGGCTAAATACATCACATTTTTTTGCTAAATACACCACTCTGTTGTGCAAAATTTTCATGTTTTAACACTACAAGGTGGTGTATTTAGAAAAAAAATATGGTGTATTTAACCTCACCCTATATATATATATATATATTTATATAATTCATCTAAAAATAGATAAAGACTAAATGTAGAAGGGTTGTGTTAGCCTTTTAGGTATGCAACTTTCCACCAAAAAAAAAAAGGTATGCAACCAACGTCATACCTAATTTTCCTTAAAATTTGAAAAGTCTTCTCTTTCCACCTTTACTGTCTTCCAAACCTTTTGTGCAACCAATCATGTAGAACCATATGTATATATATATATATATATAACCACATGAAAACATGAAAGCAAGATCGATCCATACATATGGGAGTGGGATCCACAATTAAATAACACCCATCTTTAAAAAAAAAAAAAACTTTATGAAAGTGAAGTCAACTTTAACAGATAGTCCTAACTACTCATACTTGTTAATTTTGTGGTCAGGATCTTCTGAATAAGGCCTCGTTTGTCATCAGTTTATAGAGCCATACGTGATTATAAAACTCCAAAAGTTATAATGAATCTGTGTGGCAAATCAGCTTTAGCAATTCAATCGCAAAAAATTATGAGTAAATTCGTCAAAATTTTGCGATTAGTCAAAAGTTACATTGGACAACTTTTAGCCAAAAATAATTTTTTGCGATTAAATCACAAAAGCAAAAATTGTTGCCAAATGGACCCTAACTTACCCATCAACAATCTAGCATGTGAGGGTTGTTGCCTCCACTGTTGGTAACTTTTCTTTAGTTTGGTCCAACCTATTAAAATTGTTGTTAACTAATTGGCATTGCCATCTTTTGAATCTCATTTCACTGTAAAGTTCATCAACTTGGTTGTGGTCAACAATCTAGTTGATTCCTTATTTTGGGGCCTTGTTTTTGTGTTCACCCACTTGAAATAATATGCTAGAAGAATCCATGGTTCACTTCCTTAGTTAACATCAATTTTTAAGCTTGTTTTCTGATACTATCATTTAAAACTACTTTTGGAAAAAATGAGTTGTCTATGGTTCAAATGCCTCAAGGTAAATAAATAAAAAATAATAATAAATAAAAGATAAAAACTAAAATATGAATTATGAAGCAATTTCCTTGGATTATAAAGGGAAGTTTGGAACTGAGAACCAGTTATATATATAGTTGAAAAAGAATCGATTGTACACCCACAAATGATTGATAGATGTGATCTATAACATATAAGTCTGTATTAATCTAAAGATTCTAAACAAGTACTGTTCAAACAAGTTCTTTGTCAAGCCTACATGATACTGCAAATCAGACAGAGGATGAGAATGAGACTGAACCTGATCATGCCATGTAACTTCCAAAGAGGCTGTAACCTTCAAAATAGTTGTTATGTTAATCAAAGTATTTGACCAGCTTTCCTAATTTCACATACTCAACATCTTTTTTGGAATTAAGTAGTGTCAATAAATAAACTATTAATTGGAACATTTGTGAATTTTTACTTCTTTTATATATATATATATACACACACACATATATAAAAATGTCTGAATATATAATTCATCATTTTTCTCATTAAATCCAAACGATCATTCAAGATGAGCATAGTTAGGTTCTATTGTGCCCACGTATACGCAACCGACCAATAAAACTAATTTATAGTGTTTTAAGCTACTAAACGCAACCGACCATTAATAAAACTAATTTATAGTGTTTTAAGATACTAATCCTACAAGGTTACACCTCATATGCCCTTTAAAGTGAATCTTGGGGTGGTCTAAAATAATACCCAATATTTAATTAAAATAAAAAAACATTGAATTATTGATGCAGAGTGTGTTTTTTCAGCTCACTGGGAGCCACATGTAACACCCCATATAATATATGAAATAAATATTGAGCTAACATGGTACCTCCTGGGTCCTTGATCCTTATATATGGAGACTTGTTCATTTATTTTGTTGGAATTTATAATTAAGTGGTTGTAAAACAAGAAAAAAAAAATTGTATCAGTTGACATGGGTATCTGTGTATCTGTTGGATCTTCTGAGATTCATGAGAGTGAGGATGCCCATGAAAATGTGGTGTACTATAAAGGGACTAATGTTTGTAATGAAATTCAAAATCATGGTTCTCTTAATTCTCAGCAAGGAAGCAAAGGATCAAACCAGGATGCTGCAATTCTCTACCAAGTAAGTTAATTGTCCTCTATATGTATGTGTGTGTGTATATATATATATATATTGATGTCTTTTGTGGGTTATGCACATATTGCAAAAACATCAAATAAAAAGTTGTGTTTTGTCTTCTTTCTTGAACTTTTTGTTCTCCTGGGAAAACTTCACAAGCATCCTTGAATTTCTGAAAAAATGTTGTTTTGGGTTGTTAAGAAACTAACCCTGAAAGCATACTATGCAATTTTGAGTATTCCCAAGACAAAAGACGCACACACACTGATGGATGGTTAGGATTGCAAAAGCACTCTTTAAGTTTTCAATAAATGGAGTTTTGGGTGTTGAAAAACAACTCCAGATCGGATCTAGAAATTTTAAGTTGGGGGCTCGAAAGCGGAGGAATTATAAAGTTGGCCCCCCCAAGGCGATATTCTTTTGGGTCTATTTAGCTACTTTTACGTGTAAATGATATAACCTTATGCCAAAAAAACTTACACAAAAACTCAACTACTTATAAAATATATGTAGTATTTCGATTTTTTTTATGGGGGGGCTTATATAGAAAACAATAGTTTTTTGAAGGGTAGTTTCTATAATTTTTTTAAATCCAGGTGGGGCTTGAGCCCCCCTTTGCTATTGAATGAATCCGCCCCTGTCCAAAAAGCATACTATGCAACTTTTGAGTACTTTTCAAGATAAAAGCTAATCATTTACCAACACATTAAGCTGATATATATATATATATATATAGGCATATTAATGGATGGTTAGGACAAAGTATTAATAAGAAACTTTAAAAAATTTGGATTGTTTTTAAGGGCTATGGAATGGAAGATGGAGCTTTTTTTGGTGTTTTTGATGGGCATGGGAAGAATGGTCACAGAGTGAGCAAGTTAGTGAGAAATCGGTTGCCCTCTTTGCTGCTAAAACAAAAGGTGCTGTCGAAAATTAATACTTCAGCCTGTGAAGATAAAATCCCAAATCAAATAGATGGTGAAGTGGTGCCAAACAAGAACTTTTACAAGTGGAAAGAGGCATGTGTTAGTGCATTCAAGGTTATGGATAAGGAGATTAAGCTTCTTGATAATGTGGACTGCTCTTGCAGTGGCACCACCGCGGTTGTTGTCATTAGACAGGTAAGAAAAACAAGCCCATTACTTGTTCTATCTTGTATATGTATGTACATACATATGACATGTTTATTTAGTATGACAATGTTTTTTCATGATTACTTGTACGAATTTTCCTGATTGACAATATAGCTTTTGGAGCCCATAAGTGATTGTGAAACTCCAAAAAGTTAAAGATCCCATTTGGCAGAGCTTCTGCATTTAAAAAAACTACTTTTGGCCAATAGCTGCCTAAGGTATCTTCCGGCAAATTGCAAATCTCAATCAATGATTGACTCAATTTTTTTTTTTTTGTAATGGAATCGCAGAATCTGGTTTTACCAACACTTCTATTTTAGCCTTTTGGAATTCTATAATCACTTATGAACTCCAAAAGTTGTAGCAAAACAGGGGTAAACCAGCTTTTGTGATTGAATTGCAAATAAATGCGAGTCAATTGCAAAATTTTGCGATTACCGATGGTCAAAAGTAGTTTCTTGCGATTGAATCACTACGCAAAAGTTATCGTCAAACGGGCCTTTATTTTGTGGGGTAACATATAACCATGTGTTTCTAATTGTGAACAGGGTGAAGATCTTGTGATTGCTAATCTTGGTGACTCAAGAGCAGTGTTAGGGACAATTACTGAGGATGGGGTCAAAGCTGTTCAACTAACTACTGATCTAAAGCCTGGCGTACCTAGTAAGACCTTTTCTCTTGTACTAACCATTAGAGGTTGTTTGAGAAGACTAAAAACTAATTTTAGAATAATTCTATGATACGACCATAGTAGTTTGGTCTTATCACACGACCTAAATGGGTGGCTGAGAGGAAGCTACGTGTAAAGCTGTCATCATTTAATGCAAAGGTTGCTAGTCTCAAAACATAGTACTCGGGTCTCAAAACATCTTACCCAAATCACTATGATATGACCATCATGGTTTAGGTTCCAAAAATTTTCCACTCAGGTCTCAAAACATCTTACCGGGCCATATCTAAGGTCTCTCAAAACATTACACTCAGACCTGAAAGCATTGTACCCATTTAGGTCATATGATACAACCAAACCAGTATGGTTCGTATCATAAACTCCTCCCTAGTTTTATGGTTCACCAAGTGATCAATTGTTTGTTGACTTTTGGTTATTTGTTATTATACAGTGGAAGCAGAAAGAATTAGGAAGAGCAATGGCAGAGTGATAGCACTGAAAGAAGAGCCACATATACAGAGAGTGTGGTTGCCACATGAAGACTCACCAGGGCTAGCCATGTCTAGAGCCTTTGGAGATTTTTTACTCAAAAACCATGGCATAATTGCCATCCCTGATGTCTCCTATCGTCGTCTAACTTCCAGTGACAAGTTTCTTGTTCTTGCTTCAGATGGGGTAAGGGCAGCCACATATATGCACTTCAGTACCAAAGTACATATATAGGCACATACATATAGAAATATAGACAATACATAGTGTAACTAATTTAAATGAATTCCAAACATCCCTTCACTCTCATTTGATTCATTTCTGTTAGGAGTTTGGGGGAAGGTTTAGAATCGCTTCTATAGTTCGTAAGTGAATCAGTTCTGTTAATTTGAGGACTTGGTAGCCGCCACTGGCTAATATAAACTACTTTAATAAAAAGTTCTTTGTCAATGATACTAGTTCAAATAGACAGTTTTTTTAAGTTCAAGTAGACAAAGAAAAAGTTCTTGGGGACTGGAGGCTTGGTTTCGTTTGGGGAGTGCATAAAATAAGATTAGATTCTGTCCAACTCCAACTCTCATTTTCTATTTGGTTTTTGCAAAATCCAGTGCCGTGTTGGTTTGACAAGAGAACTGTTTCAATCGTAGGACATGGACTCCGACACCCAAAAAAAAATGTTATCTACCAAGCACTTGAATTTATATACACCTGCTTGACCTATGACAAACAAAATAGTGAAGTACGTAGCCTGAACGGGGTCATATTTTCTGTATTCCCAAACATGTTATATGCGCGTGCACACACACACACACACACACACACACACACACACACACATAAACCAAAAAAAAAACTTGTGTATTGAACAGTTGAATGTGGGATTTCAGGTTTGGGATGTGCTAAGTAACAATGAAGTTGCTAAGATTGTGTCATCGACCGAGACTGGGGAGGCTGCGGCAAAAGCAGTGGTGGATGCAGCTATGGCTGCCTGGAAAAAGAAGCACCCAACTGCGATGAGGGACGATTGCACTGCGGTCTGCCACTTCTTGCGATGAGAGCTAAACAAAATCTTAACTTTTCATATTTTGCAAACTCCAAATTAGCAGTTCTGATTCTCTTGCTGGTGAAAGATTTGAGTTGCTGATCAAGTGGTCTGTGTTTACTAAGTCTTATGGGGAAGAAGAGCATACAATTAGATTGTGCTCTATGATATGGTGCCTAGCTGGTCCATCCATTGAAGCTTTTTCAATGTTTAATCCATGTGAAACACTAAAAAAGAAGTTAACAAGTCTTTGATTTTGTGAAAAGAAAATGGAGAGGAGGCATTGTTTGCTTTTTTTAAATGTGTGATTAGAGGCTCCAAAAGTGTTCAATCCCTTATGTTCGAGTGTTGCCTAATCTATATCTTTGCATGATTTGAGTTATCGAAAGACCCCGGGTGTTCGATTGAACACCTAAGGGGCTGTTTGGGAAGACTAAAACCAGTTGTATGGTTCTTAAGCCAACTAGTTATACATTTTTATGTGTTTGGTAAATGTCTTTTATTGTGTCTAACCTAGAACAATTTTAATACCAATTCTTTGTCAAACCAACATGATGCCGATTTTCAAAATAGAGAATGAAAAGTGAGTTGAACCTGATATAATTTTATGCTTTCCCAAACAGGCCTTAAAAAATTTTACACGCATGATTTTACTTTATATATATATATAATAAAAAAAAAAAAAACCAACAAATTCTTTTGCAAAATATGATGTCTGCAAAGAGTACTGCTAGGGGTACAACTCATTTACAACTATCTCTCTCTCTCCTAAGTTACCCTGCAAAATTTTACACGCATGGTTAAATTTCAGTGTTACTTAAGAGAGATAGAGATAGTTGTAAATGAATTGTAACCCCTAACATTACTGTCTGGAAATTCCATTATTCCTTTCCCTCCAACCAAAAAACCAAAGCATTGACACTTGCTTCAAATCAAATCTATTCACAAATAGAGAAAAGGCATCCATTACTCAAAATCTCCAACATAATTCCAACTCAAAACCAGTCATTCATGTTATCCAACAAAAATGGAATTACATCAAATAGATCTTTTTTTCTCTCGCTTGTCAAACAGAACTATTTTCTTTAGCCAAAAAATAAAAATAAAAATAAAAATAAAAATAAAAATAAAACAGAACTTTTCCTTCTCTTTTTTCTTTTTTCCCTGAAGCTGGATAAACCACAAACATTCTGTCGCCTCAGTTCTTTTATCAGCAATTTCATCGGGCTTGAGAGAGAGAGAGAGAGAGAGAGAGAGAGAGAGTTGAGAGAGAGAGAGAGAGAGAGAGAGTTGAGAGAGAGAGAGAGAGAGAGAGAGTTGAGAGAGAGAGAGAGAGAGAGAGAGAGAGAGAGAGAGCACATTGCAAAAATATTTCCGCAACTAATGTTGAGCCATACATATATGGAGTTCTTCCAAGATCAGGTTGATTTGTCTTTCTGATCCTCCTCTCCAATCAGGTCATCATATGTAACAGGCACCCGTATTCTATCATGAACAGGTGCACGTCTCTCATCAACACGAGACTGATCAAGTTCGCTTTGCACAGGAGATACTACATCATTTGAAGTGTTCTTGTCTGTAGCCTGATCTGTAAATCCACGGGGATTTTCTTTGGAAGTGTCTTTACTCTGCACCGCTGCTCGACTAAATTGCTTCTGCATATTAGTAACAGAACTCACCAGTTATAATCCACTACTACAATATTTGACGGAAAAAAAAGAACATGCAATGGCCTTATGTTTCGAAGATGCGCATCATAACGGAACAATGCAAGAAGGGCCTAAAAACTTGCATCAACAAAGTACGAAGTGATTTTGACAGTGTATAAATACCAGTTTATAGTGAAAGAAAAGGGATAATCATATCGACACCCCTTAAACTATGCCTCAATTTTAACTCACATCCCTACTCTATCCTGCCCGATGGGTATCCCATAGAACGTAATACCCTTCTGTTAGTGTAAGTGAATTTAATGAAAAAGGCTCGTGACCATCACATGCTTTGATGCTTATCTATGTGAACTGTTGAGACAATTATCCTCCTTACTACTCATTAAAAGTTTTGAATATTACAGCGTTCTGCTATGATCTCCGCATCCGTCTCCTTATCTCAGTATAGCTCTGGATAAGCTACACAAATAATCAGACACCAAACCTCACATACACCCTCGGCAAAGCCAAAGCTGTGATAACGCAACACTCTCTTAAAATCCCCTACCATGATTGACCACCATGGGTAATCTCCACTTGCTAAAGTCACAAAAATGTATCAGCATTTTCACATGAAGTCACCATCATCTGACATGCAACTACCACCCAAGACTAAATAAATAATAGAGATGGGAGAGGCATTAGAGTGATAAAGTGAACCAAAGGCAACCCATATGTTTTATTTTCGTGTCAGAAGAGAGATCTTTGTGCAGGGGTGTACTGGAGGTGTAGGTCCTCCGGTGGTGCAAGATAGTGGAGGAGGTTGGATAATGGCTTTGTGCTTCTGCCGCTGCTTTGGCTTCATTTACATGCGAATTACAAGCTCCATAGAAAGAGGGGAGAGCATTGGAGTAAATTGGGGTTCATTATTCTGAAAGGGGTGACATTGTAATTTTAGGAATTCTGTTTAAGGGGCAACTCGTTTGGTTTTTTCGTTTAGGGGTGCAATGTGTTTTTGGGTTACAACAAGGGGTATTGATGAAAGTATCCCAACAATAAAATAGCATAATTCAACAACTAGAATAAGGTTCAGATTGACATTGTGCTATGCAATGGTAGTTAAGACTCCAGCATACTTGGTTATTAGTAGCGAGATGACATGGTAGTCTACTTTTAAGTCTTTTATCTCCCTCAATGGAGCTTAGTGGCGAATTAAATGACGATCGTAAGCAACCACAAACTTAACTGACGATGTACCAAACACTTCATAAAAAAAACTATCATAACCCAGCCTATCAGTTCTTTCATAAATTGAATTTGCACATAATGCTAGGATTATCTTTATGCTCCCCATTTTTTCAGGATTTATTGCAAATCCTTCCCAGGATTTATTGCACCCTTCACCAAAACCACCCAAACGTCATATTTTATATTTTGCATATGCGTGCATCATATTTTGGATTAAGAAGCTTACACTCTATACTTCAATATACTTCAATATGTCATAAAATGCAAGTGATTTTGATGAAAATCAGAAGCAGTCCACTTGGCGAGTGCACATTATTGAATTAGAAACTGTATTTTATTGGCTAAATAAGATATAGTAGCACACCTCAAATTCTTTTCCTTTTTTCATTATCTCCTTGAAAGCATTTGGTTCACGTGTCTTGAGGATATTCCATAGTATGCCACCACCGTTCCGAAAGCGTCTGCCATCAGCAGTCTTCTGACCTCCACAAGCCAGAATTGCATCCACCTGCAACTTTAAATCTTCATTACACAATTCAACTGCAAACTCAAAAGTCAAAGCTAACAGAAAGGAAAAAAAAGGTAGAAGGAAATAAAAACATCAAAATACTAAAATGATTTGATCAGAAGTCTAATAGCAGTATAGCACAGAGCTCGATTAACTTCAAATTAAGTGCCCAACACAAATATCCGTGTTACATGAAATCCATATGTACTCTTCAACAAAAGGTCTCAACAGCTGAAGTCCTCAATATATGAAAAACAAATACTCACTGCTCATATACAACACACTTGATAATAAATATGCAATGTCCCAAAATTAAACATTTGTATTTTCTATTTACCAAAGCCATAGCTCTAAAATCGCATGTTCATTGCATAGAAATCTCTCAGGGACAGTCAGTACTCACCAGCTCTGACTACATTATGTCACAGTATTTCACCAGACACAAATACCCCTATACATTCATTTCGATCCTTATTACACTAGAAAAAGTCATGATAGTCATGAATCTAAACTGTAATGGCTCATAAGAATTTCCTGTCAGATTCTCTTTTATAAAAACACAAATAGATTATGAACACCTGAATCACGATCCTTCCAATCACCAAGTAAAAGGAACAAAAACACAAGGATAAAAAAGATTGAACAGGGGAAAGTGAGAAAGCAAACAAAAAGAAGCCCCATAATACCAATAACAACCCAAGTACCACAACACCCCCCCCCCCCCCCCCCCCTACACACACACACACACACACAAAAAAAAAAAAAATGTCCGTATTATTCTCAGTACGGAAGGGTTTAAAAATTATTCCAAATTAATACTCAGATACAATCTTTCAAAATTCAAACAGCAATTGTGGAATTTGAAAGAAATTTACTTTATCAAGAAAAACCGGATTTGGTGAACTTAAATCTTTCTGTCATATTTGGGATATCTTGGGCTTTCATTATGTAAGGATCTGGAAGGATCTATAATCTATTTGTAAAGTACATAAGTGTGTCTCTATATGCATACCAAGTGACGAAACTGCAAAACATATGCCAAATCATTTGATATCAAGCTACACCAATAGCAAACAATGAAGTAGATCAGCCAGGAGATATCACAGCTCAGAAATCCACAGGACAGGAAGCAATGTAATGGCTTCAGCAAGAGACATCTGCGAGGTTAGGGAAACAATATTGAGCATCAGAAATTGAGAAAGGCAGTAGATTGTTAAATGAGCGAGTTTATCACTGTCAGCTCTAAGCTGTGTTCCAAAATCAATTGGATTCCAACCTCTCACCTTTTAATGCAAACTCCAAGTGAATCTTCTCACTTCTACTGAAACCAAGAGATACTTTCTAATGACGTTTGAACTTTTTGAAACTTATGGTGGCACTAAAGAAGGAGATGGACTGCGACGAAAGATCATATTTCGGATTACTCACAGCAACTTAAGCTCATTAACTGAAGTCACTAGTTCAGGACTGACACTGGCAACAAGGGTGAAAATGTTTGGCAAGGAATGGATATGAATACACACACACACACACACACACACACACAGATATACATATAAGAAGAAGATCATTGAAACTACAAGCCAAACACATCTCAGGTGTCTGTTGGACAAGCAGATAGGAAGAATAGATAGATGTTAGGGTGTGAGGTGTAGAAAGAAAGAGGAGAGTGAAGGGAGTAGTCGTCATAAGGGGGGTCTATATGACACACAAAAAAGGATCTCACGTGATGTTTCATGTTTCGATGGTGGGACATACAATTGTTTCTTTTCTTTTCATTTCTTTTTTTTTGCCCTTTTCAAACCAGTGCACTGCATGGGGGGCGACTGCTAGCGAAGTGTAAAAGATATCACAATAAGTGCAACTTGTGAACACCAAGGTAACCAAATAGCTGATCGAAATGAACTGTCCGAGTCTCTGACACCATTTCTTTCACAATTTGCTACGATGTCTGGTAGATAGAATCTTGAAACTGAATACGATATGTGTCATGTTCAAAATTCCCAAAATATTTGTCAACGGTGTAGATCAAGCAGGCTATTAATTAGAAAGTATCTTTACGAAAGAGAATGGTGACAACGGAAGCACATTTTGAATCCTCAAAGTAAAACCTTCCACTGTCAATTGACAATCAAGATATCACAACCCACATTTGTTGCAAAAATAGAACCTCACTAACAATTTCTTAACGAGTTTCATGCGTCATTAGCATATCAAAGTCCAAAAATAAAATCCATCCCCATTATTTCATTGAAATTGATAAATAATGGAACCAATGCCCCCGCACTACACAGTAATCAGATAAGACAAATATATATACACACAAATTATATAAATAAGTCGTTCACAAAGTTCAAGCAAACAAAACACGCTACAATCTTGCAAGTTATATGCCGGCTATTTCTGCTATCCTTATTGAATCCTATTCCTTGGTCATAAATATAATCCTAAAAAGAGCTTTTCTAGGCACCCTTGACACACTCTCCTACCATATTACACAATAGGTCAAAGGTATGAATTTTTTTTTAAAAAAAAATTCCTTTCATTTATTCATGCACAAATGTCGCATTGTGGAACCGAAAAGCATGCTAATTGCATTCCAATTTGAGTAAAACTCATTTCGCCAGTCGTAAAATCAAGATTCACAACCACCATCATCAAGACTACATTACACAAAACGAACTTCTACCTCTTTGACAAGATCACTCAAAGCAGATACGCCCAGACATCCCACAGCAGTCCAGACCAAATATGACTTTTTCTCTCTCAAACGCTTACAAACATCTAAAACAAACCTGCAAATGATACAGATACAAAAACAATACATAATAATTAGTTCCCTCCCTGTAAAATAGAATGATGAGAAACAGATTCAAATGTTAAGAAGACAAAGTGACATTTTTCAGCTTATGGCTCACGTGAAATTGAGAAACAAAAATGAATAAGCTATGATGCTTTTTTGCTACCCTGACATTATTATGCAGACAAAATGCAGATTAACAGAATGCTAAAACGGACATTGTAATTTCTTCTTTATCAAGTACAAGTGTGCACAACACATTCACGTCACACTGGGACCCCAACCGTGCACCATGCCCCTATCCCTTTGAGGGCACCTTCAAGCTAAGAGACTGTGGTGCATAGATTTAGCTCTAAATATACCAAAATAGTGGAAAAGACTCGTGAAACCAATCACAATTGCCTGTAAATAGGCTTTTTAAGTTGATTCAAAGTCTGAAATGCGCATTTGATCTGTCCGGAAAAACCCCTTCTGAGTTATTACAAGCATGAATGACATGATAATAATTCTCTTACACACACACACACACACACACACACACACACACACGTGTTAATAACTAATATTTTAGGTTTCAAAAGTAAGCTCCCCCTTTGAACAGGCCGAAAATTCCCAATTCTTATCCATCTAGCATTAAGATCTATTGGAGTAAGATATAATTGGATGCAAGGAACATATAATTTTTTTAAAACTATCTACTGGAGATAAACAGAACTAGGAATAAGAACTTGAACATATCTGCGTTTCATAACCAGAGCAAGGAAAAACATTCGGCAGAACAAAAACCTGTTAATATCTGTGGTATTTGGCCCCGAACTTCCTTTCTTTCTCTTATTTTTCCTCTTGCTATTCCTGCGTTTACGATTCTTACTACAAGATTCTTGATTTACTTCGTTAATATTTTCATTTATGTTTTGTCCCATTTGAGTTTTTGAATGCTGCTCCACCAACTCTCCTTCCTCTATATCAAACATTTCTACATCTTGGGCATCCAAGTTATCTTCCTCGAATATGGCATCCAGTATGCTCTCTCCTCCCTCCATTAATCCAGCAAAACTACAATTGGCTCAAATGAGATAAATTACTGCAGATCATATATTATAACACTGAAAAACGACACAAATTGCAAGCATGATTACTTATATAATTCATGTTTGGTTCTGATAGTAAAACTACTTCTACTCCATTTGAATCTAGCAAGATAAATTTCATGCAACGAACTTCCCAAAATCTTAGAGTTGGTACACAAAAATTGGGATATCTTACATGTCTCAATCAACAATTTCCACACTGGCTAATATTGTGAAGTAAAAACCAATAGGTACATCTTCTTCTTCAAATCTTGAGAATTAAAAGTTTATAATTTAAATCTGTTTGAATACATATTTATAGAGGGTACAATATACCATGAGGTCATGAAAACATCCAGCAAGAATAACTATTAAATAACCAACACAATACGAAAGTATTTGCTACATAAATAACGACTAAAGGCAGAGAATGAACAAATTTAAACTACCTGTAAATGAATGTCAAGAACTTAAACATAAGAAGAAACCAGAGGGAAATTCAGATTGGACTTCTTAATATTTTCCCTACACCAATCATGGAATATCATTTCTGGGCTTTGCCAATGTCGACTGGAACCACACAAGTAATCAGGGACGGATCTAATGTAGGGCAAGGGGGAACACACACGGCCCCCCTAGGGGCTCTTGATTTTAGAAAATTTCATATATACCCTAAAAATACATGGTTTTTTTTTTTCATTTAAGCCCCCCTCCCAAATTCAAAAGTTTCATATTTTACACGTAAGCCGGGTCCCAAGTATGAAAAACTCAACTTCTTGATCTCAATTTTTAGTGACAATGTGTCATTTTATTGTACCTTTGTTGCCAATCATTATTAACTTTTCCAATTTCTTCATCCGTCCAAAAAAATGTGTGAATAGACTCAAAAAGAATCGCCTAACCCCCATAAACTCGCTACCCCTTTCACCCAACCAAGACCCCCCAACTCCAAATTCCTAGATCCGTCCATGCAAGTAATCATAAATCTCAGAAAAAAAAAGTCGGTTTTGGATTTCTTCATAATCACAAAAGTAATAGGGTAAGAGGGGGGGGGGGGGGGGGGGAGGGGGGGGAGGAAGGGGAACCTCTAAGCCCTTCCCACCACATACTACAAACATCTGAACCAAACAACCAGATGCTTATATAGACAAAACCAATTGTTTACAATTAAACTAAAAATCAGTGCATTTAAATTAACCCAAAAAAGCTACTCCCAACTAGAGACATAAACATTACAACATAGAGCTACTCTCCAGTGTCAATGATAGGATTACTTCTAAGCAGTGATTATTCAAAATACTCATTACAGTAGTCCAAAATGAAGCAGCGTTCATCACAGCATATGCTTCTTGAAATCACCAGTAACCCTAATTACCATTTCAACGAACCATTTTTAGCAGCATCATATTCCCACTCTTTGAACCTATATAACCCAAACCCTAGAAGTATACAAATAAGGTATATACAAGTAGAATAATATGTATGTTTTTGTGCGCGCATACATATGTGTGTGTATATATATACATATATATAGAGAGAGAGAGAGAACCTCGGAGTACGGAACACTGATGCGATGAGTCACTGGTCTGAGCTCGAGGAGTGGCGGTTTGTGCAGGTTTGCATCTCATTAAAATGTTAAAATGGAATGACGGGTCGGGCTGATCCGGTTCAATATGAACCCACAAGCCCCGGTAGGGGTGGCAAATGGGCGGGTCGGGTTGGATTTGGGCGTTTTTATTTATTATTTTTATTATTTATTAATTTTTTTTTTTGGTTAAAAAATTTTTTTTTACATTTTTTTTATATATATATGTGGAAACGATTTGAATTTTTTTGACCCATATTCGACCCGTTTGCTGTTCAAGTTCAATGTAAGGATGGAATGTTGTTGACCTTGTGGTCTGCTTCCATTATAAGGACTTGTTTGGTCGTGATTTTATTTTCCTATTCATCTATGAATTCATGTATTTGTGTCATTAAGTTTCATGAGATGCCAAACATATATGAATAATTCATACCCACTAGTCATTAAAACTAACCCACATTTCATGCAAGTAAAAACTAGAGGCTTAATGTAATCCTGCCTGAGGACTATAATAAACAGTTCATTATCACACAAACTTCTCATAACAAAATTCATTCACAAGCTAGAAAATGGAGTTTGGGCAATACATTAAATTAGCCAACTGCAAAATTCGAGAAAAATTCTCTGAAAATAGGAAAGAAAGCAAATTCTTAGCAACAATACTAGGAGGTCTATTAATTCTAGATTTTCTTTTCCTTGTAGATCTCTTTTACAAAATGGGGTTGCATTCATGTTTTCCCCAAATCTTTCTCATTATAATTTGTGAAATTTTGTTAAAGGTCTTGTTTGGGTTATACTAGCACAGTTTTTGTACATTATGTATCTATCTATTCTATACCTAGAAAATTATACCCAGATCATAGAACAAAGGAAAACAGTGAAAACAAAAGAGTTGAAGCTTACACCACCCCTTACTCATTTGATCATAGAACAAAGGACAGATTGGGATTTAGCTAATTATAGAAACACACTAGAGATTTTGCTTATACCACCCCTTACTCAAGGGTTGATGTTATCTGTATCTAATATCTATATACAAAAGAGCAGGGGAAACAGAGAGAACTCAAAAAACAGAGAGAATCAAATAACTCACCTTGGTTTTGAATATAATCTTCCAATTGAAGCTTTCGAAGAAGTAATAGGTAGCAGATTAAAAATAAAATCAGCTTTGCTGTAGACGATGTAATAGGTAACAAAGGAAAATCCCAATCTGTCAACTGATTTCCATATGCGAGATAATCTTCCAATTGAAGCTCTGAGCTTCGCTGCTAGGGTTTGAAATAATCTTCGACTGAGAGCGAGAGCTATCGTCTTCAGTGCCGTGAGAGAGAGAGAGAGAGAGAGAGAGAGAGAGAGAGAGAGAGAGAGAGTTGTGGCCGTGAGAGAGAGAGAGAGAGACTGAGAGACGAGAGCTATCGTCTTCGATTCTTCACCATGGCCGTGAGAGAGAGAGAGACTGAGAAGCACTGAAATTGGGTTTTAAAACCCTAAATCGTTAGTAACATACATGATATAGAAATTGGGTTTTAAGACCCACTGGACAGTGGACACCCACTTTTGACCCGCGCTAACCCACTCGGGAAGAAGGGTTTTAAAATTTCAACCCATCTTGACCCGTATATAGAAATCAGTTGACCCGAACCATCTTTCTTTGGGTGCATTCGGGTGGGTTCATGGGTCTGGGTGGAAATTGCCACCGCTACCACAAGGCCATAGACAACCCGACTTTTTACGTTTGGTCGAACTCGAGGGTAGTTTTGTGTTGAATCCGGACCAGATCCTTTCTTATTTGGGCTGGAAAAAAGGAGCGGGTGGAGAGCAATCTTCAAGCTGGCCCAATTCATATGCAGGCCCAACTATGGTTTTAGTAACACAATCTGTCTACGAGTACTTGCGAACATGTTCGATAAGAGCTCAGCGCTCAACTTGGCTCATTTAATAAAGACTTAGTCATACTCTACACATTTATATTATATCTATATTTTTAATTTGATATATATTTTTTTTTTGGTTCAATCAGACCTGTATTTTAAAATTTCACTCAATCAAATCCAAAATCTTTAATTAAAATTAACGGAAATTCTCATGTGAGTTGCACATAATGTTTATTTATCACATGTGTAGGATAGGATAAATGAAGGAGATTGTGAATGGTGCAGAAAATGGTATTCAATCATGTCTGAAATCGCATTTAATCAAATCCGAAATCGCATTCAACCATATCTAAAATCACATTCAATCAAATAGAAAATTGCATCATTTTCACACCATTCACAATCTCCTTCATTTTCTTAACCTAGCATGTGACAGGTAAGCATTACGAACAACTCATGTGACAATTTTCGTTAGTTTAAGCCAAAGGCGTCGGATTTTAGGTCTAATTCAATGAATTTTTGAAGTTCAAGGTTCGATTGTACCAAAAAAAAAAAAAAAAGTATCCAATTGAAAACAAGAGTATGGTATAAGGGTTTAAAATGTAATTAGTCCTTACTCCCTCTGTCCCATTTTTAGAGTCTTTGATGCCATTTTTTAATGTCCCATTTTAAGAGTCCTCTTTAAAAAGTCAAAGTACTTTAATGCACACTTTCTAAATTTGTCCTTTATTATATCCAACTCTTTCCTCTTTTTATTTATTTATTTTTTTTATTTTTAAATGTGACACTATAATTTTGAATTTCAAAAAGGCCAATATAGGAAAGTTAAAAATCTCACCATAATCAAGGTTGTCCCCTTAATAAGTTGGAATTCCAAAAAGAGACTCTTAATATGGGATGGAGGGAGTAATAAATAAGTTAAGTTTAAGTCTAGATTTCAGGCTCATTTAATATACAAGTCATGCTCAAACACAGATGAGCTCAGCTCGATAAAGCTCGGCTCGATAAAGCTCGCGAACACATTTGAATAAAAACTCGTTAGTGGACTCATGAAATGGGGAAGTTTTTGTATACCTTCAAGGTAGCACCTATGTGGTATCTCACACCCAATGAGGTAACGCCACACAAGATTGTTGGGCCATTTAAATTTTTTGTGATGTGTTCCGTTATTCGTGTGGCGTGCTTCTATTGGGTATGGCTTACGGAGTACCAAGTGGCATGTCATGTGGTACCTTGGGAAAACCCAAAAATTTCTCCATGAAATGGCTTATTAAAGGGTCTATATAGATGTATCTATTGTAAAACATGTAGTTACAGATGATGAATAAGCTCGACTCGAATATACAAGTCAAGATCAACCTTGGATAAATCACTATTGAACCGATTCACCAAACGCAAGTATACATGAGCTCGGTTCGGGCTCGACTTGTTTAATAAACAAACTCAAACTTAAGCTTCAAGCTCGTTTTATAAACAAATCAAGTGCAAACATACATAAGATGTCATATATACCAGTGGGATCATTTCAATGCAATGGGACCGTATGAATTTTCATTGAAAGTCGTTTTAAATGGTCCAACTGTCACATTATTTGATAACCACTTTTGAAAAAAAAAAAGAGTATATATATATATATATATGAGAATCAAAGCTTTATTCAGTCAATAATAAAAAGGGGCAAATTATCGTTTCAAAATTTAAACCACAAATATAGTTCCCAAAGACAATTTTACCAAATACAACTATAGTGGGAATCATTGAGTTTTTATTGAAAGTTTTTTGAGTGATACAAACTATCAAAGCACTTGGGATTCAAGTCAGGGTATCATAATATTAGTAAATAGAAAGTACAAATCAGCATAAAAGTCATTTACAAAAAAAAAAAAATAATAATAATAATAATAATAATAAAAATGCAAAACCATAAAATAAGAAAATTTAAATCAGAAACACACTCTCTCCTACGCTCTTTTATTTAGTCACGGCTGTCTCGCCTTACCATCTGACCTCACGAGTTGCTTACTACTTATTAAATTATGTGTTGCTAAATAATTTTTATTATATTTTTTTATTTTTGGAAATGTGTAGAGGGGTCCATGCATCCTCGAATTGAAATTGGGTTCGGATGGTAGCACAAGCAAAGTAGATATGCTTGTTTTTTTTTCTTTTTCCCCATGTCCGATTTTCAACAATGGAATATGATGAATGCAGGAAATCGATCAAGAGAATGGGTAAACTGTGACATAGAGTCACATTTGAAACACGGAAGGGGTAAGACTGAGTATATCAAACATTTTCACCCTAGCGACGGGATTCTCATGTCATGAGTTGGCCCTTTAACAAATTAATTATAACTTTTTTTTAAGGGGGAATTAATTATAAACTTTTGATCAGTCTAATTATCAATTTATTTCTTTTCATCACATTTGTGCACTTATTTTGTTAAGATTGCTTCATCAGTTATAGTGCCTGTTTGTCTACGTGATGTGGGTTACAAGAACTCCGTTTGAGCTTCAAAAACGCTGAAAGACCTGTTTGTTTTCCACCAATGCATATCGGGATCTCGGGCTAAGATCGTGAATTTCTGCGATCTGGGTTAAGCAGCTAAGGGCCTGCTTTTTTAACATTGCGGTCAACAAAGCTTGGGCTGTGTTTACAGCTCTGCTCTAATTATGCATTTGCCCTTGCAAATTAAAGATTTACTGAAGGTCCACACTACTACAAGACAAATTGTCTGCTACAATAAGAGCCCTGTCCTTGCAAGAAGAAATTAATGCTGCCAACATTCACCATAAATACATGCATACAAACAAAGGCACCAAGTATCAGTGCCCAATATGACAATGATGACTTTGTACCTGAAGATGATGAAGGTGTAGGACCAAGTATCAGTGCCCAATATGACAATGATGACAGAGCAATGGATATATTTCGAAATGACCTCGCTAGGAGAATTGCTAATTCTTAAGTGAACGATCGAGTAGATTCACTTTAAGTTGTAATAATTTTGAGGATGTAACTCCATTTTAGTAATAACAAATTAGTTATTAATTGTTTGTACTGTTAATTATTACTAAATGTGGTAATTATATATTAACTGTTAATTAACTTATAAAACCTTATTTTCTCAATATAAACATAAAAATGTAGAATATTTAAATTATTAATTAAAGTATTTAAGAATTAATAGTTAATTAATAGTTAGTAATGCTAAATTTACCACTAACATACAAATTATAACCTAAGGGCACAATTGACTTTTGTACATTCAAAACCACGTTCTATTCTTTTTGAACCAAACACATTCATAAGCTGTTCTGACAATATAATCAGTTGTACAACCTATCAACCAAACACCCAACTATAATAAGCAGTTCTACTATTAAGCAAATCTACCAATTACGATCAAAATCGCATAAGCATAAGCATAGACAAACAGGCTCATACTCGAACCTCATATAGAACTGAAACCCTTCATGTTTGGAGTAATGAGTCTAATGACTTAGCTTAGTTGATAAAAAAGCTCCTCATGTCATGCTTATACCAGAGTTCGAACCTTGCCCCCCTCCTCTGGGCCGTGGCACTTATGTCCTCGCACAAAACAACTACACAAAATAATTTTATTAAAAAAAAAAAATACTTCACGTTTCAAAACCTACTACTATAAGGAGTGAGATAGTGGCGTGTTGTTTCATCAACTCTAAGAGTGTGTTTGGGTAACTTGAGAACCGGTGCTATGGTTCATAAAAGAAATTATTTTACGTAGTTTGGTGTTTGTATAGTTTTTTTTTTTTTTTTTTGCTATATAGGAGTTCGTGTCTGATTTATAAGTAACCAAAAGCTGGTTCTTTTACAAACCGACTAATACAAATTTTATAAAACCAATTTAATGTGAGAATGAGAATGAGACATAACATGATCTTGTATTAAGATAACTGCTAATCGTAGACAAATCACCCATGCTAGAATTTGTATCGAAGTAGATGCTAAAGATGATTGGATCACTATATTTGAGTTGGAAGCTGCTTCCCCCTCTCCCCCCTTGTAGGTAGCAGTCCTATCACCATCCACGTTGAGTACCAGTGGACTCCTACGAGTGTTTTGGGCACGATTGCAATAGGGAACCCCCAATTACGCATAACTATTCCCACTCTGCTAAACCTACCCCTCCCGATCAATGGCATCCTATTCAGGAATAGCAAAATGATTTCATTGCCAAGGATAAACCCTCCGATGGCTCCGGTGATGAAGGTCTATGGACTGAGGTGGTTAGAAAGGGTAAAAATAAGGTTGCTGTCTCTTCGGAGAAGCAAAATATTACTTATTCCACTTTATTGTCTTGCTATCCTTCATCTTTTGCACAGCAAATCAAGATCAGTGACTCTTTCAATGAGTTTATCCATTTTGTTATGGGTGCCCACCCTTTCTATTGAGGGTGAGCCTCAACTTGATATCCCAGGCGGTTCCAAAGGTGACAATTTGGAGACTAACGACTTGGATGATGTTTTTGATGAAGGAACCCCGCATCCTGCTAGCTTCAGTTCCTCTAAGCAACGTAAACAGGAAGCAAAGATGCAATTTAGTGGGAATTGGCCCAAAGGCCGACACAAGCGTTGAGATTTTCCCTCTTTTGTTGCTCTGTCTGAACATTTGCTTTGTTGTTGTGATTGTTGGTTTTCTGACCTTGGTACTCCATTTGGAAGGTAGGGAATATGGGTCCTCTCGTTGGCCTTCTAGTTTTAGACGGTCTACCCTCACCGTTTGCATTGCTCCCTTTGCATGGTTTTGGTCTTCCTGTTTATCCTGGGGAATGTCCCTTGTAGTTTTTTGTAGATGCCGTTTGGCTTTTTCTTTTCTTTAATTAACCTTGTTTCCGAAAAAAGAAAACATGATGTTTTAGGCATTCTCGAAGAAGCCTTAAAGGATTTATGTTAACCTATTTAAACAAATAATGAAAGCAAACGAAAGTAGAGAAAATGCCAATGGTGCATGAAAAATAATTTTCAACTCATGCTTTTCTTGACTTATAAGAGCAACTCCAACAAAGTTCGTTATATGGCTTACGCAAAAAACTTGCTCCAACTGCTTCGCCAAATGGCTTCCCATTTTGGGTAGAGTTTGTTTGATTCGCTACAAGTAGCAAAGGGAAGAGTGAGAAAGTTGATTCGCCAAATCCAGCAACGGTCCGAAAATGCAAACAACTTTCAAAGTTCTCTCCACCCAACGGCTATGAACAGTGGAAATTCCTACAAAATTGGATAGAAATCATACCTTAATTGGCAACAAATCTGAAAAATTAGGGCTAATCCACCAACAAACCTTTTTCAAATTAATCTACAGGAGCTTCAAACTTTAAATTTTATCTTTAGTAGGATTCTTCTACCATTGATTTCATCATTTTTGTTTGATTAACTCATATGATAGCTTTCACGATTGATATATGTTTGTGTGTATATATGAGATGAGAGGAAGAAGATGATTTCTTTTCTTCTTTTTTTGTTGGGCAAATTATACTTTACTACCTCAAACTTTGATCCTATTTTCAATTAGATATATATTGTTATTTTTTTTTTCCAATTACATCCTAATGGTTATATAAGTATTGCATTTGACCCCAAATTCTAACGGCCGTCTAATTTCTCTAATGGAGTGCTTATATGGCAGCTGATGTGGCATTAAATTGAAAGTTTTAATTATCTCGTCTCCTTCTCCATCTCGTGTTCCCTATTCATTTTCAACCCAAACCTGCACCTTCAAGACAAGCCCATGGCTATCTCAAAACCAGGTACCATGACTTTATTGCTAACCATATTCATATCTCACAATTGGACTTACAAACCTATCTCACCTTCTTGATGGTTGATGTTGTCAAAATCAAGTTCTTATTTAACCCTATTAAAACATAGACAATGGAAATAGGGTGTCGAGTCCACAGGGGTTGGAATGCAATAATGCTTGTTGGGCGCTTAATGACCAATTATAATGCGAGGAGCAATTAACAAACTAAGAAATAAAAAGGAGTCTTTTCGACTATGAGTTTGATTCAATTTGTATTAAAATAATCCTATAATGACTATTTAGAAAATGGGAAGTAACTTTGAATAAAGCTAAGTTTAATTAAAAATTGGGGGTTTTGCAAATAGAGAAATCGAGGTTGGGGAGCATTCCCCCACCTTGGACCAACCAACACATAGACTTCGTACTTGTAGCACCTTCTAGAGTAGAAAATTCCATTGTGGCAAACTATCAAACATGTGGTAGTCAACCTATATGCTTGATAGATGTTCCAATGTAATACATGAGTATAGGTTTGAAATCTAGAGATTTAACAACTTTCAATGCTTGACATTGTAAGTGAAGTCTCAAGAAGTCAAACCTTGCATCCATGAACTCTAGATATGCTACAAAATATGAGAATCCTCCATTACAACATACATGGGTCCAATGGTGGGTTTATGATCCCCAACCTATATGATTTAACTATTCATAACTATAATGCAATTGATATTAAAGAGAGGGGAAGAGAAATTATACCAATAAGAGAAATCCACAATATATGCCATAGAAAAAACCCAAGAAAATCTTCAATAAAGAGTTGCAATACTTCAATACATTCAACTACCTTTCTCTCTCTCTAACTCTAAATAGAAGTAGATGGTGGTAGATGAGGAGTAATGGGGGAGAGAGAGATGAGGAGATTAGAGGGAGAGAGGATTTTCAACCTCTAAATGCAAGTATATTAAAAGCTAAACCTAAATAAAAACCATCTCTAACTATATATATACTCTCTACACAAAATGGCAAACTTGTAATGAAAAGAGGAAGAAGTCAGCATTCGCAGATCGATCCCTTTACAAGGGCGGATTGATTCGCCTTTGACCTGGGCAATTGGTGGCTTCTCGAGAAGACGCGGATCGATCCACTCTATTCCCCGGATCAATCCATCTCAGGATCACTGTCGCAGAATGTCATAGGAAGATCGCGGATCGATCCCTTCCAAATGGCGGATCGATCCGCTATTTTTGAATCTGGCAGTAAGTTTCCATTAAACACGCGGATCGATCCCCTCCAAATGGCGAATCGATCCACCTTTCTGAAATCTCTTCTTTACCCCTTTTTTACTTCATGAATGCTACAAGGGTTGGGTTCCACTTCACCCAAGCTTGCATAACCTACAAGAAAGAGATCTTTATTAGCTCAAAGAGAGTAACAACAAGAGCAATCAAAAGCACAATTTACCCATTAAGTCTCTGGTGTAAGTAATAATTCGTGTCCAATAGGAGTAAAATCATGATGTTAAGAATGCAATATCGGACACGAATCAATGGTCTCTCTCTCTCTCTCACTCTCTATATATATATATATATATACCCACAGTTTTCTTTTGTGTCTATCGTTCCATTCATTTTACATTTCCCAAATGAATACCACTGCCATCGCCGCCGTAGTAAAACCACCTCCTCTATTAACCCCCTTCTCCAGACACTTCCCCCAAACCTCCTTGCGAAGAGCACCTAGACATTGTTGCCGCTTGAAAGAAAAAAAAAAGGTAAACAGAGTATACAACTATGCCAACCACCCACAAATGTGAGAGGTGCCATACAAAGTACAAACTAGAATCGAAATTGGAATATCTATTCTGCCCATTGACCGCAAATGAAGATGAGAAATGGACTGCAACTGGAAACACAAATAAAAATTGGAATCTCTATTTTTGTCAAAATTGAATTTGAAGAGGCTATTATTTCTCTCTCTCTCTCTCTCTCTCTCTCTCTCTCTACACTCTCTCTTCTCCAAAAAAGCTTAATTTGATCTTGGTTGGTCCTAACTGTCACACCCCAATTTTCAGACAATTAAATATTAGTCAAGGAAAAATCCCTAAACCAATATCCAGTTGTTCGATTATTAGAGGTGATCGCAATAAAAAAAAACATCACACAGTCTGTACAGGATAAAACTTAACTCCCAAACGCAATATACCAGTAAAATATCCAATCAATAAGGATCAAAATCTAATGTTCCAAAATCATAATTAATCTCTAAAAAAAAAATCATTCAAATAATATCTGATAAAGTCAAATGACCCACAATGCCAAAATATAAAATATTAAAACTCTCAAATAAAAATTTTAAAAGCTAGTAAGGACTTCACACTTCTCCTATTATCAGATGCCACGAACTTCTCACTATCCCTGCAAATTCCGATCGGCACCCGCGAGAAAAAAAACTCAACGGGTCAGTCACATGACTGGTATGAGTTAAATAAAACTAATCACACACAATCTTAGGGATCGTTCATAATCCCTTACACCAACACAACAATAATAAACAAAAGATCGGGTAGGAAAGTAGTTTCGCTCACACAACGGGACAAGGGGTAGTTTTCCTTTTATGTGACGGCAATATAGTTCCTACCCGAACTAGACTGAATAAATACTTACCCTTCTTAGCTGTGGTAGGCCAATACCTGCAAACACATTAGTGGGCCTACCATCCTGCATAAATAGATGTTAGTAAAAAAAAATAAAAAATCATTCTTTAAATGTTATTTAAAAAAATGAATTTATCTCCAAGAAGAAGTTGGAATTGGACAAAACTTAAAACATGAAAGATGTTCAGAATTAAATTTCCAAGAGAAGCCTCGTGTCCCCGTTCATTAATTCTAAACACGCTATATTCAGCAGATTCTAAAATTAAATCAAAACGGTGTCAAGATGACGTTTTTAGGAAAAGTGTAAAACGCGAAAGTCGCTCGGATTGTCGTTTTACTGTAGGTTAAGTGAAACGACCCTCAATTGTGAAATTAAGTGACCAAATTATCTAATTTACTAATCTGATCCTATTTATTATTATTTCACAACTTTCCCAAAGATATTACAGTACACATACAAGACTACATTTAAACTAACGGATACCCACATAAGTTGTTTGATATGACAAGGATTCGACTATAACAAAATATAACGAACTACATTACAACGTATAGCCGCAATTTAAGCACTACACGTGTTTTAGTTAATTAAACCTTATGTTCACCACTTCGGCCACCCATCCATGGTTCAGCCTACACATATATCCCATGTGTCTCCTAACGTAATACTAACTCTCACTCCGGTCCTAACTCCCATGGGGTATCACTGGGATTTGAGTCTACACCGAAAGGCTAGTACTTACGTTTTTGACGCCAATAAACAATGTCTAAATACACATGAAATAGGCCAACAAGCCGGGCATAAGGCTTAAGATGAAGAGACGGATCATCCACGTAGTCGCCGTCTAATCACACAAGACGGGTCATCCACGAAGTCGCCGCCTAAACTCATAAGGAGCAGTGGTGAACATTAAAGGATTTCATATTATTAACTTCTATAAAAAAAAAAAAAATCTTCACACAAATGGTCTCACATTTACAAGTTTATCAAGCCCAACATTAGATGAGAATGCTTACATCTCAACGAAATTTCACGTTATATCATAATAACGAACACGAGTTTATCCCGACACATAAATCAATTTAGACATCCAATATGTTTTTAATCATAAAAAAAAACTGCTACTGAAATTTAAATCTACAGCCCAAACGGTGCAGAATCAGGGAAAACTCAAAACACGAAAAGTGTGCAGAATTGCGTTTTTACACAGGTCATGCGGACAAAATGTTAAAATTCCAACCCACGAGTTTACAATAATTTTCTAAAGTTTCTGCAACTGTGTGAATTTTTTTTTATCACATATATTTCTTAATTACTATGAATATTTCACATATGGTTTTATCAAACTAACTATTCACCTAACCCTTTTCGAATACCTTAATATCGTAATCACAAAGTCACACGAAGGGGGAAAGAAAATATCTAGATTACTTCACAATAACGTGTAACCATTACAAAGATTTAACCCTAACAATTAAATTAAACATTTACTAATTTAATTTACTCCCATATACATATATACATACGTATATATATACTCGGATACACAAAATTTAACTCACCTTGTTTGGGAAAAAAATTGGCAACACGGTGTATACGCTCTGCAATTCCCCACGCGCCTACGCACTCGAGACCCTTCTCCTTCTTCTTCTCTTTTCTTCTTCTTCGTTCTCTTCTCTCTCTCTCTCTCTCTCTCTCTCTCGGCTGCTGTGCAGTGTAGAGGAACTAGTGTTTCCTTTTTTTTTTTTAAAACATATTTTAACCTAATATTATATAACTATAGATGTACACCCACAATATTATATATTATATATATAACCTAACCACACACGCCACATTAAACACACACACACGTGCACTACTAATGTATCAATTTCAAAATTCAATGGTATCTCCTATGGTGTAAAACACTCACACTAATATTTGTATACTAACCACACTATTAATTCAAATAAAATCATAAAAATACCAATTTAAACATTAAGAACTATTAAAAAAATTCAGGGTATTACATTATACACACCTCAAAGAAAATCTCGTCCCGAGACTTGAAACACGCACGAACACTACTCGAATAGCTCGGGATGTGACTTCCGAATCTTTTCGTCAAGTTCCCACGTAACGTCGTTAATTCTCTCACTCCATTGCACCATCACAAGATTCACTACTTTCCTCAGCAAATACTTCACATCTCGATCGACAATAGTGATAGGTCGAACAACATACGTAAGATCATTATTAATCTCAAGCTCTGTCGGAAGAACAATAAGTTCAGGATCTTTTATACACTTCCTCAACATGGATACATGGAACACGTTATGAATTGCCGCCAATGCCGGTGGCAACAATATTCTATAGGCCAACTCTCCAACCTTTCCGACAATCTCATAAGGTCCTACAACCTCGGAGCAAGCTTCCCTTTTTTACTAAAACGCATCACACCTCTCATTGGGGATACCTTCAAGAACACAAAATCTCCAACTTCAAATTCTACACCCTTGCGCTTCCTATTAGCATAACTCTTTTACCGACTTTGAGCATTCTTAATTCTCTCTCGAATGACACTCACCTTCTCAGTAGTCTCCCGAACCATCTCCAGACCCAAACTAGGTACATCACCCACTTCTGCCCAACATACTGGAGATCTACACGGCCTCCCATACAACGCTTCAAAAGGTACCATTCCTATACTAGAATGGTAACTGTTATTGTAAGCAAACTCTACCAATGGTAAGTGTTCTTCCCAACTGCCACCGAGATCGGGAACACAAGCCCTCAACATATCCTCAAGGATCTGGTTAACCCTCTCAGTCTGCCCATCGGTCTGAGGGTGATAAGCAGTACTAAGATCTAATTGGGTCCCCATAGCGCGTTGAAAACTCTCCCAAAACTCTGCCACAAACAATGGATCACGATCAGACACAATCGAGACCGGAGTCCCATGCAAACGTACTATCTCCCGAATGTACAACTGTGCCAACTTGTCTACCGTACGATGTATACTAATAGGGATAAAATGTGCAGACTTAGTGAGCGGATCCACAATGACCCAAATCGACTCATTCCCCTTCTTGGACCTCGGTAACCCATCCACAAAATCCATGGAAATGCATTCCCACTTCCACACAGGTATTTCTAAGGGTTTCAACAAGCCAGACGGCTTCCGATGTTCCGCCTTCACCTGCTGACACACCACGCACATAGAAACAAACTCTCCCACATCTCTCTTCATACCTTCCCACCAAAAGGTACGCTTCAAGTCATGATACATCTTAGTTCCACCAGGGTGAATAGTATACCGAGATCGATGTGCCTCACTTAGAACTTCCTTCTTCAACTCTGCAATATCAGGCACACAAAGCCTACCTCGAAAACATAGACTCCCCTCTAAATCCACAGTCCAATCAGTCAGACATTCATCAAGCAAATCCACAATCAAATCATTAAGACGACTGACCAAAACTTTATCTGAACACTGCATCTGTCGAATCCTACTTACTAGGGTCGACTGAACCAACAAACTTCCAATGTACGCCTTCTCACTCTCTGGCACTGGTTGAATATCATGAGAGGTTAACACCTCAAGAGACTTCCACTCCCGAGCCATCATAGAAGCCATCACGCTATGTTTCCGGCTAAGCGCATCAGCCACTACATTTCCCTTCCCTGGATGATAGAGAATCTCAAAGTTGTAACTACTGATGAACTCGACCCATCTCTGTTGTCTCATGTTCAGTTCCTTCTGTGAGAACAAGTACTTGAGGCTCTTATGATCTGTATAAAGCTCGAATCTCTATCCAAAGAGGTAGTGCCTCCATACCTTCAATGCAAACACCACCACTGCAAACTCCAAGTCATGAGTAGGATACCTCCTCTCATGTGGCCTCAACTGTCTAGAAGCATACGAAACAACCTTCTCTTCTTGCATCAAAACACAACCCAAACTGGTCCCACTGGCATCCGTGAACACTACAAGTTTCCCAGCTTCAACCGGAATGGTCAAACTGGGTGCGGTGGTCAACCGCTACTTCAACTCCTTAAATGCTTGCTCACACTCATCTGTCCACAAAAACTTCACATTCTTACGTGTCAACTTTGTTAACGGTGCTGCTATGACTGAGAATTTTTCAATGAACCTTCTGTAATACCCAGCTAACCCCAAGAAACTCCTCACCTCAGTTGGATTAGTAGGTTGCACCCACTCTTGAACCGCTGCTACTTTCTCAGGATCTACTGCTATTCCCTTAGCTGAAATAACATGTCCTAGAAATCTCACCGACGACTCCCAAAAATGGCACTTACTAAACTTGGAATATAACTTATATTCTCGAAGTGTTTGCAGTACAGTCTTCAAATGTTCTCTATGCTCCTCAAGAGTCCGAGAATAAACCAATATGTCATTGATGAAACATAACAACAAATCGGTCTAAATATGGCCTGAACACTCAATTCATCAAATCCATAAAGAATGCCGGAGCATTGGTCAACCCAAACAGCATCACAGAAAACTCATATAATCCATACCGGGTACGAAAAGCTGTACGTGGAATACTCTCCTCCACAACTCCTATTTGATGATATCCCGTCCTCAAATCCAACTAAGAAAAGACTGCCGCCCCCTTCAACTGGTCAAGAAGGTCGTCAATCCTAGGCAACGGATATTTGTTCTTAACCATCACCTTATTCAACTCTCTATAATCTATACACATACGCAGAGAACCATCCTTCTTCGACACAAAGATAGCTGGAGCTCCCCATGGAGAATTACTGGGTCATATGAACTTGAGTCATACACACCTCAAAAGGATTACTCTAATGGCTAAGAAAAAGAAAACAATAACGAATAATAGAATAACTGGCAAAAGAAAGGAATTCAACGTACCCCTTCTGAAGCATCTCATTAAGTTGCTTCTTCAACTCTCCTAATTCCTTGGGTGCCATATGATATGCTGATTTTGAAATAGGTGAGGATCCAGGTAAACGATCAATCCGAAACTCCACCTCTCTCTTAGGTGGTGGTCCAGGAATCTCCTGAAAAATATCTTCAAAGTCGCATACCACCTCCACATCACTAATATCCTTCTTCGGTATCTCCACCGAATAAAGAAAACTAGACATCACTAACTCTGCGTTGTTCGGATAAGTATGAGAGAAACGAGGCAAACCCGGAGTATCTATATGAATAGTCCTTTTAGCACAGTCTAAGGTGACATGATTCTTCCTAAGCTAATCCATACCCAAAATAATGGAGAACCCCTCAAAACCCAGCACAATCAAATCAACAAGAAATGTCCTATTCATAAAGTCTATCACAAAGTCTTTACACTGTTCATATAAGGTAACAGACCCTCCTAAAGGTATTTCTACGCATATAGGCACAAGTAAAGGAGTCACAGGAATACCCTCTCTCAAAACAAACTGACGAGAAATAAAAGAATGAGATGCACCCGTATCAAACAAAACACGAACATTGGAATGAAAAAGTTTGAGACTACCTTGCACATTCTCATTGCCTGGCATCACTGAAAATGCTCTAGCGGGAGCTGCCTAATTATTCTGGGGCTTGTTTGGACAATACTTAGCAATATGCCCTGGTATCCCACAATTATAACACAGCTTAGAAGCTGCAACCATCTTCTTTCCCGTTGGTGGTGCTCCAATTTGAGGCACTGGTGGACGGAACCCAATCTGCGGCTGCAGGGCCTGCTGACGATAGCCCTGGAAGCCCTGATTATTTTGACCTCCCTGCCCATTCCACTGACGGTTCTGATTCCTAAAATGTCCTTGGTTCTGCAGGAAGTACTGACCTCTATTACCATGCCTCTGGTTCTGTTGGTCCTTCTGCCCTTGATTGTAAGGCTTGTATCGATTCCCACTCTTCCCTCCATCCTTCTGCTGAGACTGGGAACGGTTATCTCTTGATGACTCTGTTGCCTTAGCTCTTGCAGATTTCTCTGCCTGGAACTTCTGCTCTTTCTTTTCAAATTTCAGGGCCAAATCCACTATCTTACTAAATGGCTCACCCTCTGCCGCTAACATTGACTTAGAGAGGTAATGTCCTAATCCATCAATGAATTTCTCATTCTTCTTCTCCTCGGTATCAATGAGATATGGAGCATAGTAAGAAAGTTCATTAAATTTTCTCACGTACTCCATCACAGACATGGTACCCTGTGTAAGATCTTGAAACTCTCTAGCCAATTGTGACTGCACTGCTCTAGGAACAAAACTCTCTCCAAATTCAACCTTAAACTGCTCCCATGTCATTTCTGCCACATCATATTGAGTCCGCACAGACTCCCACCATGACAAGGCCGCACCCTCTAACTGCTGAGATGCCAACTCTTGCTTCTGCACCTCTGTCAGCTGCATCCGCTCAAATACAAATTCACACTTGCGAACCCAAGCATGTGCTGCCAGCGGACCCTTATCCCCATCAAATGTTCGCCCGCCAATAGAAATAAAATCCTTGTTCCTTTTAGCGAACGGGTCACCCTGGTTTCCCTGCTGATTGTTCTGCACAGCTTGGAGAATCTGGTTCATCATAGCCCCCATGTCAACCTGAACTAAGTTGGGATTTCCTGCCCCAACTCCTCCAGAACTCTCACCACCTCCAGCCTGAGCTCCATGACGGGTATTGTAGCCTCCAGCCATAACCTTCATAAGACAACCACACATACATAAATATCTGACACAAACTCATTCATTGTAATTAACAACCCATTCACCACATTCCGAAGATCACCTAGACACTCTCCAGTCTAAGGGTTCCTAAAGCTCTGATACCAAAACTGTCACACCCCAATTTTTAGACAATTAAATATTAGTCAAGGGAAAATCCCTAAACCAATATCCAGTTGTCCGATTATTAGAGGTGATCGCAATAAAAAAAACATCACACAGTCTGTACATGATAAAACTTAACTCCCAAACGCAATATACCAGTAAAATATCCAATCAATAAGGATCAAAATCTAATGTTCCAAAATCATAATTAATCTCTAAAAAAAAAATCATTCAAACAATATCTGATAAAGTCAAATGGCCCACAATGCCAAAATATAACATATTAAAACTCTCAAATAAAAATTTTAAAAGCTAATAAGGACTTCACACTTCTCCTATTATCAAATGCCACGAACTTCTCACTATCCCTGCAAATTCCGATCGGCTACACTCCAAAAAGAACGCACCCGCGAGAAAAAAACTCAACGGGTCAGTCACATGACTGATATGAGTTAAATAAAACTAATCACACACAATCTTAGGGATCGTTCATAATCCCTTACACCAACACAACAATAATAAACAAAAGATCGGGTAGGAAAGTACTTCCGCTCACATAACGGGACAAGGGGTAGTTTCCCTTTTATGTGACGGCAATATAGTTCCTACCCGAACTAGACTGAATAAATACTTACCCTTCTTAGCTATGGTAGGCCAATACCTGCAAACACATTAGTGGGCCTACCATACTGCATAAATAGATGTTAGTAAAAATAAATAAAAAATCATTCTTTAAATGTTATTTAAAAAAATGAATTTATCTCCAAGAAGGAGTTGGAATTGGACAAAACTTAAAACATGAAAGATGTTCAGAATTAAATTTCTAAGGGAAGCCTCGTGCCCCCGTTCATTAATTCTAAACACGTAAGTCAGAAATTAATTATTAAACTTCGGCTCATAAACACGCTATATTCAGCAGATTCTGAAATTAAATCAAAACGGTGTCAAGATGACGTTTTTAGGAAAAGTGTAAAACACGAAAGTCGCTCGGATTGTCGTTTTACTTTAGTTTAAGTGAAACGAACCTCAATTGTGAAATTAAGTGACCAAATTATCTAATTTACTAATCTGATCCTATTTATTATTAGTTCACAACGTTCCCAAAGATATTATAGTGCACATACAAGACTACATTTAAACTAACGGATACCCACATAAGTTGTTTGATATGACAAGGATTCGACTACAACAAAATATAACGAACTACATTACAACGTATAGCCGCAATTTAAGCACTACATGTGTTTTAGTTAATTAAATCTTATGTTCACCACTTCGGCCACCCATCCATGGTTCAGCCTACACATATATCCCATGTGTCTCCTAACGTAATACTAACTCCCACTCCGGTCGCAACTCCCATGGGGTATCACTGGGATTTGAGTCTACACCGAATGGCTAGTACTTACGTTTTAGACGTCAATAAACAATGTCTAAATACACATGAAATAGACCAACAAGCCGGGCATAAGGCTTAAAGTGAAGAGACGGGTCACCACGTAGTCGCCGTCTAATCACACAAGACGGGTCATCCACAAAGTCGCCGCCTAAACTCATAAGGAGCAGTGGTGAACATTAAAGGATTTCATATTATTAACTTTTATAAAAAAAAAAAAAAATCTTCACACAAATGGTCTCACATTTACAAGTTTATGAAACCCAACATTAGATGAGAATGCTTACATCTCAATGAAATTTCACGTTATATCATAATAACGAACACGAGTTTATCCCGACACATAAATCAATTTAGACATCCAATACGTTTTTAATCATAAAAAAAAACTGCTACTGAAATTTTAATCTACAGCCCAAACGGTGTAAAATTTGTCATTCATTTTTTTGTTTTTACTAATTACATTTGTTATGTAGGTTGTATCAATCGCTCGGATCCCATCCAAATCCCAAGTTTAAAGGTGTTTGAAGATGGACACTGATGTTGTCAGTATCAAGATATAAAAGTATTCTTTACTTTTCAAAAGATTTGCAGTGTGGAAGTAAAGGTCGAACCCACAGAGATTGATTAACTACCGCAACTTAATTTTAAAACCTAACTTTAGTTAATTATGAAAACGGATTTTGATTTGATTTTAATTAAACTAATAACAATAAAACTAAATCTAAACTATGAAAGCAATTAAAGTTGTTTTAAATAATGTTTAAGGGAACCTAGGATTGCAAATCCACCACTAGCTTCATAATAGGAATATTTATGAATTACTTTAGCTTATTACGTTGGATGATAATGGGGAATTGTAGCTACAAGCCCAATTCCTCCGACAAGAAGATATTCATGGTTCAAGCACCAACATAATCCATCTTCGGTTAGCACGAATTATCCCACACTAAACTAGGGTTGTGATCTAATCCGTCTAACCTAGGCATGGACTATTCGGATACTTGATAGCACAAATCAATAAAGCACCATCACATGTAAACAATCTAAACAAGCACATCAAGAATAGATCGTTTAGCACATCACAGTCAAAATAGATCTAAGACAAGAATAAATTCTGAAAGTAATGATTTAATCAATAGAAGTACGATTTATTTATAAAAATCCTCTAAACATGTGACTGTCATCCATACATAATAAAACTAAAATAAAAACATAAATAACACCCTATCACTCGTCTAGGGCTTCATTGAAACCCTAGATCTATGATCTAGCCGTCCATGGAAGTGATAGATGGCAAGTAGTTGATGGAGGAGGCCATGGAAACCCTTGGTCTTCTTCTTCTTCTCCTTGCTTCCCTCCCTTCAATGGCTGGAAGTATGTGTGTATAATAATTGCTAATAATGTCTAACCCCTTAATTGTAATAAAATAGGGTGTATATAGATTTATAACAAGTTTTGGAAGCCTTCCTAACCCGAAACGAACTGAAACTGATGTAATTTACAGTCTAGACGTCGTTTAGCAGTTTCGTTTGCACAGGAGTCTTCAGTATACTGAAATACGCAACTTTGGTTTTTACACATATCGCGCGAGCGCGACATTTGGTCTTCGCGCGCGCGGATCGCGCGAGCGATTTCTGGGTTCTCGCGCGAGCGACTCTCGGATTTTTGCGCACGCGGCTCGCGCGCGCGACTTGGCTTTTTCAGCTTCTTTCTTTGTGCTTTTTCACCCTGTTTAACCTGGTTTAGGTGCTTTCTTCCAAATCCTGTAAGAAAATAGAAAACGAAGTAAAAATATACAAAAACAGGATAAAAAGGAACTAACAGATGCTCGTTAAGGCGTATAATTAGGATTAGTTCTCTCCCGATCACACCCCCAAACCTACATTTTGCTAGTCCTCGAGCAAAACTAAAATAAAAACTAACTACTAATAACATACTTCTCCATTTTCGCATGGATCACGATTGCATTTAGCGTATGCAACAAGCCTTTTAAACCTCTAGGTGTCCCTAGTCGGACGAGTAAAGTCTCGTGAGGGTTCTCGTCAACAAGTTACCCACAACCATCTTTATTAATTTAAAAACTTAAAAAGTTTTACTAAAGACTAAAAACTAATAAACAATACTCCTTATTATAACACAATGATTTGAAATAGAATAACGAACAAGAAGAAACGGAATCAAACGTCTACCTACATCATGAGAAACAATCAAGTGCATGCAATGTACGAATCAATACAGTTTCTCATAAGATTGCACGTGTGTGATGTGGTAGTCAAATAAACACGCGTATGTCATGAACATGGAATATAACTCGGATGACCATCTAACTATGCTTCGACTACGAATCTCACAATGAATTACACTTTCAAATGAAACACTCAGAAACAGGTGTAATTTCTCTAAAATATGTGAGTAAAGGTCTTTTCAAAACGAAAAATGCTCACATATGACTCGAAAAAGACGCATGACACAAAAAAACAGTAGTCTCATGGATAAGATGCAAATAATCAAGAAAAATTAATCATTACCATGTTTTAATCCCTCTCCCATCGTTTACCTATCCAAACCATGTTTTCTAGGATCAAATAGGACTTTTCAAAGGTTGTAATGTGGCTCAGGCTATAGAAAAAGGATAGAAAGGATTTATCAAGTAGTTTCAGAATGGCATTGCAAGGCATATTCGATTTCTTTCATTCTTCTTCTACAAACTTTCATCTTTTCTTTCTCTTCATTCCTTTTCATTCATTTTTTTTCTTTATTTTTCAATATATTTCTCTTCTCCTTTTCCTTTTCTTGCTTCTCAAATGATTATTCATCGAATACCAAGCAACTACCCCAATAGCATCTTATTTTCTTCTTCCTTTTCAACACATCACCTTAACACTACTAAAAGGTGACAAATCTCTCAGTGGTGAACTCCAAGTTTGTCAAGTCGGAGCAAAAACAAGGATAATGGTAATCAAAGAAAGAAATGGCATTTTAAAGGCTCAAAGGGCGAACTAAGGAAATTTTTATCATTTATCGGTCAGTAGTAAACAAAGAAGGCCTAAAATCATTTCCTAGGGTTATATGGTTCTTCAATGTTTACAATGGAAGATTATTTAGCATGGTAACAAATATTTGAACTTGACTATCAACCAAAACAAGAATAATGAGACTAAACAACAAGTTAATGCGCTATTTCAATGAAATTCGACAAACACAAGATGTATTTATAACCCTCCAAACAGAAAAGACAGGCTCAAAAAGCTCACCGAGCTTAGTCTCCACCTTGTGTTATCTAGAAATCCGAATCATATTATAGTTCACAACCAACATGTATTCAAATCACTACGTGTAGTGCATAAGTTTATGTGCAAATTTATGATATAAAACTACGATTCTAACAATACATGACCTAAAACATTTCATCATAACTTCAGCAAATGTTTAATCACATCTTCTTTTGTTTATCATTCTATAACAATCAAAGTTACTTAACAAGAAGTATCAAATTAATATTGCAAAAACGTCGGTAATCATTGTCTATTTAAGCACAAGAATTGAATTTTTTTTCTTAAAATTAGTGCATAATAATGTGCATGTGTGTGCATACCCCCAAACCTAAACCTTTCATTGTCCCTAATGAAACAATAAAATGGAAGAACGGAGAGTAGGTAATAAAGGAACGATAGTACCGTAGTTTCGGCAATGACAAACAGGTGAAGGTATAAGAATATAGCGATAAATTTGAAATGTACCTGTTAATACTAGATAAAAAGAAACTAACAAAAGAATATTAAAAGGAAATGAAACCTAAACTATAAAATATAAATCGATAAACTAATCGAAACTAAACGAAACGAATAACCGGAATAAAACGGAAAAGTATAAATGGAATAAGGAAAACAACAACTAACTCGATCTAAAATGGCTTAATAAACAAAAACAGAAACGAAAAAAAATTATCAGAACAAGCATGGGGGAAGGATACAGAAAACAAAAAACAAAAAACAAAAAAATGGGGAATCGCGCAAGCGGCCGCCGCGCGCGCGAATCCTAAATTTTTTTTTTCTCTTCTGAAAATCGCGCCCGCGATATCAGGCGCGAAGAGAACCCGAGGCATCATAAAAGTAAAAAAACGAAAATTCCACTAAGTCACATTCTCGCGCCAGCGGGCCGCGCGAGCGAGAATGGTATTTTCCATTTTTTTGTTAAAATTATGTATATAATATTAAAACAAATTAATTCTGACCCCCAAACCTGTCCAGAAAAACTCCAAAACTGACAAAAACGACTCAAAATCAACCAAAAACAAAGAAAACAGACGAAATTAAGCTTGGGTTGCCTCCCAAGAAGCGCTAACTTTTACGTCTTCAGCTAGACCATTCTAGCTCAAGGCTTTATGGAGGCTGTAAATCGAACTGTGTACCCCTAAGGATATCAGGTAGAGCTCGGTGGTAAGCAGAAATCACGTCGCTTCGAATTAATTCAATCGACGGTTTGTCAGTATGTTCAAATCGATTTCTTACCTTCCGAGAAGATTCAGCATTAGGGTCCGGGATATTAGGGTTCATCCACTCATCATCCGTTATATCTTTGTCATTACTCACATTTATTGCTTTGTTAGGCTCAATATTCCGTCTTACCTCACCTTCCGCCTCACATAGGTAATCGTCGTCTTTAGGAGGTTGATCCATAGCATTAAAAACATTTAATTTTAAGTTCATGTTCCCAAACGACACCTTCATTACCCCCGTCCGGCAGTTAACACGTGCGTTAGCGGTTGCTAAGAATGGACGGCCTAAAATGACAGGAGTATGTTTCCTAACATCTAGCACGGGTTCAGTGTCAAGGACCATGAAGTCGACAGGATAAAAACATTGATCAACTTTTACTAGGACGTCCTCGACGATTCCTCTAGGTATTTTAATAGAACGATCCGCTAATTGAATAGTAGCAGCCGTAGGTTTAAGTTCACCTAAACCTAGTTGTTAATAGACGTGATAAGGTATGAGATTAACACTAGCTCCTAAGTCAAGGAGAGCCCGATGGATGATAGTGTCACCTATGACACATGAAATCGTAGGCGTACCAGGATCCTTATACTTTGGAGGAGCATGTTGAAAAACTGAACTTACTTTTTCCGTGAGGAAGACCTTTTTAGGAGTATGACTGCGTATTTTGCGTTTTTGTGTACATAGGTCTTTAAGACATTTAGCATAAGCAGAAATTTGTTTTATCGCATCGAGGAAAGGAATATTAATTTTAACTTGTTTGAACACCTCGAGTATATCTTCCATTTTTGACCCTTTCTTGGTCAAATGTGACGGTCCCTCATTATTAGGTGGATATGGCATTCTCGGAATATAGTTCGTTGGGACCGGTTCTTTTTCTTTTCTATTTTTATCCACGTCCTCACCCATCTTATTCGAGTTAGTATTCATATCTTTCACATTCTCATTCGGGATTTCTATTACCTCCTCCTCTCGTGTAGTCATCCTAGTTGAGACGGCGTTTACTTGTTCATTCGACCCCTTAACCTCATATTGTCCCTTAGGGTTTTGAATTGTTTGACTAGGCAACGTCCCCTCGTTCCTACGACTCACTATAGTAGCTAGTTGTCCCATTTGGGATTCAAGCTTCGCAATGGATTGTGTATGTGAGTGCACTATTTGTGCTTGTGCCTGTACTTGCGTTTCAATTTTATTAAGGGATGCCAACACCTTTTCCTCAAAAATGTTACCCCTTGAAGGATTCGAATTAGGAGGCGGGTGTTGGTATTGATTAGGTTGAAACTGAGGTCGATACGCATTAGGAAAATTAGTAACCTCATTAGGATTATTATTGTTATTTTTCCACGAGAAGTTAGGATGGTTTCTCCATGGCGCATCCGGATTGTTAGTAGTTACATTATAATTATTCCGTGGGTATTGTTGAATAGAATTAATGTGTTGCTCCACGAATTCCGGAAATTGACTCGCCGATGGACATGCTAGTATAGAATGTGAAGGATCGGAACATAATGCACAAATTTCATGAGCGGGTGGGGTTGTCATTTGATTCATTTTCATAAGTCGATCAAGTTTTTTAGATAATTCTTGAAATTCAATAGAATGACTCGACTCAAACTTCACCTCTCGTTTGGTTGGATTAAGATATCCCTCAGAACGTACCGACACAGCCTGATGCATCGAGTTCTCGCTTAAAGTTTCAAAAATTTTTCAGGCCTCATCGGCGCTTTTGTGTAGGAAAGTTCCCGCACAAACGGCATCGACAGTGTTACGGACAGAGGGAATAAGTCCCTCGTAGAAGACCTGCACAAGTTGCCACTTAGGAACCTGATGATGTGGACACGAGCGTAATAATTCTTTAAATTTTTCCCACGTATCATAAAGCGTCTCCCCATCTTGCATTACAAAGTTTGTTATGGATTTCCTTATCTGATTCGTAATAGGGAAAAACTTTTGTAAGAATGCGGTGTGTAGGGCTTCCCATGTTCTAATTGTGTTTGGCTCCAAAGATTGATGCCAATATTTAGCTTTATCTTTTAAAGAGAATGGAAAGAGCCGCAATTTTAATTCATCATCAGTAAGATTTTGAATTTTCAAAGTGGAGCATATATCTTGAAAGTCTCCTAAGTGTTTATATGGATCTTCATTTAAACGGCCATGGAAGGATGGAAGTAGCGAGATGGTAGACGACTTTATCTCAAAGTGAGATGCTATTGCCTCCGGTAATTCAATACATGTTTGGGGCGTGTAAGTCATCGGAATAAAATAATTTTTAAGTGGAGGAGGTGGCGGTATATTGAGATTATTCATATTAGCTCCGTTGTTATTTTGGTTGTTATCGTTATTATTTCCAATGTCTGCCATCTTAATTGGTTCTATGTTATGAAAGCGTGATTTCTTTAGTCTTGTAAGAGTACTACGTATTTCAGATTCAAATAAAGACGTTGGTTTTGGTGTCAAATCGTCGTCTATTAAATACCTTGTTCCAGAAGTTAAGTTTGAAGACTTGTTAAGTCTTAATGTACGTTCAAGTTCAGAGTCAAAAGGTTTTAATTCCGGTTTATTTGAACGTGTACCTAACATAAACTAAAAGAAAGTAAACTAAAAACAAAAACTGACTCAACAAAAGAAAAACAAATAGCAATCACGCAACGAAGATAACAAGCAAGCACACAGTACTACTATGATGCATGTAAATTATCCTGTAATGCAATGACCGCGTCAAGCCCAGCGCCCCGGATTTCCTAGCTAATGCAGTGCAATTAACCCTAAACTAATGCAAATAGTGCGTCACAGCGCCCTGACTTACAGTGGTTTAAAGCGAATTTCACAAGAAGCAATTTATTTTATTTTATTTATATTTTTATTTGCGTAAGCTCCTTTGGTGTAATTAGCTACTCCTCCCGGAAACGTTGGAATTTGATGACTCGAAAACCTATAAAATAAAAGAACAAGTTAGTAACTTAAAACAAAAATGAAAAATAAGAAGAATAAAAACTAATCTAATATTTATGAATTAACTAAACTAAGATTATAAAATTAACGGTAGTAATGCAATCCCCGGCAACGGCGCCAAAAATTGATGTTGTCAGTATCAAGATATAAAAGTATTCTTTACTTTTCAAAAGATTTGCAGTGTGGAAGTAAAGGTCGAACCCACAGAGATTGATTAACTACCGCGACTTAATTTTAAAACCTAACTTTAGTTAATTATGAAAACGGATTTTGATTTGATTTTAATTAAACTAATAACAATAAAACTAAATCTAAACTATGAAAGCAATTAAAGTTGTTTTAAATAATGTTTAAGGGAACCTAGGATTGCAAATCCACCACTAGCTTCATAATAGGAATATTTATGAATTACTTTAGCTTATTACGTTGGATGATAATGGGGAATTGTAGCTACAAGCCCAATTCCTCCGACAAGAAGATATTCATGGTTCAAGCACCAACATAATCCATCTTCAGTTAGCACGAATTATCCCACACTAAACAAGGGTTGTGATCTAATCCGTCTAACCTAGGCATGGACTATTCGGATACTTGATAGCACAAATCAATAAAGCACCATCACATGTAAACAATCTAAACAAGCACAGCAAGAATAGATCGTTGAGCACATCACAGTCAAAATAGATCTAAGACAAGAATAAATTCTGAAAGTAATGATTTAATCAATAGAAGTACGATTTATTTATAAAAATCCTCTAAACATGTGACTGTCATCCATACATAATAAAACTAAAATAAAAACATAAATAACACCCTATTACTCGTCTAGAGCTTCATTGAAACCCTATATCTATGATCTAGCCGTCCATGGAAGTGATAGATGGCAAGTAGTTGATGAAGGAGGCCATGGAAACCCTTGGTCTTCTTCTTCTTCTCCTTGCTTCCCTCCCTTCAATGGCTGGAAGTATGTGTGTATAATAATTGCTAATAATGTCTAACCCCTTAATTGTAATAAAATAGGGTATATATAGATTTACAACAAGTTTTGGAAGCCTTCTTAACCCGAAACGAACTGAAACTGATGTAATTTACAGTCTAGACGTCGTTTAGCAGTTTCGTTTGCACAGGAGTCTTCAGTATACTGAAATATGCAACTTTGGTTTTTACACATATCACGCGAGCGGGTCGCGCGAGCGCGACATTTGGTCTTCGCGCGCGCGGATCGCGCGAGCGATTTCTGAGTTCTCGTGCGAGCGGATCGCGCGAGCGACTCTCGGATTTTTGCGCACGCGGCTCGCGCGCGCGACTTGGCTTTTTCAGCTTCTTTCTTTGTGCTTTTTCACCCTGTTTAACCTGGTTTAGGTGCTTTCTTCCAAATCCTGTAAGAAAATAGAAAACGAAGTAAAAATATACAAAAACAGGATAAAAAGGAACTAACAGATGCTCGTTAAGGCGTATAATTAGGATTAGTTCTCTCCCGGTCAGACACTGTTACATTTTATACTGTTCAATTTCACACTGTTGAAATTTAAAACTAATGTTCTTGGTTCAAAAAGTTGTAGTGCGAAATTGTATACTATGTTGTGGTTTAAAGGTTGTTGTTCAAAAGGTAGTAGTGTGAAATTTGACACTCATGTTCTTGGTTCAAAGCTGTGTTGCGAAACTATATGAAGTAAAATTGTGATATCAATAGATTATTGCAATTAGATGTAAAATGAATGTGCCAATGAATTTGTGATAAGACCGTATTAAATGTATTCATAATATTGTGGTATCAAATTGTACACTATTAAATTTCATAGAATGACGAGTTTCACTTTATGATGAATTGAGAGATGGATGAACACAGATTGGTTAATATATTCAATTTTGAAACTGTCGCTAGCGCGGACGCAACTAAGGTAAATGAAATAGTTGTATAATTCACATTGTAAATCACACAGTATGAAAAAGTTGAGTATGAAATTTCATACTATAAAACACAATACGAAATTTCACACTATGCAGACTGTTATATCATTCGAATGAATTATGGATTGTTATAGAATGAAGTTTATTAGTGGTGTTCAATATAAATGAAACAGATTTTTAAAGTGAAATCCTAAAAATATTGGGATATTATTTCTATATATAATATATGCAATATCAATGGGGATTGGATAAGATTTAGTAAAATTTAAAAACTGATTTCATATTTAAATATGTATTAAATATATGTACATATATGCATACGGTTCTATATATAGAGATTAGGGATAGAAAAGTCATCCAATTATTCCATAATGAGATATTTTGGACTAATCCCTAAATATAATCACAATTATTGGATCTATTGTTATGAAGTTCCAATTGGTGGATCTATTCCAAAAAAAAAAATTGATAGAATGAGACTTTTTACCAAAATTTTCTTATTTTAAATATAAAGTTAATAAAATATTACATATTACCTATAATAGGGAGCATGGTTGGAGTAGGCATGTAAAATTTGATAAGCTAAAATTACTTTCTAGCTATTTTAGCTAATATAGTTAGCCACTTTAAGTAAGATGATTGGAGTTGCTCTAGCACTTTTTTTTTGGGGGGGCTGAAAACTTGATTTATACACGAATAAGCTTAGGGTATTCTCTAGAAAACGCTAACTTTGTCCTCACATGAAAATCAATTTAATATCCTCTCATCTTTCTTGCGTGATTCATTGTAAACATAATCATTCCTAGCCGTTTGGAATATTGTGGGAATTAATGCTATGTTTTGTTTGAGGAAAGAAAATTTGTTTGAGGAAAGAAAGGAAGTCTGGAGAGAACTGGAGAGAAGAGGTTAAAATTACTTGTTTGGTAAAAGATAGAAGAGATGAGAGAAAGGAAAATGAGAGTGAAGTTACTTTCCTTCTGACCCACAAATTTTAATGCGCCTAAAAGTGTATGGATTAGGAGAGAGAATATATGTACTTCTTTTTATATTTTGGCCTTTTTGCTCTTAAAAATAATGATGTTTAAATTAGACTGACGATAAAGACACTTTCATTTTTCAATTAGGACACCTAAATTTAAGTTTAAAAATCAATTTTTTTTTACCTTTTACTGTAATTAGTAAGGTCACCCTTCTTATTTTACTATATATTATCTCTTTATATCTCTCTCCTTATTTATTTCCAAATCCTTAGTTATTTCTAATTTTTTTCTCTATTAACTCTTAATCTGTATTCAGCGTCTTTTTCGATTTGACTTCTTCTCTTGTAAGTTTTTTTTTGTTTTTACTAATTGTGATTCTTCTCTCTTCTCGATAAGTGTCACATGATCCTCCTAAGCATAATTTATATAATAATATGAATTCGTCCATATCAGGTTTTGAGATTGTTTCTTTGCACCATCAACTTATTACTCTTTATGGTGAAATTACATTTGTGTGTGTGTGTGTGTGTGTGTGTGTGTGTGTGTGTGTGTGTGTGTGGGGGGGGGGGGGGGGGGGGGGGCGCTCGTGTGTGTGCTTGGCATGGTTCGTATTTATTCCAGATTTATATTTGTCACAATTTAGCAGCCACATCATTTTTCCTTTTAATGGTCTTATGATATCCAGCTATCAAGTGATGAAGCCATAGAAACTGCAAAGCGTCTTGAATTAAAAGAAGGATTACTAGTAAGTTCAGCTGTTATAAAACTCTATAATTGCAAGTAACACTGTTGCAAGTACCAAATTTATTATTATTATTCTTTGAATATCTTTTAATTTTGTAATATTTATGAAATTATAATACCTAATCATGTGTGTTATGCTTGTCCCTGTAGTTTGGTCCCTGTAATTTAGAAAGTATCGCTTTAGTCCTTATAGGTTCATAAGTGTGTCAAATAGGTCCAATAAGTCATTTAGCGATGAATAATTTTGTCTATGAAAGTAAAAAATTTGTCACAAAAAGTGTTTAAGGGACTAAAATGACACACTTAAGAAACTACAGAGACTAGAGTGACACTTTCTAAACTACAAGGACCAAATTAACATAAGGGGCAAAGTAAGTGGGTGTAAAATATAGTTAAAGCCTATAATATATAGTAAAATAAGTGAGGTGCCCTTAAAAGGTAAAAAAAAAAAAAAACAGATTTTTTAAACATAAATTTGGGTGCCCTAATTAAAAAATGAAGGTCCCTTTTATCGCCAGCCTTAAATTAATGTAAGGGTAAATACAATAGTCAAAATATGCAATATTTCATTCTTTTTTTCCACTCCCTTCTCTATTCCCTTCCTTCCATTTTTCCACCCCTCCTACCAAACATAGCATAATGATTTTTCTCAAAGAGATTTTTTTTTGTTGGTGAAGATTTCTTATAAAACGGTTTAGCATATGTTATTACTGAAAAAATTCGACATTTTTCAGCTTTTAAAAAAGCTTAAATTTACTACTTTTAAACTAGTCTTTTTTTTTTTTTTTAAGTGGCAGTTAGTGGAAATGACTAATGCAATAAGATTTCTTAGTATTAAGGACACCTTAAATCTATCATTAAGGATAAGTTATCCCCCTATTTCTTAGACTAAAATGCCATCATCTTCACCATCTAACTCTAATCACCATTACCACCACCCCTACCACCTCTGCCACCTCCGACCACCACCTCTGCCATCTCTGGAGACCACCCCATCAAGTCATTGTTCGCTAAAAAAACAAAGAAGTGAAATTTCACTTGTTATAGCTAAAGTTAAGTGAAATTTCACTTGATATAGAAGAAAAAAAGTAAGTGAAATTTCGTTTAACTTTTTCTATAATAAGTGAAATTTCACTTTAACTTTTTTTATAACAAATGAAATTTCACTAAATATTCCAGTGTTCGATACCTACAAAAGTAATACAGCTCACAAACATAGAAAGTCGATACAACTTCTAAGAAAAGATCTACTTATCTATACAGAACACTTCTAGTAAGGACGTCCTTACTTTATTAAGTTAAGGACTTCTGTCTTTGCCGTTAGATCAAGTTTTCATTAAGGGTACTGTTGTCATTTCATTCTTTAAAATGATGATCTAACGGCTGAAAACAAAAGTCCTTAACTTAATAAAGTAAGGACGTCCTTACTAGAAGTGTTCTGCTTATCTATAATTTCGGGCAAAAACCAAAATCCGAAGAGTCCAACATTCGAACATAAACAATGAAGAACCAAAACACAACATCCACTACTTTGAACAGCTAATGTGAAACAAAAACAACACTAAATCACAATATAACTCAAGGACAACATAAAAAACCTAGCAAAAACGAATAAAAGCCACAAACAAAAGGCTCAAAGAAATGTAAAAGCACAAAGACATAGATCAAAAAAACCACCCCTGTGCAAAACCAGATTCCAAAAAACCTACCCAAACATGCCGCTAAAATACAAAAGTCATCTAGGCTCCAGTGACAAATGAAGCATAAACAAGTATATATACTGATACTGATAAAGCGGCTATGCATGTAAACACTGAAAGAAATCTACTCAACACAAAAATAAACACTAAGATTGCAATCAAATCTTTATACCAAGAGAAAATCCAATGAATTAGACCTTCCAAACTGATCCACTGCCTTCTAATTGATTGATATATATGCAACAACTTCACTTCCAATCAAATTTTCTCATCAGCCAAACACTCCAAATCTCGACACAAAGATTCATATGCAAAATCTTCCAACGATGAGATAATCGTGCGAATCAACCTTTTGAATTAAGCTTCGAATCACACCTTCCGATTACACGCCAATGGGAAACGAATCAGCAGATATTGTGTTCCTCAAACTGTCGTTCTAAATTTGCTAAGGGCAGTTTTGGACCCCCCAAAAAAAAAAAAAAAAAAAAGTATCTGAATGCCCAGGATGTCTAACAAAGAAGTGTTTCATCTTCAGGATCTTTTTAACAAACTAAGAAATTTAATGGACTCTAAATTCTTGAGTGTTGGTTCTAGGGATTTTCCAATAATTTTCCCTATAATTTTCAAAAAAGTTGTAAAAAATTAGTTGTCAAACAATCTCAAATTTGTCCATTATCTCAAATAATTAGTTATCAATTCAAACTCACACTTTTAACTACAAGTATTCAAAACATTTGAATCCGAATAGACTTTTGTATTCAGCGGCATGGCTAGACTTTCATTGTAAATGTAATTTAATTCTGTTTGAAGTGTGCATGGCTAGACTTTCTTTGTAAATCTCTATTGATTTGCCATATTATCATATGGGTGCTTTGAAAAACTCCAAATTATCAATAAAAAGTACTGAAATTTGGTCACCAATTATAGGTGCAAACGGTGGTTTTAAAGGGTACTACTTGGGATACAAAAGAGTCACAAAGAGATACTCACAAAAATATGAGTCATCTAATATGCGGCTTTGTGACTTTTTTGTATCTCAAACATGGCCCCTTTTCAAATCATTTTCCTAACATGGCCCCATGTGTTTGTATAGTCACATAGGCGTGTCGTAAAGCAACTCTTAATCGATATAATGTCAGAATTTATTTACGCATGCAATGACAAATAGCAACTTGGGTAAACAGAAATGTCACTGATTTGGACACCTTTTAACATCTCTAGTTGGCAATAAGGAGCCTAAATTGGCAGTTGATGTAAAAGCAAGAATAAGAAGAGTTTATAGAAAGAAACAAACACTAATCAAACAACATTATTTTTCTTTTGGATTACAAAAAAAAATTAGGGGTTGCGTAGAATATAATTCTTATCTCTTTATCTTCAAGTTATTAATAAAAAAAAAAAAAGAAAACTAAATTGCACAGACCTCCCTTGTATTTTGAAAAATCACACTGAACTTCCTTGAGGTTTGAGGTTAAGTTACATTCACCACTCTCGTTACCCCTGACGAAAATTGGTAATAAAAAAATAGGGATAATTGCACAAACCTCCCTCGAGGTATAGCCTAATTACATGGACCTCCCTTATTACAAAAATATTTTTGTGTAAATTTTTTGTCTCTTCTTCTTCCTCCATTGTTCTGCCTCTTATCAAACACTAACTTTTTCCAAAATTTAGGATTATCTCTCTTATTTTTCAAAATGACTATATAGTCTTTCACACTCCCTTCAATTTTTCATAAAGTACAGAAAATTCTTTTTAGCAAATCAAATTAAAGATTGCCCAGATTCTTCTGACCTACCATGTCCGTCATATTTATTTCATAGATAGGAGAAACTAAAAGAGGAAGAAATAAAAAAAATAAAAAATAAAAACCAAATCCAAGAGCAAGTTTTATTTGAGGGTATAATAATACATTTGCACCAACTGTAATTTTAGTTAGGGTTTTGTGGGTGATTAGAGAGGTCCGTGTAATTAGACCATAGTTCAGGGGAGGTTTGTTTAATTTAATGTACGAAAAGTTTAGTACTTTTATTCATTTCATCATGAACGTTACCCAACCATCATCGAGAAGGGAGGTTCATATAATTTCTCAAAATATGAGGGAGGTTAATATAATTAGAGAAAACCTCAGGAGAGGTCCGTGTAATTTTTCCCAATAAAAAGAAAAGAAATAGAAAAGTATTATATATTTCTCTTAGGTACAAAATACCCAGCAACCTATAAAGTAATGATTCAACAATATATATACATACAAAATACCCAGCAATAGGGCTGCTCAAAATCCACCCGCCCACCCGACTCACCTGTAGCCTTTTTATTGATTTTTAAACAATGTGGGTGGAGTCACGGGTCTTGGGGGTGGAAATCCGACAGTTTCGGGTGGAGTCACAGGTCTAGGGGGGTGAAAACCCGATTCATGCACCCGACTCGACTCGAAACACACTAATTTTTTATTATTATAAATATATATGTAATATATATGCTTATATCAATATATGCATTATGTATTATATAGTCTTTAATGTATATATATATGTAATATACTTATATCAGTATATGTATTATGTATTATATAGTCTTTAAATATATATATGTTATATTCTTGTATCAATAAATTATATATGTCACTAGGGGAGATATAAAAACATTAAAACCATCAAATTAGCACATGACTATATTTTTATTTTTTGTTTGGTTAGCCCATGATTATGTAGACAAAAACATTCAAAGCAAAAAAAAAAAAAAATGAAGACAAAGTCATGTGTAACGCAAATGTTTGATTGAGACAAATGAGACAGTCGGGTTTCACCCGACTCACCCGACCACCCGATGAGTCGGGTGCACCCGACAAAGCGAGTGGATGACGGATGGAAGGAGGACAAACCCGACTATGTTCAGATGGATGAGCGGATGAGGGCCAAACCCGACTCACCCAACTCATGAGCACCCCTACCCAGCAACCTATAAAGTAATGATTCCCAAACAACCGCAGGTTAGGAATGGAATCGCTTTTAGCGAGGAAATTTTTCGTCCCGTCGCTAATAGCGAGTCCGTCCCAAACTTGTTTGTTTGGGTTCGCTTAAGATCCCCACCGCATGTATATATATACATGACCAGCTCTCCGACAAACGTCCATTTACATCACTTTTAGGGAGGAAATTTTCGTCACTAAAGGTGACTCTGCTTTAGCCACGATTTTGTATACCTTTAGCAATGAAAAACTAATTTTTGGACCTTTGGTGCATGAAATAAGAGGAAAAAGAGAAAATTTCAAAATTGCTTTGGTGCATCAAATTGGACACATTAAAATTTGGAATAAAATAAAGGCCTACCCAATTAAGACTTTTGTAGATAATACATTAATACTTAGTAACCAAATTCCAAATAGAGCACTATTATTCACATACTTTTGTACTCATTTTTGCACACTTAGCTTTAAATGCATGTATCCTGTGCTGTTTGAGTGGTGCACAGAATAGTGCAAAAAATTCAAAAAGCACAAGTACATACATTTAAAATATAACATGTGCAAAAGTGTGTATGTCTAGAATTATTGTTCCAAATAAGAAGTGGCAGAGAGAATGAAGAAAGAGAGACATTCAGTGGAAAATAAGAGGAGAAAATGGAGGAATTTTGAAAACCAGAAATCCTAGCCACTAATTAACATTCTTAATTAATCCTAGTCATGTATCTTGATCACTCGCAGATAACCAGCTCGCTTAGCCGAGCTGGCCAGAGCCCCTCTCCAGGGGACTTTTCAAAATATTTAACCTTATATATTTCATACATTAGTCAATTTTGCCCCTTAATTGCCCCCCCCCCCCCCCCCACCCCAACTTTTCAAAATAATTCTTTTACCTTATATATTTCATACTTTATTCATTTTTACCCCTTAATTGCCCCCTCAACTTTTCAAAATAATTCTTTCAACTTACATATTTCATAATTTATTCATTTTTGCCCCTTAATTGCCCCTCAACTTTTCAAAAAATTGCTTTAAGCTTAAAAAAAAAAAAAAAAAAAAAAAATCGGGTCGGTGGCATTGCCCTCGAACCCCTGTATAAATTTCTGCCCCCCCTGAACAAAAATTCTGGATCCGCCCCTGCCCCTCCCCCCAATGGGGTGGTTGGGGGTTCGAACCTCCCTATGGGAGATGCAAGGAAGACAATTTCTTTAAAGTGCCCCCCCCCCCCCTCCCCTTCTTTTGGTGTGCGCGTGTTACTAACACTAACAAATAACCCCACTCATGTCACAAAGGTGGTTCGTTTTTGAGACACTCGACCAAAACAAAAATCACTCACAGATCAAAACGGGGTACACACCGAGCTAACTTACTTTATATATCTCCAGGTCGACTATTAAACGGACCAATCCATCGACGGACTAGATTTCTGTCTTTTTTATCCTTTGAGAGTTAGTTATGCCATATCATCATTAGTTTTCTTTATATTTTAAAATTTCATAATTCTAATTTTCAAACTTGTTTTTTCATAAAATTTAGATTTTTGGAATCGTGAAATCGAGATCTTTAAAACATTATCCATATATGATATTAAATTATGAAGAAAAAAATCAAAATTTTTAGTTGGTTGTTCAACGAATTTATCTGTTGACAGAGATAATAGAAAATATGCTAAAATCTTGACTTTAAATGGTCATAACTTTTTCATTTTGTAGCCTTTTTTGGTGATTTTTTTATTTCGTGTCTTTTTTTTTGGAGATCTACGCATTTGACTTGAATTGTGTAAAAAGTAAAAACATATATTTTGGAGCCTCGTTTTGAGCCTTTTATCAATTTGCAAGAAAACTATTATTTGTTTACAAATAGATAAAATTGTCTGTTTCAATTAAACGACCATAACTTTCTCATTTTTTAGCCTTTTTTGATGATTTTTTTTATTTATGTATTTTTTTCGAGATCTACGCATTGGACTTGGAAATTGTGGCAAAACAAATAATCATTTTGAGCTTTATCTATATGGACAAATAATCTTATCTGTTTACAAACGGGTACTATTATCTTTTTCAATTAAACTACCATAACTTCCTCATTTTGGTTGATTTTTTATTTCACGTATTTTTTTTCGAGTACTACGCATCTATGGATGTCAATATTATAAAAGGAGTATGTTTTTTTAGATTCAGGTAAAAAATATGCTTTCGCGTATTAATGTAAATTTTTTTTTTCCTCTCATGATTTCATAGTCAATATTGATCTCGTTTGATAAATCTCATTTTTTTTATTCCAAAATATCAAAGTTACTAAAAAAAAAAACGAACTTCTAAAACAAAAGTTATGACAATTTAAAGCTTTTTGATATTTTTTACCAAAACAAGTACAAAAGGATTAATGGGTTAAGAAAAAGAAGTGTGGGTTTTTTCTAGGCCATGTTTGGGTATGAAGGGCTTTGACTTAAGCCGTATATATATAGATATATCAGTCAGGCTCTAAAGAGAGCGCCCTCTCTTTATTAAAGATAGGGCCTCTATTTTGGCCGTCGGATCGTGTTTTCATTAAGGGCAGTTTTGTCATTTCATAGTTTTTAAACATGATCCAGCGACCAAAACAGAGGCACTCTCTTTTATAAACACGAGCGCCCTCTTTAGAGATTTTTCGATATATATATATATATATATATAAGTTGAATTGATCACAGATATTGTAGAAGCACCCAAAAATGGAGATTTAAATTGGGATCATCAAAGATAAGAAAAAATTTAGGTATATCTCTATACCTAACTGGGTTGATCTAAGATAAGAAAAAGTAGGTATATCTCTATATATAATTGTTGCCAAAAATGATGGGTACTTGGGTCTAAGTTTCCTTGAACTTTTCTTACCAAACAAATAGGAATTGTGATTGATTTTGCATAATCACTTCGAGTGTTCTTGATCTTGGGGCTTATATCTTCTTGAACAATTGGGGAAATTAGGGGGAATTTTGAAAGCCCACAATTAATTCTAGCCATCTATATATATATATATATATATAGCCCTTCTTATGAGGGACCCTCATTTTATTAAAATGAAGACTTCTAATCCTGACCGTTGGAGATCATTTAATCAATGCAATAAAAGTGAAATACACTGTGCAGTAAATAATCTCCAAAGGCCAGGATTAGAAGTCCTCATTTTAATAAAATGAGGGATCCCTCATAAGAAGCTTATTTAAAGTCCATAATTAATTATAGCAATCTATGTTTATCACCTACATATAAATATGGGTTCTACACTGAGCTCCCTTACTTTGTAAAGTTCAAAATTTATCCTAGCCATATATCTTTAGGGAAAATTGGAAAAAAATGTCATTAAGAGGAGCTTTGTTGAGATTAAGAACAACTTAAAGTGGACAATGGGGATAATTCCTCCCAATGTTCATAGACCAAAATACCATCATCTTCATCCTCTAACCCTAGCCACCTACGACCACCACCCCAGTCACTTCCAGCTACCACCCTTACCGTCTCTGGTCACCAGTGCCATCTCCGACGACCACCACCTCGCCATCTCCGGTGACCACTGACGGCTGTCATCCTCCTTTCTTCCTCCTCTACTTTAAAACAGTTTCTTTATATATATATATGTACATATATATATCTCTCACACACACACACACACACATACTCTAAAACTCTCTCTCTCTCTCTCTATCTATCTAAGAAGAAGAAGAAGTGGAATACCTTTTAGCGTGGTCGACGGACATGGACGGCGGTGGTCAGAAGGTGGACGACAGATGTGGCCAATTTGTCATATTTTGGTCGTGAAAGTGGAGATATCTTAAGACAAATTTGACTCAGGATATCTCAAGTCAAATTTGACTTAGGATAATTCTGAACTGAAATCACATTCAATACTACATTTTTTTCACTAAGAAAATTTACACAACCTCTTCTGAACCTGAACGCTTTCCCCCACTAAAAGAATTAAGTAAAATTTCACTGAAAAAGTTAAGTGAAATTTCACTTATGACAAATCAAAGTTAAGTAAAATTTTACTCATCTTAAGTCAAATTTGACTTAAGATAATTCTGAATTGAAATTACATTTATTGCTATATTTTTTCACTAAGAAAATTTACACAACCTCTTTTGAACCTAAACAATTCTCCCCACTAAAAAGAATTAAGTGAAATTTCACTTAAAAAGTTAAGTGAAATATCATTGAGAAAGTTAAATGAAAATTCACTATGACAAAGCATAATAAGTAAAATTTTACTCATCTTAAGTCAAATTTGACTTAGGATATTTCTGAACTGAAATTACATTCAATATTGTATTTTTTCACTAAGAAAATTTACACAACCTCTTCTAAACCTGAACACTTCCCCCCATTAAAAAAATTTAGGGAAATTTCTTTGAGAAAGTTAAGTGAAATTTCACTTATGACATATTAAAGTTAAGTAAAATTTTACATCTTAAGTCAAATTTGACTTAGGATATGTTACGTAGAAATTCTGCAGTAACCTCATCATGCCAATGGGATGTGTGAGGATCATGAATGGTGGTTGTCATCTTGCGTGGTGGTCATCGGAGTTCACGAGTTTTGGCAATGGTGATGACATATAAATCTAGATCTAGATCTTGACCGGTGATCTAGATCTAGATCTTGTGGTGGTTCCGACGACATCGATGGCGGTTGTGGTGGTTCTACAACATCCATGGTGGTTGTGGCGGTGGTAGCAGGTAGCAATGGAGGTGGTGGTGATGGTGGTCGATGGTGATAGTGGTGATGGTGCTGGTGGTAGCGGTAGAAACTGGTGGCGGTGGTGGTGGTGCCAATGGCGGTGGTGGTGGTAGAGGTGGACTGGTGGTAGTCGTGGTGTGTGTGTGTGTGTGTGTGTGTGTGTGTGTGTGTGAGAGAGAGAGAGAGAGAGAGAGAGAGAGAGAGAGAGAAACTGATTTGTTAAAACAGGGCCATTTTTGTCTCTAATAGGACTTGAGAAGTGAATTGTTAGTAGTGTGGACTGGAGTGAAAAAATGGGCTTGGGCTTTTGTCCTTATGGGGGTTATTATTAATGGGATGTCCTCTAAACTAAGAAGGACCAACCTTAGGGACCTTAGATCAAGCCTCCCATATCTTTATCACTCAAAAAACGGGGCTCATACATATACAAGTTGGATTGATCATAGATATTTTATAAACACCCAAAAATGGAAAGGAAAAATTAATTTATGCTGGAATGATCTAAGATAAAAAAAAAGAAAAGAAAGGTATATCTCTATATATGTTTAAATACAAAATATACCTATGAAGTTTGGTCCCTATCTCACTTTAGTCCCCATAGTTTCAATTGCATTAATTTGATCGCTGGAGTTTTTCAATCGAACCAATATGGTCCAATATCCATTCTATTCGAAAATTTGATAAAATTCACCCACTGTTATGCACAATTACGATGATAAGCAGGTGAGGAGATTAGTGGTATTCCATCTGTGTCCCTAAGAAATGTTAAAGCGCATAGCATGTGAGTATTTTTTTCCTCACAGAATTGAACATTTGGACTAAATTGTTTCTATACTAAAATTTTATGGACCAAACTGATGCAATTTAAACTATAGGGACTAAAATGAGGCATGGACCAAACTTTAAGGCTATATTTTGTAATTAAGCCCTCTACATATAATCATTGCCAAAAATGATGGGTACTTGGGCCTAAGTTCACTTAGAAATTTTTTTACCAAACAAACATGAATAATGATTTGATTTTGCATCATTACTTCGAGTTTTCTTGATCTTGCCGACTATATCTTCGAGTTTTCTTGATCTTGCTGCCTATTTCAACTTCTGGACTACATGTTTCTAGGAAGAAGATGTAGTCCCAATCGATTGGGACTTTTCCCAATCAATTGGTGTAGTTGTTAACCCAATCGATTGGTATTTTTGTATATTCGGTTGGTATTTTTTTAGACTCAATCGATTGTTATGTTCACCAATTGATTGTTACTGCTTTTATCCCAATCGATTGGACCTATGTCTCAATCAATTTTTAGTTACATGTTAATACTTCATGTTATTTGATATTACGAACTGCTTAATTGTTTATACACTGTACTATAGTTCCCTTATGCGATACTAGAATGATGAAAGAGAAAACAATGCGCCATAATGTAGTAACGTTAAGAATAATGTGTTATCATTGATAATAGTAGTTAACCTATCAGTCGTGAATCAAATCAGCCTTTGTTTTTTGAATCTAGTATAGCTAGCCACATGGGATGTGTCAAGAGTCAGTCTGGGTTAGAATTGTATGGGTCTGATAAGGGTTATGTATTGTGCGTGGGTGGGTATTGATCAACATTGAGTTCATGAAATGCGGTGAGCTATGAATATGCTCTTAAAAACTGTGGATTGTGATCAACGTGGTGTCCATGAAATGCAGTAAGTTGTGACTATACCCTTAATAGCTGCGGATAGAGGTCGGTGGCCCTATGATATGATTGAGATTATGTGTGCTCTTATGAGTACGCCCAAGTGTAGACGGTCGCGTCCAGAAAATACTGGTAAGACCAGGTCGTATCCCAAGGAACGAAAATTGGGGATAAAATATTCTAGATTGAGACCTAAGGAAAATAAAAGATGATTTCTTGAAAATGGAGGTTCTATCAGTCTTACTGTAATAGAACTTAACTAAATTAATTAAAATTGAGTGACAACTAAATTAATCAGGAATAAGGGATATGATTTGCAACTATATATGAAAAAGTTGTTGGGAACATGTGAATCCACATTGTGCCAACCACTAATATGACATAACATCACATACAACTGGGGCTTTTCCTTTATAGTATTCCTTATTTCAAAAATAACTAATTTAAGAAACCTAGACACTAGTTATGTGAATTTAACAAAACTAGTGGTACAAATTACTTTGCTTACTTTGAAAAACTAAAATAAGAACCATTTAAAACTATGAACTATAATAAACAAATCAAGTATAGGATATTCAATGTGTTCATCATATATGTTCATTGAGTTAATTAGCTTAAGGGCTTGCATTTTAAAATCTGTTTGCAATTTGAACTTGAAAAGATCAATTTGGGTTAAGTTTCTGAAACAAAAGTCACTGGAATACTATTAACATTCTGCCCAAGACATGTGCCTACCAATCGATTGCCATAGACAGCAATCAATTGGCATGGAATGTCCTCCAATCGATTGGAATATGATACCAATCGATTGACTTGGAATCTATGGCAATCGATTGACTTGTGTCCAATTGATTGCCACAAATTCTCACTCTGATTCATGGCAGTGGCTAGGGAACAACGTTTCAGCACATTGTTCCCAACCACGAATCTAAACTAGCATTGTATTAGAAGCAGAAACATGTATGGATTGAGACATGCTGATAAAAACAAATCTAAATATGGATTTACACATGGAAATTGGTATTACAATGGAAATCCAACACAAGAACTAAACTAAAACGATAACCAGAAAATTCATAATAACAAAGCTAAATAAATAAAACCTGAATAGCACTACGAAACCTGACTACAGAACTTGAAAGCTTCAGCAACAGTTTGCAAAAAAAATGAAGAAACTATAGTTTATCCTACAAAAACATACAAGAATGAGCCAACCCTTGACTCCCCTCACTCCGACCTATTTATACTATAATACCCACGAGCTAGGGACGTCCAAGTTCATTCTATAACGGATGATCATCGCACAAATCCGGGATATGCTGAGATTTTGCTCCATTAAAGACGTTTGACTGCATAGTCCCAACCAATCGATTGGAACTGAGAGCAATCGATTGGTATTTATTTCAATCGATTGCTTTGAATAGCAATCGATTGGTTCTGAGGAGATGGCAATCGATTTCCATCAGATGGCAATCGATTGGGACCTTGTATGCATTTTGAAATGTCCTCCTTGTTCCTTAATCTATCCCTTTTCAACCTGTTGTTCATTCCAGCTTCAGAACCTGTGTATAACAATACTAAACACAACCACATACCATAGAAATATATCATTGTATAAAGAGACAGATTAAAACACAAATGCAAGTAAAACAAAAGATTTGGGGTTAAGATTGACTAATGCTGTTCTTTATCGGGCCAATATTCTACTAATATCAGCCCTCATCACCCTAAGATAGGCTAGTGGTCTGTGATATTCCCTTAAAAGCCGGTGATCTGTGAATATGCCCTTAAAAAATGGTGAGTTATGGTCACTAGTAGATGCGTAAGTCGTGGCAACAGATTGATATACTTTGCTCACACTTGGTTGCATTGTCCTGCATTTTAGTTGTCCTTAAACGTTTATATGCTATTAATTTTCGCATTTACATACTTAGTATAAAAAATGAGGCTAATTTGAAACTTTTTCAAAAAAGTAGTCACAGGGGTATTTTGGTCATTATGTACCTGTGATGTTAAACTTGACCAGAAATTCAAAATTTAGATTTTTGGACTGAAATGAGCATGTGCTAAAATGATTCACTATTTATGTTTTAATTTTTGTCATAGCTGGTTCGATTAGTGAAATATAACAGCTTCTGTGAGTGGTACCATGTGCATTAGGAGTTGTTCCTTGCCACTTACTATATATAGAACATGTTAGGGTTATTTTTCATTAAGTTGTTCATGTTTCTCTCTCTCTCTCTCTATATATATATATATCTCCCCCCTCTCTCTCTCTCTCTCTCTATGGCCTCTTGTTCTTGAAACCCTAGGAACATAGGGATAAATTCCTTGATATAATCTAGATCCTTCGATCTATGGACAAAACTCCAAGCTTTAAAGTTGTTCCTTGTGACAAGGAGCACTCATGGACACCAAAATCACTCTCATCCGACAACTTATCTCGATTAGGAAATTTCTAAGAAATTAAGGTAGTTCATATAACTCTCTAATATAGTGTATTATATGAAATCTAAATTTAATCTAGAAGACTACTAAGTTTGGAGCACGTTTGGCATGTCAATAATCCAAACCTAGTTTTCTTAAGAATTTGCATGTGTGCTATGTTTTCTTGATACTTATCATGTGTTTCCTTCTATGTGATTAAGTTGTTATTATGTGCTTAATTGGAAGTTAAAACCATGTCTACAAGCTTTACTTAGAAATTGATAAGTATGTTTAGATTTGATTTCATTTATCTAGTTATACGTAAAGGTATGGATAATATTATATGCTTGTTTAAAGTAGCATATTATTGCTCATTTATGTCCCATAGCATAACATAAGCATGGCTATGATATTGAGCATGAACACGTGCATAAACATGAATTTGCACGAAAGGAATTTTGGGTGAAAGACCTCCATGTGTGGGGCTTTCGATTTAAGAAGGAAAGATCGCCGTGGGTGGGAATTCTAGATTTTGAAGATCATAAAAACCTCTGTGAGAGGGTTATGAATTAAAGTTTAGATAATCCCGGTTGTGGGTATGAAATGTGAGGATTGGAACCATTAGTAACACAATCTCCTGGTCTTACAAACCATAGGAATCGTAAGCTAAAGACCTGTATGAGGTGGTTAAAGGCCGCTATAGTGTGGTGGCCTATAGGCTGAGTGTTGTATTGAGACTGAGTGTTTGGAAAATACATGAAAGGACCTATGAACAACATCTTTTTGCTTTGGCAACAAACCATTATATTCACGCATTCATGTATATAAATCATTATATCATTAAAGTATATGACTATACGGGATGTAGTGCTCATGAACTATGTTTTAAACCATTTTCAGGTGAAATGAAAACGGGCAAGGCCATAGAATGATCGGTGTGTTTTATGCCTTGTAAGTATATGGGCGAGTTTTGTTCTTATGTAATACATAGCTTACCTTGTATAACTTAGATCAATTTGAAACCTTCATGCTTGGGTTTGAATTTCAGTAGTTACATGCTGAGTATCGCAAATTATGTATTCTTTTGTTAATTTGGTTATCAGGCACTTGTTAGTCCACTTCTCACTAAACTTGGATCTTTGTTAGAAATGGGGTACATGTTATCCCCTTATCCTTGACTTACATCGTTGAGTCCTAAAACTTGTTAGGATTAATTTATATTGACATTGGCATATAATCGTGATATAATCGTGACATAATTAGTCACTCAATGTTTTGTGAGATTGCATGTTTTATGTTGTATGAATCCCCCTTTTTCATCTTTAGCATGCTTGGCTTGAGAGGGTGTTCTGTAGTCATTACAATCTTTTACTACGATTGGAAAATACTTATGACATCATAAAATTGCATTTTCATGTTTGTTATGGTACATAATTCTCTGATGTTAAGAAATAGTCGACTGCACGGGGATCCAGTCGACTGGATTCGTTAATTTTGATTTAGTTTTTCCCCTATTTTGGAAATAGTCGATTGTATTACCCAAATAGTTGACTGGATTTATCCTCTGAGATTTTTGAGCTCTCTGTAAATGTAAAAACAGTCGACTGGGTGGCACCAATCGACTAGATGACTATAGTCAGGCGGAGACAGTTGACTAAGTATAGCTGTCATACCCACTCCCGTGATATTTAACTATAATACTTAAGCATGCATGGTATGCTTACTATTGTGTTAATTAACACGTGTGGAGTGAGTGATGACTCACTAGTTGTTCGGGGTGTCTTTTGAGAACCCAGTATTTGGCCTTGAAGGCAGTCCAGAAGGTGGGCATGTAAGAATTCCCTACGGTTGGAAAAATGAGTAATAACACATAATAATGTGCTTAAATGTTTATTTAGGCATATGTGAATATAATTGATTATCATATTATTGATAGCGACTCATCAGAATCATTCGATAACTAGTGAAGATGAAATTGAACACGTTACATAATTTGGTAAGCTAATTAGCAATTTCGTAAAATCATGTAGAAACTTGCGTTTTAGTAACCAAACAGAACTTAGTCGGAAACTTATATAATTTTGAGGTTTCACTCGTAAAGCTATGTGTTCGCTCTCGGGATATGTATGATTCAAGTGCAAATCAATCGTAACAAGTAATACTCGGGTAGGTACGAGGTCGATTTCCACGGGGACTAGACCGGAAGATTAAAGTTTCAAGACGCGAATACACTACTATCATAACCAAAAAGAAAAAAAAGATGGTTGAATTGGGGGTATCTAGCTCTAAATCTAAAACTAACATGCAAGTAAAACTAAGGTGACAACAGTAACTAATTAAGTTAACTAATTAAACGGCAGGTGAAAATTAACTGTAACAAGCAAGCTAGAACAAAGAGTTGATTTACTAAAGATGAGAAGGGCTAGGGGTCATGCTACCAACCCTGGATCACACAAGGATAAGTCTTAGGGATTTGGAGGGAACTTCTCAAGTGAACAAAGTTCCTTGGAAGTCAACAATCAAACATGTGGGTTGTCAACACCACTATGAAAGATGAAAGCTTAAGGAAACTAAGGGCAAATGTTGGATTGGTAATATAGATGCAATAACCCCCATTGCATGACAATGGAGGTAAAGAAACAAACATATTACAAACCTAACACTCTTCAATCACTTCAAGAAGATCCAAAACCTTTGGACTTTCAAGAAACACAAGGATCCATAGGTGGGTTCATGACCCCTAACCTAGAAAACTAGCTACACATGGATTTAACTAAACAAACATTAATACAAACATTAAGGGAGTAGAGAAACATCACCATAAATGCAAACAACTACTTCAAGAAAGGGAGAACCCAGTAGATATCTTCAATATATGCTCCAAAAGAAGAAATCAAGCTTGCAAGTTGTAGAATCTCTCAAAATCTCACTTACAAGCCCTAAATCTAACAAAAATAACAAGAAATCCTAGAGAGATACAAGAGGGTTAAGAGGGAGAATCTATACCACTGTAATAAATTAGGTTTTTTGCCCCCAAAAACGAGTTATAATGGGGTATTTATACAAAATCCTCGGAGTGGCAAACTTGTAAAACAAAGGATGCAGAAATAGGGTCATTCGACCGGTCGAGCGGGACCATTCGACCGGTCGAATGCCCCTCTGCAGGATGATTGAAAAGAACACAAAAGGGTGGACCGGTTGAATGGGGCAATTCGACCGGTCGAATGCCCCTCTGCCTGGAATCTTTACAGCTTCACAGCAAGTTTGCACACTAATCATTGACATCGCCATAACTCCTTGCTCCGGCCTCCGATTGAGGTGCAATTTGCTGCCACGCGCAGAAGACTCGCAGGGCTATCTTTATCAAGTTAGGAACACTCTTCCAAGACGAGGTTTTGGAATCCAAAATTGAGCTCGACGAGGCTGTAATGGAAGTGATCTTTAGCCGAGGCTTTGCCTCCCGACTTGGACTGTCAAAAAGACCTACAAAACACAAAAATAACCTGTGTAAAGGATGTAAACAGTAGAAATGAGGGTTAAGAGAGAAAAGTGCGTAAATGATGTACTTATAAGCTCCGGGAGCGGTATTTTGCGCAATTATAAATCCATACTCAAGCAAAATATGTGATAAATCACACCCCCTACTAGCACATTGCTAGTCTCTAGTAATTAAGCGGAGAAGAGATAGCTCTAAGGACATTATTCAATCACTTTATTTAAAAACTGTAATGATAAACCGTTTTCGTGGGGAGCACGGTTTCATTGAGCCATTGCAACAAGCCGTTAAACCTCTAGGTTACCCCTAGAGGCGGAGTTTTGTCTCCGGAGGGTTTTCAGAATGATATCCACAAGCATATGCTTCCTCAAGATAGCTGCCAACAAATCAAAGTGCACAAAGCTCAACAGAATCAAGAGGTTTTCAATGAATCTTAGCAAAGTAACACTCAAGTTCCCAAAAATCCCCAAACTATCATGGTTATTCGAAAACTTCATTTATTCCAACTCTCGGACGTTCGTGGTAAAGGTTGCATGCCCACAAGTATCGGCACGGTGCAATGCATTCGTAATCCAAATATCAATCGAAACCGCGCTTCAACGCAATTCTCACTGGTGAAACCCTCAGAAATGAATCTCTCGGAATGGGTGACACTCTCAAGACTTGCGGGCCAAGAGTAATGGAAATGGAATGCAAAGCCACGCACATGTCATGTGTGAAGAACGTTAATCTTATGTAAAACGAGTAAAATGAATCTCATGAAAGATATCATGCATTGGAGGTGGTGAAAACAAACTCTACTTGCTTGTCAAGGTCGTCTCAAACTCTGAATCGTAATACCAAGGATCAATTAGGACTAGGTAAGATCAAGAAGTAAAACGGGGTGGTGAGATATCCGGAGATGGGGTCAAGAAGTGTTTAGGGAATACTCTCGGACTCAAGGGTTCGTACAAGGGCTCACAATGCTAGGGACGAGTCGGGAATGATAGATTTCAATGAGGAACGATGGATAAGTGCTTTTCACATGAAGCTCTTTTTTTTCAAGCTTTTCTTTACTTGCACAAGCCTCCCCACTGCTCACGACTCAATCCCTTCAGATTTTAAGGACAACCTCTTATGCAAACAACTTCCCGAGAACATACTTTAAGCACCAGAAATGGGAAAAGTATGGTGTAATGGAGTGATGGGCTAAAGTGAACGAGGTGTATGCGGAGGGGTAAGAGAGAATGGTATGAGATGTGACCTAAAATCATTTCTGTGGTGTATTATAATTCATTGTTCTCCACTGTGACGACAAGCAAGTAAAAGTTTTTAAATTCACACGATGATCCTCTAATGCATGATCAAACAAGAAGATGAGATTGTCAACGAATTTAGTGCGCTTTTCGATCAAGAGAGAAGTAGTGCATATAACGCTCAAGAATGGAGGGTGGCTCAAAAATCTCTCAAGGTTCGAGTCTCCACAAGTGTTTCACCGATATGCGGATTATAAATGCATTAAACATCGTCCTGTTACAAACGTTTGAGCAACGTGAACCAATAGTCCAAGATTTGAAATTCATGAAGTTCATAATAACCGGGATAGTTCTAGGACTTATGGGATTCAATGAGTGTCACATGCTAAAAACACAAGAACAAATCAAGACAAGCGTCATCACTTGGCACATTGCATGGGCAACTATGCGACAATCATAAGAGGCGTGGACCAAGAGTCCAAATAAAAATAAAGATGGAGTGAATGCTTTTTTTTAAGGGACATGCTTAAAGTGTCACGTGGCAAAAAAAACAATGAAGTTCAAACTAAAGGTTAGTGACTAGCACACCCCCCCTACTAGATCCATGCATTGTCCACAATGTATGAGCATCGAAACAAGCATAAAAACTATGAGAGAGGAGAGTATATCACCAAATTTGGGGCAATCCCGAAAAAACTCAGAGAAAGTCCTGTACAAGTAAGCACTACCAAGCACATCAAGGAAGTAAAAAAATGCGAGAAAAAAAGAAAAAACAAAAGAAACATGAACTTCCATTAAAAAATGAACATCAAAAGTTACAGAAGTACAAGAAAAACCTAAACAGTGCCGAAATAACAGCGAACAAAAAATAAAATAAATAAACTAAACGGTCAGCATGGCTCGAAATAGCAAAAGCAAGAAAGAACCGACAATAAAACAAGAATCTAGCAACTATAGAGGCGAAGCCAAGTGAGCTCGCTGCTAGTCTAAGAAGTGCCAAAAAGTCGGTATCCAAGGAAAATGGCCTCAAGGTGGCGGTGCAGAGGGACCAGCACCACCGACGCGTGTAATAACACCCATAAGAGCCCTAAACTGTAGCTCCTCCCTCTCAACCTGCTGGGCCGCAGCCATCTCCATACTGGCCTAAAGTGAGTTAAAACGAGACATGACTCGGGCCTCCATCTCCATCATCTCAGTCCGAGTCTCTCTGAGCTCACTCTGGGTCTCCAGTAAAAGGTGCTCCAGACGAGCAACGTCTGGTGCTGCCGGAGGAACGGGAATAGGCTGCTCAATATCCATGTCCTCCTCCTGAACCTGGGGCACATCTCCCTCAGCTGGGGCATCTCCCTCAGCCACTTGTTGTGCGGCTCGCTGCCTCTTTCTGGCTTGAGCTTGGAAAGCGCTCTTGGATTTGGCCAGAGACACAACACCTAGGGGGTCCTCGATGGATCTGAGGTGATCGTCGGGCTTAGGTTTCACCCCTTCGGAGAGGCAGAGCCGAGTGACAAGAGAGCCATAAGGGAGGCTGCTCGATGCCGTGGTCTTAGCCGAGGCGTTGTACATAACCTCTAGAAAGAGCCTCGGCAGAGAGAACAGGTCGGCGGTGCCAAGAGTGGCCAGGTGGGTGACATAGTAGTGGCCGAGTGTGGCCTTGTGCAAAGTGAGCAACAAGGTCTGGCGAACCAAAATGTGAAGATCGGCATAGGGCCTGGTCAATGCGCTGGCAGTCAACTGGACGGCATACCAATCGTGCTCGCGGTCGGTGAGAGACCGGTAGACAATGGAAGGCAGTGGCAATGAGGCAATGGTCGGGTAAGGGGGAACGACGTCGGGCTACTTAGGCACGCCCATGAATCGGGCGAGAGTGTACAGGGTGATGGTGAACCGCCGGCCTTGTACGTACGCAAAGAAGGCGTGGGCAGAATCTGGATCAGGAATGAGGCTGGAGTAGAACTCACGCACCATCTCCTCATTTACGTGGTGCTCGATAGCCATGTAGTCGTCCCAACCACGGGGCTCGAAGGCTTCGCGCACGGAGTTTGGAAAGGCAATAAGGTCAATGGAGCGCTCCTTGAGAACAACCCGAGTGGCGAAGTAAGCATCGTGCCAATCTTTGGTCTCTCTAGATCGGAAACCGCGAAAGGGGCGCGGCTTGGGGTCCAATGGGCGAGGGACGCCGGTGACCTTCGGCTTCGTCATCGTAAACCTGAAAAGAAAAAGCCACATGATCACACACGAGCCCTAAATGGAGCGCACGACGCTAATGGTTCTAAAGCAAGTAAGAGGTCATGTGTTCATTTAATCTCAAACGAGCGCGTGACACAAGCAAAGATTGCGATACAAAACATCCAACCCTAATTTGCAATTTGAAAAGAAAAAATTTTGAAAACAAAGAGTGGAGTTTGGGACGTCTAGCTCACAATCAACCACACCCAATTTAAAAGCTACATGACCCCTATACCCATTTTGTAGACTAAATCAAGAAAGCAAGGTACAAGATCCCAATGAACACTCACAAATTGACAATGAAAATTAAAATGGGATGCTTACCTTGGGTAGGGGAAGATTTGACCAATAGATAAAGAAACTTACTTGGAGGCTTGATCTTCAAGCCCTAGCTTCAATGGTGAGAGGCTAGGGTTAGAGTTGAGAATGTAGGGGGGGGAAAGAAGATGGAGAGAGAGAGAGAGAGGGGATCTAGGGTTAGGATTTTTGGAGGAGGGAGGTGGAGATGGGTGGTAGAGAGAGGGAGAGAAAAAAAAAACGCCGGAGAGGATGAGGGAGTTAGGAGAGAGAGAAGAGAAATGAAGAAAAAGAAAAAAGAAAACTTACTTAAACAACCTGCGGGTCATTCGACCGGTCGAGCGGGGCCATTCGACCGGTCGAATTCCCCTATGCCAGAATGGTGAAAGACACACTCTAAGTGGACCGGTCGAATGGGGTAATTCGACCGGTCGAATGCCCCTCTGCATGAAAGTTTAAAACGATCAAAGGGGCAACCAACACTCATCCATTTTTTTTTTGTTTTTAAAAGAGAGAAAGAAGAAGGAAACTATAACTATTAAAAAAACTACAAAAAGATTTAAATAAAAAAAACCATCAATCCCGTAATGACGTCGCTTAAGAGAACAACCCCCTCGGAAGAGGGTTGAGTTGGGCGGACCCAAACACGATCGAGAGACGCAAGAGGTGGGTACAAAAGCACACCTAGAGCAAGGATACGATCGATGGCTCTACAAAAGAGGGAACTTGCCGAACATATTCGGCACAAAAAGAAAGCATCACACACGTCTATTCGACCCCGTAAACGGGGTCTTCCAACGGAATTGACTCCAACGTGGAGTCAAAACCTTCCAAGAACGGCTTGAGTCTTTGGCCGTTCACTTTGAACACGTTACCCTCCTTTGGGTAAAAAATTTCAATAGCACCATGAGGATAGACCTTCTTGACGATGAAGGGGCCGGTCCACCTTGATTTTAACTTTCCGAAAACAAGTGTAGACGAGAATCATACAAAAGCACCTTTTGCTCGGGTTCGAAGTGCTTGCACATTATGCGCTTGTCATGAAACGCTTTGGTACGTGCTTTGTAGATCTTAGAACTTTCATACACATCGTTCCGGATTTCTTCAAGCTCCGAGATTTGAAGCTTCCTTTTAACACCACCCTTATCCGTGTCAAAATTGAGCTTTTTTATGGCCCAAAATGCCCGGTGTTCAAGTTCAACCGGCAAGTGACACGCCTTTCCGTAAACTAAACGGTAAGGAGACATCCCGAGATTGGTCTTATAGGCCGTCTGGTAAGCCCAAAGAGCGTCTGTTAGCCTCAAAGACCAATCTTTTCTTGACGGATTCACTGTCTTTTCTAGAATTCCTTTAATCTCCCTATTGGCCAATTCAGCTTGGCCGTTTGTTTGTAGATGGTAAGTGGTTGAGGTCTTATGTGTTATGCCATACTTTTCCATGAGAAGTTCAAAGGGATGATTACAAAAATGCACTCCTTGGTCACTTATGATGGCTTTTGGAATTCCGAATCGAGACAAGATATTCTCTTTAAGGAATTTCAACACGGTTTTGTGATCATTGCGCTTGCTCGCAATTGCCTCAACCCACTTTGAAACATAATCAACCGCGACGAGGATGTATTCATACCCAAATGAGATAGGAAATGGGCCCATGAAGTCGATTCCCCAACAATCGAAGACTTCAATGACAAGTATTGGGTTCAATGGCATCATGTTTTTCCTAGTGACACTACCAAGCAATTGACATCTATGACATGATTTGCAATCATTGTGGGCATCTTTGAAGAGAGTGGGCCAATATAATCCGCTTTGGAGGATTTTGGCTGAAGTCTTTTTAGACGAGAAATGCCCACCACATGCTTGGTCGTGGCAAAAAGAGAGAACACTTTGGAATTCATCATTGGGAACACAACGACGGATGATTTGGTCGGCACAATATTTGAACATGTAGGGGTCATCGAAGAAGAATGATCGTGCCTCAACCTCGAATTTACGCCTATCTTGGGGGGTCCAATGCGAAGGAACGGCCCCCGTAGCTAAGTAATTTGCCAAATTGGCGTACCATGGCAAAGTGGAGATAGAGAACAAGTGTTTATCGGGGAACACGTCCCTTATTGGAGTTGGGTCCGCAACCTCAAGATTCACCGTCAAACGAGATAGGTGATCGGTAACCACATTTTCAACGCCCTTTTTGTCCTTGATAGATAAATCGAATTCTTGGAGGAGAAGGATCCAACGAATCAACCGGGCTTTAGCATCCTTCTTATTGAGAAGATACTTTAGAGCGGCATGATCGGTAAAGCAAACGATTTGGGATCCAACCAAGTATTGACGAAATTTATCAAGGGCGAAAACTATGGCGAGTAGTTCTTTCTCGGTAGTAGAATAGTTCATTTGGGCACTATCGAGAGCCCTACTCGCATAGTAAATGACATGTGGTTGTCTATCCTTCCGTTGGCCCAAAATCGCTCCCACGGCATAATCACTAGCATCACACATGAGCTCAAATGGGAGGGACCAATCGGGGGATTGCATTATAGGGGCGGTCGTAAGCAAAGTTTTTAATTTATCAAATGCTTCTTGACACGCCTCGGTCCATTCAAAGGGAACATCTTTCCCAAGCAAATTACACATAGGGCATGAAATTGCACTGAAATCTTTGATGAACCTCCTATAGAAACCGGCATAACCGAGGAAAGATCTAACGTCTTTCAAACATGTGGGAGGGGGTAAGTCGGCAATGAGCTCGACTTTGGCCTTGTCAACTTGAATTCCTTCACTTGATACGATGTGGCCAAGAACGATCCCCTTTTGCACCATAAAGTGACATTTCTCCCAATTGAGGATGAGATTTTTCTCCTCGCACCTCTCTAGGACTCTCTTTAGGTTCCCTAGACAGTCATCAAAAGAATCACCATATACGCTAAAGTCATCCATGAAGACTTCTAAGCATATTTCCACCATGTCACTGAAAATACTAAGCATACACCGTTGAAAAGTCGCTGGTGCATTGCATAGTCCAAATGACATTTTCCTATAGGCGAAGGTGCCATAGGGACACGTGAACGTGGCTTTCTCTTGATCTTCGGGCGCAATTTCTATTTGGTTATATCCGGAATAACCATCCAAGAAGCAATAGAATTTGTGCCCGGCCACCCTCTGTAAGATTTGATCGAGGAAAGGTAGAGGAAAGTGATCTTTTCGGGTGACGGCATTTAATTTTCGATTATCAATGCAAACCCGCCAACCGGTAGGGACACGAGTTGAGATGAGTTCGCCTTTCGGATTTTTGACAACAGTCACCCCGGATTTCTTTGGGACGACTTGGGTAGGACTTACCCATTGACTATCGAAAAATGGGATAAATGATGCCCACGTCCAACAACTTAATAACCTCTGCCCTCACGATTTCTTTCATGTGCGGGTTAAGCCGCCTTTACATTTGACGCGAGGGTTTGGCGTCGTCCTCCAAGTAGATCTTGTGAGTGCAAATGGTTGGACTTATCCCCTTTAGGTCGGCGATTGTCCATCCCAAAGCACTCCGGTGATTTTTTAATAATTCAATCAAACTCCCTTCTTGATCGGGGTCAAGTAGGGACGAAATAACCACCGGGAAAGTTTCTTTATCGCCCAAGAAGACGTACTTGAGCTCTTTTGGAAATTGTTTGAGCTCTTTTGGAAAGTCTCTTTATCGCCCAAGAAGCTCGAGTTTGGGGGCTTCAAGACTAGACGGCAAGGGAATAGAGTCGCGAGGGGGGAGTTTTTCGAATTGAGAACACCACATGACATCTTTTCCTACTTCTTTGGATTCATGGGACTCCAAGGCATCCTCAACCTCAAGCTCAAGTAGAGAATACTCGAGCAATGAAACACCATCAGGGATGGTTTCTTGAATTGAACATGAATCAAGAGGTTCCTCCAAACACGTGAACTGAAAGAACTCGTGTGTAAGAGTATGAATGAAATCAACCTCACAAACATCATCATCCTCAAGATCCGGTTGTTCCATGAGATTGTAAACATTAACCTCCGCGGTCATGTTATCGAAAACCAATTTCATGTTTCCATTCCTATAATGTATTTGGGCATTGATAGTAGCAAGGAATGGGCGACCAAGAATGATAGGAATGGGGGAAGTCCCACCCTCCACTGGTTGCGTATCCATTACAATGAAATCCGCCGGATAGTAGAAAGCGTCGACTTGGACCAACACATCCTCAACTATCCCTTTTGGTACCCTAATAGAGCGGTCGACTAATTACAAGACAGTCGTGTCTCCTTGAGTTCTCTAAGACCTAATTGGAGATAAACCGAATAGGGAAGGAGGTTGACACTAGCACCTAGGTCTAAGAGGGCCTTTTTAATTTTGAAATTCCCTATGACACAAGAGACAGTAGGACAACAGGGATCTTTATATTTCGGAGGGATATTGTCACGAATGCAAGAGGTTGCTTGTGCCGCCATGTAGGCTTGCTTTTGCACATTGAACTTGCGTTTCCTTGTGCAAAGATCTTTTAAGAATTTGGCAACACCGGGAACATCCTTGATCATGTCAAGAAGAGGAATGTTAATCTTGACCTCTTTTAGCATTTCAAAATTTTCAAGGGTCTTGCCCATGTTTTCCTTTGGCTTCAACCTTTGAGGAAAAGGTGGGGTCGGGACATATTTGGAAATATTTGGCTCAAGAGGCAAACTTGCCTTGGAGGTGGATGTCTCATTCTCAACAACCGGTGGGGTGGTTGCTTCGACATCATTGAGTTTCGACCTCTTTCCCTCTCTATGCTCGCCAACACGTTGTTCTTTTAGTCTTTCTGTAGGTTCTTCCGGAACCTCACAGACTTTATTATCAACAACTTTCCCACTCCTTAAAGTGGTGACGGCTTTGACATGTTCGGTGATGGGATCGTTTGGCCCGGAACTTCCTACGACCATTTGACCCTTGAGGTTTTGAATTGGTTGGGCCAGAAATTTTCCCTTCTCATTCACTTGTTGAGAGCTCGCCAATTGGCTAAAAGAATTTCGCATCTCATTCATGAATTGAAGCATTTGCGCAGAATTTTGATCAAGCTTTTGAGCTTGTTGATCTTGCCTTTGCATAAGCGTTTGCATTTGATCCTCAAGGGACTTCTTATGTGGAGGCACATAAGTGTTCGATGAGGATGGACTATGAGGGAAAGGCGGAGGTGGAGGTGGAAAATTATTTTGAAAGTGTTGTGGAGGTGGCATTTGTGGCGGCCCATGATTAGGCTCATTCCTCCATCCTTGATGAGGTGGATTTTGATTTTTCCATCCCGGATTGTATGATTCGCCATAAGAGGGATTGAATGGCTTTTTGTATGTTCCCATGGCATTAGCTTGCTTGTGAAAGATTTCTTTGAAAGCCGGGATGGTTGGACAAGTATTGGTTGGGTGACCAATCTTTTCACAAATGGCACAAGTCTCCTCCACAAAAGCCACGGGTTGTGTGGCTTTTTGTGTAGCTCGTGCTGCCTCGGCCTCTTCTTTGGCTTGCTCCATTGTTTCCATTTTTCTTTGAAGTTTGGCAATGGTAGCACGCAAATCATCCTCTTGATTTAGTTCGAGGATTCTGGGAGAGGATGACTTAGAGGAAGGAGCGACGGTGGCCGGCTTTGCCTTATTGGCATTCCGATCATGGGGATCTGATGTGTCCCAAGCTTGAGTTGTGTCGGCCACGTACTCGAAGTGTGCCTCTGCTTCCTCGGGGGGAAGCATCATGAACTATCCATGGCACATAGTTTCAATGAGTTATTTGGAGGCTAGTTGGAGTCCGGCATGGAACGTCGAGACCAACCTCCATTTCTCAAAATTATGATGAGGGCACATATTGAGCAAGTCCTTAAACCTCTCCCAACACCTAGTAAATGATTCGAATTCCCCTTGCTTAAAACTTTGAATCATTTTTCTAAGAGTATTTGTGCGATGCATGGGGAAGAATTTTTGTAGGAATTAGGATTGCATTTCGTGCCATGTCCCAATGGATCGAGGTTTCAAGGAGTTGAGCCACGTTTTGGCTTTATCCTTTAGAGAGAATGGGAAGAGTTTGAGCTGGAGAACGTCCTCCGAACAATTTTGATCGCTAAATGTAATGCACACATCCTCAAACTCTTTTAGGTGGAGGTAGGGTTGTTCGTTATCCATACCACGGAAGGTAGGAAGTAACGAAATCATCCCAAGGCAGTAGTGGAATTGTCCGGCATTGTAAGGGAAAACAATGCAAGATGGGGTAGAGATTCTCTCTGGGTGGAGATAGTCCTTAAGGGGATGCGCGTTATCTCCTTGATAATTTCTCTCACCTTGTTCACTCAAATTATCGCCCATTACGGCGGAATCAGTAGATGATTGAAAGAATGAGTATTCGGAAGGCGTCGGGGATGAAGGTGGTGGATGCCAATAAGAGCTTGAGCTCGAGGATTCTGGGTGTTCGACGAAGGGAATGCCGCCGACACCGTTATGCATTAAAATATTAGAGAAGGGTATCCGGGTCCGTTAAAATGCCAGGAGGCTAGTCCCCGGCAACGGCGCCAAAAACTTGTTCGCTCTCGGGATATGTATTATTCAAGTGCAAATCAATCGTAACAAGTAATACTCGGGTAGGTATGAGGTCGATTTCCATGGGGACTAGACCGGAAGATTAAAGTTTCAAGTCGCTAATACACTACTATAGTAACCAAAAAGAAAGAAAAGATGGTTGAATTGGGGGTATCTAGCTCTAAATCTAAAACTAACATGCGAGTAAAACTAAGGCGGCAACGGTAACTAATTAAGTTAACTAATTAAACGGCGGGTGAAAATTAACTGTAACAAGCAAGCTAGAACAAAGAGTTGATTTACTAAAGAGGAGAAGGGCTAGGGGTCATGCTACCAACCCTGGATCACACAAGGATAAGTCTTAGGGATTTGGAGGGAACTTCTCAAGTGAACAAAGTTCCTTGGAAGTCAATAATCAAACATGTGGGTTGTCAACCCCACTATGAAAGATGAAAGCTTGAGAAAACTAAGGGCAAATGTTGGATTGGTAATATAGATTCAATAACCCCCATTACATGACAATGGAGGTAAAGAAACAAACATATTACAAATCCAACACTCTTCAATCACTTCAAGAAGATCCAAAACCTTTGGACTTTCAAGAAACACAAGGATCCATAGGTGGGTTCATGACCCCTAACCTAGAAAACTAGCTACACATGGATTTAACTAAACAAACATTAATACAAACATTAAGGGAGTAGAGAAACATCACCATAAATGCAAACACCTACTTCAAGAAAGGGAGAACCCAATAGATATCTTCAATAAATGCTCCAAAAGAAGAAATCAAGCTTGCAAGTTGTAGAATCTCTCAAAATCTCACTTATAAGCCCTAAATCTAACTAAAATAACAAGAAATCCTAGAGAGATACAAGAGGGTTAAGAGGGAGAATCTATACCACTGTAATAAATTAGGTTTTTTGCCCCCAAAAATGAGTTATAATGGGGTATTTATACAAAATCCTTGGAGTGGCAAACTTGTAAAACAAAGGATGCAGAAACAGGGTCATTCGACCGGTCGAGCGGGGCCATTCGACCGGTCGAATGCCCCTCTGTAGGATGATTGAAAAGAACACAAAAGGGTGGACCGGTCGAATGGGGCAATTTGACCGGTCGAATGCCCCTCTGCCTGCAATCTTTACAGCTTCACAGCAAGTTTGCACACTGATCACTGACATCGCCATAACTCCTCGCTCTGGCCTCCGATTGAGGTGCAATTTGCTGCCACGCGGAGAAGACTCGCAGGGCTATCTTTATCAAGTTAGGAACACTCTTCTAAGACGAGGTTTTGGAATCCGAAATTGATCTCGACGAGGCTGTAATGGAAGTTATCTTCAGCCGAGGCTTTGCCTCCCGACTTGGACTGTCAAAAAGACCTACAAAACATAAAAATAACCCGTGTAAAGGTTGTAAATAGTAGAAATGAGGGTTATGCGAGAAAAGTGCATAAATAATGTACTTATAAGCTTCGGGAGCGGTATTTTGCGCAATTATAAATCCATACTCAAGCAAAATATGTGATAAATCACTATGCATTATCTATATAAAAAGTTTCAGAGACTGATCAGGAGCTTTGAAAACTCGTGGGGAGGTAAATACAATTTCGGAAGTGTTGCCAATATATAGAAAGAGGTGAGATATTTTCATAAATCTAACCTAAATTTAGAAACCAAGAGAGGGAATATTGGGGATTTCTTGGCTTAGAGCTTTAAGACTCAAATCGACGGAGTTCTACCCATTTGTTTTTCACCAAATTTTGTATTTGAACTCTTCGAGGTAAGGCCGTCATTTTGATACATATTATGCCTTGTTTGGTTAAGTTTTCCAAAAACTCATTTTCTGGAATTTTCATAAAAAGTTGATAATCAGGTTTTTGATCGATGGGAATTGTATTAGAAGAATTACTGCACGTTCTTTGTGCTTTGGTTTTCCTTGGATCAACGTTTAAGAGCGTAAATCGGAGGTGAGTGATATTAGTCTTACTTTTTGGATGGATCTATGGTTTAATGCATTTGATATGCTAGGGACTTTATATAGATACCATATGTAGTTCGTATTGGGCAAAACTCATGTGTAAAGTAGCCCCAAAATATGTTGAAATGAAAAGCATGGTGATATGTGTTAAATGAGCATGTTTATGTGCCTATGTGGGTTAAAGAGGGATCTGTGCTAATTCACCATGAGACGTCCTCTCGAAGGGAAAGGATTAGTAGTGGCGACAATCACTTGTCGAGAAAGGCATTTACGCGACATGTCGAAGGGGCATGGGTCGTGGTTGAGTCTTAAGACTTTGAATCGTGAATGTGCAATTATTCCCTAAAGACCAATAGTTATGTGTTATGATGGATTGGAACATAATTGTCATCCGTATGCTTGATTCATATTATTCACTAAGTGTAAGCTTAAACAAATCCATATATCTGTGGTTATATAAATAACCATTTAGGGGCAAGGACCGGAGGAGAGAATCGCGAGTAATGAGGCGAGGAAGGATCGGGGAGCTCCTTATGTTTACAGAATTTGAATCATGTTTGTAGTATGTGTTTAACTTATGACGGTTGTTTAAACCGTGCAGCTTATAATAAGGCTTGTTATATATGCGAGTACGGCACTTGGTTCACCTTAGGACCTAGTTGTCGAGACGTGTGAAGCTTGTACTTTCGGTACTTGTAATCCGAGAAAGGTTTCTGGTTGTTGTATAAATGGTTTGTATGGTTTTACAAGTCCTTAGAATGTTTAACAAAGCTTTTGAAATGTTTTGGTTTGAAAGAATTTGGTTAAAATGGTTTTTGTTGGTTTGGCTCTTTTGGTAAAATGAGTATTATTTTAGTAGCGATGTTTGTGCGAAAGCACCAGGAATTAATGACGTTTATTATAGAAGTGCTGGTAATTAACGGCGTTTGTGAAAAAGCACTGGCAATTATGAAAACGGTCTTTTGGAGGTTGGGATTCTGCATAGACCCCATTCGACTGGTCGAGCGGGGCAATTCGACCGGTTGAAATACCCCCTGCAACAAACTTTAAACTCCTTCTTCCAATGTTCGGATCAACCTCTAATTAGGTATGGGGGTACCTTTGGGGACCCTTTGACCTATGAAACTGTTACTTTTGAAAACAAAACTCATTAAGGCGTGTTGGGCATATGTTTATTATAACCTTTGGAAAACTATTTGGAAGTGGTTATTTTGGAGCAAAACTTTTATTAAGGTTATTTTGGGAACTTTAATCATCGTTGGTAAGCCTTGATGGCGTACCACATAACCTAGATTCATATGTATGGATTCGGGGTGTGACATGTAGTGGTATCAGAGCAATAGGTAACAAAACTTTGGGAACGTTCGATGTCGAGTGGAGTGTTGAGTGAATTGACACATATTTTAGAATGCATTCACACATGGTAGAGATGTTTGATGCATATGGTATGTTGCTATATATACATGATTATGCTATTGTCATACATGTACAGTATTTATGCATTCGTGAATTGGCAAAATCATATGTACGTAGAATTGTGTGATGAAATGAAGGTTACCATGAGTTGTCATAGACCATGTGTTGTGACAAGAGGGGGGGATGATATCCTGGTGGTAATGAGCAGTAGCATTTTTCAACGAAACCCAAATGAATTATGATCGAATTGGTGAATATTATAAATGATGGTAATGAGTGCTCTTTGAGGGTATTAACTGAGAACGAGGTCCGAGTAGTAAACTATAGAAGAGATTTCATTGGGGGTTCACATGGAAGGCAAAAGTGATTGTTCATAATTGAGTTTTGGGGATTGGGATTGAGTGGTAAGAGTTCTATTTCAGATATGGGTTAAACATCGTGACGGGAGAGAATAAAGATGTATGGTTGGGTAACATGACAGAAAGGTAATTCAGCAACACGTATTGCTTGGGTATGGGGTAGGTGAGGAATCTCTCACCTTATCTTACGGTGTCAACCTATAGTGTGATCGCACGGGTTATCTTATGGTTTTCTCTTATATGGTGGGTATTGGGTAGTTGAAGAATCTTTCAACTTATTGTATGGTGCATGGGATGGTTGGATGGTTGAGGAATCTCTCGACTTATCTTATGGTATGTATTGGACGGTTGAGGAATCTCTCAACCTATGTTGTGGTATGAATCAGGGGTTGAGGAATATCTCAATGGATTGTGAGTATCATGATTGTTGAGGAATCTCTCAACTGAACCTGGCTTCCAGTGGTCGTGGTACCATAGTGGATTTAGATATGTGAGGAGGATTAGCGGATGCTACCGGTGAAGGTATAAGTAGAAAGTTTGAATTTAAGGATTAACCTAAGATGAGGGGGTTAAGGATGTGAATGTTAGAGTATACTTTGACGGGCTGAAACCACAGTTGGTAGAAGTATAATTAATGATAGACTTCGGGAGTAGTTGTTTAGACTTGATGAGTACATGCGAATGAATGTAACGATAATGACAATATAGGTCAGAGGAGAAACTGCAGAACTCCGTGATGGAGAATAAATGAATGGAAATGAATAGGAATAAGAATTTCTTGGTGTTTTGAGGTGGTTTGTCAACGGAAATAGAATAAAGGAAGTAGGAATATGGGAACTAAATTCAAACAACTGTGTGATTTAATGAGTTTCGAAGTTTTTGAGCACTTACGGGTGGTTCTAGAATGGTTGGGAAGTAGACCCAAATGCCTTGTGGGTTTGGAGACTTTTAAAGATGTTAAATGGAGGAAACTATGGTCCAAGGGGTACTTGGACTGGTCGAAAGGGGCAGTTCGACTGGTCGAACACCCCTCTGATCGAAACAGTGATTTTGAAGGCATTTTTCGTCAACTTTTACGGAAACAGGCATAACTCTTTGTAGGAAATTCAGATTTGCGCGCTATTTTTTGCGTTGGAACCAGGACTCAAAGAGATATCTTTTGATGTAAAATTTAATGATATTTTCTAAATGATCATTTTGCCCTTGGGCTGTTTTGTCACTGTAAAGTTCTTTTACGATGCCTAATCCATACTTTCTTTGCTAATTAGTGTATTTTAACTAAAATGGAAATCTTTTAATGCTTTTAGAACATCGTTGGGGTGTTTAAAGAAAGTGGTTACCAACGGGAGGTTAGAGTATGAGAAGTATTACGATACTGAACATGAACAATTGTGAAAATGGATAAATAAAGTGACTTTGATAAGTCATGTTAGAAGGATGAAAATAAATTTGGAAGATGAGGCTTCGATGAGTAAGTGAACATGAACGGTACGAGTAGGATGAAGACTCGGTAGTACGTTGGGTACATTATCAGATATGATAGTAGAACTGTACATTGGTTAGGGACAATGATGGATGCAATGGAATTCTATCTCAGTCGTCCTAGATTCCAACGAGGTTGGAGAATTTTGAGAATGTCAAATTTCACCCCTAAGAAAATTTTAAAATGTTTAAAATATTTTAAAACCTTACTTTTTTTTAAATGAGAAAAGTGGTATTGAAAACTTATGAGAAGGTAGTAAATAAACTTTGGAAGACGAGTATCGTGGAAGGATATAGTATGCTTAGTGCTTGGGACACAACGGTGTTTGTTAAATGAATGAGTTTTACGTGAGCAGATTATAAACTTGGAAATTCTAAAGTAAGGGGGCTAGTGAAATATTGTTCACTTGGACTTAGTAAGCTAGAGGTAGTGCCACTAAACGAGTTGACGTGAGTATTGTTCTAAAGGTAACTTGATTTTGGTTTAAGTATTGGAATAACCCGGGTTATGAATGATTTGAAGTTTTGAATGATCAGGAACTTGATGAGATCCGTAAAGTATGAAGCACTTAAAGACAATAGTTATGAATGGGTTGACATTAGTACCCGGAGTGAGAATAGGTGACTTTGAGTATTATCACGAAAGGTAAATGAATTGGAAGTCAGTGGGGAATTTATCAAACACAGTAAGACTATGGTACTTGATTCGGAAGATCAAATTACTTAGTTGTTGACACGACTAAACAGTTGTGCGCTCTTGTGCAATACCCAAGTGTAGGTGATCGTGCAAGTAGTAAACTGGATTAAGTCCAGGTCGATCCCACAGGGAAGGATGAGAATTAACTAACCTAGGTTAGACTCAAACAGAAAAGAAAAATTCAATATTTTGGAAAAAGTGTAGAACACAAAGTTCTACAATTAACAACTATTAAAATTAAAAGCAACTAAGTTAAATTAACTAACAATTCACTATTTGACTAAAGCAAAATTTTAAAAACGGTTTTACTTAATAAAAGGAAGTGTTGGGATCACGCGAATCCACTGTGACCTAGCCATCTACCATGCAATTGCAGTTTAAGCTCAATGGAGTACATCTTCTACAATATTCCGTACTTCTCTAAGGATCTAGAATCAATAGCCCTTTCATGACCGGGACTATATCATCTCAATTAAGTTTGAAATACATGAAAGCGGTTTAATTCAATAGTTAAGACTCGCACCTACAATGGTGTTAGCATTGAGGGTGGTTTGCAAAATGTATTGAAAGAAAATGCCTTAAGGCCTTAAGTTCAAAGACTGCTTTGACAAACTGAGCATTTGGGGACAGTTTGATAACAAATTCTTAAAACAGAAAGTCTTGGAATACTGTATTGGATGTTCTCAAGAATCTGACTGTTCGATCGATCGATGCGCTTTCGATCGATCGACAATCGTCATCTCTCAATCGATCGAAATGTCTTCAATCGATCGACTATCTCTCTGCACCGATCGATCGAAATAACTCCGATCGATCGAACACAGATATTATTCTGGTGCATGGCAGTGGCCTAAAATCACAGTTTCATTGTGATTTCCCAACCTCGGGCTACTCAGACATGGTCTGGAGTGTCCCAGATGCAATCTTAACGTAAAGATTCATTAAGGGTTTGTTTGGTTGTGAGTTTTTCATTAAAACTTATGAAACTTACGATTTTAACGTATCTAACATGCAAATCAATACGAATAAACACTAAACTATAATTAACTAAATGCAGTATGTGGGAAAAACACTAACTAGGTAACCTGGAATAAAGAACTCGTATTACACCAAGGAGAATCCAAGCTAACAATGAAGAAAACTTGAGTAAAACCTACAAAACAAGATAAATCTCTCCTCTCTTATGAAAACTGATGAAAAACAAAGTGGGGCGTCCCCTTGGACGCTTACAAACTGAGTTTAAATAGCAGAAACCTAATGCTAAGGTTAAAAATCCCGTCTTTTGCTGCGTGCGCGTATTCTGCTAAAAGGCATGTTCGATCGCTCGAAGAACTCTCGATCGATTGAACTTTTGGATTATTCGATCGCTTGATACAGGTTGGATCGATCGAATGCTCGATCGCTTGAGAAGACCTCGATCGATCGGGCTTCAGTTTTCAACTTTGAATTGTCTTCATTAAAGCCAATCACTCCCTTTTATCCTGCTCAATCAATTATTCACACAGCGACAGTAACCTGCAAAAAATCACAGCTAAAACACACAACTCATCATAGATTAATCATAATGTGTAGAAACTGACGTTGTAATCCAAATCGCAGGTATATGGGAAAATTGTGAACTAAATTATGGTATTTTCTTCTTTTAGCGCGGTTGTATTTTACAAATACCCCCGCTTGTCAGTTGTCTTTAAATGATTATGGGAATGGTATGAATGCTTGCGCAACAGGTTCTTTGAGAACAATGAAGTTGAGATCAAAATAGCTAAGATAAAGGATTAGAGAATCTGAATTGGAGTTAAGTCAGGCTGACTAAAGTTAGGAAATATTAAACTGTTGAATAAGGTGTAGTGATTGGAGATGTTATATGAAGAATATACGCTTAGTATAAAGGGTTGTAAGGAAACCAGTAAGAGTTGAAATACAGGAGTGTGATTGATATGGACTTGTGTAAAGGTGAAAGTAAAATACCAGAGACTTATGGGGTTGTGATCTCTAACAGAAAGGTAACTGACTCAGGATATATGTATACTATAAAAATCGAATGGACTGTGAATAATCAAAGATTAGAGACAGTGATGAGGTATGTGCTGGACGTAGAGATACGTTGTAATGAATTCTGTGAGATGAGGATGAGTCTAAGTTGATTTTGGTTAACAATGTTAATTGTTACTACAGATATTAGGGCAATTATGTTGCGAAAAGAGATGAAAGTGTTATGTGAGATTTTAAATCAATTTGTTTTAAAACATAAATGATAAATGTATTTGACTTTGTTGAAAGTTTTAAAATGAAAGTGTAAGGCATGAATCCTTTATTTCAATCGGCACTAGTTTGAGTACAGAATTAGAGAAATAAATGACAAGTGTGTTTAACTATTGGGGACATCAGGTGGGAATGATATGAAATTGTCAGTTAGGAAACTGGATAGTATCCTACGAGGCATGTATGATTAGTTAGAAGTATAATACAAGGTTGGATTAAACAGAAATGGAATTCGATAAGGAATGAAAATCGTTTGAAAATGTATTATCGTTCTACAAGTATTCCGCGATTAACAGGATAAGGGATTGAATCGATAGTATATAAAATGGTTGGTTGGGGCATTGACTTATTGACATAGTATATATATGTATGAAAGTACTCAGTTTTGGTTCACTTCGATATGAAGAATCGTGTATGGTTGTTAACCAGTTGAGACATGCTGGAAACGACTTTTAGTCGAAAAGAAAGATGGGTGAAAATGAGAGGAGTTATTTCCTTTGATTTGGGTATTGTGATGAGACTTTTAAGTTGGAAAAAGATATGTGACAAGTACAATGAAAGTATGTATGGGTTGGCGATGTGATGTGATTTAATGTCAGATTTGACTATTGATTATGATCTACTCAGGCACTGATGTCCTTACTTATCGAGGTAGTTCAATATATTACTAGAATGCAGTTTGAAGCTTTAATCGGATTGAGGTAGGAACTCTGAGGATTTATTTTCCTCGTGAGGTTGTAATATCTCAGTAGAGATATGTGGGTTGGGATGAACGAGCGTTGGAAGTACTTTTGAGAAAGTCTTTGTGAATTGATGAGATGGTACTAAAAGTTTGGGGATAAACTTCTTTTAAGGGGGAGAGGATGTCATACCAGCTACCGTGATATTTAACTATAGTACCTAAGCATGCATGGTATGCTTACTATTGTGTTAATTAACACGTGTGAAGTGAGTGATGACTCACTAGTTGTTCGGGGTGTCTTTTGAGAACCCGGTATTTAGCCTTGAAGACAGTCCAGAAGGTGGGCATGTGAGAATTCCCTACGGTTGGAAAAATGAGTAATAACTCATAATTATGTGCTTAAATGTTTATTTAGGCATATGTGAATATAATTGATTATTATATTATTGATAGCGACTCATCGGAGTCATTCGATACCTAGTGAAGACGAAATTGAACACGTTACATAATTTGGTAAGCTAATTAACAATTTCGTAAAATCATGTAGAAACTTACATTTTAGCAACCAAACAGAACTTAGTCAGAAACTTATATAATTTTGAGGTTTCACTCGTAAAGCTATGCATTAGCTGTGTAGAAAGTTTTAGAGACTGATAAGGAGTTTTGAAAACTCGTGGGGAGGTAAACACAATTTTTGAAAGTGTTTCCTATATATAGAAAGAGATGAGATATTTTCATAAATCTAACCTAAATTTAGAAACCCAAGAGAGGGAATATAGGGGATTTCTTAGCTTAGAGCTTCAAGACTCGTATTGACGGAGTTCTACTCGTTTATTTTTCACTAAATTTCGTATTTGAACTCTTCGAGGTAAGGCCGTCGTTTTGATACATATTAGGCCTTGTTTGGTTAAGTTATCCAAAAACTCATTTTCTGGAATTTCATAAAAAATTGATAATCGGATTTTTGATCAATAGGAATTATATTAGAAGAATTATTGCACATTCTTTGTGCTTGGGTTTTCCTTGGATCGGTGTTTAAGAGCGTAAATCGGAGGTGAGTGATATTAATCTTACTTTTTGGATGGATCTATGGTTTAATGCATTTGATATGCTAGGAACTTTATATAGATACCATGTGTAGTTCGTATTGGGCAAAACTCATGTGTAAAGTAGGCCCAAAATATGTTGAAATGAAAAGCATGGTGATATGTGTTAAATGAGCATGTTTATGTGCCTATGTGGATTAAAGGGGGGATCTGTGCTAATTCACCGTGAGACGTCCTCTCGAAGGGGAAGGATTAGTAGTGGCAACAGTCACTTGCCGAGAAAGGCATTTACGCGACATGTCGAAGGGGCATGGGTCGTGGTTGAGTCTTAAGACTTTGGATCAGTGATTGTGCACTTATTCCCTAGAGACCAATAGTTATGTGTTATGATGGATTGGAACATAATTGTCATCTGTATGCTTGATTCATATTATTCACTAAACGTTAGCTTAAAAAATCCATATATCTGTGGTTATATAAATAACCATTCAGGGGCAAGAACCGGAGGAGAGAATTGCGAGTAATGAGGCGAGGAAGGATCGGGAGATCCTTATGTTTACAGAATTTGAATCATGTTTGTAGTATGTGTTTAACTTATGAAGGTTGTTTAAACCGTGCGGCTTGTAATAAGACTTGTTATATATGCGAGTATGACGCTTGGTTCACCTTAGGACCTAGTTTGCCGAGACGTGTGAAGCTTGTACTTTCAGTACTTGTAATCTGGGATAGGTTTCTGGTTGTTGTATAATTGGTTTGTATTGTTTTACAAGTCCTTAGAATGTTTAACAAAGCTTTTGAAATGTTTTGGTTTGAAAGGAGTTGGTTAAAATGGTTTTTGTTGGTTTGGTTCTTTTGGTAAAATGTGTATTATTTTATTAGCGGTGTTTGTGCGGAAGCGCCGGGAATTAACGACGTTTATTAGAGAAGCGCAAGTAATTAATGGCGTTTGTGAAAAAGCACCGGCAATTGTGAAAATGGTCTTTTGGAGGTTGGGATTCTGCCCAGACCCCATTCGACCGGTCGAGAAGGGCAATTCGACCGGTCGATATACCCCTTGCAACAAACTTTAAACTCCATCTTCCAATGTTCGGATCAACCTCTAATTAGGTATGGGGGTACCTTTGGGGACCCTTTGACCTATGAAACTGTTACTTTTGAAAACAAAACTCGTTAGGGCGTGTTTGGGCACGTGTTCATTATAACCTTTGGAAAACTATTTGGAAGTTGGTTATTTTGGAGCAAAACTTTTATTAAGGTTATTTTGGGAACTTTAATCACCTTGATGGCGTGCCACGTGACCTAGATTCATATGTATGGATCCGGGGCGTGACACTATATTTTCTATGCTCCTTTGGAAACCTGGTTGACTGGACTACTACCAGTTGACTGGACAAACCCTTTTAAAAATGGGTTCTCTGTATTGTCAAAGCAGTCGACCGAACCTACTACCAGTCAATCGGATTTCGCTTTTTAGAAAATGTGTTCTCTGTACTTTCAAAACCAGTCTACTGATGCCCCAACTAGTCGACTGGATCTATAGATTTTCAATCTACTTGTTTGAAAATTGTTTTAAAGTGACTGCTGAGTTATTTAATCACCCTAACCCCCATTTATGAGATTTTGGGTGTTACACTTGGTCCTTAAAAGCAGTGAGCTGTGCATATGCCCTTAAAAGCGATGGATAGAACAATGATGTATCCATAGAGAATTACTATCAAGAGTATTCATCAAAATCGATAAAGCATGGTCAGTCTTTGCGTAATAATTGAATAGTAGTTGGCTAATGAAGAGGTGAATAAGGAAATATATTGTTATTATTGGTAGAACTATGGATATATTTATAACATCTCAATCTTGTAATCAATTCATAAATTTGATACCCTATTAGCATTTTACTCACTCGGCTTCATAAGCTTAAGGCGTAATTACGCTAGATATTCCATGTCCAGCATTTCCCGTTTATAATAATGCAGAGGAAGAATATGAGGGCGATGACTTCTATGCAGGCAATGGTGATACGGTTGAAGGCTACCCTGAGGGAGGACTGACAGAGGAAGACTACTACGCTGATGACTATGTCTAAGCCAACTGACGATTAGGCACACATTTCCTTTAGACTAATTCATTTATTATTCCAGATGTTGATGTAATAGATTAGTCACGTACTTTAAGTTATATTGATGCTGAACTTAGACTTGATATTACTGCATCTTTACTATCTATTGTTTAGAACTGTGTGGTGTGGACAATCATATGAAGTCACCAGTCACGGTCTACAGACTTGTAGACACCCAATTTTAACCGACCATCGAATTCAGGGAATGGTTACCTCTAGACCGATGATGACAATGACCAACAAAATTCGAAGGCCTTCCAAGTGATTTAAATCTTTTCAGAAAATTCTTCAGCCCCAATAAAAAGCTTTCAAAAGAAAAGGGGAGAAATCGGATATTCAGGGAAACCAAGATATGAAATATGTATGAAAGAAACAGTCTGAAAATTAATTTCAAAATAAATAAATTATAAAAGAATTTGGAAAAGAAAATAAAAAAAGGGAGAAGAAAGAATTTCAAAAAAGAAGAGGAAAGGAAAAGAAAAGAAAACATAGTAGAATATATTAGTATATAAGTATAAAAGTACGTATTTAGTATATATCTTGAAAATAAAACAAAAGGGGATAAATCCGTTGGTTGCGGCACACGAGATGGAGAGTGTCGCACCGACACTCATTGACTACCGTAGCGGCACTCGCTAAGTGCCGGAACGACATTCACTGAGTACCGCAAACAACTCAATGAGTGTCGCCCGCTGTAAACAGCATGTTTTTCTCAAATACGTATGGAATATTCTTGCACATGGGTTTTCACCCGAAATTACAAATTTAACCCCACTGAAAATGGTCTATATAAGGAGGCTTTCACCTCCATTACAAGCATCCTCTTCTCCCATTTCGCAAAATATATAGAAAACTAGAGAGATTTAAGAGAGAAATTAAGAGATTTGGAAGAATTAAAGAGTTTTCTTTGAAGAATTTGAAGAGGAAATTGAAGAACTTGGAAGATCTTCACTAAACAAGAAGAGATCCTGAGGTTATAGAGGTAACCTTCTAATTCTACCTAGAATTAGGATAGAATTCAATCACAATTCATAGATTTAGGAATCTTTTCACATTTTCAAAACCTTTCTTCTTACCTCATTTCATCACACACCACATAGAATTGTGACTAAATCCTTGTTTGCTTTCATTAATTTGGATCTAAATAGAGCTTTGGATTTAAGATTAAATTTTTTTTTTTTGACTTGAAGTCTTCAAACAAACTTTGGTTTCATTTCTTTTACTTAAATTCCTTTATTTGGAAATCCATGAGATCTTCAATATCTCATTGGATCTCCTTGAATTTGATCCTTTAGTCCCCTCTGATCCTATGATTTATATGGGATTAAGGTTGATTGTAGTAATATTCACTTGTAATTGGGTAGATCCAAGTCTTAGTCCATGACTTGAACCTTCTTACTTGGAATCTCATGGAATACTTTCTATATTCCATGGTGATTCATATGGATTAGCTATATCTTTGTCTCCAAGGACCATTAGTTTGAGAGGAGAATAGGATATAATAAGCTTGTGTCCCCAAGGATCTTTAACTATAAGAGAGGGATTGACTTAATAAATTCTATGAATACCAACTCAATATTGGTGTAGTGAACTCATGAACTCACTGAGATCAAAGATTTTTAATTAAATCATGGTCCATGAGAATTGAATGAGACCAATTGGAGAATGTTCATAACTCATATATGTATCATCAGGATTTTTGTTTTGGTGAAATTTTATATTTTAGGATGGTTTGACCTTATGATTTGTGAGTAGGTTGCTCTTTGTCCAAAATTTCAAAACAGTTAGTTCATTTTAAAATAAGTAAATTAGAGCTTTAACCATCCTCTCTTGACTTTAAATAAATTTTTCTATGAAGATTAATGTGTTAGGAAGATACCATAAAAAGATCAAAGTAATTCTGATATGTTTACTATTTTTAGAAAATCATACAAAAACTCTGGATAGAGAGCTGAAATTTTTTGAGTGATGTCTGGTTATGACCCTATTCCCAGAGATTTATTGGATCTTTGATTTTCTTTTTGGGTTAGAAACTAGACTCACAGAGTCATAACATACTCAAAAATCATTAAGATCCAACCGTTGGAAGTATTTTATTTCTATTTTTGAAAGTCTAGTCTGCTCTCGGTAATTCTTGCAATTCTGTCACAGTTTTGATAAACTTTGAGCAACTCTAATCTAATGGACGCCTAATGTCCTAAGATCTTAACCATGTCTCAAATAATATTAATTAAGTTTAAATCCAGAGGCTAGGTGATCCAAACTAATGAATATCTCATAGCTTATGATCATGCATTCATTCATACATATTGATACTTATGAGTAGAACTCATTTTTGGACTAAGTTGCACTTAATTGAACCTAATTGAACATGACTAGGGGTTCCTTGTGGACATCTCTTTATGGACATTACATTGGCTCCTAGTTGAGACTTGTATATCTATGGAGGTGCTATGGTTCCAACTAGTTAGAAGGAATTCATGGTTATATCAATTCTTTCTATGTTTGATAGATTTAGGATAGAAAGTTAGGATTGATTATTTGATATCTTGTTCAAAGTATTGTAGACACCCCATTTTGTCGGCTATCATATTTAGGAGACCCATAGCTTGGTGGTTCACAATGATTGAAAAATGACTCTAAAGGACTCATCGAAGTAAGTTCTATCTCTCAAAATGCTCAGAAACCAAAATGCCCCCGAGAGCCCAAACAGTCCTTGATTTAGATCGAAAGTTATGGAAACATGCTACGTCATAAAAAAGTACTAAAAATGAGTTTTGAAGCAAAATCATATGAAATCGTTAGCTCCTAGAGACCCCCGGAAGTCCTGGAAGTTCCCAGATAGTCCCCGTTGACCGGTTTGACCTAAAAGTTGACTTTGAAACTGAAGAACCGTGTCATTTTTCAAATATTTTTTATGGATACTAGAGGTCAATAGCTTTCCAATTTTATATCATACATAATTTCTGGATTCAAAACAAATTTATTATAGATTTCCGAAGGCGAAAAAGACGATCAAATCGGCTCTTATCACAAATATCGCAAATTTTTTTAAAGTGACCTGACTCCGAACTATTTTTTTTTTATGAAAAGTAGACTCCATTACCTTTCCAACGGTATCACAAGCTCAATTTGGAGTTTATACGCATTTTTAGTGAATTTCGGACGAAATAGGGCCTTTTGGCAAATACCAGAACCTCTGGGGGCCTAAACAACATTATTCGGACGTTAGAGGAGTAGTGCCGCCACGGCACAGGCCTAGTGCCGCCGTGGCACTCTCTCCTTGAACAATCCATTTTTATAATTTTTTTTGAGGGTCCATTTTGATCAATTAAAAACCAAAACGACGTAGTTTCTTGTTCACAGATGTTTGGGACCAATAGGAGTACTCCTTAAATCCCAAAACCACCCCAAATTGGCCTATATAAACCCCCCTTGACTTCTCATTTAGGGGGGTGCAAATACAAAGCTTAGAGAAGTTGTAGGGAGAAAAGTTGTAGAGATAAGCGTAGGATAGTGAAAGTGAGATTTCACCTCTTGATTTCCAACAAGAAAGTGAGTTTACAACTTTGTTTTTACTTCATTACTCCTCTTTACTTCATATTCAATAAACCCAACCACTATTTTAGTGAGCATTTATGATATAGGAAGCTATTTCCATGTCCAAAGTCACCATATATGAGTGAAACACCAAGCTACAAGTCCAAAAATCTCATTGAATCTCATCTATTGATTGCTTTACTTGCTTATTTACATACTATGTTCATCTCTTCTTAATCTCATTCTTTTTTGGCTTTTTTATTTATTTACTTACTAGTTCATCATCACCTAAATGATGACATGAAGTTTGAGGTGAGTGAATCCTTATGAATAGTAGCTCTTAACCTCACAACATGTTTGATAGATGATGAATATGACTTCAATACATTCCTATGTATTCTTGAGGTCACATTCAAATGAAAACAATACTCTCCCAACAATATTGGGAGTTCTTGATGATGAGTTTGATGTTGGTTTCCCAAGTGGTTTTAATCCTCTTTTAGTGTTGGAAATGTGCTTTCAAAACCTCTATTTCAAAACTCCTCTAAAATCCCCAATATTTGGATTCTAAGAAATTAACCTTGCTTTCTCAAGAAATCTTCAAAACAGTAAGTTCTTCAACTTTAAAATGTTATTCTGAATTCAATACTCAATGTATGGATGCAAGACCAATTGGAAAGTTTTCCTAACTTATTAGAGAACACCCATGGTTTTTGGTTTGACTTGGAAACACTTGGAACGGTTCCATTTTGGCCCAAACATTCATTCCAGACATTCTGTTTTTGCTGTCACAGCAGCTTGGTTGACTTTTAACTTGTTTTATAGAAAACTTTTCCAAGATAAGTGGTCCCAACTCTTTTTTCCCTTGAACTTCAGTATCTTGGGGAACTTTCTGTATAATATGGGCACCTATATGTTTTGTTTTCATTTTCTAAGATTTTTCAACATTTCAGTCGACAGTACGAACTCTATTTCTAAATAACCTCTCTCGTTTATATGATTTCTCTCAATCTGTAATAGTTATTATAGTTTAGCTTTTGATATGTGTTCTAGACACAATAAGGATGATCTCCATAAAAAATCATGAACTAAAAATATTTCTAACCTTACTTTTCCATTTTTACAAAATTAACTCACAGTTCTGTCCACTATTCACAGCAAGCATGTTTTTGAGTTCTTCTCTTTGATTTGATGCATACATGCAATCCAAATTAACTCATCTCTTAGGAAGTAGTTCATACTACATTTGTACACATCCTACAATAATTTTCTTCATACATTCATGTATACTCTAGACTTCTAAGTCACTTTAGAAAGTCCATGCACATAAACACACTACAACATTGGCACATTCTAGGATCATACATTACATCCATACAAGATTTGGGGTTTTTGTAACTCCTAATCTAAGGAGATTATAAGAAATGAACTTGATCACACGTTCATGCTCCCCCTCAATCTAATCTTTCTTTCTCATCTGTCCCGGGGGTTGAGAGATCTTCTTTTCTCAAAGATTAACATGCATTATACTAGCTTGCTAAGCATATTTCATTTTCTTTGATTATTTATTTCAAGAACAATTCATGTCCCCCTTCCAGACTAAGAAAACTTGATTACTTGATATGTGATTAGATAATTTTTCCTAGGTTTGTTTGTGTGATCTTTCACCTTACATTGTGTGATACTTGGCTAGATCTTATGAATGATATCTTATCTTTTGATCTTCCATTTCAAGATTCTTGTGTAATGTAATACACCTATCATAGTATTAATTGTCGAACCAAACATAGTATAAGATGATTATTTGGATGCTAATTGAGGCCCGTCGAGAGACTAGACGAGTTGATGGTGTTTTAGTCGTGACAAAGGCTCCTTCTTCTCTCGTACCAAAACCTCGAGCCAAATTCTTTGGTTACGAAGGGCCGGTGGCCTTTTTATCCATTTGGGTAAGACAAATTAGGTTTCTTGGTTCCTTAAAGACCAAGTGGCGACTCTGTATCAGTTTTCAACAAACCTTTTCTTTTCATTTCTTCAAATCAATTTCAAACAAACTAAAAGTGAAAAATCGAATTCCGATGTCCACAAGCATATGGACTAATATTTATTTTGTAGCGCTTTCAATGTACAAATTTCTTGACTCTTTCTCTAGTTTATTTTACTTGTTGATTTTATTGATTTTTTCGACTCCATGCGCGACACATTAGATTAGGTCTTGCATTATGTGTACATGTGATTAGAGACCTTTTCTTAGGTTTTATTTTATTACATGCATCATACGTCTAATATTCCCGACTGAATCCCGAGTAAGTTTCTTAGTTCCCTATTTGCACATCATCTTGCTTGCTACCTTAAATTATGTGATTTTGAACGCTATTTTATCGTTAGCAATCTTGCACCCTTTCTAACATGTTTTTGCAATGTATATTTATATACATGTATTAGTTGAGGGCATGCTTCGATTAACAATTCGATTAAAAAGGATGTTGAGTAGAGGTCTATCACGAGATATGATAAGAGGAGGTGTTTTAGTCCGCTAGGCTCCTTCCCCTCTTATTCCATAATCCCTGGACCCAGTTTATCTTTGGTTTCGCAAAAGATCGGTTTGCTTTTAAAATGGTTTTTAATTTTCCTTTAAAAAATTAAGTGGCGACTTATTTGAATTTGAAATTTGAAAAAAGTTTTAAATGAAAATCGTGAGAAAAACTGCGAGTATCCACAAGACCCAAAAATGAATTTTATTTTCTCTATTTTTGCTACTCCAAGGCATAACAAAAAGACCCACCCCAACCCAATTCAAAGATGAGTTTTCTAATTGCACAGAAAATCTAATTGGAGATGAGACAAAAAGTTAACAAACTGAACAAGCTCAAATTGGACAACAAAGTTACAATTCATATGCAATTGAAACAAAAAGTTAACAAATCTAATGGATATGCTCGAGATGGGATGCTCTGTATATGTTCAAATCTGAGAAATTAGGGTTTAATGGGGTTTGAACCTGTGTCACTGAAACAAAAATTCAAATTGATTTGATTAAACATTGATTTTTTTAGAATGAGAGTAAGAGTAGGGGTACTTTAGGCATTTAAGTCACATTTATGACTTTAGAACTTAAGTTTGTCAAATTTTTTAATGGGCAGTTGACGGAGGGGGGAATTTGATACACATTTCAAATCTGGAGGGAGGTAGATGATATTATTAAAACGTGAGAGATAACGAATGTGATCGGAGCAAACGTCAGAGGGTGTATGTGATATTTACCTCTCTTCATTTCGTATAATTTGGTGCTAAAATTAACATATCTTCAAGAAAACATCCAATAAGTATGTAAATTATAATGCATTAAAAATGAAGGGACCACCTTATGCTATAAAAAAAAAGAAGAAAAAAAAGGGACCACTTATTGATCCCTGGTCAATCAAGAATCAATCTTTTTGTTGTAAGCGCACAGATTCCAATAGATTCCTTCTATGTCTCTTTCTCAAAATAATCTACTTGTACAATTGTTCAATCAATAATGATGCAAACATTATTTCACACACTTTTTTACAATAAATAATTATGGCTCTTAATTTTTTTTTTTTTGATGATCGGCAAAAGCCTACAACATTACATTGAAACAAACAAACGGATTCCAAAAGGAACCAGTACAGCAACAGAAGAAAGAAAAAAATACAAACACAAAAGCAACACAGAACAACAGAAACAGAAAACAAACACAGAAAACATCTGAAGCTGCACTGCAGTCGCCCAAATCCAAAGATCTCTCGAACTGTGGCACCGCTACCAAGCTGGGGCTGAGGAGCAACTGCCGAACCACCCACTAACGAGGAACACCCCGAAGCATGAACTCCACCACAAGAATCCCACTCAAAACTCCAAATCTAACGGAAGAAAAGATAGATCTGGAGTAGAAAGAACTGGATTCAAGCACAGCATCCATGAGCACGAAGCGTCTCGTCGGGGAACCAAGAAAAAAGAAAAAAAACACACACCAAACCCCTACAAGAGGGGACAAACCCTCAAAAGAGGGACAAAATCCCCACAAAGGGGAACAAACTCTCCCTAAGGAGAGACCAAAAAAACAAAAACAAGATCCAAACTCTCCCATGGACAAGCCATGGGAGAGCCTGAAACCAGGCGCAGCAAGGGGAGGGGACGAGGGGTTTCTAGAGAGAGAGAGACGTGAGGTTTTAGTAGATCTCATGTGTGTGGTATGAGACTCATGTGTGATCTACATGATTCCATTAGATATGGAAAGGTATATAAAATTGTGTTAGGTATGAAAAAGTATGTAAAATTGTGTATGTGTATCATTACTCATGTTTAATTTATCTTTACATTTTTTTTCTTTAATAGAATAGAATAAAATATTTTTTCGCAATCTAGCTGGGCCAAATCTTGCAACTGCTTTGTAGAATACAAGTTGGGAAAGTACATACATGATGATTTTTTTTTCTTTTTTTCTTTTCTTAAGACTAAAGAGATCAATTTTATTTTTTAAATTTTTTTTTGGGATCAATTTTGGAAGTTATGTGAAATAAACTTTAACATCATCTCCAGGAGAAATTATTCAATGTGTCCATCACACCATGTTATTGTCCCAATTATATGGTCATATGTGGCCTTTGAAAGAAGGTGAATATGACATGTGTACTTACAGATTTTTAAGAGAGTCATCCCCCTTATTTCCAAAGGGAGTACAACCTTTCTATGTGTCATCTCCACTTTTAAAAAAAAGTCATATATTGCCTTATAATTGGGTCGTCACACCATATCAGCATGATAATGTGGTGTGACGGATGACGTGGTGTGACGGACTCACTACATAACTTCTCCATTTTCAGAGTTTGTTTGGGTAGTACATTTTGTTTGTGGTTCAGAGACCAAAATCAATTCTAGACATCTCGATGGTTGTGTAGTTGCTTTTTAAGTATACTAGGAAGACGGCCCGTGCAAGGCACGGGCATTGGATTTGGTAGAAAAAAAAATGCAATGTACTTTTTTTTTATTGTACAAAAACGAGAAATATGTTCTATTAATTATTAAGACGGTGTTTGAATAAAAAATGCTTGAGCAACTATATGAATTGACGTTCAACCTACAATTAAAGACTATTTTTTTTAGATAAATCTAGTCAAAAGTCCTATTTTACATACCTATTTTGCAATAGGCCCTTCTTTAAAATCTTCTTAGTAATAAGTCCAATCGTAGTGAAGGTCGTCTGCAATTAGTACAATATCCCTAATTATAGTTAGTTTTGGTGACTCTTTTGTCCCTTATGATAGATATTCAAATATATATATATATAATATATATAGATGTGTACACACATACAATTAAATTAACAGTCAATATGTATTATTATGTCCCTTAATTCAAGCATAACTAAAATTAACAGTCCATTATCCATTCCCTAAAATTTGGCATATCTCATTTATGGTAGTGAAATCCCATGATTGTAGGGATAACTTTGGGTTGTTACAATACACACGCCTATATATATATATATATATTACTGATTTTGAATATCTAATATATGGAAATAAAATCTCATGATTGTAGGTATATACGTTACATTTCTGGAAGTATTTGTCTGTTGTATTATTAGTGTAAAATTTCACACTATGACTGGTTCATTAGTGTGAAATTTTACGCTTAACTGGTTTATTTTACGCTGCAATTGGTTCATTAGTGTGAAATTTTTGTACTATAATTAATTCGAATCTAATACATTTGCCTCAGTTGTATCCGCGCCAGCGATAGTTTCACAATTAATATATAGCCATGTTAAAATTTCACAATTCAAAGTGCAAATTAACCCACGTCATGGTAGCAATGTAGGTACCACTTGGCACTCCCGTATTGTTGGAATGCCACATAGCATTACTACACAATAGTATAGTATAGATACACAACTGCATATAAATATATATAGATATTAAAAATAAATAATATTCAAAAAGTAAAAAAAAAATAAAAAGTAAAATACATGCTTGCTACACTCTTAGATTTTTGTAGTAACTTCCCTCACACTCACTATAACCGCCTCTCTCCCACTATACATCTTATTTTTTCACGTTTTAAATTTTTTTGTTTCAAACTTCATGAGAAAATTAAAAAAAAAAAAAAAATTCAATGATACTCAGTGCATAGCACGGGCCAACGTTATTATGCATATATACAAACAGGTAATTTACAAAAGACAAAAGGGTAATTTGATAATTCAATTAAACAAAATAGAAATTTGGTTATTCAATTTTATAATTGCACGTCCTTTCAACTTTAACAAATTACCAAAAGGCAAAATAGTAAATTTAATAATACAATAGAATATAATAGAATAGTATATGTATATATAATATAATAGTATATACATACATATATATATATATATATATATAGAATCAGTCACGAGGAAAGTCATGGAATCAACTTGGTTCACCACTGATCAGGCAAAAGAGTAATTTGATAATTACCAAATTACCATTTTACCTTTCGTAAATTACACTTGTGTATATATGTGTATATTTATGTATATGTTAATAAAATAAAATATTTAAATTTTCAGTTAATATGAATCCATTTGTTTAAAATTTACAGTTGTGCTTGGTTAATGGTAAAATGAAATTAAAGTTATTTTTCATTATGTATTTTTGGTTATCCAAAAAGCATATGCCCGATTACTTCATAAATAATGTCTTACACTTCACATAAAAATATCGTATCATGAAAAAATATATGAATCCATTTGTTTAAAATTTACAGTTGTGCTTGGTTAAAGGTAAAATGAAATTAAAGTTATTTTTCATTATGTATTTATAGTTATCCAAAAAGCATAGGCCCGATTACTTCATAAATAATGTCTTACACTTCACATAAAAATATCGTATCACGAAAAAATATAAGGTGTGTTTGATAACCCCATTAAGTACTAAAAATGAATAGTTGCAACACCTTGTTGAAAATTTAAAAAAACAAATTTCTACTAAAGAAATTCATTGAATGCAGTTTATTTCAATAGTAAAAATGTTGTTTTTAGTTTTGTAAATTCAAATGCTTAGTTTTTTCAGCACTAAAAAATTCGATGCTTAATTTTCAGAGATTAATGTTCACTGTAAACAAACGACCCGTAGTCTTTCGTACAGGCTTTCTTACAAACCAAATGATTTAAACAAGTTTTTATTTTTCCCTTTTAATTTATTTATTCTCCCAAATCACTAAGGTCTTGTTCGATAAAACAACAAATTAAGTGTTAAATTTTTAGTGTTGAAAATCTTAAGCTCTTGAATTTACAGTATTAAAAGTAATGTTTCAAGTACTAAACTATATCATCTATAGTGTTTTTTTTTTGCAGAAAAAAATCTTTTTAGATTAAAGTTTTTAGTAATTTTTTGATAGAATTTATTTATTTATTTTTTATTTTTATACTTACCTAGATTATGGCTGGACACACACACACCCTTAATAAACCCAACCCCAAAACTCCACAACAAAGCCAACAAGGACCACTCATTCTGACTGAAGAACAAACAGAGACATTAAACAAAGAATCCTCCCCCCCCCCCCCTTAGGGAAGTCGATCCTCAATCTCCATTGGGGAGAAAGAGGTCACACCACTTGGGCAAAGCCCACTTCAATTTTATTATTATTATTATTATTTATTTTCATAAATTTTTCAGCTAAGTGTTGAATGAAAATTTTATGCACTAGATAGTATCTGCGTATTTTCAATACATTCTAAAACAATACATAGATTTTTTTTCGACCACTAGGGTTGTATACTAGTCGAGCCACTCAACAAGCACTCGCGAACATATTCGACAAAGTTTCAGCTCGGCTTACCTCATTTAATAAACAAGCCAAGTTCAAGCCTAAAATTCAAGCTCGCTCAATAACTGAGCCAAGTTCAAACACCCACGAGCTCGACTCGATAGAGTCTTGAACGCATTTGAATAAGGCTCGTGAAAAGCTTGATAAATGGCTTATTATTTCTATAGGATGCATGAGCTCGATGGATTTGTACAAGTAAAATTCAAGATTAGGAAGAAAAAAAAAACCTTTCGAACCGACTATAATTTATACGAGTCAAGATCAAGATTTCATCACTGTTTAATAAACAAATCAAATTCAAGCATACATAACATTGACTATAATTCGGCTTGTTTAATAAACAAAGCAAGCTCATGCCTAAATCTTAATGTAATTTAGTAAACAAACTCAAATATAAATGAGTTTAGCCCAGTCGTATACACCCATGAGCGGGCATCCTCAACAGCATCTTTGGGTACAACCAACCAGGCAACACCAATAAGGTGTTTGACACCAATAAGGATACTCACCAATAAGGGTGTACACGATCGAGAGCTGAGCTGCTCAACAAGGGCTCGCGGCTCTGCTCGATAATAGCTCGGTTTGGCTCGTATAATAAACGAGCCAAGCTCGAGCTTAAATACAAAACTAGTTTAATAAACGAGTCAAGTTTGAGCACACATGGGCTCGGCTCGATAAGGCTCGCGAAAGGTTCGATTAAGGTTCGTAATAGGCTCGTGAAAAATTTCGTTAATATGTTTGATACTGACTTGTTTAATTATATAAATATATATATGATAAATATAAAAATATAATATATGTATAAAGCAAAGTATTTAAAGTTTGAGAGCGTTTTGACTCACACATTTTTGGTCCACCACTGCTCACTCAGGTTTTCATTGGGTGACACGTGTTTTATTTTAGTAATTATGTTGATAGTGCATGGGCAAAATGGGAATAAAATGAGACATATGTCACCCAGTGAAGCCTGTGTGAGCAATAGTGGACCAAAAATGGATGAGAAAAAAGACTCTCTTAAAGTTGAAAGAATATTATATATGTATATGCTAATTATAAAAATATAATATATATAATGCAAAGTATAATATATATGCAAAGTATAATGCAAAATATAATATGTGTATAATGCAAAGTATTTAAATTTGAAAAAATATTGGCATATTATAACATGCATGATCCTAATTAATTTATGTACCAAACAATTGTTTTAGGTAAAAAAAATATAGGGAATTATTATTGTCACTCCATCATTAAACCAATGCACTTCATGGTATCACTCTCAGAGCATGTGGTACCATATATGCAATGCATGATACCACATGCTTTAAGAGTGATACCATAGAGTGCATTGGTTCAATGATGGAGTGACAATAGCATCACAAAAATAAATATATATATATATATATGCCAACTATCAAGTATTGAGCTTGATTTGTGGGTTTTGGTTGACAACTTAAACTTGCTACTAAGAATGTACACGAGTTGAACCGGTCAATAAAGACTCGCGGTTTAGCTCAATAACCGTTAGATTCAATAATAAATGAACCAAACTCAAACTTAAATAAGATGACAACTGTTAAATCTCAACTCGAGTTAAAAAAGCTTGACTCGAGTACTGCTATACTCACCACCACCCACAGTCACGTGACGTGTGACAAATTGGACAATAGCCCCCTTGGCTGCTGCTACCGACAAATATCGCATTATCGCAATAGCCAATTATTACCTACAAATCCCCGAACATCAAGCAACTAGAGGATTCTGGGATCCACTGTGCTTGTTTAATTACATTGCGGGCTCGATAAGTTATGCAATGGCCTTGAACATTGACATGTGTGATTTTTAGTTAGTAGTGAACTCTTGTGTTAAATTTATTTGACTTTTAAAAGATAAAAAGTTTATATTTGGTCACATTTTCGTTATGAGTAATGATATACACACAATTTTACACTTTATTATACAATTTTGACCATTGATTCCCACTTAATCTCACACGAAAGCACATGTGATATATTGAATCAATGACCAAAATTATGTGATATAAAAAAGTATGAAAAATTATACAATAATGATTGGTGACTGAAATTGTACACCAAAAAAACGGAAACATTCATTTCGGTGACTCCCATGCCAAAGTACATAGGGTCCACCTAAATAAATGATCCTGATTTTTCGATACCCATTTTCGATACCTATAACATTATTGAAAATTATGTGCATCATTATTAGTTTGCTATTGGCTCGGACCACCACGTGACACATGGTTATAACTTCTAATAATTTCTCGTGGGACCCACTACTGCACAAAGGTGCACGCAAAACCTATAAATCAACGGTTTCTGTACCGTCCAAGTCACATCCCCAATTCCAATCACAAGTCAAACAATTAATTTAAAATTTTGAAGCCCCCCCTCGACACCTTTAAATAACCCCCCATCTACCACACCCCTTTCCCCTCATATCTCTCTTGCCGGAAACAGCCATGACTCGCTGCTTCGCCGCCGGTGGCCTCCTCCTCCTCGTTTCCCTCTCGAGCTTAATCGCCGTCCATTGTCGCTCCCGCGCCGGCGACGCGATCAGATTGCCGTCGGAAGCTGGGAGGTTCTTCCGTCGCGGTGATGATGGCGATGATGACACTTTGGGGACAAGGTGGGCGGTCCTGCTCGCTGGATCTAGCGGCTACTGGAATTACCGGCACCAGGTGATCCTTTCCTTCAATTACATCGGCTGCTGTGAGTGTGTGTGTGTGTGTATATATATATTGTATTGTTTTGATTGGTGTAGTTATCTTATATTCTTATGTCGTCTTGATTGTTGGGATTTTTAGCGATCATGTACTGGTTATTGTGAAAAATTAGGGCTTATGAGGTAAACAAATTAGAAATTTCTGTTTTTTTTTTTTTTTTTTGGAACTTGGTATCATTGTTCATCAGTGTTATTTGCTGTATCTACTATATATCATCCATCTCCTGATAAGCTGAGCTGAATAATGAGTTTTATGATATTTTGCTTTTAATTTTTAGTACTTTTGTCTGTAGAGAGGGAGGGAGTAAATTGATTCATCTGGATTTAAAAATTTATAATTATAGGTCCTATTGTTCTTGTAAGTCTGCAAATTTTAATGGGTTCCAATCAGAATTATTGGGGGAATAGTTCAATTCAACTGTCATCCAAATCAAATTTGATACCTCTAGGATTTGTCGGATATGGGTCTGATTTAGGTCAACAATATTCAGCTTACCAGATCAAGTGTCATATATGAATTTCATGCATCACACACCATATGAGTTACTACTAAAAGACCACTTAAGTTGAGATCTGTATTTTCTGTGAGGAATTGCTATTTCTGCAGCCTCGTTGGTTGCATCCATAGCTCGGCGAGCCATTGTTAGAGCCTAGAGGGGCTTGTGAATGTAACCATTAAGAGTGCAGCTTTCTTCACTTTACTGAGCAACCGGTCAGTCGGTTGGAAGGTGCAACTAAACAAGTGCGTGTCTCTATCTTAGCAAGTGAATGTTTTGGCATCTATTTCGCAGAGTTATTTCCACTGTGATGTTGCCTCTTAGTTGAAATTTTCCTTTGTTTTAGTGTGTGTATGGAAGGACCCACTTTGAATTTAACATTATTCAAGCTCATCTAACCTCAATAAAATACTCCTTGAGAGGTATTTTGTGGGGCCTATTGCTGGAATTGGATGGTTTGGGAGTATTCTTTTCTTGGATTGACCACTTCTTGGTACTTAATATTAAATGAACATCTACAAATTTGTCCAATACAGAGAACTTTGTTCATCATTATCTTAATGGATGATTTTGACAATAAGGTTGCTCCATTGTGACATGTCGTCTCAGGTTCGAAACTTGGAAGCAACTTCTCTGCATGTGGGGTAAGATAGTCTGTGTATATCAAACCCTCCCCAGAGTAGAGGAGCCTTTTCTATGGGTTAGTGCTTTGTCCATTTTAGAGTTTTGGACATCTATATGTGTATTAGCTACATCATTTCACCTTTCACTCCCGTATATAGATCTTGTCTGGAGAACTCAATGTTTGGTGTGGTCCATCCTCCAATGGATGAGTACCAAGCATCACCATTTTGGTGTAGCCTTTAAAGGGTTATAATTTGATCTTCCTGTGGAGCACTGATTTGGCAGCTTACTGGTGTTGTTTATTCAAATGGTATCGTAGATTCGTACATAGTTGGTCCTGTTTCTGCACACGTCGTATGATCAATATTTGTAGAAATAGACGAAGAGACTTCTCATTCTTTTAAATCAGTTGGTCACGGATGATCAGAATATTTTTGAAGAATAAGGCTAAAGTTAAAGACCGGTATTACAGTATTATAATGAATCAACAATGTTTGTTTATCCATGGTTCAGTACCGAAAATCTTACAACTTATTTATGTTCTGGTTAAGCACTTTTTCTTAGTTACCTTAACAGCACTTACATGTTTTGTTATTATATTTTGTGCATAGAATTTTGACCCCTTTCTCTCCTCTTGAAGACAAAAGTTTTGATTTATTAATATTGACAAATTTTATTTTATTTTTTCTTTCAGGCTGATGTTTGTCATGCCTATCAACTCCTGAAGCAAGGTGGGCTTAAGGATGAAAACATCATTGTTTTTATGTATGATGACATTGCTTTTGATGAAGACAACCCCAGGCCAGGGGTCATCATTAACAGCCCACATGGTAGTGATGTTTACAAAGGAGTCCCGAAGGTCTGTTTCATTTTCTTCACACCTTATAAAATCATGAGATTGCTTTCTCCTCTCTCTCATCTTGTGTATTTTCATGTGGCAGGATTATACTGGGGAAGATGTTACTGCTCACAACTTTTATGCTGCTATCTTGGGAAACAAAACTGCTCTCACCGGGGGTAGCGGGAAAGTTTTGGATAGTGGTCCAAATGACCATATCTTCATCTACTATACTGATCATGGGGGTCCTGGGGTGCTTGGTTAGTAGCTCTACTCCATTTTGTATTTTTTTAAAACGCTTCAATCTGTTTTCGTTTGGTTGCATGAAGTTTATTAGTTGTATATATTGCTCAAGTGGAGAAAGAGTTACTAAAGTTACCAAGGATTCAATATTTAAGGAGAAAAAGGGATTCTTTTTCTTTTTTGGTATGTTACCACGATTTATGAATCACTGTGGAAACTTTGAGTTGGTAGTCTTCAAACTTCTAATGCTGATCTAGACGCAGACGAATTGGGGAGATGTAGAGATTATTCCGATAATTAGGATCCAGATATATTCTTATGATCATTTGGTTGCTGGGAGGATGGAGGAATAGAGGAAATAATATTCTTATGTCGTCTTACAAGTTTTCATCTTTTAAAAATCATGGGACCTCAAATTTGATTACTTGCAATCTATCATTTTTGAGCTCCGGTTCAGGCCTTCCCATTTTAGGACCATGTAATTCTTGGACTGGTGCTTTTGTTTGATAACCTTTAATTTGATTCACTTGATCTTTGTTATTTGATCTCAAAAAGAGGTAAGCTTTTTGAATGACTAACAGCTTAGTGTACATCCTGTGTTATGTTTCTCAGGGATGCCTGCTGGTCCTTACAGTTATGCGAATGATCTGATAGATGTCTTGAAAAAGAAGCATGCTTCAGGGACCTACAAAAGCTTGGTAAAATTACTTCCACTGTCTTCGGTAAATCTATCTTATGTTGGTTTTGGTAAAAAATTTTTTTTTGACCATATATATAAAACTGCAGGTATTTTATCTCGAAGCATGTGAATCTGGAAGTATCTTTGAGGGTCTGCTTCCTGAAGGTTTGAATATATATGCAACCACAGCATCAAATGCAGATGAGAGCAGCTGGGGAACCTATTGCCCTGGAGAGTATCCTAGTCCGCCGCCAGAATATGAAACCTGTTTGGGTGACTTATATAGTGTTGCCTGGATGGAGGACAGGTTTGCACAATCGCACTGGCTTTATAAGTTCAAACATTATGACCCTATTGGTGATATCAGGAGTAATCTCCACTACAGTGTCCAACTATTTAATTCTGGTTTGGCTGATAAGGACCTGTTTGGATTGGCTATGGCTTTTGCACTTAGGCAGATGCAGATGTAGAAGCCCTAATCACAAGGGCACTGTGAGAATAAAAATACTTCACTAAAACCCAAATCTGCTTCCCGCATCAAGTTTGGGCTAAAGCACCTCTGGACTTTTTTTTTTTCGGAAAAGAAAGCACCTCTGGACTTGCTTTAGTCAAAATGTGGTTTTGGAGCTCTAAAGTGCTTCCTAAAAGCTGTTATAGGTGTTTGGGTTCCCAGAAGCACGTTTGGGCCCAAAATACATTTTTGTTTCTGGTCTGCAAGTGGTAACTAATTTTTTTGATTTTCTGGACAGTGATATACACAATCTGCGGACAGAAACTGTGCATCAGCAGTATGAACTGGTAAGAGCTTATGGGCGACGGCATTCTACTGATTAAGAGCTTGTTTGGTATTGATTGGAATTAGAGATTTTTCCTTTAATGGATTTTCGAATAAATTTAAGCTGTTTTTTCAGCTTAAAGTGAATTTGATTTTATTTTTTGAACAAACTGCGAATAAGTTTTTGCCAAGCGGCCTCAAATCTCTCAATAAACCCAAATTAGTTACTGTTGGTCCCAAATAAGCTTTTATCCATATGGGCTCTAAAGCTGGGTAGCACCGGTCTGGGTGCGGGAATTCGGGTACGGGGATGCGGGTGCGAATGATTTGTGAATTTTCCAAAAAGTAAGGATACGGGTGCGGTGGGAGTACTTGGATAAAATATTAAAAATATATTTTTGTATAATAGTTTATGCAAATTATTTTATAACTGTTAGTGCATTAATGTATACCCTAGATAATTGCTAGTATTATTATTTTATAAGTGTTAGTGCATTAGAAGTTTTACACTTCTACTTGGCAAAATTTTAAAATCCGGCCATTTGTATGCTCATGTATTGCTTACATTGTTATTGTGGTCCCATGATGCTTCTCAGGTTAAAAAGAGGACCTCAAATGACAATTCTGGGTATGGCTCCCATGTCATGCAATATGGTGATATCAAGCTTAGCAAGGACAATCTTTTCAAGTATATGGGTACCAATCCTGCTAATGACAACTTTACTTTTGTGGATGAGAACTCCCTGCGGCCACGTTCGAAAGCAGTTAACCAGCGTGATGCAGATCTTGTACATTTCTGGGACAAGGTTCGTACACACACGTATATATATAGATCGATAGATTGATCTATATATCCATTAATATATGCCAAATTGAATTAATAAAACGCTCTACATAAATTCGCCGTGTTGCAACTTCTTTCAAATGGGGTGTAATCAAGAGGAGGATGCCATACACTTGGATGATGGGAATTAGTAAATCATTAGGCAACTATGTGAAAACTTCAAGGCAAGAAATAAATACGAGAGAATCAGATCCATGAAACAATTAAATATTCGTGTTTGTTAAAACCAACAATAAATTAATAATTAGGTGAATGAGACTCCTCATTCATGCTGTGAAATACTTCAATAGTTATTGCCAGCGCAATCCTAGATGTGGGAAGTTTTTAGAACCATTCACATGATTTACTCTCCCTAGACCTACCGATATTAGCTCCACTGGATGACCAGTAAAACACCTCTTGTTAGTGTCGGATTTAAAAAGTTAGGTTGTATTTGGAAAGACATTCATGGAATGAATTTGCACCCATTGTTATTGCATCATCCTCTTCATTATCAACTTATTTCAAAGAAAGCATTCTAGTACAATTTATTTATTAAATCAAGAATACAAAGTCTTATTTGCTTACGATTGTTAGTTGGAGAAGGTGCTTTGCACGTGAAGATATGAGTTGGGGATGATAGAATCCCATGCTCAACTTCTGTAGTAAATAACTCACGCTCTATCATGTTTCTATCTCCATGTCTACACCTCTTTCATTTGTTCTCCTTCTATATCCAAAGTATATAAAAAGTGACGTATGTAGCATGGAAAAAGCACTTCCACACCAAACGAAGTAAAAAGTCACTTCCATACCCAACGAAGCATTAGTACTTCAGAAACCTATAGGTGATGGATAGTGTTGATGTTGCTTTCTTTTGTTGCTGCTGACAGTACCGCAAAGCTCCTGAAGGCTCTCCAAGGAAACATGAAGCTCAGAAGCAGGTGGTCGAAGCTATGTCACATAGGATGCATTTGGATAACAGTATAAAAATGATTGGAAAGCTCTTATTTGGATACGAAAAAGGACCTGAGGTGCTGAACGCTGTCCGGCCTGCAGGGCAACCTCTTGTTGATGACTGGGAATGCCTTAAAACACTGGTAAATTATTCTTTTTCAGTGAAAAAATTTTCACCAATAAACTTGTTCCATTCTACATTAAGTTATGTGCAATAGCTGCCAAACTTGATACTAGTATTTACAGAATTGGGATGGGTCCTGGGTTAGGGTTTCAAGTTAAATTACCACTTGAGAAAATTAGGGAAATGAAGAAACAAATACCATATTTTTCCTCTACGCTTTGTAGGTTTAGTGGATTTAGAGAAGGAAAATTAAAAGGAGGAAGGAATGAAAATGAGAAGGAACCCAAGTGTTTTCCTCGATTGCTTAAATATCATTAAAAAATAGTAGTTTTCAAAATGTTGTGGGAACTCAAGAAAAGAGCAATAGAAGTCGCTCACAATAATTTTCAAATTATTTTCAGACCAAACAAACAAAAGTGTTTTTCTTAGTGTTCTCTTTTCCTTCCCTCCGCTAATCCATGAACCAAACAAAGCCTTATGGAAATTTCTTATGCTATTCCAAATCTCTAATGAAGTGGACTCGTTTTTATGCAGGTGAGGACACTTGAGACACATTGTGGATCTCTATCTCAATACGGGATGAAACACATGCGCTCGATCGCTAACATGTGCAACGCTGGAATTGGGAAGGAGCACATGGCTGCAGCTTCAGCACAAGCTTGTGTCACCGTCCCAACTGGTCCTTGGAGCTCTCTCCACAAGGGTTTCAGCGCATGATTGAATTTGAAGCTGAATTTGAAAATCATCTGCAAAGACCCATCTAAAGATGTTTATATCATAGGATGGTCTTTATATATACAGATTTACTGTCATTCCTGTGATCAAATGCTTGTTAGTCCGATTGCTTCGATGTATATACAGGATTCGGAAACATATATCTCTCTACCGGATTGGTTTGTATGTTTCAGGTGAAAGTAATGTAACCTATATTTCATGCTTGATGTGTAATATGTGCCTGTTTTACCTCCTAAATTGAGGGCAATGGGGCTGGTGTAAAATGAGAAACAGCTCCAAGTAATGTACTGATGTTACATTTGAGTATATATCTTGTGTAGGTATGTGTATAGTAATGTGTCGTTTTGATAAATACATTTATACACACGGGTAATACTTGGAACACACCAAAGACACAACTTTTGGAACTAACCCAAGATGTGTCTATTTCTCTCCTGTGTCACTGTGGGGTCCAATGACATCACAGGAGATATATAGACACATCTTTTGGGTTGTGTCCCAAAAATTGTGTCTTTGAGTGTGTCCTAATCTTTACTCTGTACACACATACACACTTACATATATAAATATCGCCTTTGTTAGTGCGCCTTTCACGGGGCGTCCTGCCAAGGAACCCTGCCCCGCAGGTAGGAGGCTCTAATGGTTCGTCCAAGTAGGTTGCCTCTTTTTTTCTTAAACACACACACACACACACAGCCACCCGGCAACCCCCCCCCTAAACAAAAAAAAAAAAACTGTGTGCATGTATGGGCATATGTATGTGAAAGCAATACCGTTGTAATTGGAAATGTAAGTCTGACGGATGACCCATATTAGCACAAGAGGAGGAGTCCAGAGCTGCTCTGGTGTGTGCGTGTGTGGGCGTATGTGTGTGAAAGCAATACCGTTGTAATTGGAAATGTAAGTCTGACGGATGACCCATATTAGCACAAGAGAAGGAGTCCAGATTTGCAACCACGAGCTGCTCGGGCAATGCCTGCGTGGCGCTGACAGGACCATACGATTGAATTTTTTTTTTTTTTTTTTTAATACAAAAAAATTCATTGTGTGATCCTGCCAGTGAACATGCGCTGTTTGGGTGCTTTCCGAGCAGCTCGCTGCCTTGGATCCTTGGGCCAAGAGAGGAGCAGTCATTCCCCCATCAATAGCTTTTGATGCAATGATTATGGCACGACATGTGTGCCGTAAAAAATATTATACACTAATGCCCCATTTGATAAAATTTTTAGTCAAGTACTGAATTTTTCGTATTAAAAGGTATAAGTTAGTATTAATTTACACTAACGAAAATAATATGTTTTTCTTTTTTAGTAAAAAATTTCACTTCAAATTTTCTCAAAGTTTTCGGCTATTTTTTCAGTTTTGTAATGAGTGAAAAAGAAAGAAGTGCTCTGATATATATCTATATCTATAATATATATATATATATAAGTGCACCGATGCCCATAAGTGTTTTACACTTTTATTAATCGGTGCACTTGTGCTTAAGTTCTCTTAGTTTTATTAACTTTAGTATACCACTTTTTTTTTGGTGTGTCCATAAGAGTCCTACTCTATTTTTATTTTTGGATATAATCTTTATTAATATGGTTATATGAATCGTCACATATTTTAAGCTAACTCACATCTTCTTTAGTAAAGTGTATATATATATATATATATATACTAGTAGAGTGCTACACTCACTATGTGAGTGTAATTAGTAAAAAGAAAGTAGGGTGAGTAGTTAGGAGAAGTTATTTTATTTAAATTTCTTGAAATGATATTTTAGTATTATTATGAAAGTATTTTAATTAAGAAATTTAGTAAGTTCTATTATAATTATTAAAGTGGGCTAAATACTTTTTGGTACCCTTCCCTTTCTCCTTCTATAGTATATATATATATATATATATAGGGTTAACTAGTATTAAATTCATTTTAGTGTAACTTTATTATAATAGGTCTACCTCCAAAAATATTTTGGTGATAGGTCCACAAATTTTATTTTGGACCACACTACCCTTCTATATCTAGTTGTTCACAATCATTGTTAAAAAAAAATTGAAAATTTAAATTTAAAATCATATCCAATATGTATATCTATATATATACCCAAAAGAAAGTAAAAAAGAGAGAGAAAAAGGAGAGAGAGAGAGAGAGAGAGAGAGAGAGAGAGAGAGAGAGAGAGAAGGTTGGTAGTCTCTTCCTCGACTCCATCGCCGCCGCCCTCCACCGCCTCCGATCTGAATCCTCTACTTCCTCCACCCTCATCACCACCATGCACAAGTTCTTCTTCAACGGCTACGATCTAGCTTGGGCCAATAACTCCGCCGATGTCTCCGATCGCCTCCTATTAGATTCTTGCTTGGTTCAATTTTGGTTTTTGATTCAAACTCTTTATAGGTTTTGGATTTTAGCTTCAGATTGTGGTTTCTTGCTTTGGTAATGTGTAGTGTTAAAACTTTTCATTTTTACCGATTTGTTCACTCATTTTTAGTGTAAAAATTGTGTTGATTTTCAGTGTACAAATGTGTTGAGTTTACACTTGTTCACTGATTTTCAGTGTAAAAATGGACTCTTGTTGGGTTTTGTTTTGATTAATGATGATGCCTTTGTTTTGATCATGTTTTTTTTTTTTTTTTTGTGCTTTCACTGAATTTCAGTGTAAAATTGTGTTGATTTTCAGTGAAGAAATGTGTTGAGTTTGCACTTGTTCACTAATTTTTAGTGTAAAAATTGACTATTGTTGGGTTTTGTTTTGATTAATGATGATGGCTTTGTTTTGATCATGATTTTTTTTTTGTGCTTTCATTGAATTTCAGTGTAAAAAATGGCAGTGTATAATCTAACAAACCATGTAGCACTAAAAGATATGCAAATCATTAAAGATATGAAAATCATGTAATCAATATAGATTTTTTTTACAAGGTAATCTATATAGAATAATGTGATTTAAATCCCTATAATTATGGGATTTAATACCCAAAATCAGTATATGAAAATTATTGAATAGTTTAAGTTTGAATTTAATGATTTCCATAATACTGTGTATACTATATATAGATGTATAAATATATGTATATGAATATGTATATGAAAACCATATTGGCAAGTCAGTGTGTGATGTTGACCGTGATATGTATATGAATATATATACAAAAATTCAAACTAAGAGGCTGAGATTTTTAATATCAGATATTAAGATTAGTTTCCATAATTATCTCCACATTCAATGGGTTTTGTTTGTAACTGAAAATCATCATACATTCCTTAATTATATACTATATATGTATTCGAATATATCTATATATATCTGTATATAATTATGTATATAACACTTGTGGGTAAAAAAGTAAAATTGCTTACCTCAATTTGGGGATTTCATTATTTTTGGACCTATTGTTGACATCTTTTTTAAGTGGGGCCAAATTAAAAAATCCTGGGTAGAGAGGGATTTATGGCTAATTTTCTAATATATATATATATATATGTATGTATATAATAATTAAATAGAAACAAAAAATGGCATATAATTGTGATGAGATGAATAGTGAGACATTTTGAGCAAATCCACATATTCCTGCCATATTTGTTCTCTTTGGAAAAATCATTTAGGAATCCTATTTAAGGTCAAAAACCTTTGACAGAAAACTGGTTTTTCTTCCTCCTCACATCACATAGCCATTTGTACATCTTTTTCCTTCTTTACATTGCCATTTATGCCTTTTTTTCTTCTCTGTGCAAGATCAACGAACATGTTTTAAAATACTTTCATCTTTTCTTTTTTCACTAAGCTTTGTATATGTTACACGGCTACTAATATTTGAGTGTTTATAGACCCTTTTTTTTGTTGTTAAACATTTAATATTTTTATCCCTACTCCTTCCTATGAAGCACAAAATCATGGAAAAAATAACCAACATCCTTGGTTGATGAAACTGTTGGTGTTTTCCTAGTTAGGCTAGTGCTCCTTGTTTTTTGGTTTACTTCCAGTTATGTTGAATAATTCCTCCTTCTTTGAGGGGTCAAGTTTGTTTTTCTGTTCAAGGTAGTCATGCCCCACGATTATAGGCCCTGTAAAGTCGTGGGTTGTTATTTCCCTTTCCTTTTCAGTGTAAGGCTATTTAATAGTCATTGCAGTTCAATTTAATAAGAAAGTTCTCCAAAGCTAACGTCTGTTCACAAATCTCTCTGTTTTTCTCTTTGATTCCAACATTTGGTATCAGAGCCATGGCATCCGAGAGTAGTTTTGTACAACCTGCCATTCCAAAGTTCGATGGTCACTACGACCATTGGAGTATGCTCATGGAGAGTTTTTTTACGTTCCAAAGAATATTGGAACCTGGCGGAGACGGGGAACACTACTGCAACAGAAGAAGGGACGGATCTCAGGCACAGAAGAAGGTGATTGATGAACAAAAGTTGAAAGATCTAAAGGCTAAGAACTATCTGTTCCAAGCCATTGATCGCTCAATATTGGAGACCATCTTAAAGAAGGACACTGCAAAGGATATATGGGATTCTTTGAAGCAGAAGTATCAAGGAACAACACGTCTGAAACGTGCTCAATTGCAAGCTCTTCGCAAAGAGTTTGAAGTACTGCACATGAAGGCTGGGGAATCGGTTAATGACTACTTCGGAAGAACTCTCATCATAGCTAACAATATGAGAATTCATGGGGAGAAAATGGAGGATGTGGTGATCATTGAAAACATTTTGAGGTCTATGACTTCAAAATATGATTACGTTGTATGTCCTATTGAGGAATCAAGTGACCTGGACACTCTTTCCATAGACGAGCTTCAAAGCAGTCTTCTGGTGCATGAACAAAGGAACAACCGGCACACAGTAGACGAACAAGCCCTTCAAATCACTCATGAACCCCAGCAAGGAGGAAGACGTGGTGGCCGAGGCACCTACTGCAGAAGAGGAAGAGGAAGGGGTAGGTCTGAGTTCGACAAATCTACCATAGAGTGCTACAATTGTCATGAGCTAGGACATTTTCAATGGGAATGTCCTAAGGGAACCAAGGAACAAACAACAAATTATGTAGAAACAAAAGAAGAGTTGTTGATGGCTCTTGTGGATTTCAAAGAGGCTGCACCCAACCACATTTGGTTTCTTGATTCTGGGTGTAGTAATCACATGTGCGGTAACCACATGTGCGGTAACAAAGACTTGTTTTGTGATCTTGATAGCAACTTTCGAGAATCGGTGAAGCTGGGTAATGACTCGAGGCTTAACATACAAGGCAATGGCAAGGTTCGAATGAAGGTAAATGGGATTGTGCTTGTAATTACGGGAGTCTTCTACGTACCAGATTTGAAGAATAATTTGTTGAGCATCGGTCAGCTGCAAGAAAAGGGGATGGCAGTACTTTTCCAATAAGGAAAATGCAAAGTCTTTCATTCAGAGCAAGGCTTAATCATAGAAACCGAGATGACACATAACAGGATGTTTGTTGTGCTCGCCCATTCTTCACCAAAGGAACAACAATGCTTCTCCTCTTTTACCACAGATCAAGCAAACCTTTGGCATTGTCGATATGGGCATCTTAGCTGGAATGGGCTCAAAGTGCTCCAACAAAAGAACATGGTAATAGGGTTACCTCAGTTTCAAGTCTCTCAAAGGGTGTGTGAAGACTGCTTGGTAGGAAGACATCACTGTGATCCATTTTCAAACAAAAGCATGTGGAGAGCCTCCACCACTCTTTAGCTGGTGCATGCTGACATATGTGGACCAATCAACCCAATTTCAAACAGTAACAAACAGTATTTAATCACCTTCATTGATGATTTTAACCGAAAAACTTGGGTTTACTTCTTGATAGAGAAGTCAGAAGCATTTGTCACATTTAAGACCTACAAAGCAAGAGTTGAGAAGGAAATAGGGACATTCATACGGAGTCTTCGAACAGATCATGGGGGAGAGTTCACATCACAGGAGTTTACAAATTTTTGTAATGCAAATGGAATCCATAGATAGTTGACAGCTGCCTACACTCCTCAACAAAATTACGTCGCGGAACGGAAGAATCGTACTATTATGAATATGGTGCGAAGTATGCTGTTAGCAAAACAAATTCCCAAAACCTTCTGGCCTGAAGCGGTGAATTTGGACTGTGCATATGCTGAATCAATCTCCGACTCTTGCTGTGAAGAACAAGACACTAGAGGAGGCGTGGAATGGACTCAAACCATCAGTAGATCACTTTCGGGTTTTTGGTTGTATTTCCCACGTACATGTTTCAGATGCGTTTTGTTGGGGGTAAGTGAGAAATCAAAAGCTTATAGACTATTTGATCCTATTTCAAATAAAATAATTATTAGCCGAGACGTGGTGTTTGAAGAAGATCAACAATGGAGTTGGGACGATGATGGTCACAAGCAAGCCGTATTAGCTGATCTTGAGTGGAAAACTGATGAAGAAGTAGGAATAGAAGGTAAGAGTAATGAAGAAGAGTTTGAAGCCGATGAAGAGTCTGGAGAGATTGAAGGCTCGTCTGATCAAAATAGAGGAGACACTTCATATGGTGATAATTCACCACGAAAAGGCCGAGCTCGAAGGCCACTAGTTTGGATGAGAGACTATGAGTCTGGCCAAGATCTCTCTAATGAAGAAATTGCAAACATGACACATTTGGCCTTGTTCACTGATGGGGATCCTGTGACATTCGAAGAGGCAGTGAAGTCTGAAAAATGGAGGCAAGCCATGGATCAAGAAATACAAGCCTTAGAGAGGAACGATATATGGGAACTAATGGCGCTGCCACCAGGAGGAAAAACCATAGGACTGAAGTGGGTTTTTAAGACAAAGTTCAAGGAAAATGGAGAAGTAGACAAGTACAAAGATCGGTTAGTTGCTAAGGGGTACTGCCAGCAATATGGAATTGATTATGCTGAAGTATTCGCACCAGTAGCTCGCTTGGACACCATTCGAATCGTCATAGCTCTTGCTGCCCAGAAAAGCTGGGTAATTTACCAACTCGACGTCAAGTCAGCTTTTCTACATGGGAACATTAATGAAGAGGTGTTTGTTGATCAGCCTCCAGGTTATGAGCAGAAAGGGCATGAATCCAAGGTCTATCGACTCAAAAAGGCCTTGTATGGACTCAAACAGGCCCCCCGAGCCTGGTATAGTCGCATTGAGACATATTTCATCAAAGAAGGCTTCACCAAATGTCCCTATGAGTACACTTTATTCATTAAAACTGCGGGTGGAGGTAAAATCTTAATTGTGTGTCTTATGTTGATGATCTCATCTTTACTGGCAATGATCAATTGATGTTTGAACAATTTAAGAAATCAATGATGATTGAATTTGACATGATTGATCTTGGAAGAATGAGATATTTCCTTGGTATTGAGGTGCTACAAAGGACAGATGGTATTTTCATCAGTCAACGAAAGTATGCTCAAGAAGTTCTGGAGAGGTTTAATATGGATCAGTACAACTCAGTACACAATCTGGTGGTCCCTGGCTTTAAACTCACAAAAGATAAAGAGGGAGTTGAAGTTGATAGTACTCTCTACGAGCAGATGGTGGGAAGTCTCATGTATTTAACTGCCACGCGTCTAGATTTGATGTTTATTGTCAACTTAATCAGTAGTACATGGAGCGTCCTACCGAGTCTCATTTGCTGGCAGCAAAAAGGGCTCTGAGGTACCTAAAAAGCACGGTCAGTTTTGGGATGTTCTACACGAAGGGAAGAAGAGAAGAGCTCATTGGGTACACGGACAACGAGTATGCTGGTGATCAGGATGACAGAAAAAGCACCTCAGGTTATGTTTTTCTAATGAACTCGGGAGCTATTTCTTGGTCGTCAAAGAAACAACCGATTGTCACTCTTTCTACCACCGAAGTTGAGTTCATAGCAGCAGCATCAAGTGCATGCCAAGTCGTGTGGTTAAGAAGAATTCTGAAGAGTCTCAATCAAGTACAAAACAGTTCAACGGTGGTGTACTGTGACAATATCTCAGCGATCAAACTCTCGAAGAACCCGGTGATGCATGGTCGTAGTAAGCACATAGATGTAAGGTTTCACTTCCTTCGAGATCTTGTCAGCGATGGAGTCGTGGAGCTAATTCAATGTTCTACACAAGATCAAGTAGCAGATGTTCTAACAAAACCATTGAAGCTTGATGTATTTCTAAAGATGCGAGGATTGCTGGGTGTGTGTGAACATCCAGGTGTAAACTGAATGTCAATGGCATTCAGTTTAAGGGAGGATGATGAAACTGTTGGTGTTTTCCTAGTTGTTAGGCTAGTGCTCCTTGTTTTTAGGTTTACTTCCAGTTATGTTGAATAATTCCTCCTTCTTTGAGGGTTAAGTTTGTTTTTCTATTCAAGGTAGTCATGCCCAACGATTATAGGCCCTATAAAGTCGTGGGTTGTTATTTCCCTTTCCTTTTCAGTGTAAGGCTATTTAATAGGCATTGCAGTTCAATTTAATAAGAAAGTTCTCCAAAGCTAACGTCTATTCACAAATCTCTTTGTTTTTCTCTTTGATTCCAACATTGGTCTTCCTAAGAATTTCTAAGATAATGCTACGCCTAATTACTGGACATGATTTGTGATTCCATAAACAGCTAGCACCAACAATAATGATAATAGATTACAATCTATTGTATTAAACTTCAATATTTTGAAATTCTCTTTTACTGAAAGTTTGCAAATTATTTTAACTTAATTATAATTTCTCGCATTTTTCTAAATAAAAATAATAAATTAATTAGTTGGGTGGTGTACGCAGTAGTCAAGAATTGCATGTTCATGTGTCAATGATTGAGGGGTTGATGGGGTAGGAGAGTACTACCTTGTATAGTGTACATCTTTGAAAAATAATATATATATATATATATATATAGAGAGAGAGAGAGAGAGAGAGAGAGAGAGAGAGAGTCAAGAACTACCATTGCTTCAATTTTTTAAGTGTTGCTTATTTCATCAAGTTTTTACTTGATTAGTGCATATTAACTCATAACTCTTCAAAGCAATTACGAAATGCTTTTGACAAAGAATAAGAAAAAGGAAATAAATTAAATTTCAGACCATAGAAAGCGTTAACACTTTATATCCAAAATCTTTGTTGGAAAAAAGGTAAAACAATATGAAGAATAAGACTAAAATTTCATTATATCCGCGGTTTTGTGCTTCTGGCTTTGTCAATTCATTTTTTATTGTTGTGTTTTGTGGGAATCAATGAATGATATATATCTACTGATGTACTAACAATGTGAAAGTTGAGAAAGGCCTATCTATGGATTGGCCTTGAATGCAATCTTTATTGGTAATCTAGAAATTCGATTGGAAAAAGATAAGACAACAATTGGTGTGCTTTTCTTCTTTTCATGGATTATTAACCATTCTTGAGATACATGTTGGCATCCCATAAAGACATGATTATGGTAACAGTGATCTCAATAGTAAAATAAAATTTTGTATATATGTTGGTGTTCAAACTATGTATGCATGATACATGAGTGTTAAAGATAGGAATTTGATTATTTTTGTAGCCTTAGGGCCATAAAGTTAATTGCTCGATTATCGTAGGGTTTAATGTAAAGGCATTTCGTATGGTTTTTTCTTCTAATTATTTACCTATTCTTTCTCGCCATTATTTTCACTAGAAATCTGGAATAGTTGATTAACCCGGTGAAATGGGTATTATCTTTGGGACACTTCACGTCTATTGTGTTCGATATCCGACTAATATACAATATTTTGTGTATCAAAGCCCTACTATTATAGATGCTCTCAAATCACCCACACCTTAACATTGTATGAGATTGAGGGTTACAATAGCTAAAAAGTTAATTATTACTGAATTAAATAGTTGGGAAAACACATGATTAAGTGCTTTTTTATATAACAATTTGTATGAACTTCCAAAATTCTGTTTTGGATGCTCAACAAATCATATACCCTTTTTTCCCCCCCTCTTTTTACCAAATTTGAACATGCTCTGCACTAAAATCAACATTTACCCCATGTACGCTTGAGTGTCATCCATGCATTCAAAAGATGAGAAGTAGTTTGGAATTGATACCATCTATGGCATACTGCCATTATAGTTGTTCTCCAACACTTCCTTCCATAGGGTATGCTATATTCTCCATCTACTGAACCCATCTATCGAAGAAGGTAATTGCAAGAATTTGGGAACAATGTGTTTGCGGAAAGATTCCAATCAAGTTTTTGATTATTTATTTCTTGCGTAGAAGTTTGTGTCGAATATAATAACTTTCCTGTAATCTTGACAATACTACATGTTTCTTTTCTCTTCAACAAATTTTAAATAACAAGCTCAATAAATCAATTAATCTTTAGAAAATAACTTAGGTTTCAAGATTCTTCATGAAGATCAATTCGGGTTTAGAATTTTTGTTTTATTTTTTAAATTCAGTCCAGAAGCTTCTTTTTCTTTCTTTATTTATTTATTTATTTGGGTGGCATTTGTAATGACAATTAGTTGCATTTTTAAGGTCTCTCAAAATTGTATTTGGGAACCAAATATGACTTAATTCTACGTTTAGTTGTTTTGTTGACAAGCCAGCCATTTTGAAAGTTCATTTTGATTGCTTTATTTTGTTCGTAATTATTTCTTTTATTCTTTGCTAAAATTTTCTTGACCCGAGTTACTAGCATTCAATATTCACCACAAATTTATTCAAATGGATATATGAGGATGTGTTTGTTAGTTTGTAATTTAGAAAAGAAAAAAACAAGTTACTAACAAACCCTTCTTCATCTTACCGCAACTAAAATTATGCTCATAAAAAGTATTAATCACATGATTATTCACCTCTAGAGCCTAAGAAGGGGTTCCCCTCAACATAATCTATAAAAGAAATATTTATTAACACATGTCTCGACCCATCCCACTACGCGTGGAAATAGGACACGTGGCACATCATCAAGGCTTATCTAGTTCGTTTAAAGTAATTTAGCAGCGAAAACTACTAAGTAAAATCCATTAAAAATCAGAGTTATAAAAAGTTCATTTTGAAATACAGGGGTCCAGTCGACTGTATCGGGAGTCCAGTCGACTGAAGTCCTAAGCAGAAAGGTTTTGAAAAGTTTACCAGCCCGTCCAGTCGACTGTATCAGTGACTCAGTCGACTAGTGCCTAAAATTATCAGTCGACTGAAGTCATCCGGTCGATTGGTACTCTATTCAAGCAGAAAGTCATGTTTTGGGATCCCATCCAGTCGATTGTTTTATCAACCCAGTCGACTGATCCCCAAACATCAAAGCAATGTTTAGTTATACACAGTGATCCAGTCGACTGAAGCAAAAACTAGTCGACTGATCGGCCTCAGCATACTATGGATTCTGCAGAATTTCAAGCTACACTCTATCCATTCAAAGCCAACACAACTACAACGATATTACTACAGTTTAAAACAAAAATACAGGAGTTTGAATACAGGATTACAGTACCACCAATTAATTCCCAAGGTTCCATTACAACATATTACAAATTCCTAATCCTTATACAAGTTTAGGGAAAGAAACAACATATAAACAAGAGTGGTTCCCGTCGTGTAGTAACTCGTATTTTCATGTTTAAATTGACGATTTAGACTTCACGTGCGATTTTAGCGAAAATTGGTCACAGGGGTATTTTGGTCATTTTTCCAATTTTGTAAGTCATGAACTAAAAATATAATTTTTTTGGGAAAAATTGTGTGAGATCAAATGATTTGGTATTCGTGTTGGAAGTTAAGATTTTTCGATCTCTGTTTAGAAGATATATCGGTTTCAGTACTTTTCACATTTAGTTGAATCCTAACTAACCTAGTTCAAATCCAACCGACTTGAGAACCAAGAAAAATATTTAGTTGCTACCTAACCTAAATGATCTTGACCATCAAATAGGCTACCTAACCTAAATGATCTTGACCACCAAATAGACTACTTAACCTAAGCTAACCAATTGTGGCCATCCAATTCATTTTGGCCACCAAGAAGCTTAGCCGATAAATATGGATGCTATGCTTCATTACTTTTACACCAAATTTCATAGAGGTCAAAGAGAATTTCTAAGAGAAAGTTAGAGGAAGAAGAAGAAGAGAAGTGTTTGGGAGTTTCTCAACATCATTTATAGGTAGCGGGTTGTGTACAATATGCTTTCTAAATTCTCCGGAGTATTTCTTTGTTATCTCTACTTGTACTCTTTTTGCAGTTATGTTGTGCTTTTATTTGGAATCAGTGAGTATGTGTTTATTGCTAAGTGGTATGGGACTAAAGGGTCATAAGCAAGGAGCACCTTCCAATAGTCCAACAGGCCTCAGGGACCGACATACTGGAGACGGGTAAGGTGAGGTAAGGTGACTCTTTGCTATGTGACCAAGAGGAACCTGGTATGATTCTCTTTGTGTGAGTGGTTTGTTCTTGTGAGCAGTTGGTTTGTGTGATTGGTCTATTTATTTGATTTCGTTGTACCTTTTGAGCCTTTGATATTCCTGTCATATTGTATACTTCCCGGTGTGGTTTTAGATGCAGATAGTACCTGTGACTGAAGCCTGGAAGGGAGATAAGGCTAAGGATGATATAAGAGATCCGTGGAGAATATGGACCTGTTGGGAGTTTTAAAGAAATTTTGTATTTTTATTTTAAAGAATCAAAGTGTAATTCATTTTATTTTTCAATGAAAATACGCTTTATTTTTGCATGGCATCACACGTCATCTCATCGGGCTCACTCCTCCCGCTTCTTGTTATCTATCTTCTTACTTGCAATGGAGTAAATCTCCACTGCTCAGCTATATGCTGAGTGCACAAGTTCTACATATGCAATATATGATAAAACATGCCTTAATCTCACAATTCATAACAAGTAGTCTCTAGGGAGAGAGATACACATTCATCCGGTAGCAGCAAGTCCAAGTCTTAAACCGCGATGCCAATGGCAAGTTCAAATCTACCAACTATTGCATACCCAAGTGCCATGGCAAGTCCAAGTCTATCAACCATGCACAGTAGCCATCGCTACTTAATTCCCAAACATCGAGAAGCTTATTCCGGCATGAATTTGTATAAGACTCCCCTTTGACCCACATAGACAACTCAACGTGTTCGCGTAAAAGTAGACATGCTTTTCACATTTAATCGCGTGCATAATTAACAGGCCTAAGATTAACACATGGATTTTGCCCGGATCACAATTTCGTAGTCGAAATTTAACACATGTAAATTCCTATATTTCATAGGTTAGAACTTCATACCTCGTGCGATTTCCTCCAAACTTTGAAGGTTGACTAGAGGGCCAATTAATCGTCGAATCTCGAATTTGAGATGATTCTTACAAGTTTTACTGGATTTTCCCCAAAAGTCTTGTAATACCCGTACCCAGAAAATGGAAGTAATATTTATTTTTCATGCATTAATTAGTATAATTAATTGCATGTGATATTTGGCTAAGTTCCAGTTACCCCGATGTGATAAGTGCTTCGAGAAGGGCACAGTTAGATAGATGTGAAATGGGACCCACGGGAGGTCGAGATTAGATAAATTGCATTTAGTTGCATTTATGTGATTAAATGAATATCTGTTTAATTGTTTTAATGTTTTATTGCTAGTTATGACATTTTACGGTACCAAGTTGGGTACCCGTGTAAGGACGAATTGGAATATGGTTCATAATTAGTAGGCGAATTAGCAACTTTATAAAATATTTGGGACCCATAGTTGACATAGACACATACTCACTTAGATATTTGGTAGTTAATACAAAGTTTAGGGGGTTTCGTAATAGACTTTAGAAACTTATGGGGGTGTAAATGAAAATATGATAAAATTTTAACATATCATTTAGTATAAGGGCATGTTAAGTCAGCTAGTATCTAGAAGTTAAAAAAAAGGGTCAAAACAAGAGTTGAGTTTCAGAGAGTTAGTCACCGAGAGAAGGAAAAGGAAAAATAAAGGGTTTCACGCAATTTTGTCAATGTAGCTTCGTCGTACGACCTCTGTTTCGCGAACCGAAGCCATATTCGGACTCGTGAAGGTGAGAGGATTATTTCTATATCTTTCTCTTTCACTTTTGATGATGTTTTTCTGCGACCTATTTTAAGGGGTGATACATATATGTTATATATATATATATATGTAGGGATATTATTGGGAATAACTTGAGCTAGTTTTGCGAAGGAGTTTGGGATTTCTAGGCTTATTTGAGACTTATTCGTGAGGTGAGTGTCCTAATCCCAAAATTGGATATTTAATGTTATTTATTTGTTAGTGAATGCTTAACTTTCTTAATTTATGATTAAGTAGAAAACATGTGATTAGTTTGTATTTAATATGTCCAAAAATGCTGAAATTGCCATGTGATTCCTCAGAGGAAAGGGGGATGATGATGAAATCCTCAGATAAAAGGGGACGGTGGTGACGACCACAACGAATTGACTACGTTTACATGAGAGTGTGTGATATCGCTTTTAAAGCGACGATAAAGTGTGAAAGGCTCAGAATCAGGGGTCCAAAACGATGGTGATTGATTACTTGACACACCTGAGACCATATATTGTTGTGAATATTTAATTTGTGTTATGAATCATGAAATACTCCAATTGCATGATTAGTACCACGTATTCACTAAGCGAAAGCTTTTATTTGATTTTGTGGCTAATGACCACGCAGGTACGGACGAGCATCACAGTGAGAAGCGTTGAACTGTGGGGATTCTGGGATAGCTCAAGATTAATGGTTTATGTTTAATATGTTAATATGTAAATGAGTTTAGATGAGTAGTTATACTCCTAGTGTTTGGAGTTTTGGAGATAAATTTATATTTTGATTTTATATTAAATCCTTGTAATATATTGTGGATTGAAGTTTTGAAAATATTTCCAAGTGTTTTGGTGATATTTTGGTATTTCAATTATTGTTTAACAGGGGAAATGGTGCTATAATAGGGGGAACTCTGTCCGAGTACCATTTGATAATTTTAAAACTTTATGTTATTTCTTTTATTATTTTGTTTGATAAAAAGCTATTTACCCTTGGTATTTCAGTTTAAAATGTTATTTTTGGAACGTTAAAAATGATTGTTTGGTCCTTATTGGATTTGTTACACGTGTCCTAGCCCGCGGGGGCGGGTTGGGGTGTGACAATTTTTGGTATCAGAGCAATAGGCTAGAGCCTTGGTTACGAGTGACGACGCGTGAGTGTGCACACAATGACACGTAGTTGTACGATCATGCATACATATTTATTTAGCATGCTTTAAAATGTTATTTATCATGCATTGTAATTTATTTAAAAGTAACATGTATGTGTATACTTTGCTGTGGGTGTGCCAGGCAGGGATGTTTGGAGGTGAGAACCCGTCTTCAGCCCGTATGGATAGAATTGAAATAGTTATGGAAAAGTTGGTAAAAGTGGTTGAAACTCGAGTTACTGAGGAAGGACCGAGCTCATTAAATCCAGAACAAAGAATATAACCAACAACTATTGCTATGTTCTACAAGCAAAAGCCAGGGCAGTTCAAAGGAGAATCTGATTCGATGAAGGCTGACCATTGGTTGACCGATATGAAAAGAATTTTTCGTGCTTTGCCATGTTCAGAGGAACAGAAGGTCTTGTTTGCCTCAGATACTCTAAAAGAAGAAGCACAAAATTGGTGAACGTCAGTACTAAGGCAATGAGCACCTACTACCTGGAATGGGTTTATCGAGGAGTTCTCAAATTAATATATTCCTCGATCTTTCAGTGATCAGAAGGCCCGAGAGTTTTCTCATCTTAGTCAGGGTAATATAAGTGTTAGAGAATACGTAGCCCAATTTACAAGTTTGGCCAGATTTGCAATGGATTTGACTCTAGATGAGTTCATTCGGGTAAGACGATTCGAGGAAGGACTTCGTGATGAGATTAGGGGAAAAGTGGATATACTCCGGCTACCGAAGTATTCAGAAGTATTAGATGTGGCCCAAATTGCTGAGCGAGGTGTGTCGTCACTAGGGCAAAGTCAACAATTCAAGAGGCCAGGAGTCAGTCAATTCCAGGGACAGGGCAGTTCTAAGAGACAGAGTTTAGGGAGTTCGTCGGGAAGTGGGGGCAACAAGCCCAGGTGTCAAATCTGTGGTAAGTATCATTGGGGAATGTGCAACTTATCTCCTATCATTTGCAACAACTGTCAACGGCCAAGACACGTGGCAAGAGATTGTCCCAATCTATCAAGACAGCATGTGCCAAGACAAAGTATTACTCCGAGACAAGGTGTAGATGACAGTAGAATACGGTGTTATTTATGTGGCGACCTGGGGCATCGGGAACATAATTGCCCAAAGAGAGGACCAGGAAGCTCTAGTCCATCTGTGGGAAGTGCACCAAGTCAGAGGCCACAACATCAACAATCCCAAGGGAGGGAGCAACGATAAGGAAGGTACTTCCAGCTTAAGCCTGGGGAGACCACTATCGCTGACACTGTGGTTTCAGGTTTACTTTCTATTTGTTCACAACCTGCTAAAGTATTGCTGGATTCAGGATCAACTCACTCTTTTGTTTCACACCCATTTGCTAAATATTTAGATAAACCCTTAGAACTACTAGATTTTGATTTATCTGTTTCACTTCCATCAGGAGCTCCACTAGTAAGTTCGGGTGTCTTTAAAGCTTGTGGGATTGGTGTGAATGGTAGGGGTTTGACTGTTAACTTAGTACCATTGGTTATTCAACATTTTGACGTCATTTTGGGGATGGATTGGTTATCTGCAAATCATGCCATTATCGATTAAGAGAATAAAAGAGTAACATTTCGATTACCCAATCAAGATGTATTTTTTTTTCAAGGGACATGTATAGCATCACCGCCTTATTTGGTGTCAACTGTCAGAGCTTGTCGTTTGTTGAAAAAGGGATGTTAGGGATTCTTGTGTAGTATACTTGACACTAGAAGTACTGAATTGAAATTAGAAGAAATACCACTGGTAAAAGAATTTCTAGACATCTTTCCAGAAGATTTACCTAGTGTGTTGATTGAGAGGGAAATTGAGTTTGGGATAGATGTGATGCCAGGAACTTAACCAATTTCATGGGCACCGTATAGAATGGCTCCAGTAGAGTTGAAGGAGTTGAAGACTCAACTACAAGATTTACTAGATAAGGGGTTCATTCGGCCTAGTGTATCACCGTGGGGAGCACCGGTTCTGTTTGTTAAGAAGAAAGACGGAACAATGAAAATGTGTATTGACTACTAAGAGATCAACAAGGTGACTATAAAGAATAAGTATCCGTTGCCACGTATTGATGATTTGTTTGATCAGTTGCAAGGGGCACAAATCTTCTCTAAGATTAACTTGAGATCTGGGTATCACCAATTGAAGGTTTAAGCTGAAGACGTTGAGAAGACAGCTTTTAGGACTCGGTACGGGCACTACAAATTTCTTGTCATGCCATTTGGGGTTACGAATGCCCCAGCTACTTTTATGTTATCTAGATGAATTTGTGATAGTATTCATTGATGATATATTAATTTATTCCAGAAGCCAAGAAGAACATGAACGACACTTAAGGTTGGTTTTGCAACGACTCAGAGATAAGCAATTGTTTGGGAAGTTAAAGAAAATTGAATTCTGGTTGACAAATGTTACTTTTCTTGGGCATGTGATCTCTAAGGATGGTGTCTCTATGGACCCACAAAAGATAGAAGTTGTTAAGAATTGGTTGAGGCCGACAAATGTTTCTAAAATTCGAAGCTTCTTGGGGTTGGCTGGTTACTATAGAAGGTTTGTCCAAGACTTTTCTAGAATCGCGACTCCAATGACTCATTTAATGAGGAAAGATGTACCATTTGTGTGGAATAAGGAATGTGAAGACTGTTTTCAGAAGTTAAAAGATAAGTTGACCTCAGCACCGATATTAGCTATTCCATCAAGTACTGGAGGTTTCAGTATATATAGTGATGCTTCTCACCAGGGCCTGGGATGTGTTTTAATGCAAGAGGGAAAAGTGATAGCTTATGCTTCGAGACAATTGAGGACACACGAGAAGAATTATTCGACTCATGATTTGAAATTGACAGCGATGATCTTTGTGTTAAAGATTTGGCGTCACTACTTATACAGAAAAACGTGTGAGATATTCACTGACCACAAGAGTATGAAATATCTATTTACCCAGAGAGAACTGAATATGAGACAAAGAAGATGGCTTGAATTGATGAAGGATTATGATTTGAAGATCCAGTAACATCCAGGTAAAGCTAACGTGGTTGCCGATGCGTTAAGTCGGAAGTTGTCAGAAAATTTGGTTTTTTCTTTAACAGCTCAAGCAAAATTGGTAAAAGAATTTGAACAGCTGGAATTGGAAGTAATTCCCAAAATCCAGGGTGGTCTAATGGCAGCTATCATGGTATAACCGAGCTTGATTGAAGAAATCAGGGTAAGTCAACTCTTAGACCTAAATTTCAAGAAAATAGCTGAAGAGTTAACCGAGGGTAGACGGCCGAAATTCAATTTTCAGAATAATGTATTGAGGTATGTTAATCAACTGTGTTCCTAATATCCAAGAGTTGAAAGACAAGATTATGGAAGAAGCTCACAATACGAGGTATTCCGTACATCCGGGGAGTACCAAGATGTATAAAGATTTACGAGAAGTATATTGGTGGAGTAGTATGAAATAGGAAGTCGCCGAGTTTGTAGCCAAATGTACGACTTGTCAACAAGTAAAATTGGAACATCAACGACCCGCTAGTGAATTGCAACCATTGGAGATACCAAAATGGAAATGGGAGCATATCACGATGGACTTTGTGTCAGGTTTGCCACGGTCTCCTAAGTTTAATGATAGTATTTGGGTGATCGTTGATCGGTTGACTAAATCAGCTCATTTCTTGCCAATTAAGACTCGTGATCCGACAAAGTTAGCAGAGCTTTATGTCAGAGAAGTTGTTATATTACATGGGGCACCGGTATCAATTGTGTCAGATCGGGACACACGATTCGTGTCTAGGTTTTGGGAAGGTTTGCAAAAGGCAATGGGGGCGACTTTGCATTTTAGCACAACATTTCATCCTCAGACAGATGATCAATCCGAGCGAGTTATTCAGATTCTGGAAGATATGCTTCGAGGTTGTGTTATGGATTTTAAATCAGATTGGGAGACCCCTTTGCCATTAGTTGAATTCTCTTATAATAATAGATTCCAAACGAGTATTGGGATGGCGCCTTACGAGGCATTGTATGGTTGAAAATGTAGATCACCAGTGTGCTGGACAGAAATTGGAAAAAAGCAACTTATAGGTCCTGAAATTGTACAAATCACTACCGACAAAATCAAGTTAGTTAAATAACAGCTACAAATAGCACAAAGTCGTTACAAAAGCTACGCGGATACAGGTAGAAAACCGTTGGAATTCGAGGTAGGTGATTACTTGAAAGTATCGCCTTCGAAAGGTATCGCACGATTTGGTAAGCGAAGCAAATTAAGTCCGAGTTTTGTAGGGCCTTATCTGATCTTGGATAGAGTTGGTCCAGTTGCATATCGGTTGGAATTACCAGAAGAGTTGGCTAATGTTCATAATGTGTTTCACGTTTCTATGTTACAATGTTGTCTATCAGATTCGAGTCACCGTATCACTCCGGAACCGTTGATGGTTCGAGAAAACTTGACTTATGTTGAACATCCAGTTCGAATCCTAGATTGGAAGGATCAGGTGCTTAGAACTAAAGTCATTCCTCTAGTTATGGTGTTATGGCATAATCATTCAGTAGAGGAGGCAACTTGGGAACGTGAAGATGAGATCCGAGAGAAATATCCTCACCTATTTGATTCTTGAGGTAAGAAAAGTTTGGGGACAAACTTCCAAAAAGGGAGGGAGAGATGTAATACCCGTACCCAGAAAATGGAAGTAATATTTATTTTTCATGCATTAATTAGTATAATTAATTGCATGTGATATTTGGCTAAGTTCCAGTTACCCCGATGTGATAAGTGCTTCGAGAAGGGCACGGTTGGATAGATGTGAAATGGGACCCACGGGAGGTCGAGATTAGATAAATTGCATTTAGTTACATTTATGTGATTAAATGAATATATGTTTAATTGTTTTAATGTTTTATTGCTAGTTATGACATTTTTGGTACCAAGTTGGGTACCCGTGTGAGGACGAATTGGAATATGGTTCATAATTAGTAGGCTAATTAGCAACTTTATAAAATATTTGGGACCCATACGTGACATAGACACATACTCACTTAGATATTTGGTAGTTAATACAAAGTTTAGGGGGTTTCATAATAGACTTTAGAAACTTATGGGGGTGTAAATGAAAATATGATAAAATTTTAACATATCATTTAGTATAAGGACATGTTAAGTCGGCTAGTATCTAGAAGTTAAAAAAAAGGGTCAAAACAAGAGTTGAGTTTCAGAGAGCTAGTCACCGAGAGAAGGAAAAGGAAAAATAAAGGGTTTCACGCAATTTTGTCGCTGTAGCTTCGTCGTATGACCTCTGTTTCGCGAACTGAAGCCACATTTGGACTCGTGAAGGTGAGAGGATTATTTCTATATCTTTCTCTTTCACTTTTGATGATGTTTTTCTGTGACCTATTTTGAGGGGTGATACATATATGTGATATATATATATATATGTAGGGATATTATTGGGAATAACTAGAACTAGTTTTGCGAAGGAGTTTGGGATTTCTAGGCTTATTTGGGACTTATTCGTGAGGTGAGTGTCCTAATCCCAAAATTGGATATTTAATGTTATTTATTTGTTAGTGAATGCTTAACTTTCTTAATTTATGATTAAGTAGAAAACATGTGATTAGTTTGTATTTAACATGTCCAAAAATGCTGAAATTGCCATGTTGACATGTTGAGCTGCTTATATGCTTGTTTGGATCAAAGGGATTTCAAGTGGTAATCACCATTATTTAGCCCGTATATAAGGGACGCCATTCCTCAGAGAAAAGGGGACGGTGGTGATGACCACAATGAATTGACTACGGTCAATGAGAGTGTGTGATATCGCTTTTAAAGCGACGATAAAGTGAGAAAGGCCTGAAATCAGGGGTCCAAAACGATGCTGATTGATTACTTGACACGCATGGGACCGTATATTGTTGTGAATATTTAATTGGTGTTATGAATCATTAAATACTCCAATTGCATGATTAGTACCACGTACTTACTAAGCGAAAGCTTATTTGATTTTTTGGCTAATGACCACGTAGGTACGGACGAGCATCACAGTGAGAAGCGTTGAACTGTGGGGATTCTGGGATAGCTCGAGATTAATGGTTTATGTTTAATACGCTAATATGTAAATGAGTTTAGATGAGTAGTTATACTCCTAGTGTTTGGAGTTTTGGAGATAAATTTATATTTTGGTTTTATATTAAATCCTTGTAATATATTGTGGATTGAAGTTTTGAAAATATTTCCAAGTGTTTTGGTGATATTTTGGTATTTCAATTCTTGTTTAACAGGCCAGGGGAATGGTACTGTAATAGGGGGAATTCTGTCCTAGTACCATTTGATAATTTTAAAACTTTATTTTATTTCTTTTATTATTTTGTTTGATAAAAAGCTATTTACCCCTGGTATTTCAGTTTAAAATGTTATTTTTGGAACGTTAAAAATGATTGTTTGGTCCTTGTTGGCTTTGTTACACGTGTTCTAGACCGCGGGGGTGGGTTGGGGTGTGACAAGTCTAGAAATTAGATTTTTATAAAAAATTGCCAAACATGGCCTAAGTGGTATCAAAATGTAGATCTAACCTCCATGAGTTCAAATCTCAAATCTGGAGAAAATTTGTCGGACGAAAGGTCGTCGATCGTCGTTGCAAAGCCCGTAGGATCAAATCCCTTTTTCTCTCTCCTCTCTCAAGATATTTTTTAAGTTTTGTGAGAAATTAAATCTCACCCTCACTTATTTATAGACACACTCCTCGGAAATCGTGTTTACCTCCCTGCGAGTTTCTCAAACTTCTAATTAATCCATGAAACGTCGCACACGTCCATTTTATGTCTTTACGAGTGAAAATTATAAATTATAAAAGTTTTCGACTAAGTCTCATTTGGGTCCAAAATTACGTCCGAAAACTAATTCTGTTGAATCTCTATACAATCTACCTTTTATTTAACGTGACACTCACGTTCTCACCACAGTTCTCAAAATGATATACAACAATATCAAAATTACTTGAAATTATACTACACATGTATAATTCACTATTCACGAAATACCAGATATTACAAATAATATTTAAATCATATAAATGTCATTTAACCATGTCAATGCAATCTTGCTTACCAAGTTCTCGTGTCCTTACTAACACCTTACCATTGACCCACAGTCAACTCATCTCAATTATTAATAACATTAATAATTTCACAAAATCTCAAGTTATGCAATTTAAACCATGAAATTTTTGGAACGGGTGTGACAACACATGGCGCTAATTTTCGAATGGATCAGATCAGAATTGATGTATTAAATAAATATCATATAATTTTCGAAATATATAGAGATGTTCATCCTGATTCTGAAACTTCCAAATTTCAAAATTTCAATCAGATTCCAAAATTTTGGAATTTTAATTTATTGCACAGATATTGAAATCAGATATTTTTTTTTGGAATTTTAAAATAAAGCCTTTCATGTTATAAGTATTGAAAATAAAATATATAGGCATATATTGAATCTATTCTAGAATTCTCTGGCTGGAAGTTGTCCAGAATATTTTGGAAATTAAAATTTTAAAATTTCCATCTCCATTTCGATTCGAATATGGTTTTTTTTTTTTTTTTTTGGGGTGCAAATTTCAAATTTTCGATGAATGCAATTCAGAACTAATTTTACGATTCCATAATCGTAGTCTTCCGAATTGGTTTCAGAATTTCTGCTCAAACTTGCATCCTTATAATCACATAATTAGTAATAATGGAACATAGTTAAAATTGTCATAATATTTTCAAAAACTTATGACATAAATTAAAGTGAATAATTAGAAAGTGTTTCAGTACAACACTTCACCACTTGAAATATACTATCTAATCTAGATACTTTAATATTAGGCGTCTGATGTGAATTCTCCTAGCTTTTAATACTTCTCAAAAATATTTTAAAAAATTATTTGTACGAGTCAAGTGTTTAGATAGTTGAATCCTTCAATTTGTTATTATCCACCCTTTTGTGCACCACCACGTGCAAAGGACGTGCTTTAAGACTAGTATATATATATATATATATATATGAATTTTTAAACGGACCCTAGGACTTGCATATATTGAATGCCATATTTTGGCTCTCATCATTTGGTTCTGATAAAATAACCAACTCAATGAAAGTATTTTTTACCGATCTCAACTTTGGATTCTGAATAAGATCTAATGATGTTGGCAGTGTGCATGTAAATCACTTACTGTGAATTTTATTGAAATTGCATACGAGTTCACTGTCACATCACTTGAAATTTAATTTGGATACGAGTTCAGAATCATAGATTTCTCGCACATATTTTTTAAGTTTTTGTTTTTGTTTACTTAAACCATTGCACATTCATATTGGCCAATTTGTCATTTAACCATTACATAAGAGGAAATTTAATTTAGAAATTTGATTTAAGAGTAACTTAGTATTTAGTCCTAATATAGACACCTAACTAGAAATAGGTCTTTTTTAAAAATGAAACTAGAAATCGGTCCCTCATTTATTTTGAGGACTAAAATACCTCATTTAGTTATTTTTAGATATATATATATATATATACATAGATAATATTTATTCATCATAATGAGGGTTTTGAAATTCAAAACCCATATAACTATATATATTTACATCTGCATAAAGAGAGAGTGTGAGTGAGAGAATACTATCTGCATAAAGAGAGAGTGTGAGTGAGAGAATACTGAGAGAGAGAGAGAGAGAGAGAGAGAGAGAGAGAGAATGATCAGCGGCACCACCACCACCACATCATCGTCGACAGCCCCTCCGGCGACCACTTGTTGCCATCATCCACCCCTCCTCTTCCTCCATAACCACCATCTTAGCTACCACTTCTCCACCACACCACGAAACCTACCACCTTCCTCCTCCCCCTCCCCTCTCTGCCATTGGCTAACCTCATATGACAATCACTCTGTGGACATTTCTCACCCCTCTTATGAAAAATTTCTATAAATTTACGTGCGATTTTTTTTTATTTTTTTTTTTATTTTTGAAAATGGTGTTTCTGTATCAAAAGTGAGAAATTCTCACATACTCATCAAGTATTTCTTACTTTATAAGCATCTACTACCACGTAAGAATTTTTTACTTTAAAAAGGCACCACTAATCGTAGTGAAAAATTCTCATCTATACTTTTTACTTTAAAAGGCATCACTCATCCATATTTTCCCACTCATACAAATTTCTCACATTTTGAATGGATATTATGAGAAATTGCTTACAAAATAATAAATAAATTTCTCACCTTTTGCATGGATATGATGATAATTTCTCACCAATAAAAATGATTTTTTCACCTTCAAAACTCGAAAGTAAAACTTCTACAGAATCAAATATGCAGATGAAGAACACACCTACGATTATTTTCATATGAAAGTAACTCAAAACTGACTGTAACACTTATCTCAATCTTACTCCCATTGTTCAAACGTGAGTAAGACAAATGAATTTTGAAGTTGAGTAAAATAAGGAAACTCTTTGATTTTAGCAATATTTTTTCTCTTGTCAATGATCTCCATGGATTACACTTTCCATAACCGTCATTCACACGCCTTATTTGTGATGGTGGTACATATATACATATGTACATCTAATCATATGGGCAATTTCGAACGCTCTAATAACAAATTTCTCACATAGTAATACAAATTTCTCACTTTTTGAATGGATAAAATGTGAAATTTCTCACTTTTTGAATGGATATAATATGAAATTTCTCACAAATAAGTCACTTCTTCCGACAAACTTATCACCAAATTCTTAGATTATGAATTTCAACATGATTTCGCACTATATTGTGAATTACAGTTATGAATTTCGTATTATATTATGAGAATTTCTTGCCTTTTTATTAGCAACCTTCAATCTTCCACACAAAATTATTTGTTATTTCTAAGATTGGAATCAATAAAACATACAAATCCTTTTCTACAATAAACAAATTACATATAGTTTTAAAATGCATTGATTTGAACTACAATCAGCATGATTTTTGGGATAAAACCGTGTTATCCATGATCACCTAAAAATCCGATTCCATTAATTAACTATCTAATTTAACATCTTTAGAAATACATAGATTTCATATATATATATATATATATATATATACGAAAATTCTCTAGAGAGGGCCTCTGTTTTGACCACCGGATTATGTTTAAAAATTAGATCTGACGGCCAAAACAGAGACCCTCTTTTTAATAAAGAGAGGGAGCCTCTTTAGAGCCTGACTGTATATATATTTGTATATATATTTATATATATATATAGAGAGTGAGGCTAAATACACTCATTCTTTTGTTATTTACACCCAAAAAGTTTCCACTTTTCATATAACCAAACTAAACCCAACAAACCAACCCCCCCCCCCCCCCTCCCCGCTTCTGCTCTCTCTCTCTCTCTCTCTCTCTCTCACCCTCAAGCTCTCGGATCTAGTTCTGTTCTTTGTGATTGTTGTTGATGTGGATTCAATTGATGATGATGATGAAGAAGATGAGATTGATGATCTAATTAAGGTTTGGTTGAGGATTGTTGTGTTTGGTTGACCAGCTTGACTTCTTCTTTTCTTTGCTACTGTTGAAATCACAGAGGCAGATGAGAGAATTGATGGTGATTTAATTAAGTTGAGGTTGAACTTGAGGTTGATTGTAATAGAAAGAGTTTTGAATACCCAAAATCTTTGTCTTGTCCTCTCAGCTCCATTTATTCTGATTTGTAAGATAACTTTTCTTTATTAATCACTTCCCAAACCATCATAATCTTCAAGATCTCTCTCAAACCATCAATAATACCCTTTTCTCTGATCTAAACACAGTCAAAGAAAAAATCAACTTTGTAATCCAAACTTGGGTTTGCTTTCTTTTCTTATGATTTGGACTTTTGGGTGCTAATAAACCCACCAAACTATTCCACAAATCTTTAGCACTATTCCCAATACAAAAAATGCCTAATTGGGATTAAATTAAATCACTATGAGAGAGATTAATGGTAGAAGAGCCCAAAAAGAGAGAAATTTTGAAATCCAAACAGGTAATTAGACACAAAATGGGATCCAAACATGTCACTTCGATGGTTGTCTGGTAGTGGTGACCATGTGGAGGTGGTGGTCCAGTGGTTATGTAGTGGCAGCGGCCAGGTGGTGGTGGTGGTGGTGGTGGTTGTGGATATAGAGAGAGAGCTTGAGGGTGAGAGAGACAGAAGAGAGAGGCGGTGGGGGTTAGGGATAGGATGGTAGTTTGGGTATATATTTATGTATCAATGCATGAAAATGGTATAATGGTCCGGATATACTCTAACCATTTAGGAAAAGGGACTAATATACTGATTAACTTGCAAATTCAGGATTAATTTCTATACACCAATCAAGTAAGGATTAATTCCTATTAATGACCAAAATTAGAGACTAAATCATATATTTCTATTGATTTAACACATTCGGAATTCTAACGTCACTAGTAAGAACTTTGAACAATAATAATTCATACTTCAACAAACACATTTTTTTCCCCCATAAAATTGAAAGGGGGGAAAAGTTATAAGAGTACTTTTATGGTACTTAAAAAATGAACTTACATAGAGAACAAAGTCCAAAAAAATGAGCATAAGTGTTCTTCCTACAATTGTGATTACCACCTCCATGACTACAACATATTTTTGTAATCCAAGATAGAGATGCGGCATTTTTATCAAATTGGATAGCCACCAAAACATACAAATCTAAAAGATTCCACCCTTCCACCAAAATAGGAAAAAAATTGTCACTAACAACTGTTTCCCTCCACATGCAGGAAATTACCTTCCTCAACCTCAGCTTCTGTAGTGTGTTTTAGTCATGTAGACCCCCTTCCCTCTTTTTCTTTCCTTGACAATGACATCAGAGATTTTTTTCGGCAAAGTTTTCAGTCTTACAGTATTTTTTATTACTGCAAAGTACATCCAAATTTGAGACATCACAGTTTGTTCACATTAAATACAAAGCATAGAGCATTCGAGAAATCCAAAATATTATAGGAATAAGAAAAGGTAAGGGAAGTGCATCACCAAATTTTAAAATCTTAATGTATTTTCACCGTATTTTATTTTCCTCACCGTTCTCATTATTGACAAAACTAATGATTATGTTCTCCTCTATGTTTCTCTTTTTTTTTTTCCTCTCTAAATCTATGAACCAAATATAACATAGAGCAACTAAATTCAACGTGATAAAACATGACTCGGCATTCTAAAGTCATCATTGATCCTGCATAGGTTCATCCATTTCCCCATTTTTTGGTGTCTAATATTGACAGCTTGGATATATATCAAGAACATGACTAAATTGTGTTTCAACTACCTGCCAAAGAAATGGAAGTTATATCCCAAATAAAGGTATGATCTATCATCTATCCATAAAAAAAAAAAAAAAAAAAAAAGTTCATAGACCCACATTTTTCTGACCAAAATTGTACGTCATTCATCCCTAAGCACATTTTTATGGACAAAAATTGTAATTCATCCATAAAAACAGTTCATATTACAGCATATGGTAGAAAATGGGAAAGGGGGAAAAGTGGGTTAATTTTCATTGCTTGCTGGCTATTCATTAGATAATCTGAACACTCTAGGCTTGATGTAAGAACTTCTCTAATGTAGATGAGGAGTTTTAGGGGTCAAAGCTTACTTATCAAAACTTATCATATAGTTGTTATTTCTATCATTCTTTGTATGGGCTTGCGGACAGGGGCAGTCCTAAAGAAGGACAAGAGGGGGTCAAGTTCCCCCAAGGTTTTCAAAAAATTCTATATTTGCACTAAACATTTTTTTTTTTACAATTTTCTCCCCGTGAAAATTATAATTAGCTCCCTGACATTTTAAAATTATCATATTAAGCCCCATTTCTCTTATATTTTTGTGCTAATTATAAAAGCCCTCATTTCTCTTATGTTTTTGGGATAATTTTTTTAGCATTAGTTTATATCATCTACACAAAATATGTATAAGTAAGTAAAAAATAAATAAATTTCACCCCGTACAAACCTCTGTCAAGTCCCCCTATATTGATTTTCTAGACCTGCCCCTACTTGGGGAAAGTTTCTATACTCATCTATGGAGTTAGTGTGAGTGTGCTGATGGGTTTGGAGTAAGGGTTTCAGTACCCCTACACAAAACCCATGATAGTTTTGAATTTGGGTCTCAATCCTCCAATCATTTACTCAAACCCAAAAAGAGTTTGAGTTGTACTCCAACATAAACCCATGATAGTTTTCTTTTCTTTTCTTTTCTTTTCTTTCTTTCTTTCTTTCTTTTTTTTTTTTTTGTTGAAGTTTTTGAATGATATGGATTTGAGTAAGGGTTAAAGATACTTTTACTTAGATTGATTTCATACTCAAATGAGGGGAAAGATAGTACTCCCTCCGTCCCATATTAAGAGTCTCTTTTGGGAATTTCAACTTATTAAGGGGACAACCTTAATTTTGGTGAGATTTTCAACTTTTCAATATTGCCCTTTTTGAGATTCAAAATTATAATGTCACATCAAAAAAAAAAGAGGGAAGAGTTGGATATAATAAATGACAAATTTAGAAAGTGTGTATTAAAGTATTTTGACTTTTCAAAAAAGACCCTTAAAATGGGACATCAAAAAATGACATCAAAGACTCTAAATATGAGACAGAGGGAGTAACATTATAAGAAAATTGACTACGGTCATTGGAGAGTCTCATATTGAATGATACTTGAGTCAAAATTTTTCTCAAATTTGAGTGCGTAAAAAGCTAAAGGTTAAAAAGAAAGTGAATGAAGAGAGGAGACTAATCTGGGTTTGAAAAAGCTGGTTTTGAAATTCTAGACGTTGTCCACTGTTCGGCATCTCTATCTGATTAGTTGGGAAATATTCCAACATAGACGAAAGTTAAAATGATGTTAACAATGAAAATTCACAATTAACAATGAATAGATAATAGATGTGTGCTTATCAACTAAATTAGAAATTGCTCCTGCCAGGCAGTACCTAAATAAAAAGTTTGTTTAAATGTAAACTAACCATACTTTGAATAAAGTAATTTGTATGACATTAATATTTAGATACATGAGACAGAGAGTGTTAAAGACGGGGAATGATATATAGAGAGAGAGGAAGGGAATGCAAAATGTGTAAAAAGTGAGAGGAGTTTCAAAATTTTCAATGTTTAAATTTAAGAAAGTGAAGAAGAATGTTAACAATTTTGGACCCTTATATAACACATATATCAAGGGTCCAAAGTGACCGAGTCTGACCAGTTAGAGGTGTAAGAAAAATCGCAAACCGAAAACCGATTGGTCGGTTTTCTAAATGTACATATAAGCTAAAACCGACCGTAAAACCGATCAAATCCATAAAATCGACCGACCGATTTACACCCCTATTGTCGGTTTTCAAACACCAAAAAAACCGATAAAAACCGACTGACCGGCCGATTTACACCCCTACGGTTAGTCATCAAGGTCATTCATCCTATATTATATAGGAAAATACTTTTGCTCACCCAAAATTTGGTACACCAATGCTCACCCAAGCATCCCATTGGCCAATGCAGTGAGGCCCAGGATTAAACAATATTAAACACGAGCTTTGCGACGACAATCGGCGACCTTCCGTCCGTCAGATTTTCTCTAGATTCTAGATTTGGACTCCTTGAGGTAAGACCTACATTTTGATAGTCATTACGCCATGTTTGGCTAACTTTTGTAAAAATCTAATTTCTAAAAATATAAGAAAAACAGATATAAACTTGTAGGAATCATCTAAAAACGGAGATTTGACATTTAACTACCTCTGTAGTACTTCCTACAAAGTTTGGAGAAATTCGCACGAGGTATGAAGTTTTAACCTATGAAATATAAAAAATATACATGTTTTGTTTTCGACGACGAAATTGAGATTCGGGCAAAATCCATGTGTTAATCATATGCTCGTTAATTATGCACGCGTTTAAATGGAAAAACCATGTCTACTTTTACGCGAGCACGTTGAGTTGTCTATATGGGTCAAAGGAGAGATTTATACAATTTCATGCCGGAATAAAATTCTCGATGTTTGAGAATTTAGTAGCGATGACTACTGCAAAGCGGGGGTATTTGTAAAATACAACCGCGCTAAAAGAAAGAATTGCATTAGTTTTGATCACAACTTCCCGTTTTATCTGCAATTTGAATTACAATGCTAGTTTAGACAATATGATTAATCTATGATAAGTTGTATTGTTTTAGCTACTAATTGTGCAGGTGAATGCTGCTGTATAAAAGACTGAAAGATTTGATAAAGAGGAGATGTTTTGTTTCAAAGAAGGAAGATTGAAGAAGAATTGCAGAGTTCGAGCGATCGACATAGTTCGAGCGATCGAGGTTTCGATCGATCGAAGGAAGTTAAAGCGCTCGAATATTCAAGACTTTCGATCGATCGAGAAAGTTTCGATCGATCGAAAGTGCCTTTTATCAGATTATACGCGCATGCAGCAGTTGCGGGTTTTTAACCCTAGCTCTTAGGTTTACTATATATCTTCGTATTGTATACGTCCAAGAGAGAGGCCCAACTTTGTTTTATCAGTTTTAGATAGAGAAGAGAGAGTTTTTCCTTGGTTTTTGTAGGTTTCATTGGAGATTTATCATTGTGAACCGGATTTCTTTAGTTAATACAAGTTTATTTTCATTCCAGGTTCTTGATTTATTGTTTATTTGTTTTCTGCACTTGGTTAATCATAGTATACTTGTTAATCTCGTAGTATTTCATGTTAGTTAGATTCCAATCTCTTGTTTTACAGTTTTAATGAAAAACTTTCAAACAAACATAGTTTCAATGAACTTTTACGTTAAATATAAATCTGTGGTACTCCAGACAATGTCTGAGTAGTCCTAGGGTTGGGAAATCGCGATGAAATCGTGATTTTAGGCCTCTGCCATGCAGTAATTTTTTTTTTCCTGTGTTCGATCGATCGAAAGTATGTCGATCGATCGAGACAGTGACTTAGTCGAGCGATCGAGTAAATGTCGATCGATCGAGAGATGAAGATATTCGATCGATCGAAAGCGCGTCGATCGATCGAGGGTTCTGATTCTTGAGAACACCCAAAACAGTATTCTAAGACTTTCTGTTTTAAGGATTTGTTATCAAATTGTCCCTAAATGCTCAGTTTGTCAAAACAGTTTTTAAACTTAAGGCCTTAAGGCATTTTCTTTCAATATATTTTGCAAACCACCCTCAATGCTAACACCATTGTAGGTGAGAGTCTTAACTATTGGATTAAACCGTCTTCATGTATTTCAAACTTAATTGTGATGATGTAGTCCCGGTCATGAAAGGGCTATTGATTCTATATCTTTAGAGAAGTACAGAATACTGTAGTAGGTGTACTCCTTTGAGCTTAATTGCAATTGCATGGTAGAAGGTTAGGTCACGGTGGATTCGCGTGATCCCAACATTTTCTTTTATTAAGAAGAACCGTTTCTTTTAGAATCTTGCTTAGTTGGTTAATTGTTAGTTAAGTTAATTTAGTTGTCTTTAATTCTAGTAGTTGTTAACTGTGGAACTTTGTGTTCTACACTTCATTTTAAATATTGATTTTTGTTTTCTCTTTAGAGTCTAATCTAGGTAGTTTAATTCAACACCTTCCCTGTGGGATCGACCTGGACTTAATCCAGTTACTACTTGCACGTCTACCTACACTTGGGTATTGCACACAAGCGCACACAGAAAATATTCGTGTCAAGTTTTTGGCGCCGTTGCCGGGGATCGAACCCGGGTCACCCGCGTGACAGGCGGGAATACTTACCACTATACTACAACTCAAGGTAAGACCTCGAGTTCCCCCCTCGTTTCACTTGATTCCATTTCTTAAGGGCGTGCCCCCAGTGTGTTTTTAAGCCTCTTCTTTTCTTATTTGTCGTGTTTTTGTTTGTGTTGGGGCCGTTTCTGTTCTCGGAAATGGTTGCCGCACATTCGCTGTTCTCGATCGATCGATCTAGGTTCGATCGCTCGAACCTTGCACATTCTCAATCGATCGAAATAGTTTCGAGCGCTCGAACTTTGCCTTTTCTCAATCGATCGAACATTGTTCGATCGCTCGAACTCCAACAGTTGCACTTTCTTTTCATTTTTGTCTTATTTTGATTTCTTTTCTGTTTCTCTTCTATTTTCAGGGGCCCACAATGAACCCTGTTACGGGTTACCACAGGGAGAAGCCCTTTGACCTTGCTATTCCTGATCCAGTCCCACTCCATGGCTTCCGGAACACCCCAGACCACCAGTGGTTCACGAGATATTTTCAGACTAGGCCGGTCATGCTAGAGCGACCACTCGAGACAGTCTGGCTCGATATTCCTTGGTTTCTCGCCCGCATCCAGGCCATGCCACACTGGTACGATTTGCTCTCTCTGGCAAAGAGAGTGAATCTCGCGTGGATTCGCGCAGCTTGTGCGACGATGATCAGAGATCCCGGTGCCGCATTCACACTACGATCATTCTTTCGCGGCCGGGAGATCGTGTTCAGCCCTGCTACCGTCTCCGCTGCTATTGGAGTCCCTGAGGTGCCTGATTGTGTTTGCCCACACCGTGACGGTACACCAGTGCTCTCACCCACTGCTGTTATCCGAGAGCTTACTGGAGGAGCGTTACCGAGCTGGGATGGTACGGCACTGATTGCGGATATTTACTTGACCGATGATTACCATATGCTCCACCTCGCGTTGAGCAACTGTTTATTGGTCACCTCCTACCGGGAGAAGATTGCCCCCTGGTATGCACATGTGTTATATGCCATAGGGACGGGGTTGCCTGTTTGTTTGCCTCGCTTATATATTGACTTCATGAGGCACCCCACTCGCTACACTGCTGCCAAGAAGCACCTGAAAGGTGCTTGGGCTATACACAGAGTGATTGAGCATGCTGGCTTCCTTCCCTTACCTGGCGATGCGACATCTCAGGCTCGCAGTCGTTTCGGTGAGGCTGCTTCTCGCCGCTCAGATGCTCAGAGGAGGAGAAGAAAGGGCAAGGGGAAGGCGAAAGTTGGAGGGAAGAGGAAGAGAGCTGATGGCACCGATACTGAGGGTGCGGCTTCTGGGACGCCCACTGAGGCTGAGGAGCCAGATTCGGAGGAGGATGATCCCGTTCAGGAGGTGGCACGTTTTGAGCTGAGACAGAGATCTCAGGCTCCAGCCCAGGGAGAGTCGTCATCTGCGCCTCCCCCGACTATCCACGATCTATTATTGGAGGAGAGGGAGGCACGGATGCGGCTTGAGGGTAAGATCGATCATATCTCTACCCTGCTGACTACACTGCTGGTCCAGCTTGGGTTTGACCCGTTTGTGCCCCCATCTGCTGCCACTGCACCACCACCTGCTGCTGATCCATCCCCTACTGTTGTTCCAGTTACCACTGCTGCTGATCCATCATCATCCGCTCCATCCACGACCGATCTTCCATCTACTTCTGCTGATATTCCGCCAGCTACCGTTCAGCCACCGCCTGTTCCCATCGACATCCCGTCTGATGTGGCTGAGGATGCTCCGTCTGGAGTTGATTAGTATTCTTAGGGGAGGTGGTGTTTCTGTATTTATGTTTTTTTTTTTTTTTGGTATTTTGGTTTGGTTTGGTTGGACAGGTTGGTTTCTGTTTTTATGTTTTTTTGTTTTGTGGTTGTTTTGGGCATGTATGGATATTACTACTGTTATTTCATTTCTCTTGATTCCAGTGGTTAATGTTGTTTGGATCATAGTTTTACTTGTTTTATCTATTGATCTGTTGTTTTGGAGATTGTGTTTTATATTTCTTTGCCAGGTTGCTATGCTTCGTATCATTGCGTTACACTATACAGGTGATACCTATCTATTTTAATTGTTGAAAATCAACTTCTGGGACTATGTTGTTTTCAGTTGGGGGTAGGAGATAATAGATAGGTATACACCCGTGACGATCTAGTTTTGCACTTGGATATGCTTTAAATTTAAGAACACAGTTTGTTAAAATTTTGAAATTTTGAAATTTTATTGGATCGTATTGATAGAATAACTCTGAATAATCGCTCCTGCTTGTTAGTTAGGCAATGATACATTTGTAGTATTCTTATCTTTTTATGGATTAAATCCACGCGTTTTCTGTATCACTGAAATAAATTGCATTTGTAAAGCTAGTATGTACCCAATATTTGTGCACACTAATTGACAGCTATGTAGAAAACCTGAAAATTGAGTTAAAATGAATATTGTACGAAAAGAACAAGTAGTGGAAGCTAATAACCCCTTGTGAGTTCTTGAGCCAATCTTCATTTCTGAGGGAATTCTCATACATTGTCGAATGGTTTTTCTTGCATATACTGGTGAATTCGTTGTTAAGTCTCAGTTTTCGTTAAAAGTTTTGACTGCTTGTTAGAGGAGAATGTTCAGGATTTACCAATTAAACTCAATGAACACTTAAGTGCTAAAAATTGAAAGTTGAGAAAATGATTCAAGCCATTGTTTACCCATTCCTTTACTTAACATAACCCACCTACATTCATTGATTTGTTTCACCCCTTGATCCCACCTCAGATAAATATTTCCAATAAAAATCACAAGAATCCAAATCCTTGATTTATACCTTGACCTCATCGAACTGTTTGATAAATTTTATTGAGAATGAGTCATCAAAGTATGTGAAATGGAAGGAAGTTGTTGTGGGACATTTGAAAAAAAAAAAAAAAAAAAAAAAAAAATGATGATGAATGAAGGAGTTATATATATATAAAAAAAAAAAAAAAAAAAAATATGAAATGAATGGGAGATTGGGTGGAGAAAAGAATGAAGAATAAAAAGAGAAGTGGAAATTCCATCACATACTAAAAAGCACACTCTTCTCTACAACACCCCCACCTACTAAATAAAAGCCATAATTCAAAGTCTTGAAGATTCTCAACAATTGATTTGAACATGAAAGTGTGAGTTGAGTTATCCACGGTATTTCGCTCCTCTAGTAGGTAGTATTCCATTCATGAGACTATACACTCTTAAATGTCCGTTTTTCATAGAGTCAGGTATGAAAGCATTAGCACTTAGAATATTATCTTTATCAAAGCTTTCATACTATGTGCGATCATTATAGAGCAAGTTTCTGAGAGACGTTGTTTTTGAGTGTGACCAATGTGAGAATTGAGCTAAAACTGCAAGTTTCCAAAGTACAATAGTCTAGATAACTCTTAATAAGGGTTGGCCGCATGGTTGTTAATTCCACACACACACGGGTGTATGATGGTAATACATTTGTATATTTTACTTGGTAATATAGGGGAACATGTGGATCTCTTTCATGGGTTGATAGAGGATATTATATCCTTGTAGAGTTGAATTAACAGTTTAATGGGGGGGAGATGTCATAAGTTATTCTAAATCTGTTTGAGCTTAAAATTGGAGAATTTTGTGGGTATATTCACTGCAAACCCTCACGAGACAACACTCGTCCACTAGGGGGAACCTAGGGGTTTAACGGCTTGTTGCATTCGCTAAATGCAACCGCGATTCCTGCGAAAGTGAGTTAGGATTTTTTTTCTCTCTATCTTAGTTTAGGTTGTTTTTAGTTTTTCTTTGTTTCTTAGTTGTGGTAGTATTAGTTTAGGAGTTTTTATTTTATTTTATTTTCGCTTTATCGCTAGGGACTAGCAATAAGCTAGTTGGGGGTTGTGCAAAGCGGGGGTATTTGTAAAATACAACCGCGCTAAAAGAAAGAATTGCATTAGTTTTGATCACAACTTCCCGTTTTATCTGCAATTTGAATTACAATGCTAGTTTAGACAATATGATTAATCTATGATAAGTTGTATTGTTTTAGCTACTAATTGTGCAGGTGAATGCTGCTGTATAAAAGACTGAAAGATTTGATAAAGAGGAGATGTTTTGTTTCAAAGAAGGAAGATTGAAGAAGAATTGCAGAGTTCGAGCGATCGACATAGTTCGAGCGATCGAGGTTTCGATCGATCGAAGGAAGTTAAAGCGCTCGAATATTCAAGACTTTCGATCGATCGAGAAAGTTTCGATCGATCGAAAGTGCCTTTTATCAGATTATACGCGCATGCAGCAGTTGCGGGTTTTTAACCCTAGCTCTTAGGTTTACTATATATCTTCGTATTGTATACGTCCAAGAGAGAGGCCCAACTTTGTTTTATCAGTTTTAGATAGAGAAGAGAGAGTTTTTCCTTGGTTTTTGTAGGTTTCATTGGAGATTTATCATTGTGAACCGGATTTCTTTAGTTAATACAAGTTTATTTTCATTCCAGGTTCTTGATTTATTGTTTATTTGTTTTCTGCACTTGGTTAATCATAGTATACTTGTTAATCTCGTAGTATTTCATGTTAGTTAGATTCCAATCTCTTGTTTTACAGTTTTAATGAAAAACTTTCAAACAAACATAGTTTCAATGAACTTTTACGTTAAATATAAATCTGTGGTACTCCAGACAATGTCTGAGTAGTCCTAGGGTTGGGAAATCGCGATGAAATCGTGATTTTAGGCCTCTGCCATGCAGTAATTTTTTTTTTCCTGTGTTCGATCGATCGAAAGTATGTCGATCGATCGAGACAGTGACTTAGTCGAGCGATCGAGTAAATGTCGATCGATCGAGAGATGAAGATATTCGATCGATCGAAAGCGCGTCGATCGATCGAGGGTTCTGATTCTTGAGAACACCCAAAACAGTATTCTAAGACTTTCTGTTTTAAGGATTTGTTATCAAATTGTCCCTAAATGCTCAGTTTGTCAAAACAGTTTTTAAACTTAAGGCCTTAAGGCATTTTCTTTCAATATATTTTGCAAACCACCCTCAATGCTAACACCATTGTAGGTGAGAGTCTTAACTATTGGATTAAACCGTCTTCATGTATTTCAAACTTAATTGTGATGATGTAGTCCCGGTCATGAAAGGGCTATTGATTCTATATCTTTAGAGAAGTACAGAATACTGTAGTAGGTGTACTCCTTTGAGCTTAATTGCAATTGCATGGTAGAAGGTTAGGTCACGGTGGATTCGCGTGATCCCAACATTTTCTTTTATTAAGAAGAACCGTTTCTTTTAGAATCTTGCTTAGTTGGTTAATTGTTAGTTAAGTTAATTTAGTTGTCTTTAATTCTAGTAGTTGTTAACTGTGGAACTTTGTGTTCTACACTTCATTTTAAATATTGATTTTTGTTTTCTCTTTAGAGTCTAATCTAGGTAGTTTAATTCAACACCTTCCCTGTGGGATCGACCTGGACTTAATCCAGTTACTACTTGCACGTCTACCTACACTTGGGTATTGCACACAAGCGCACACAGAAAATATTCGTGTCAACTACTGTGCATGGTTGATAGACTTGGACTTGCCATGACACTTGGAGATGCAGTGGTTGATAGACTTGGACTTGCCATTGGCATTGTTGTTTAAGACTTGGACTTGCCACTACTAGATGAATGCGTATTTTTCTCCCTAGAGACTATTTGTTATGAATTGTGGAATTAGAGCATGTTTTGTCATATATTGCATATGCTAGAATTTGTGCACTCAGTATATAGCTGAGCAGTAGAGCTTTACTCCATTGCAAGTAAGAAGAAGAAAGGCAAGAAAAAGCATGAGGAGTGAGGCCAATGAACGCCAGGAAGTCACTCTTGTTTATACTTTTATTCTTTTCCGAACTTGTAATAAGGATTTTGAAAAGTTTGTATAATATTATAATAGAATCGTGGGATAGTTTTGCAAGTATTGTAATCACTAGTAAAGTCTTGTAGTTATGTTTTGAATCGTTGGTATACCACTGTGTTTGCGTTGGTTTTGAATCGGAGGACCTTAGCTTGAAATTCTACAGATTCTTAATGTGTTGATGTCGATCACTTGACTGATTTTTTATATAGTCGACTGGATTGCTGTTTTGAACTGAACAATGCTTTTTATGTTTGGGGATCAATCGACTGGGTTGAGAAAAACTGTCGACTGGATCATGTCTTAGGACACCACATTCTGCTTGAATAGTATCCCAGTCGACTGGACAACTTCAGTCGACTGATAAATTTAGACACCAGTCGATTGGGTCCCCGACACAGTCGACTAGACTGGGCTGTTGATCTTTTTAAACTTGCTGCTTTAGATCTCCAGTCGACTGGGTTCCCGATACAGTCGACTGGACCTCTGTTTGCAAAACTTAATTCTTTTGAGACTGTTTCAATTCGACAAAACTTTTTATAACTCCTATTTTAAAGGGTTTTACTTATGTTTTTCCGCTGTTATTTTACTTTAATAGAATTGCATGAGTCTTGGTGGCGTGCCACGTGTCATATTTTTTTCACATAGTGGGATGGGTCGTGACAGTTAAAGTATCTGAATTGCGCATTATGAGGTATTAGAGAGTATTTATGACCATCGATATGGTCAAGACAAGAGTGAAAATGGGTATTACAGAGACCGTGAATTTTTGGTATGAATTGAGATGATGGGTTAAGTAGTGGATATTATATGTCTGTGTACTGATTCAATGATATGAGCTGTAAGAGTAGAACTGTGTATTATCATGTGAAGGGCGTTTAGTATATGGGATCTGATTGATGTGTATTGAACATCCAAAGAAAATTTCCAATCAGAAATATCTAGTGTTGCGGGCGATGGTTATTTTATTGGTTGTGTTTGATGATATGATCATTCGATTGAGAAGACCATATGGGATTTGTGATCAATGGACTTGTGCAATAACATAAGTTTGAGGACAAACTTCTTTTTAAGAAGAGGAGAGATGTAACACACGCACCCGCGGTTTATGTTTAATCATAGTTAGCATGCATTAATAATAATTAATGATGTTGTGGTAATATAAGTCACATGATGATGGTGGTTTAACCCACTAAGTTGATTGAAGGTGTCCAGTTGGGAACCCAGTTGTGGCCAATGTGGTAGTTCCAAATTGGGAATTGTGTTGAGATATTCCATTTGTGATGGGACTGTGATGAGAATATTCTTATATGCCTAAATGTTTATTAAGGCATAGGTGATTAATATTATTATATTGTTATAATAATATGTTAATTGTTAGAGACCACTTCTGTGGTCAGTTTGGGATACCTTTGTGAGGGCGAATTGTACACGTTGCATAATTAGTAGATTAATTAGAAACTTCATATAATTATATGGGACCGCTTATGGGACTCATGCGAGATATAGACAAAGACCTATTTTAGTTTGGGATAGTTTTATAATAGTTTCATAACTTGTAGGGGGTAATTGTAATGAACCAAAACTACTAGGGGTGTAATTATAATTAATTGGAGCTATTGGGGGGTTCATAATAAAAATAGCAAATTGAATTAATATAAAAGAGATAGAAGCTTATAGAAGAAGTGGATACATCTTCTTCTTCAATAACTTAGTCGTCCGAAAATGGAGATCGTGAGCGCGGGGTTTCGTTGAGCTTCGCGACTACGATTCACCGACCAAATTACGTTTGTTCTCAAATTTGATTATATATTCGAACTCCTAGATGTGAGTCTAACATTTTGGTACCAATTTTATTGAGTTTGGTGACAGCTTTTTCGTGTCCCATTTTGGGGGTGATAGCTTACAATTTATTATTTATATGTAGGATTTATACCTGAAGCATAATAGGACTCTAATCTCAAGTTTAGGATTGATTTCCAAGAGGTGAGTGACATTAATTATGATACATGGATGGTTACATGTTTGGGTTCATTTGGGATGTAAAAGCATGTTAATTAGCTTAATAAAACTTATTTAGTTTATGTTAGCCTTAAGGTATATTAAGGCATATTTAATTATGTTTTGATGATGTCAAATATGCTATGATAATTACATGATTCATATTGATTCATTCTTTGTTATTATCATAGTCATTTTTATGCTCATATATAATCTCATGTATTAATATTATATCAATGTTTTTAACATCTTTGTGTGCATGAGATTTAATTGATGTAGATCAAGATTACAAGGAGCTCAACAAGGATCAAGCTTGAAGACTTAAAGATATTTCATCCTTGGTTGAAGTCTAGGACCATCATTGTAAGGCATCTTGATCTCACACTCATAGGGGCTCAAACAAACTCTAAAGGTTAAAGTTTTGGAAATAAATTTTAAGTAGGTCATCTTTAAAGCAATGCCCCAACCAATTGGAAAATAATTAAATGTTGAATCTTATATGGTTGGAAAGGTATTTGAATCTAGTTTCCAAAACATCAAACGGATCGCAAAACCGATTTTTGTAGAGGGAGTTATGGCCATTTTAGTGGAGATGTGTCTGGCTGTCAAACAGGGAGGGGCAGTCAACTAAGGGCCCGATGCAGTCGACTGAAGTAAGCAGAATGCAAACAGAACCCTCTGTAAACACATCTCAGTCGACTGCTTCAAGGACCAGTCGACTGCTTCATGTTCCAGTCGACTGAAGCGACCTGAAAAGGCATAACGACTAGTTTTTAAAGGGGCTTTTAATTACCAAACTTGCCACCAACGGCTATAATCTTTCTTGGCCTATAAATACATGTTTTCCCACACCATTTTATGTTGATCAATCAATTGGAAAACACCTATTTCAATCACACAACTTGTTGATTCTAAATCATTCACAATTGAGCCCTAGTTGTGTGAGTTTATCAATTTGCTCAAATCTTTCATTTGTATTTCTTGAGAGAGCAAAATTGTAGTGAGCTTTAATTGTATTATCCACTCTACATAGAGAGTTATCATTTGTAATTCAAATCATTGTAAAGGTTGAGGGTTAGTAACCCTTGTGTGCAAAGAAGATGTTTTCTTCTTTGGGAGAGATTGAAGGCTCTTGTAACGGTTTGGTGCACACCTGTAAGTGCTCCGGGAACGGTTTGGTCTACACCCGTAATTAGATCGGATTAAAAGAATCCTCAAGAGGTGTTCTTGAGGGGTGGACGTAGGCCGCGGGGTGCGATTGCCGAACCACTTGAAAAATCGGTTTGCAAGTTTCTCTTCCCTTCTCTCTTTACATAATTGCTTGTGATTGTGTTCAATTTGCTATTAAGTTTTGAAAAGGTTAAAATTCCGCTAAAACCTTATTCACCCCCCCCTCTAAGGTTTCCATATTTGGGCCAACAATTGGTATCAGAGCCTCGACTCTTCCTTTTTCAAAAGTCTTTGAAAATTTTTGAGTTAAGATCCATGGAAACTACATATTTTGGGGTAAATTCTAAACCAACCTCAATTATTCAATCTCATGATTATGATGAACTTCAATGTGCATTTGAGGAGTTACATGAGGAGTTGGAGAATATGGGATCTAAATATATAACTCTTAAAAAGAATTTTTCCAAACTTTCAAATGAGTTAAATATTTTGAAATCCCAAAATGAATCTTTGAAGATTGAAAATGAAAAACATGTTTTAAAAGCACAATCTTCAAATGAGTTTGAAAAAGAAAATTTGGAGTTGAAAAAGCAATTAGATGAGTTAAAATCTCAAAATGAAATTTTGAGAAAAGAAAAAGCTTGTTTCAACCAATCAACCTTCAAGTGAATTTATTGAAAAGGAAAAGGTTGAATTGAGAAAGGAGGTGGATGATTTGACAAAAACTTTGGCCAAGTTTACCCAAGGTGAACAAAATTTGAATATACTTTTAGGAAAACAAAAATGTGTTTTTGATAAGGCCGGTTTGGGATTTAATCCCACATTCAAGGAAAAGAAGTACAAAAACTTCTTTGTAAAGTCCACATCCTCTACTTCAAATTCTCAAAATGCTCACAAGAATTTCTTTGCTAAAGCATCAATCTCAAATGAGACCCTTCCCCATGTAACATGTCATTATTGCATGAAAAAGGGGCATGTTAATTATAAATGTTTATCTCGTAAGAAAATTAACATGATTTGGGTTGTGAAAGGATCTTCTCCTACATTCTCGGCAAATGTTGCATCCAAGAGGTACTTGGACAATGGTTAAATCTCTCACCTTAAGCTTAGTAGGAGTAGGTTAGATTAATTTGTTTCAAATCACTTTGATTTTGTTTAAGATATGCATACTTGATTTTTTATGCATAAATCTTGTTTCATCCACTTGTGATTTGGATATGTCTTTACATAAATCATCATGCTCTTGATATTGCTTATTTAAAAAAAAAATTGATGATATGCTTTTGTTTGATTAGACAAAGTTTTAAGAATGGTTAGACCAAATGATGTTTTGTGAATCATTCAATTTTTTGCTGCTGAACTGTCATTTTTATGAACTGCTGAACAAAGCAGTCGACTGGTACCCCGACACAGTCGACTGATTCAGGTGTGAAGCTTTGAATTTTTTTATTCTGCATTGTTAAGTCGACTGTGGCGTCGACTGCATTGATGTTTTAAAATCTCTACCTAGGGACGTCGACTGAGGAGTCGACTGATCCGACTGAATTGTTGTTTATCTTATATTTTGAGTTCTCCAACTTTATTATTGGTATCTTTTGGGAGAATATGCTCTCTATTAATATCTTTTGGTATACTTTATCATTGCACATGCTTAGGAGGAGCACTTTCATGTATTTATTTTCTCACATGTGGTTATATTTGTTTATTTTTGGTATCTTTTTGGCCTTTTGATTTCTATGCCTATTGTGAGGGGGAGCTTTGTGTTCTCCCCAAATCTTTTTGATAATGTCAAAGGGGGAGAAAAATGAGAAGTATTAGGGAGAAGTATTTGGGTAGTTATCATTCATGTTCTTCAACATTTGATATCCATTATGAATGATAATATGAAAATGACCAAATGTGCTTATATTGGCATATCCTTCATTGGTTGTTTGACATCATCAAAAAGGGGGAGATTGTTAGCCTTAAGGTATATTAAGGCATATTTAATTATGTTTTGATGATGTCAAATATGCTATGATAATTACATGATTCATATTGATTCATTCTTTGTTATTATCATAGTCATTTTTATGCTCATATATAATCTCATGTATTAATATTGTATCAATGTTTTTAACATCGTTGTGTGCATGAGATTTAATTGATGTAGATCAAGATTACAAGGAGCTCAACAAGGATCAAGCTTGAAGACTTAAAGATATTTCATCCTTGGTTGAAGTCTAGGACCATCATTGTAAGGCATCTTGATCTCACACTCATAGGGGCTCAAACAAACTCTAAAGGTTAAAGTTTTGGAAATAAATTTTAAGTAGGTCATCTTTAAAGAAATGCCTTAACCAATTGGAAAATAATTAAATGTTTAATCTTATATGGTTGGAAAGGTATTTGAATCTAGTTTCCAAAACATCAAACGGATCGCAAAACCGATTTTTGTAGAGGGAGTTATGGCCATTTTAGTGGAGATGTGTCTGTCTGTCAAACAGGGAGGGGCAGTCAACTAAGGGCCCGATGCAGTCGACTGAAGTAAGCAGAATGCAAACAGAACCCTCTATAAACACATCTCATTCGACTGCTTCAAGGACCAGTCGACTGCTTCATGTTCCAGTCGACTGAAGCGACCTGAAAAGGCATAACGACTAGTTTTTAAAGGGGCTTTTAATTACCAAACTTGCCACCAACGGCTATAATCTTTCTTGGCCTATAAATACATGTTTTCCCACACCATTTTATGTTGATCAATCAATTGGAAAACATCTATTTCAATCACACAACTTGTTGATTCTAAATCATTCACAATTGAGCCCTAGTTGTGTGAGTTTATCAATTTGCTCAAATCTTTCATTTGTATTTCTTGAGAGAGCAAAATTGTAGTGAGCTTTAATTGTATTATCCACTCTACATAGAGAGTTATCATTTGTAATTCAAATCATTGTAAAGGTTGAGGATTAGTAACTCTTGTGTGCAAAGAAGAGGTTTTCTTCTTTGGGAGAGATTGAAGGCTCTTGTAACGGTTTGGTGCACACCCGTAAGTGCTCCGGGAACGGTTTGGTCTACACCCGTAAGTAGGTCGGATTAAAGGAATCCTCAAGAGGTGTTCTTGAGGGGTGGACGTAGGCCGCGGGGTGCGATTGCCGAACCACTTGAAAAATCGGTTTGCAAGTTTCTCTTCCCTTCTCTCTTTACATAATTGCTTGTAATTGTGTTTAATTTGCTATTAAGTTTTGAAAAGGTTAAAATTCTGCTAAAACCTTATTCACCCCCCCTCTAAGGTTTCCATATTTGGGCCAACAGTTTATACTGGGCAAAATTTATGTGGTTAAATTAGGCCCAATTTGATTGTGAAAACACGGTTTAATGAATTATGTGAGCATGTTGAGTTGCTTATTTGGGTCAACGGAATTGCTAGTTCTATACCACCATGAGGTCATCGATGTGGTGACGACCATTCGGCAAAGGCCTATGGACCACACGTGTAGAGGCGTGGGTCATGACTAGGTCACGTGGACTTAGGGAGTGGAGCCGCGGGCTAGTCGGTAGTGGTGGAAGTGAACTAGTAATTGCCGGAGATTATAGTTGGTTGTAATGAGATGAAATTGAACATGTTGATTATCCAGGGGCATAATTAATGTTATTCACAAGCATATAGCTTATATATTGTAGTGGATATTGAATTACCATTGTAGGTGTTTAAGGAGAAGCTCAGAAAGAAAGAAATGAAATTGGTGAGTATTCGTGGGCATGAGATTATAATTAAATTCTTATTTAATACACTTATGTTTAATAAGTAAAATTAGTGGAATATTGTAATCAGTTATTTATTCGGGATTGTGTGGTAAAGGATAGCGGTTTAAATTCTTGTAACATAGGGGACGTGTTATGTTGATTAGTTATGGACTGAGGTGGTATTTCTGTAACTTTTAATTAGGAATGAGGGTAATTTTGGGGACCCTTTGACTTACAAAAATGTTACTTTTGAAAACATATTTTGGTAAGATGTGTTTGGGTGTATGTGTTTAAACCTTGAAAAAATAAAATTGTGTGTTGAGTTCTTTGGTCAAAACTTTTATTATTTTGATTTTCATAACTTTAACAATTTGAGAAGAGTCGTGGTGGCGTGCCACGTATCCTCAGATCATTTGGGTGGTTCCGGAGCGTGACATTTAGTGGTATCAGAGCAATAGGCTAGAAACTTGGGTATGAGAGACGACGACTTGAGAGTGACGTGCATGTTACGTTGTGGAATTGCATATGGAAAGCATGCATGCATGAAATATATTTGCAATGGCATATAACTGTATATCAAATGATTATATGATGTGTGTTGCATGATATTCGCATGAGCATCATGCTGCATGTTTCCATCTACATTATAAGATGTAAGGGAATAAATAGATATTGTCAAATTTCCTTGACATAACGCATTAACTCGTTGCCTTAGTATCATTATCCTTGCTTTGATCGCTAGTCGAGTTGATATTGTTATTGCCATGTTTAATAAAAATATAAAGATAAGTCTTTCCTTGATATCGTTAACATTAAAGAACTATATGACTCTAAGAGATGATTTTAGGCCCTCTTTCTTTTAAACCCTTTTGGCCTTTGACTTACCCAACTATATATATTATATCCCTAGTTAGCCCCCCTTGAGCCTTAAAATAAGCCTTTTCTTTTGTTCGCCAACTTCCCTACCCACTCCATCATGGAGTTCGCCGATATGTAAATTTTCTTGACCCAAGTTCGAGATTGGTATGCAAATGGTCGTCCAAGAGAAAAAGGGGCTAGTAGTAGTTAGTAGAGATATAAAAGTGAAGAGTAACTTGAATAAAGAAAAAAGAGATGCTATGAAGAAAAATGGAATGAAAAAAGAAAAAAAAAACAAATTGATGGAAGAAAAGAAAAAAAAAATGTAGTGAAAATGAGAAATAAAGTGTCGTTAAATTGATAAAAGCTCTTGCATTGAATGCTAAGACCATTTATACCCATTCTCGGACTTCTTTGAATTCCTTTACTGTTCTTTTCTTAGCCTTAATCCTTGACCAACATTTTGTCCTTAATTAAAGTCCTAGTTGATCCTCAGAAATCATGGTTTGGATGTGAAAACGATAAAAAGAGAGAATGAACATGGTGGTAATGATATTTACTTGACGTTCGATATCCTCTCATGAGACTACTGTCCTTTAGTGTTGTATGATGTTTTGTGTTATCTGCGAGAGTTATTTGTTTTGGAAATGTTTATTTTCCTCTCATCTATTAGTGAGAGTACACCTGTTTCTGAGCGTTTCATTTGAAGATTGTAATTAACAACGTGAGATTTGTAGTCGAAGCTGTGCTAGAAAGTTATCCAGATTATATTCCAAGTTCATGATAGGCGCACAGTCACATGATTATCACTCACACACCTGCGAGTTTTGATATATTCTATTGATTCCTTTTATACATGTGCTTGAAACTGTTCTCATGATTCAGGTGGACGTTTGGTTTTGATATTCTTGGTGGCTAAAGGTTCTATTTGAGACTCGGCTATCATGAGGGGTGTTGAATGTTGAATCATTTTTTAAATAAAGTTTCTTTTTTACTTTTTAAATAAAAATGGTTGTGGGTATCTTATTTGACGAGAACTCTCACGAGATTCCACTTGTCCTACTAGGGACACCTAGGGGTTTAAAAGTCTTATTGCATATGCTAAATACAATTGCGATTCCTACGACAATGGAGTAGGGTTTTTTTTATTAGTAATTGGGTTTTAATCGTTGTGTGTTTCTTTTTGCTCGAGGACTAGCAAAGTGTATGTTTGGGGGAGTGATCGGGAGTGAACAATTCCTACTTATAGCCCTTCATTTGCACTTGTTAGCATTTAGTACTTTGTTTTATTATACTTTTACTTTGTTTTTCAGTTTTTGTCAAGTTTTAGAAGAAAGCAGGTATTCCAGGCTATTTGATGCGAGAAAATAGAGCAAACCATGCAGAAAAAACCTTATCGCTCGAGTGACATTGCACTAGCACGACCCCTTGAAAAAAATAAAGTTGCGTATTTTAGCGACTTAAAGAGTCTGATGCGATCAAAATTGCAAAAACGCATTCAGAACGAAAGTTATCTGTTGCTAAAGGCTACTGATAGGGAGAGAACAAATCCCAATTATACGCCTTATTTCACATTTGTTAGTCGTTTTTATCCTGTTTTTGTATAATTTTACTTTGTTTTCTACTTTCTGTCAGGTTTTGGAACAAAGCAATGATTTTCGGTTAAATGAGGTGAAAAAGCAGAAAGAAAGAAGCAGAAAAAGCCACTTCGCGCGAGCGGCCTGCTCGCGCAAGAATCCAACTCTTCGTTCGCGCGACCTCCCATTTTACGTGCTCACGCGATCCGTATGAAAAAACATAATACGCGTATTTTGAAGAGCTGAAGACCCCTACGTGGAAAAAATTATCCAATTACGTCCAGAAACGTAAATATAGCAGTTTTAGTACGATTTGGCTTAGGAAAGCTTCCTAAATCCTTTCAAACTCTATATAAATCCTATTCTAAATCAATTTTGTGGTTACACATCATTACACAACATTAGATACATCCATTCACAACTAAAACTTCAGCCATTAAAGAGAGGAAAGCAAGGAGAAGAAGAAGAAGACCAAGGATTCCCATGGCCTCCTCCATCAACCTCTTGCCGTTCATCAATTCTATGGCCAACTAAACTCAAGATCTAGGGTTTCAATGAAACCCTAGCCAAGTAATAGGGTGTATTTTATGTTTTTATTTTAGTTTTATTATGTATGGACGACAGTTACATGTTCCGAGGATTTTTATAAATAAATCGTGCTTTTATTGATTAAATCATTACTTTCAAAGTTTACTCTTGTCTTAGATCTATTTTGATGGTAGTGTACTCAATGATCTACGCTTGCTATGCTTATTTAGATTATTTACATGTAATGGTGCTTAAATTGAATTGTGCTATCAAGTATCCGAATAGTCCATGCCTAGATTAAACGGATTATACCACAACCCTAGTTTAGTGTGGGATAATTCGTGTTAACCGAAGATGGATTATGTTGGTGCTTGAACTATAGTTATTTTCTTGACAGAGGAATTGGGCTTGTAGCTACAATTCCTCATTATCATCCAACTTAGTAAGCTAAAGTAATTCGTAAATACCCTTATTATGAAGCTAGTGGTGGATTTGCAATCCTAGGTGCCTTAAACTTATTATAAAAATAAATATTTAATTGCTTTCATAATTTAGATTTACTTTTATTGTTATTAGTTTAATTCAAATTAAATCCAAAATCCGTTTTTCTTAATTAACTAAATTTAGGTTTTAAAAATTAAAGTGCGTAGTATTCAATCTCTGTGGGTTCGACCTTTACTTCCACACTGCAAATCTTTTGAAAAGTAAAGTACACTTTTTATATCTTGATTCTGACAACATCAATTTTTAGCACCGTTGCCGGGGATTGCATTACTATCCAATTAGTTTTAGAATCTTAGCTTAGTTAATTCGTAAATATTAGATTAGGTTTTCTTTTTCTTATTTTTCCGTTTTATTTTGAGTCACTAACTTTTCTTTTTATTTTTGTAATTTCTTAAGTACTCAAAATTCTAGCGTTTTGAATGGAGTAGCTGTGCACGTCAAAGGAGCTTATGCGAAAATAAAAAATAAAAAAAAAAACTAAATCGCTTCCTTTGAAATTTGCTTCCAACCACTGGAAGTCAGGGTGCTGAAATGCACTGTTGCATTAGTTTAGGAGTGATTATTCACGTGCATTAGCTAGGAAACCCGGGGCGCTGGGCTTGACGCGGTTTTTGCATTACAGGATAATATTCATGCATCATAGTAGTTGTGTGCTTGTTGCCTTATTTGCGTGATTTCGTCTTATATTTGTGGAGTCAGTTTTTGTCTTAGTGTCGCTATTTTCTTTTTAGTTTATGTTTGGTACACGTTCTAGTAAACCTGAATTACAAACTTTTGATCCTGAACTTGAACGTACCTTAAGAATTAATAGATCTTCAACCCAAGCTTCTAGAGCTCGGTTGCTAGACGACGAATCGACTCCAGAATCATCGTCTCTATTTCAGGCCGAAATTCAAAGTACCCTTAAAAGGTTAAGGAAAACTCGATTTTTTAAAATAAAACCTATTCTAATGGCTGACATTGGAAATAACAGAAATAACAGAAATAATGTAAATAATCATATTATACCTCCGCCGCCTCCACTTAGGGATTACTTTATTACTACGACTTACACGCCACAAACATGTATTGATTTGCCGGAGGTGTCGGCATCTCACTTTGAGATAAAGTCATCTACCATCGCTACTTCCTTCTTTCCATGGCCGCATTAATGAAGACCCTTACCAACACTTAGGGGATTTTCAAGATATCTGCTCTACTTTAAAAATTCAAAACTTAACTGATGATGAATTGCAACTGCAGCTCTTCCATTCTCTTTAAAAGATAAACCGAAATATCGGCTCCAATCTTTGGAGCCGAATACAATTAAAACCTGGGAAGCCTTACACACCGCATTTTTACAAAAAAGTTTTTCCCTATTATGCGTACAAATCAGATAAGGAAATCCATAACAAACTTTGTGATGCAAGATGGGAAAACGCTTTATGATACTTGGGAAAAGTTTAAAGAATTATTACGCTCATGCCCACATCATAAGGTTCCTAAGTGGCAATTTGTTCAAGTCTTCTACGAGGGGCTTATTCTGTCTGTTCGGAATACCGTCGATGCCGTTTGTGCAGGTACTTTCCTACACAAAAGCGCTGACGAGGCATGGAAGATTTTCAAAACGTTAAGCGAGAACTCGATGCACCAGGCTGTGTCGGTACGTTCTGAAGGATACCTACCACCACCAAAAAGAGAGATAAAAGTTGAGTCAAGTCATTCAATCAGAATACAAGAATTAAATAGAAAACTTGACCAATTTATGATGATGGGAAATAGGTCCATTTCACCTCCTCACGAAGTATGTGCATTGTGTTCTACACCGTCACATAATATCTTTGCATGTCCTTCCGCATCTCAATTCACAGAATTCGTGGAGCAACACATTAATACTATTCAACAATTCCCCACGAAATAATTATAATCCTGAGCCGACTAATTTTTCTAATACTTATCAAACTCAGCCTCAACAATATCAATACCAACAACCCAATCCTCCTCTACCCCCACATAATAATGCATTTGAGGAGAAGGTGTTGGCCTCACTTGAAAACTTTGGATTAGTAATCCAGTTAGTACATTCCCACACCCAGTCCATCACAAAACTAGAGTCCTAAATGGGACAAGTAGTGAGTACATTAAACTGTTTGATCGAGAGTAAGTTGCCAAGTCAACCAATTCAGAAACCTCAGGGTCAATACGAGAATGGGGGTAAGAGTGAGCAAGTGAACGTTGTTTCGACTAGGACGACTATTTGGGAAGAGGAAGTTGTTGAATTTCTGGACGAGGGTGAGAAACATTTAAACGTTAATTCGAATAAAAAAATGGGTGAGGACGTGAATCAAAGTAGCAAAAGAAAAAGAACCGGTCCCAACTAATTATATTCCGAGAATGGGGGTAAGAGTGAGCAAGTGAACGTTGTTTCGACTAGGACGACTATTTGGGAAGAGGAAGTTGTTGAATTTCTGGACGAGGGTGAGAAACATTCAAACGTTAATTCGAATAAAGAAATGGGTGAGGACGTGAATCAAAGTAGCAAAAGAAAAAGAACCGGCCCCAACCAATTAAGAAAAAGAACCACTGTTAGGAAACTGCGTTCCCAGAATCCGTTGACAGTGCGTATAAGTTGGTATTGCAAAAAATTAGGTGAGAGCTACAATAACCCTACAAGGGCGGAAACTAGGGTTACCTTGAACTGCAAAAACGGATTGCTGTAGTAGACGAATCGAGAACACGGGCTCGATAACAGCTCACGATCTTCTACCGTATTCCTTTGCTGCCAGAATATCAAACTGAGTGTGGGCTCTTTCGAAATCCTTTATGTTTTCTGCTCTTCCCTCTTTACGTTCTATTTTCTAATCCCAGTTATAACACTCTCTTTGATTGCTGTGACGATTCAATCCCGATCACATTGATCCGACAAAGATGTGTTCGTCAGGAGGACTAAACGATCTCCGATTTACTTGAATTTTTTACAGCAGCTCCGTATCGACGTCAGGAACGTCGTGTAAAAAATTCAGCAACTTTCGATCAGTATCGAGCAGTCCGAAGTTCTTTTTGTGAACGTTGTTCGACGCTAGCGATCTTCACTCCTATGTCTCTTCAATGCTCACAGAGACTAGGGTTTGGTGGAAACCCTTCTAGAAGAAAACTAGGAGGTCAAGGGAAGCTTAGAATGTGAAATCATGCAACCTGAGAGAAGAGCCAAGGCAACATATATATATAGGCTACGATAGGGACCATAAGAAGTCAATAAGGAATAGGCTTCCTTATGGAATTAGGAAACCCTAATTCGAACTGAATCAGATTCCTATTTCCATAAATTATAATTCATACCACTAAAGAATTATAATTGCACTCCTATCCTTATCTCAAAAATATATTTCAAGCTCCATGTTATTAAAATGCTTATTATCTCCCCATGTTAAGATTACAAATATCCATTAATTAAATATAATTACTGACAATCATATTTTATTAATTTCTTAAAATTTCTTGAGATCCTCTGCTTAACTTATCTGATATGTCGGATACAAAATCCACCTGCAGGGTTTGACATAATCAAAACTTATAAGCTTTCTCAAGGGGATATCATCAATCCCAAAATTGAGACATGGATTCCATTATTAATTAATATCCACCATACAATTAATATTGCCACCCAATCCAATGAGATATTGACCCATTTAAGGATCTCACCCTTTTAAGGATCAAAGTGTAAATATCAAATGTACGTGTCTATAAACTAACTTAGGATTTAGAGCATAAGCACTCATAATAGCCATGAGGTATTAATTATCTTATAAGTCAGTATAAAGATAATTGCCCCAAGTCGGTCCTGTTTAATACACAAAGTGTACCAGCATAGTGAGTTAAAACTATACCGTTTTTCGCAGTCAAGACAAACCTACTACAACACCATGCTGCAGTCCTACCGATGGTGTGTCCAATCCCATCTAAGACTGTAAACCAAAATCTTACATTCTACAATATCTGGTGGTCTGATCTTCCGTGTGTAAGCCGAACTCTACACACCAAACCACCTACTATGTAGAATGAGAGACACACATGCATAATATTAAATAAATAATATAATACAAACATTGCCCACACAGATTCTCATAAAAATGGAATAACTGATTTTATTAAAATAATAAATTAACTACATAAAGCATGGCTTTTAGTATACATCCCTAACAGTTTCGACTAGGACGACTATTTGGGAAGAGGAAGTTGTTGAATTTCTGGACGAGGGTGAGAAACATTTAAACGTTAATTCGAATAAAGAAATGGGTGAGGACGTGAATCAAAGTAGCAAAAGAAAAAGAACCGGTCCCAACTAATTATATTCCGAAAATGCCTTTTCCACCAAACGTTGAAGAACCGTCAAATTTTTCTAAGAAAAAGTCAAAAACTGAAGATGTACTTGAGGTGTTTAAGCAAGTTAAAATCAATATTCCATTCCTCGATGCGATAAAATAAATTCCCACTTACGCTAAATGCCTAAAAGACCTTTGCAGGTAAAAGCGCAAGTTGCGCAGTCATACTCCTAAAAAGGTCTTTCTCACAGAAAAAGTGAGCTCAATTTTTCAACGCGTTACTCTGAAATATAAAGATCCAGGTACGTCTATGATTTCATGTGTCATAGGTGACACTAACATTCATCGGGGTCTCCTTGACTTAGGAGCTAGTGTTAACCTCTTACCTTATCACGTCTATAAACAATTAGGACTAGGTGAACTTAAACCTACGGCCGCTACAATACAATTAGCGGATCGTTCTATTAAAATCCCTAAAGGAATCGTCAAGGACGTCTTAGTAAAAGTTGATAAATTTTATTATCCTGTCGATTTTATGGTTTTTAACACTGAACCCCGTACTAGATGCTAGGAAGCACACTCCTGTCATTCTAGGTTGTCCGTTTTTAGCGATCGCTAATGCGCGTGTTAACTGTCGAACGGGGGTGATGAAGGTGTCATTTGGGAATATGAACTTAAAATTGAACATTTTTAATGCTATTGATCAATCTCCCAAAGATGACGATTATCTATGTAAGGCAGAGAGTGAGGTAAGACAAACTATTGAACCCAATTACGTAATACCTGTGAGTAATGAAAATAATATAGTGAGTAGTGAGCGGATGAATTTGAATAATCAGGACCCCAAAGATGAATTTACTTGGAAGGTACGAAATCGTTTTGAACATAATCAGGATGAACTGTTAATTGGATTAATTCATAGCGACATGATTTATGCTTACCACCGGAGTCTTCCTGATATCCTTAGGGGTACAAAGTTCGATTTTCAGCCTCCATAAGTCCTGAGCTAGAATGGTCTAGCTGAAGACGTAAAATATAGCGCTTCATGGGAGGCAACCCAAGCTTTATTTCATCTGTTTCTCTTGCTTTTGAGCATTTTCGATCATTTTTGGGTCATTTAGTCAGTTTTGGTCATTCTGAACAGGTTTAGGGGTCGAGGATAATTTATTTTAAACTTATTTACACTGAAAGAAAGAAAAATGAGGGAAAAAAACTGCCTCGCGTGCGCGGCCTGCTTGCGCGAGGTTGTCACTTAGAGAATTTTTTTTCAAGTTTTTATATTATGCCTCAGGTTCTAGTCACGCCTCAAAATCGCGCGCACGAGGGGTCTCACCCGGGTGGCTCGCTCGCGCGAGACTGGGACTTAGAAATTTTTTCTTCAGAAATCATAAAAGTAGCCGCAGTAATGTCTCACAGAGGGATTCGCGCGCGCGACGCTCGCTCGCGCGGTTTGCTCGCGCGAGGTAGGATTTTCAGGAATTTTCTCTTTTGTTCTCTAACCTCCTGTCTCCCGCCCTTGGTCAGTTGTTTTTTTATATTTTGTTCTCTTAAGTTTATTTTAGATTAAGTATTTCTTTGTTTTCATAAGTTCTATTTGTTTCTTTTATTGAGTCTTTTAATTATAGTTTAGTTTCTATTGAATAAAAAAAATTCTTTATCATTGTTCTTTTGTTATTTAATTTCTTTTGTCAAGTATTGACAGGTGCTTTTAGCTCCATTTGGAGCATTTGAACTTTATCGTCATATTTTTATGTTCACCTGGTTTGTGGTAGTCGAAATCGAGGAACTATCATTCCTTCTCTACGTACTTTCCTTTCTTTTGTTTTATTGTTTCATTGGCGGCAATGAAAGGTTTAGGTTTGGGGGTATGCATTCACATGCACATTATTATATACACCAAAATTTTGAAAAAAAATTTGATACTTGTGCTTAAATAAACGATGTCACCTACGGTTTTGCAATCTCTAGTCGATACATCTTAGTATGTAACGTGATTGTTATAGAATGGTAAACATGGGAAGATGTGATTAAATATTTGTTGAAGTCATAATATGACGTTTTAGGTCATGTATCGTTCGAATCGTAGTTTTATATCATAGATTTGCACACAAACCTATGCACTGCACGTAGTCGCTTGAATACATGTTTGATGTGAACTATAATATGATTCGGATTTCTAGATAACACATGGTGGAGACTAAACCCGGTGAGCTTTTGAGCCTATCTTTTCTTTTTAGAGAGTTATAAATACATTTTGTGTTTGTCAAATTTCACTTGAAATAGCACATTAACTCGTTATTTAGTCTCATTATTCTTGTTTTGGTTGATAAGTCAAGTTAAAATATTTGTTACCATGCTAAATAATCTTCCGTCGTAAACATTGAAGAACCATATGACCATAGAAAATGATGGTAGGCCCTCTTTATTTGCCACCGACCGATAAATGATAAATTTTCTTAGTTCACCCTTTGAGCCGTTAAAATGACCTTTTTCTTTAATCACCATTATCCTTGTTTTTTGCTCCAACTTGACAAACTTGGAGTTCACCACTGAGAGATTTGTCAACTGTTAGTGGTGATAAGGCGATGTATTGATTAAGAAGAAGAAGAAAACAAGATGATGTTTGGGGTAGTACCTTGGTATTCAATGAATATTCATTTCAAAAGCAACGAAAAGGAAAAGAATAAGATTGGGAAAAAAAAAAGCAATGAAGAAAAAAAAAAGAAGAGGAAAGAAATTAAAAAAATATACGAAAAGAAGAGAATGAAAAGATGAAGTTGGTAGAAGAGACGAATGAAAGAAATCGAACATGCCTTACAATGCCATTCTAAAACTACCTAATTAATCCTTTCTATCCTTTTTCATTGGCCGAGCCACATTACAACCTTTGAATAGTTCTATTTGATCTTAGTAACATGGTTTGGATATATAAACGACGGGAGGGAGATTAAAACATGGTAATGATTAATTTTTCTTAATTGTTGGCGTCCTATCCACGAGACTATTGTTCTTTCATGTCATGCGTCTTTTTTGAGTTATATGTGAGCGGTTTCTTGTTTTGAAAATATATTTCCTTTACTCACATATTTTAGAAAAATTGCACCTGTTTCTGAGTGTTTCATTTGAGAGTGTAATTAACATTGTGAGATTCGTAGTCGAAGCATAGTTGGATGGTTATCCGAGTTATATTCCAAGTTCATGACATGCGCGTGTTCATTTGACTACCATATCACACGTACAATTTTATGAGAAACTCTACAGATTTGTACGATGCATGTGCTTGAGATTGTTTTTCATGATGTAGGTAGACGTTTGATTTTGTTTCTTCTTGTTCGTTATTATATTTCGAATCATTGTTCTATGATAAGGAGTATTGATTGTTTTGTTATTCGTTTGAATAAAACTTTTTAAATTTATAAATTAATAAAGATGGTTGTGGGTGACTTGTTGATGAGAACCCTCACGAGACTTCACTCGTCCTACTAGGGACACCTAGAGGTTTAAAAGGCTTGTTGCACAAGCTAAGTGCAATCGTCATCCATACGAAAATGGATTAGGAAGTTTATTATTAGTAGTTTCTTTTTTTTCTTTTCTTTTTGCTCGAGGACTAGCAAAATGTAGGTTTGGGGGTGTGATAGGGAGAGAACAAATCCCAATTATATGCCTTAATTCACATTTGTTAGACGTTTTTATCCTGTTTTTGTATAATTTTACTTTGTTTTCTACTTTCTGTCAGGTTTTGGAAGAAAGCAATGATTTTCGATTAAATGGAGTGAAAAATTAGGAAGAAAGAAGCAGAAAAAGCCACTTCGCACGAGCGGCCCGCTCGCGCGAGAATCCAACTCTTCGCTCGCGCGACCTCCCATTTTATGCCCTCGCGCAGCCCGCTCGCGCGATCCATATGAAAAAACATAAAACGCGTATTTTGAAGAGCTGAAGACCCCTATGTGGAAAAAATTATCCAATTACGTCCAGAAACGTAAATATAGCAGTTTTAGTACGATTTGGCTTAGGAAAGCTGCCTAAATCCTTTCAAACTCTATATAAATCCTATTCTAAATCAATTTTGTGGTTACACATCATTACACAACATTAGATACATCCATTCACAACTAAAACTTCAGCCATTGAAGAGAGGAAAGCAAGGAGAAGAAGAAGAAGACCAAGGATTCCCATGGCCTCCTCCATCAACCTCTTGCCGTTCATCAATTCTATGGCCAACTAAACTCAAGATCTAGGGTTTCAATGAAACCCTAGCCGAGTAATAGGGTGTATTTAATATTTTTATTTTAGTTTTTGTAACAACCTGCATTTCCATTTAATTTAATATTCATGTCCATATTTAATTTATTTGTATTTGCATTGGCATATTTAAATTCAATTAGCATGGTATGCTTTTATTTTAATTCCAGTCACTTGTTTGGAATATTAATTTCTTATTTAATTCACATTTAAAGTTTATTGGGGGCCAAACTGCAATTTTACAAAATTAGTAATACCTGTGTGGATTTCAAAGTCTGTATTTCAAAACGGTGAAAATAACTTCTATTGACTCAATCAGTATTTTTATAAAACCAGGGAATCAATTCTCAAGTCAAAATGAATTTCCTGTATTTTTGTGGTGACCACCGCGCCCCGAAAATACCAGTTTATGTCCAAAACTGTCTGCGCTGTACTAAACTTCCCCAGATTTTGGAAGTGACGTAAAGTTGGACATGACATATGCTTTATTTCCATTAATGGCAAGTGATCATTGGCTTAGGCCTTGCTTGGCAATGCTTTATGTGTGTGTGTATTGTTAGGCCATAAGCTTGAATTCCCAAACAACCTTAGCTTGACCCCTACATACCTATAATTGGCCCTTGGCTTAACTATGGAGTTATATTCAGTGTATATACGTATGTATCATGGTTGTGTATATTATGTTTATGAATTTTACTTAATCAACCCATTTGTTGAGTACTTGAGGTTGTACTTGGCCTCCAAGTTCAAGGATTTACTTATATGCTTACAAACACTCACATATAGCACACATTCTGCTATTGCAAACTGAAATTTACAAAGAAGATAGAGAGAGTGCAGAGGGTTTAAATTTACTGAATTTGTAGAAAGAGAAAGCTCTCCACCATAGCCAAGCTTGAAATTGGTTTCTTATTTGCTTATTCTTTCTCAACAACCTCTTCATTCTTGAACTCAGTGAGTATTATCAACTCACTTTGAATGTAATATATGCTTATTTACTGTTAGTATAGCTTGTTTGATAATACACCATTGTTGATCCTACGTATGAAAGTTCATAGCTTGAAATCAAGATTTTCAAACCTTAGTCTAAATTCGTTTTTAGAGATGAATATGGTAGATTATACATCCTACATGTCAAGTTTGAAGTTATAGAGCCTAATTTGTTCATACCACAAAGTATATTGAAAATGAAGTTTGGACATGTTTTAGTTTTTCCTAAAATTGGAGAGCTATGAATCAAATGGTGTTAAATTGATCATAGATTCTTAATCCTTGTTGAAAAGGGAAGAGATCCATATATAACATGATAAACATACTTACAGATTTGAAATGGGTCAATTTTAGACCCTGTTTTCTGAAACAGAGCAGTTCCTGCGGAGAAGATGAAGCCTTAGCTTCATCTCGCGCCACGATCGCGCGCGCGAGGAATCGCGCGAGCGACCTTTCGCGCGAGCGGCCCGCGCACGCGAGGTAGGCGTCTCCAGGCAGACGTAAGAGTTTATATATATAAATGAAAAAATTGGCTGGTCGCGCGAGCGAGGGTCGCGCGAAAACCCCTTCGCGCGCGCGACCTTGGCTTTCTCAGGCAGACAGAAAAGTTATATTATAAAAAGGAAATGGGCATATCGCGCGAGCGGCCCGCGCGAGCGACACTTCGCGCGAGCGGCCCGCGCGCGCGAGTTCTGACAGTTTCTGTTTTGTGTTTAAGGTCTGTTTGGTTCAACTTTTTAGTACTGTTAAGGCTCTGTTTGGGTATTTAGTTGATCATAACTCTATTTGGTTATGTTTGAATGATTAAAACATTATAGTATGACTCATTAATCCCCGTACGCGTGTTGTTCCTTTAATTCAGCATTTTTGTTTTCGTTTAAGTGCATACCATTCATGTGGGTCAGTGGTACATGCATAGGGGTGTCAGTCTGTGTGGAAAAGAGTAATGGTAGTGTGGAAAGAGTATGAGTTTGTGTTTGTGGTCGTGGTTGTGGTTGTGGTTGAGTATGAGTTTGTGGTTGTGGTCGTGGTTGTGGTTGTGGTTGTGGTTGTGGTTGAGATTGTGGAGAGGGTATCTTTGAAATGCGACGGTGGCAAATATGGACACTCCCTGACGCCCATGGAAGCGTTAAAGTGTGTGAAGCCGAACTCGGACATTCCCTGGCACCCATGGTAGTGCTAAAGTGTGGCCTACGGACACTCCCTGATAACTCGAGTCTGGATACTGTGTGAGGGGTTGCCCCGGTATTTGCATGGCGGTTAGGGTATTCAAAGTGTGAGGCATTGGACACTCCCTGGTACCCCGGACCAAAGTGTGAGGCAAACTGGACACTCCCTGGCGCCCCGTTGCTAAAGTGTGGCTATCTGAGTGTTTCAAAGATACCAGGAGTAGGATAGTGGGTTGTTGTGGCTGTCGAGAGAAAAGAGTCGGCAAGATAAGTGTGGTGCATTGTTCTCATACACGGTCCCATCTGCGTAAATTTACCCTCTTTAATAATGTTGTGGTTGTTTTTCTAAACGAGCTCTTTAATCATAATTATAAACTTGTGGATTTAATTTGGAATTGGAAAAGGTAAGTTGGTATGTTTTACATTCAAAGTCATGTTTTTAATACTCACCAGCTTCTTGAAGCTGACGACGTTGATGCGTCCTGGACATTCGTGTTCAGGCTTTTCAGGTTATAATCAGGAGGAATCATACGACTATGCTAATTGAGAATGGCTGCATCTGGAATAAAGAAACTGTTTATTATATGCTTTAAGTTTATCTGTTTTAAGTTATGAACTATTTTGTTTTATAAGGATGACTGTAACAGACTCTAAGTTATTGTTTTATTTTAAGGCGGTCTATGCCTTAGTTGACCCCGTATCATAAGATGTAATAAGTTAGAAAATTTTCGTAAGCCTTGATTGCTTTACTCTGATTATTATGTTTTGTTGTTCGACGTTTGGGACGGAATCAATCCTTCAAACTGTCGCGACCTACGGGTCCATAAAGGAAATTAAACGCTTTCCTTATTTATGCTACGTCGGGGCGTGACAGGATTTAGTGGTATCAGAGCCAGGTTGATATTTATCTCAAGATAGTTTAGCCAGGTTAGGGTTTACCAGTATAGACCCGATTCCACATTCCATTAAGTGTTACACACCCGATGATACGACAGGGAGGATAGACTCAGAACCCAAACGCCTAAGATTATTCTGTTCTGACTTTAAGTAGTACCATTTCAGGTATGGATCCAGCTCAGCCCCTGTTTGTACCTGATGCTTTTGGAGGGCATTGGGTTACTGTAGGAGCTATAGTACCGGCTTCGGCGACCCTTTATTTCACTGCTGTTGGGCAGCGTGCAGCTGCTACCGTCGAGCTAGACCTCTGGCATCAGATTCATATATTAGGACTGGTCGACCTATCTCGTGCTCGCCTCGAGATTCTTTACTTCATAGAGATCCAGCGCTTAGTACTCGTTGAGATGGTTCGCTTGGTTAATAGCGATGCCTTCTCTCTTCCCCTTGAGGTTCAGGTTGTGCAGGCCCACCTTGCAAAGCTGGAGGTACCTCCACCGGTCGTCCCTGCTGTTGAGGATGACGGTGACGTTGATATTGTGCTCGCTTCTATTTTCGAGGAGGATGGCTTAGGATGGGACGACTTTGCGGTCGACCTTGAGGAGGCGCTTGCACTTGAGCCAGCCTTGCCTGAGGCAGATGTCCCTGGACCTGCTTCACTGATGACCTCTCACAGCTGTAACTTTGGGGCAGGCCTCTCCCATGTTCAGCGACTGCATCAGGCCGACTCGCTTGACCTGTTGATGGCTACCTACGGCGATGACTGACTGTTTAGATATCGCCTTGTACATATTGACTGTTTTGACTATTAGCTCTATCTCTTTTTGTAAGCTGTAATTACATGCATTAGAGTGTAGGGCGATGACCCCATTTTTGTAACATTAACTCTTGCATGCGTCCTAACCCATACAGATAGGGTAGGCATTGATCTGACCATACATGCTTTTTGTACCAACTTGACAAGAAGTGATATATATGAAATATACTCTTTTGAATGTTGTTGTCATTTAAATTACTTCATAGCACTGTTGCATGCATGTCTCTCATTCTACTACCACTATTATGCATAGAATGGCTGGAGGAGTCAGGAGGAACAGGAACCTGATCGAGGGAGCACCCGAGGCTGCTGATCCTACAGGGATGTTTGAAGCGTTTATCAGACGGTTAGAAAGAATCGGTAATACGAATGACAACCGAAGAGACCGTCAAACGGGAGACAAGTTGCTAGAAAGATTCCGTGCTCTAAGGCCCGAACAGTTTGCGGGTACCGCGGAACCCTGGAAGGCGGAACAGTGGTTAAGACAGATGGACCGGATGTTCGAGGCTGTCCAATGCAACGAGATGGACAAGAGAAGATTGGCTACGTTTCAGCTGACCGATGCTGCCGCAGATTGGTGGGATTCGGTCATAGCTACTATCGGGAATGGAGCTGCAATGGGGATGACGTGGACTGCGTTCAAGGGGAGATTTTTGGAGAAGTATTTCCCGGCCACAGAGAGGCACAAAAGAGAGAAGGAATTCATGGATCTGGCACAAGGAACCAAGTCGGTGCAAGAGTACACCACACAGTTTGAAAGACTGTCTCGATTTGCTCCACACCTGGTTGATACCGAGGAGAAGAAGATCCGCAAGTATAATCAAGGGCTGACACCGCAGATTCGCCGCTTGACTCTCGGCCACCTAGATAAATCGTTTGAAGGACTTGTTGGTTTGGCTACCGATCTGGAAGAGGATGCTCGAGTGAACCGTAAACAATTTGAATTCCGACCGCCTCAAAGGGGTAATTTTGGGAATAGACCACCAATGAACCGTACCCAAGGGCAGAAGAGGAATTTCGACGGAAGCAAGAAGACCCAGGCTATTACCTATCCGACTCAACCTCGAGTAGGCGAATGAAGTAGTAGTGGAAAGTGTTTCAACTGTGGCAACCCTGGTCATTTGGCTCGTGATTGCAAGGCACCAAGGCGTGCTACTCAGCAAGGGATAGTCTGCTTCAACTGTGGTGAACCAGGTCACATTAGTAGGTTCTGCACTGCTCCTAAGCAGGTGATTTATGGTCAACAGGGACAGACTCGCTTGAATGCTGTTATCCCGAATGCCGCTGGATATGATGGAACTGCGTATGAAGAAGGAGATTATGGAGAAGCTCAACCTGATCAGCAAGCAGTAGAAGGTACATTAACTCTGTTTAACTCCCATGTTAAAGTGTTATTTGATACGGGTGCTGCTCTTTCGTTCATATCTGTTAATACAATTCGGAGATTGGGCATTTTACCTCATCGCTTAGAGAAAGCTTTGAAGGCTACTTCGCCACTAGGAGCTGCAGTCAGATTAGGACACGTGTGCAAGGATTGTCCCTTACGGTTAGGAGACCGTGAAATCCCTGCAAGGTTGATTGTCCTATCGATGAAGGAGTTCGACATAATCCTAGGAATGGATTGGCTCTCTCAGAATTAAGTGAAGTTGGATTGTGCGAGGAAGAGAATTACATTCCCCGACAATGAGAATCAACCCTTTGATTTTCAATGTAACCCTACGGGAGATATGTTCCTCACGAGATGTTTAGCCAACATCGAAGTCGTCAGTACAGAGGTGACAGCTTCATCTATACCTGTAGTCAAGGACTTCGAGGAAGTATTTCAAGACGTTTCTGGTTTGTCGCCCGAGAGAAGTATAGAGTTCTGTATTGAGCTTATACCGGGTACCGTACCAATCACCAAGGTTCCCTACAGAATGGCCCCCACAGAACTATTGGAATTGAAGGAACAAGTTCAAGAGCTCGAGAACCTAGGTTTTGTACGTCCAAGTACATCGCCTTGGGGAGCACCAGTGTTATTTGTGAAGAAGAAGGACGGGACACTCAGGCTGTGTATCGACTACAGAGAACTGAACCGTGTGACTATCAAGAACAAGTATCCTTTGCCTCGGATTGATGATTTGTTTGATCAACTACAAGGAGCTACGACATTTTCCAAGATAGACCTAAGGTCGGGATATCATCAGTTGAGGGTACGAAAAGAAGGCATACCTAAGACTGCTTTCAGAACCCGATATGGTCATTATGAATTTCTGGTGATGCCGTTTGGAATGACGAACGCCCCGGCAGTGTTTATGGATCTGATGAACAGAGTGTTCAAACCTTATTTGGATCAGTTTGTCATCGTCTTTATAGATGATATTTTGATCTATTCTAAGTCAGGAGAAGAACACGAGCAACATCTACGGATTGCGATGCAGACGCTCAAGGACCATCAGTTGTATGCCAAATTCAGTAAATGTGAGTTCTGGTTGCAGGAAGTGAAATTTTTGGGACACAAGGTGTCATCTCAAGGAATTTCAGTGGATTCGTCCAAGACCGATGCTGTGTCAAACTGGGTTAGGCCAAGCAACCCTACAGAAGTTCGGAGCTTTCTTGGACTCGCAGGCTATTACAGGAGATTCGTTGAGGGATTCTCAAAGATAGCAGCACCTTTAACTGGGTTGACGAAGAAGAATCTGAAGTTTGAATGGACAGAGAAGCATGAGCGAGCCTTTCTAGAGTTGAAAGAGAGACTCACAACCGCACCGGTACTAGCAATACCCAAGCCTGATGAGAAGTTCACTATCTTTAGTGACGCATCATATCAAGGATTAGGGTGCGTACTTATGCAAGAAGGCAGAGTTATCGCTTATGGATCCAGACAGCTGAAGCCGAACGAGTTGAACTATCCCATTCATGATTTGGAGTTGGCAGCAGTAGTCTTCGTACTCAAGATTTGGAGACACTATCTCTACGGTGAGAAGTTTGATTTGTTCTCCGATCACAAGAGTTTGAAATATTTGTTCACACAGAAAGAGTTGAACATGAGGCAGCGCAGATGGATGGAGTTGATCAAAGATTACGATTTCACATTAGAATACCACCCGGGTAAAGCCAATGTGGTTGCTGATGCCTTGAGTCGACAGACTCGTGAGACGACCGCCACCTTAATGGTGAGAGAGTGGCGAGCTTTGGAGACTTTGGCGGAATTCGATGTACAGAGTGCTGAAGAAGGAGAAGGACAATTGTTCGGATGTCTTATCCTACAGCCTGTTCTTATCGACCGCATTATTGGAGTTCAGAAAGAAGATGAGAAGTTTCAGGCATGGTTCGTGAAGATGTCAGAAAAAGACCCGACAGAATGGAAAGTGGGAGTCGATGGAGGATATCGGTGCAGGAATAGATTATGTGTGCCAAGTAATGAAGAGTTAAGGAAGGATATCCTGGAAGAAGCGCATAAGTCAAGATATACAGTTCACCCGGGAGGAACGAAGATGTACAAAGATTTGAAGAGAAATTTCTGGTGGGAAGGTATGAAGAAAGACGTGGCCGAATTTGTATCCAAGTGTTTGACGTGTCAGCAAGTCAAAGCTGAACATCAGAGACCGTCAGGATTGTTGCAACCGCTACCTATTCCTGGTTGGAAGTGGGAGCACATTACGATGGATTTTGTAGTGGGATTACCCCGGTCGCAGCAGAATCATGACGCTATTTGGGTAATCGTAGATCGATTGACGAAATCCGCTCATTTTATCGCTTATAGTATGACATACCCGGTAGAGAAGATGAGCCGGATGTACATACAACAAGTTGTGCGACTTCACGGTGCACCTGTGTCGATTGTGTCAGACCGTGACGCGCGTTTTACTTCTGGATTTTGGAAAAGTCTGCAAGAAGCTATGGGAACTTCGCTCAAGATGAGTACTGCTTTTCACCCTCAGACAGATGGGCAAACTGAGCGTGTTAACCAGATAATGGAAGATATGCTCAGGGCTTGTGTGATCGATTTTGAAGAATCTTGGGAGACACACTTGCCGTTGGTTGAATTTGCCTATAACAACAGTTATCACGCGAGTATCGGTATGGCTCCGTTCGAAGCATTGTACGGACGACCATGTCGTTCCCCATTGTGTTGGGCAGAGGTTGGGGACTCAGAATTGTTGGGACCAGACTTGGTTAGAGAAACCAACGAGAAGATTTCTTTGGTCAAGGAGAGGATGAGAACCGCTCAAAGCCGATATAAGAGTTATGCTGATCGACGCCGGAAGGATTTGGAGTTTAGTGTTGGAGATCACGTGCTTCTCAAGGTTTCACCAACCCGAGGAGTGGTACGTTTTGGTCTCAAGAGAGAGAAGTTGGCTCCGCGTTTTATTGGACCGTTTGAGATTTTGGAACGTGTCGGGAAAGTAGCTTATCGACTGGCGCTACCACCGAAGATGTCTGGGGTTCACAACGTGTTTCACGTAAGTATGTTGAGGAAGTACATACGCGACCCCTCGCATGTGGTTAGTTATGACGATATTGAGACGAGTCATAACATTTCTTACAAGGAGAGACCTGTGAAGATTCTGGACCAGAGTATCAAGAAATTGAGGAATAAAGATATCCCGTTGGTGAAGGTTCAGTGGAATCACCATGACGAGAACGAAACATCGTGGGAAGTTGAAGCTGATATGAGGATTAAGTACCCGGAGTTATTTCATGACTAGTTAGTCTTGATTTCGGGGACGAAATCCTGTTTAAGGGAGGAAGGATGTAAAAACCTGCATTTCCATTTAATTTAATATTCATGTCCATATTTAATTTATTTGTATTTGCATTGGCATATTTAAATTCAATTAGCATGGTCTGCTTTTATTTTAATTCCAGTCACTTGTTTGGAATATTAATTTCTTATTTAATTCACATTTAAAGTTTATTGGGGGCCAAACTGCAATTTTACAAAATTAGTAATACCTATGTGGATTTCAAAGTCTGTATTTCAAAACGGTGAAAATAACTTCTATTGACTCAATCAGTATTTTTATAAAACCAGGGAATCAATTCTCAAGTCAAAATGAATTTCCTGTATTTTTGTGGTGACCACCGCGCCCCGAAAATACCAGTTTATGTCCAAAACTGTCTGCGCTGTACTAAACTTCCCCAGATTTTGGAAGTGACGTAAAGTTGGACATGACATATGCTTTATTTCCATTAATGGCAAGTGATCATTGGCTTAGGCCTTGTTTGGCAATGCTTTATGTGTGTGTGTATTGTTAGGCCATAAGCTTGAATTCCCAAACAACCTTAGCTTGATCCCTACATACCTATAATTGGCCCTTGGCTTAACTATGGAGTTATATTCAGTGTATATACGTATGTATCATGGTTGTGTATATTATGTTTATGAATTTTACTTAATCAACCCATTTGTTGAGTACTTGAGGTTGTACTTGGCCTCCAAGTTCAAGGATTTACTTATATGCTTACAAACACTCACACATAGCACACATTCTGCTATTGCAAACTGAAATTTACAAAGAAGATAGAGAGAGTGCAGAGGGTTTAAATTTACTGAATTTGTAGAAAGAGAAAGCTCTCCACCATAGCCAAGCTTGAAATTGGTTTCTTATTTGCTTATTCTTTCTCAACAACCTCTTCATTCTTGAACTCAGTGAGTATTATCAACTCACTTTGAATGTAATATATGCTTATTTACTGTTAGTATAGCTTGTTTGATAATACACCATTGTTGATCCTACGTATGAAAGTTCATAGCTTGAAATCAAGATTTTCAAACCTTAGTCTAAATTCGTTTTTAGAGATGAATATGGTAGATTATACATCCTACATGTCAAGTTTGAAGTTATAGAGCCTAATTTGTTCATACCACAAAGTATATTGAAAATGAAGTTTGGACATGTTTTAGTTTTTCCTAAAATTGGAGAGCTATGGATCAAATGATGTTAAATTGATCATAGATTCTTAATCCTTGTTGAAAAGGGAAGAGATCCATATATAACATGATAAACATACTTACAGATTTGAAATGGGTCAATTTTAGACCCTGTTTTCTGAAACAGAGCAGTTCCTGCGGAGAAGATGAAGCCTCAGCTTCATCTCGCGCCACGATCGCGCGCGCGAGGAATCGCGCGAGCGACCTTTCGCGCGAGCGGCCCGCGCGCGCGAGGTAGGCGTCTCCAGGCAGACGTAAGAGTTTATATATATAAATGAAAAAATTGGCTGGTCGCGCGAGCGAGGGTCGCGCGAGAACCCCTTCGCGCGAGCGATTCGCGCGCGCAACCTTGGCTTTCTCAGGCAGACAGAAAAGTTATATTATAAAAAGGAAATGGGCATATCGCGCGAGCGGCCCGCGCGAGCGACACTTCGCGCGAGCGGCCCGCGCGCGCGAGTTCTGACAGTTTCTGTTTTTGTCTGTTTTGTGTTTAAGGTCTGTTTGGTTCAACTTTTTAGTACTGTTAAGGCTCTGTTTGGGTATTTAGTTGATCATAACTCTATTTGGTTATGTTTGAATGATTAAAACATTGTAGTATGACTCATTAATCCCCGTACGCGTGTTGTTCCTTTAATTCAGCATTTTTGTTTTCGTTTAAGTGCATACCATTCATGTGGGTCAGTGGTACATGCATAAGGGTGTCAGTCTGTGTGGAAAAGAGTAATGGTAGTGTGGAAAGAGTATGAGTTTGTGTTTGTGGTCGTGGTTGTGGTTGTGGTTGAGTATGAGTTTGTGGTTGTGGTCGTGGTTGTGGTTGTGGTCGTGGTTGTGGTTGTGGTTGTGGTTGTGGTTGAGATTGTGGAGAGGGTATCTTTGAAATGCGACGGTGGCAAATATGGACACTCCCTGACGCCCATGGAAGCGTTAAAGTGTGTGAAGCCGAACTCGGACATTCCCTGGCACCCATGGTAGTGCTAAAGTGTGGCCTACGGACACTCCCTGATAACTCGAGTCTGGATACTGTGTGAGGGGTTGCCCCGGTATTTGCATGGCGGTTAGGGTATTCAAAGTGTGAGGCATTGGACACTCCCTGGTACCCCGGACCAAAGTGTGAGGCAAACTGGACACTCCCTGGCGCCCCGTTGCTAAAGTGTGGCTATCTGAGTGTTTCAAAGATACCAGGAGTAGGATAGTGGGTTGTTGTGGCTGTCGAGAGAAAAGAGTCGGCAAGATGAGTGTGGTGCATTGTTCTCATACACGGTCCCATCTGCGTAAATTTACCCTCTTTAATAATGTTGTGGTTGTTTTTCTAAACGAGCTCTTTAATCATAATTATAAACTTGTGGATTTAATTTGGAATTGGAAAAAGGTAAGTTGGTATGTTTTACATTCAAAGTCATGTTTTTAATACTCACCAGCTTCTTGAAGCTGACGACGTTGATGCGTCCTGGACATTCGTGTTCAGGCTTTTCAGGTTATAATCAGGAGGAATCATACGACTATGCTAATTGAGAATGGCTGCATCTGGAATAAAGAAACTGTTTATTATATGCTTTAAGTTTATCTGTTTTAAGTTATGAACTATTTTGTTTTATAAGGATGACTGTAACAGACTCTAAGTTATTGTTTTATTTTAAGGCGGTCTGTGCCTTAGTTGACCCCGTATCATAAGATGTAATAAGTTAGAAAATTTTTGTAAGCCTTGATTGCTTTACTCTGATTATTATGTTTTGTTGTTCGACGTTTGGGACGGAATCGATCCTTCAAACTGTCGCGACCTACGGGTCCATAAAGGAAATTAAACGCTTTCCTTATTTATGCTACGTCGGGGCGTGACAGTTTTATTATGTATGGACGACAGTTACATGTTCCGAGGATTTTTATAAATAAATCGTGCTTTTATTGATTAAATCATTACTTTCAAAGTTTACTCTTGTCTTAGATCTATTTTGATGGTAGTGTGTTCAATGATCTACGCTTGCTATGCTTATTTAGATTATTTACATGTAATGGTGCTTAAATTGAATTGTGCTATCAAGTATCCGAATAATCCATGCCTTGATTAAACGGATTATACCACAACCCTAGTTTAGTGTGGGATAATTCATGCTAACTGAAGATGGATTATGTTGGTGCTAGAACCATAGTTATTTTCTTGCTGGAGGAATTGGGTTTGTAGCTACAATTCCCCATTATCATCCAACTTAATAAGCTAAAGTAATTCGTAAATACCCTTATTATGAATCTAGTGGTGGATTTGCAATCCTAGGTGCCTTAAACTTATTATAATAATAAATATTTAATTGGTTTCATAATTTAGATTTACTTTTATTATTATTAGTTTAATTCAAATTAAATCCAAAATCCATTTTTCTTAATTAACTAAATTTAGGTTTTAAAAATTAAAGTGTGTAGTATTCAATCTCTGTGGGTTCGACCTTTACTTCCACACTGCAAATCTTTAGAAAAGTAAAGTACACTTTTTATATCTTGATTCTGACAACATTAGCTACCATCTATAAAAGAACTCTTGTTTAGCAATTTAGGGTTACACAGATCCTAGCATACAACTTTGCATTCAACTTGGGAGATCAAGGCAAGAAGAAGACAAGATCTAGCTTGAGGTTTCTAATGGCAACCATCATCTCCAATTCCGTGCATTCATCAACTATGTTCAAATAAACACCTAATCTAGGGTTTCAATGAAACCCTAGCCATGTAAAGGGGATTTCTTTGCTCTTCTTTTTTTAGGGATTTTATGTATTTAGATAGTTGATTGTATGTTTCGAGGATTATAATTATATAATCAGATCTTAATGTTTACATTCAATAATATTTAGGGTTTATTCTTATCTTAGATTATCCCTTGTATTTATTGAACTCAATATTCATACAATGGTGCTTACATGATTTTGATATTTATATCTTTTATGATTCATACCTAGGGAAGATTGGTTGTGCTACACCCTAGTTAAGGTAGACAATCCATGCCAACCAAAGATGAGTTATGCTTAGATCTAACTAGTAGTATCTTCTTCTCGATACTATCAGGCTTGTAGTTACGGTATATCTTAACTATCTAATCATAAACCCTAAAGTAGAAAGTAGAGAACTCCAATGCATGGTTAGTGGTGGATTTGCAACTCTAGATCCCATTCACATAAGTTAAACAAGCCTTAAACATTGCATTCATTTCCTTAGTTTTAATTTTCTTGCATTCATAGTTTAGTTCTTAATAGTAATAGAATTATAAAACCAATTAAACTTCCGTAAATTTTAGCTAATTAGATTTAGGTTTTATAAATTAAAAAAATAGAAGCAATCGCAGTCCTTGTGGGTTCGACCTCTACTTCTACACTACAAATCCTAATAAGTAGAGCATACTTTTTATCTTGATTCTGACGAGATCAATTACCAAACATGTTGATAACTACTTATCAACAAGACTCTAGTTCTCAGTAACCAACTTGGTGACATTTGCAAAGGAATGCTTACTCTTTAACATAGGGTAGATTCTGTCTTGATAACATATGTCCACAACACCATGAGCTATGATTACCCAAGATACCCAGTATTGATCTTGAAGACCTCAATGATTGGTAAGTCAAAGCAATCATACGCATGGCTTGTGTTCGTAATTGTCTCAAGATGAAAACACGTATCGTATATAAGTTCTGAGTTCCTATGAACTATTGACAGTGATTAGTGTCAATAGAAAAGCTCATGGTCCGTTAGTGCATGACATGCATCAGCATATTAACTAATAGTCACGTACTCTACTGAATAAGATACATCACTCCATCATATGGTAGTTAATCATGCTGCAGCGTAAAACTGATGAGATACCCAAACTCATCATCCACTGTGACAATTATAAACATCAAAGAATAGTAATTAGTATCTCCCATGCATGCATCCTATACATATATACAAATTCTTACAATGATGTTTTAAGGATTACAACCATTCATCTCATGAATCATACATAAAGAAATGTAAAGCAATATCCATAAATATAACTATCAATATGTGTAACGAACAAAATAATAGGTTTAAGGTCACAATCCCAACAGTTTGGACTTGATAAACTTGCATTGAAGATCACCATTTGAAGGCCAGAACAAGGAACGTTTATTTTTGGGACTTGGCATGAGATGTCATACTAAGGTAGATGATGATTACAATGGTTTGGTTTGCATTTTGGAATTTGGGTTTGGATTATTGGTTAGCCCACAAATATCGCTAAGGTAGAGATTGTTGAATTTGGAGTCTTGTGGCTCAATTTGCAAAGTTGAAAAAATCTCGCCTAGGTGGAAATTGTTGGACATTGGCTCGATTAGATTAAAGAAGAAGAAGGAATTTAAAAAGATCGTTATCGCCCGAATAGACCGCTAGGGCGAGCCCCTACTCGAGCGAGCTTTAGTACGAGCTGCGTATGAGTATTATGTGTTTTGGTACTGGAATGTCACCCGCCAGGCGGCCCGCTTGAGTGAGCACGAGAATTTCAGTTTTGGCAGCTTTGACAAAAATAAACTTTCCTATTTGTTTTTGGATTCCTAATTCGGTTTTGGCAGCAAATCTTTTGCATATTAGAATAGGGAATATGTGTAGCCCTATATAACGACTTTTTGGGTCAATTGGGAGTAACTTTAAGCCATTGTGGGGGCTTATTATTCTTGGAGAACCTTAGGGTTCAATTTGGAGAATCTCTTGGTTCAATTTGGTTATTTGGAGAAACTTTACACCTTTTGAGAGAGAGAGAGAGAGAGAGAGAGTATTTTCCACACCCCACCCCGCCTTGAGCAGATTAGGACACGTGTAACAATGCCACAAATTCCCAAATACATTAATTAGCAAAAGAAACATGGAAGTCACTAAGAAAGGCGTGAATTAAACAACACAAAAGAACTTTGTTGTGACAAAATAGCCCCAAGGGCAAAATGGTCATTTAGAAAATATGAACAAATTTTATACCAAACAATAGATCTTTGAGTCCCAGTTCCAACGCAAAAACGGTGCATGAATCCAACTTTTCTTGAAAGAGTTATGCATGTTTCCGTAAAAGTTGACATGCAGCAAATTTGTACACGGGTCGATCCGCCCTTTACACCTGGATCGATTCGATTTAGCAAAACTAGCAAAATGTCCTCCAAAATGCTCGAATCAATCCGCTCTATAACCTGGATTGATCCGGGTTTTGTAGAAATGTTTTCTACTATTAAAATTCCTGTTTTTTATGCCCAAATCATAACCAAACACAACCAAACATCATAGAGCTTTAGGAAAACATCCAAAATCATATTCCAAACATATCTAAGCATCTCCAAACATACAAATCATGAACCCAACCTCTCTTGAATCAAGTTAAGCATTCGAACTCACGTTTTCTCATCACTAAAACAAGCATTTACATAAAAACTCCCTTGGAAATGATCTCAAACCTTACATAACATTTGTTTTCAAAACAGAACTTGTTCAAAAACTTGCAACATATATATAGCCGGACTTGCCGGAATGATCCAAACATACAACATAACTACCCATGGTTACATTACAAGGAAAAACATAGAATTCTCAAGTTGGTCTTAACCCTCTAACCGCAGTTACTTATTACAAACAATTTCCAAAAGTCCCAAAACAACATGCTACCCATTCAACAAGTTTATGCACATCTCTACAAGTCTATAAACCTAATTAAACAAGTCCAACGATTCTGAGTTAACCCCAAACGCACATCACTTCCTCTTTGAGTATTGCTTCGAACCTACGGTGTTGTAATTTACCATAACAGAAAAGAAAAATAGTTTTCTTAAGCATTACGCTTAGTGAATAATCTAAACATGATTGAACGTTTAACATATGCAATGCTACAAATAACCACATAAGTCATATTCGTGATCACCAAACCACCGGTTCAATAATTCATTCAGACCTGAAGACCTTCTCTTGGTCCCGTGGTCACTTCTATTCCTTGGACTTTTGATTTTAATAGATTCTTCTCCTTCTTCAACCTTATTACTCCCAACGATGAATTATTTTCCTAGTGTTCTTTGATCACCATATAAGCACATAAGCATATGCGCACATATGCATGGCAATTTTTCACATAATTGACATGATAATCACAAATATATTATTACCATGACTTCTAATTATGAATCTACCATCTCTATTTGTATTTGAATCATTCCGTAATTTAAACCACAATCAATTTTTGGTTATAAAACTCACCTTATATGGTTTCCACCCCAAATAAGCTAGTAAAGTGTTGAATTATATTGAATCCTAGCTCAATTCTCTCTCCGGAGTAAATCCTACACATTTTTGGCAAACTGTGTGTCATCGATTAGAATGAGCTACCAAAATTAAGCGATTAAAATGTAAATCAAAGGTTTATAAATGACTGTCTCACCTCCACGAGTCTGAATACGGCTTTGGTTCGCGAATTGGACGAAAAACGGTGATGGAACGACGATTTTACGGTGTCAGAGTCCTGTTCTTTGTTTGTATCTCTAGCTCTCTCTATTTTCTTCTCAAATTTTCTAAGAATACACTTCCTCTTGACACCTATACTACATGCATTGAGGTATCAATACATGTTTTTCATTTATTTCATTTACACCCCCCGAATGTTTCTAATTCCTTATTATGAAAACTCCAAACATTCCATTAACTATCCAATTATCTAAATGGGTGTTTGTCTAAATTTTGTATGGGTCTCACACGTGGTCCCAAATAGTTTGTGTAGTTGTTATTGCCCTACTAATTATGAATCCTTTTTCATTTATACTCTTATATAGGTATCCAAACCAGTACCAAAAGCTAACATATAACATCAAAATATGGAAGCATCCTTTAACAAGTATTCATTTAATCATATAAATGCATTTAACACATAAAATGTAAATTTTATTATCCGGGCCCTTCACTGGGTCCCACTTCACTATCTGTCCCTCCTCACTGTGGACTTTTCTAACTGTGTCCTTCTCTGAACACGTTTCGCAGGCGAGTCGAAAGCCTCCCCTTAATCCACCTTATATACACTAATTATATGAATTAATGCATATTAACATAATAATTAACCCTTTTTTCTGGGTACAGGTGTTACAATATTATTCTATGTAGAACCTTAGGGTTTATTAGAATCTCTATTTGTTAGCCTCTTAAGTGTTTGTGAGACTTTGTTTAGAGAGATCGATTTGTTTTGTTTTGTTTTGTTTTGGTAAGGGTAATTAACTCTCTTTGGCACTATAATTGTCCGTTTGATAGTGGAATTGTTCTTTAGCTTTGGTGTATGGACGTAGGCATATTTGGCTGAACCACGCATGAAATCTTATGTTATTGTGTGTGATTGATTTTCTTTATTTCTTTATTTGGATTTATATTATCTTTGTTTGGAAATCGCTTCCGTGACACAGCAAAGTAATATTAGAGCGCCATGGTTGAGATCGGTCGTATGGAGAAATACAGATCTGGTTTGAATATGGGTGAACTCAAGTCAACGCCTTCTAGTTTGGGCACACAAGGTATGAAGATGTCAGTTTCGATTAGATTTGAAGTTAAAAATTTTGTAATTCGATTGGAGGTGAAGCCACCACCATTGGGAAGAAAACATTTATTGGGTCCAAGCTTCCACACATTAAGCATGGACAAGTTGATTAGGGGGCCCGACAAGGGCTTTTGAGAGAAGGTTTATTTGGTTCTGTCAAGACCCACAAGGTTTGTTTTGGAGAGCAAGTTATTTTTGGAGAGGATACTCGTTTGGATATTCACACATTGGAACATCGTTTGGATGGGCTCATTAACGTACATTCGATTATTGGGAGTCCTATTGGAGGATTTGATTGTGGAGTATCCCCATATTTGGAGAAGGTGGAGTGTGTTACTCCCTTTGTCCAAGTAGGTTTGGAAGAGGTGTCTCATCAACCCTAATCATTTGTTTTAAAGACTAGTCATTTGGAAGATGGCATTTGGAGCAAGATGGGAAAGATTGTAACAATCAAGAATTTGCTCACTTTGGTAGCTTGTTTGGATTTGGAGTTAGTGCAACTCAATTTAAATGTTAGAGATGATTTGTTTGGTGAACTTGTACGTTTGGAAAATTTGTTGACTTCAGACATTGGTGCATTCAAGTTCAAACATGGTTTGGACTTGACAAACTTGTATTCAAGATCACAATTTGGAGGCTGGAGCAAGGAACGTTTGTTTTTGGGACTTGGCATGAGATGTTATGCTAAGGTAGAGGATGATTTCAGTGGTTTGGTTTGCATTTTGGAATTTGGTTTTGGATTTTCTTGTAGATTATTGGTTAGCTTACAAATCTCACCAAGGTGGAGATTGTTGGAATTGGAGTTTTGTGACTCAATTTGCAAAGTTGAAGAAATCTCACCAAGGTGGAGATTGTTGGAAATTGGCTCGATTTGATTGAAGAAGAAGAAGAATGAATCTGAAAAGCTCCTTATCGATTGAGTGGACCACTTGGGCGAGCCCTCGATCGAACGAGCTTCAATGCGAGCTACGTGCGAGGATTATATATTTTGCTATTGGAATGTCGCCCGCTAGGTGGCATGCGCGAACGAGGTCTGCTCGAGCGAGCATGCAAATTTTAGTTTTGGTAGCTTTGACGGATATAAGCTTTCCTATTCATTTTTGGATTCCTAATTTAGTTTTGGCAGCAAATCCTTTGCATATTGGAATAGGGAAGGCCTACATAATGACTCTTTGGGTCAATTGGGAGTAACTGTAAGCCACTATGAGACTTAATGTTCTTAGAGAACCATAGGGTTCAATTTGGAGTACCTCTTGGTTCAATTTGGTTATTTGGAAAAACTTTACATCTTTTGAGAGAGAAAGAGAGAGTATTGTTCTTTATAGAACCTTAGGGTTCATTAGGATCTCTATTTGTTAGTCTCTTGAGTGTTTGGGAGACTTTGTTTCGAGGGATCAATTCATTTTGTTTTGTTTTGTTTTGATGAGGGTTGTTAACTCTCTTTGGCACTATAATCATCCGTTTGATAGTGGAATTGTTTCTTGGCACCGGTGTGTAGACGTAGGCATATTTGGCCAAATCACAAGTGAAATTTTGTATTCTTGTGTGTGATTGGTTTTCTCTATTTCTTTCTCGTTTGTATATATATTGTCTTTGTTTGAAAATCGCTTTTGCAGCACAACACTACCCACACAAAAAAATGATGGGTCTTATTTTTTATTATGATTATTTTTTTATGGTAGCTACTTAACCACAAATTGAAAATTAAAGAACTATAGAGTACTATTTTTCAGGAATGGTGTTGATTCGTGCAATAAGATTGTCATGCTGGAGCTGGGAATATGATATTGTAGCCATTAGATAATTCCATAGTCTGTTTTAGCCATGGGATCAATTATAGCTGTTGTGTATCCTTGATTTGAATTGTATAAACAAAACACTAACATTTTGGATTCAGGAGTGTCGTTTTAGTCTTGTAAAGAACTGGACAGATGTCATGTTCTCATTGGATGATTAGTTACTAGTAGTTTGGGTTATTAGTCGTTAGATGAGAAGTTAAACAGAGTATAAGTGTACAAACAATTGGCAAAGTGGTTACGAAATGAATTGATTGATTCTCATTTTATCTCTCTAGATATTCTTCTTGTCTCTCTATCCCTCTCTCTCTATCTCTCTCTCTCTCTCTCTCTCTCTCTCTCTCTCTCCCTCTCTCCATAGTTCTTCCCCAATTTCTCTAAAACTCATCTTCTTCTTCGTTCTGATTTCTGTATATTCTTCATTAAGTGATCAGTGAGGGTTAAGTCCATATGAAGTGGTATGAAAGCTTCCTAACCTGGGAAAATTCATGAGTAAATGGTCAAGATAGTTCATTCGGATATGGAAATTAATTTACCCAAGGACAAAGATGACGAAGTGTATGGATTTACAGAGCAAGCTCATCATTCAATGGCTTCTCTGCAAACACATTTGGCAAATGTCTATAATCGGATTACAGGGTTAAGGGCTAAAACTGACACCAAATTTGATGCTATAATGAATGGTATAGGTCGAGGCAATCTAGAGAAGGGAAAAGTAAAAAGAGGACTTATGCCCACTCCAAAGGTGATGATTGGAAATACCTCTGCAATTAGAACTGAAAGATTCAACCATGTGCCAGCCAGAAACTTCAAAGAATGAACTGGGTATTTACCCCAATGGAATCGTTGTATGCGCGATGATCAACAAACACCATTCTAGTATCTAAGAATCGAATTCCCGAAATTCCAAGGATCAGATGTGGCTCAAAAGATGTATAAGATTTTTCCAATTAAACCCAATTCTAGAGGAGAATAAGGTGGCATTTGCATCAATTGCCACACCTGTCCTGGAAGTTCATTCATTTTAATAAGCATATTTGGAATTTTGGAATTATGAACATTGATTAAAAATTCAGATGGGTTGATTGTAGGTCAACGGAGAGTGTTAAGTAAGAACACAAGGATTTGATAATCCATGAGGCATTAATATGAGTAACTGACATTAATGTGCATTAAAAGTTATTTGACTTTATCTGGTATTTTGATGAATAGTAATTATACATGTTTTGTATAATTCCTGGTAGTTTTGATCTCATTTTAGATCGTTTTGAATACTGTGGCGAGAACGTGAGTGATACGTTACATAAAAGGTAGGATATCTAGAAATTTCACAGAATTTAGTTTTCGGACGTAAATTTGGACCCAAATGGAACTTAGACGAAATTTTTTGTAATTTATAGTTTTCACTCATGAAGTAATAATTGGGCGTGTGCAACTTTTTTGTGATAATTAGAAGTTTTGAGAACTAGTGGGATAGGAAATGCAAATTCTGAAACTTGTGCCTATAAATAGTAAAAGGTGAGATATTTTCATAAATATCTCAAAACATATCAAGTTAGAGAGAGAGAGAGAGAGAGAGAGAGAGAGAGAGAGATGTGATAGGGAGATGTGTGGCTACGATCTTCCCAACAATATACTACGACCGTTCGTCCATCAGTTTTTCACCAAATTTCATATTTGGACTCCTCGAGGTTAGAGCTTCATTTTGATACCTCTTAGGCATCGTTAGGAAAATTATTTTTGAAAATATAATTTCTAGGAATTTGGGGAAAACACTTGTATACTTGTAGCAATCACTTGAGAATGGAGATCCGATGTTTAATATGGCCTTTAGTTGATCCTTCAAAGTTAGAGAGAAATCGTACGAGGTATGAGATTCTGATCTATGTTATATAGGAAAATACATGTTTTGTCTTTCGACGACAAAATTGTGATCCAGGAAAAATTCATGCGTTGATTATAGGCCCGTTAATTATGCACGCGCTTAAATGTGAAAGGCACGTCTACTTTTACGCGAGCACGTTGAGTTGATTATGTGGGTCAAAATGGGGGACTTATACAATTTCATGCCGAATTAAGCTTCTCGATGTTTAAGAATTTACTAGCGACGACTACTGTGCATGGTTTAAGACTTGGACTTGCCATGGCACTTGGGGATGCAACGGTTGTAGACTTGGACAAGCCGTGGGCAACGCGGTTTAAGACTTGGACTTGCCGCTACTGGATGAATGCGTGTTTTTCTTCCTAGAGACTATTGAGTGTGACTTATGAGATTAAAGTATGTTTTTCTATATATGCATATGTTAGAATTTGTACACTCAGCATATAGTTGAGCAGTGGAGCTTTACTCCTTTGCAGGTGATAAGAAGAAAAGAAAGAAGAAGCGTGAGGAGTGAGGTCGAGAAACACCGGGGAATTATCACCTTGTTCATACTTTAATTTGTTTTCATCCCAAACTTATAATAAGGATTTGGGAAGTTTGTAAAATGTTATAATAGAATCTTGGGATAGTTTTGTAGTATTGTAATCGCTAGTAAACTCGTATAATTGTGTTTTGAATCATTGAATCATAGTTGTGAAATGTTGGAATTGGATTGGAAAACTATGACTTGGAGTTGCTGCAGAATGTGCAAAAAGTTGGGAAATCAGTCGACTGAGTCCCCGACACAATCGACTAGACCCCTATTTTAATGAAATATTTTTCTAGTTTTCTAGGGCATTAGTCGACTTGAAGATTTAAAACAGTCGACTGGTTCCTGCACGAAAACAAGACATTCTGCTGGAGATGGGTCAGTCGACTGGACAGGTATCAGTCGATTGAAAAATTGAGACCCCAGAGGACTCAGTCGATTGGATAAGGCTGTTGAACTTTCATACTCTCTGTATTGATCTTACAGTTAACTGGGTCTCCGCCACAGTCGACTGGACCTCTGTTTTCAAAATGGATTCTTTTCGAAGTGTTCCAATTGCCAAAACTTTTTTATAACCCCATATTTTCATGGATTTTACTTATGTTTTTCGCTGCTATTTATACTTTGATAGAATTGGATGAACCTTGGTGGCGTGCCACGTGTCCTATTTCTGCACGCAGCTGGATGGGTCGTGACATCAATATAAATGGAATCAAAAGCAGATCACTAGTTTCAATCCTCTTATGAATTACCTAATGGAGTATTGTAGAAAAGATTCTCGAGGAACATTGTAGACAGATTCTCTAATTTGGGGTATGAAGACATTGTTGTCGAATTCAAGAAACTGTTCAAGAGGGGACTGTGGAGGAGTATGAACCAAATTTGAAGAATTGAAGTCCTTGTTTATGGCTAAGAATAGAGGGTTAACTGAGGAATACTTTATCTCGTGTTTTGTAAGTGGGTTAACATGGAATTTGGTGAAAATGTTCTGCCCAAATTCTCTTTCTCATGCCATCACTATAGCCAGGTTATAGGAGAGTCACTTAGAAGCCACCAAGAAATCCAACCAACCAAGCTTTAAACCCAATCAATATCACAAACCACCCCCTTTTATACCTCAATCCAACTCTATCAATTCTTTTCCAAATAACCCACTAGTTCTAACCCAGAAGCTAGAATCAAACAGAAATCTTCCTTATCAATCCGTGAATAGAATCACTCCTGATGAGATTCAAGTTAGGATAGACAAAAAGCTATGCTATTACTATGATAAAGTGTTTCATAGAGGGCATGTATGTAAAAGGAGACATCTCTTTGTGATTATAGGAATGGAAGAATTACTAGAAGGTGATGTGGAACAAACTGATCATGTGGAGGTGATGATTCAGGATGAACAGCCTGAGGTAACTGTCTCCTTTAATGCACTTTGTGGAGATTTGAATCATGAAACACTAAGACTTAAAGGAATAGTAAAGAAGAATCCCATCATAATTTTGATTAACTCAGGAAGCACACTGTGACGACCAAGAGCCAATACTCCTGAGGCAGGATGGCCAAGATGGATGAGGTGAGGTTGGGTGTGGGAGCTTGTCCCACATTGCTTGGGGTGAAGTTCCTAGACTAGTTTATAAGGATTAATCGCCCCTCTATATGCAACAAGGCCTTTTAAAACCGTGATGGAGCTAAACATGAAAGAACTTCACAGTTAAGCGTGCTGCTGCCAGAGCAGTACCAGGGATGGGTGACCCCCTGGGAAGTTCTTTGTGTTTAGGCCCAAAGCGGACAATATTGTTTCTAGATGGGGAGGTGGGTCATTACACACACACACAATTTCTTAGATCCCTTGATTGCTAAAAGGTTGGGTTGGATTATTCAACCAACACAATTAAAGGTAATAGTAGCGAATGGAGAAAGCATGCTTAGTTCAGCAAGGTGTCCTCAACTTCTTTGCAAAACTCAAGGATACAAGTTCAAAACTGAGGTTAGATTGTTGCCATTGAATGGGTGTGAAATGGTGTTGGGAGTCCAATGGATGAGGGGGAATGGACCTATAGTGTTGATTAAAATGAGAAGGAATGGTGAAGATGTTATTCTTAAGGGTCACACAGAGGCCATAAGTATGAAGATGATTCAGGGTGAAACTATGAGGAAGTTTTGTAGCAAAAGTGAGAAATTGGTAGCCTTCCAATTTTATTCTGTTACCACTGAAAGCTCTCCAGAAAGAAAGATTCCAGAAGCCATTGACCAATTATTACAGCAATTCCCAGGAGTATTTTCAGAATCAAAAGGCTTTCCCCCAAAAGGGTGTTTGATCATCATATTCCTCTGATAGAAGGATAACCACCAATCAATGCTCGGCCTTATAGATATCCTCACTTTCATAAAGCTAAGATTGAAAAGCAAGTCAAGGAAATGTTATAATCAGGAGTGATTTGTCCCAGCAACAACCCCTTTGCTTCTCCAGTCCTTTTAGTTAAGAAGAAAGACAACTCTTGGAGGCTTTGCATTGATTATAGGCAGCTCAACAACATCACAGTAAAAGATACGTTTCCCGTCCCAATTATAAAAGATAATCAGGAGTGATTTATCCCAGCAACAACCCCTTTGCTTCTCCACTCCTTTTAGTCAAGAACAAAGACAACTCTTGGAGGCTTTGCATTGATTATAGTCAGTTCAACAACATCACAGTAAAAGATACGTTTCCCATCCTAGTTATTACTTGATAAATTGGGTGGAGCTTGTTGGTTCTCCAAGCTAGACCTCAGATCTGGCTATCACCAGGCCAGAGTAAAACAAGACGATATTCCCAAAACTACTTTTAAGACTCATGAGGGTCATCATGAATTCAAAGTTATGTCCTTTGGCTTAACTAATGCACCTGCCATATTTCAGTCCCTTACGAATTGTGTTTTTAAAACCCATCTTAAGCATTTCATTCTTGTATTTTTTAATGATATATTAGTCTATAGCAAGAGTTATGATGAGCATGTAGACCATTTGAAGACAGCACTCCAACTTTTGCTAGACCACCGGCTTTATGCTAAAAGATCAAAATGTGCTTTTGCTTTGAATAGTATTGAATATTTGGGTCATGTGATCAGTGAAATAGGAGTAGCAATAGATCCAAATAAAGTGAAGTGCATGCTAGAATGGCCAAGTCCAAAATCTGTGAAAGCACTGAGGGGATTCTTTGGCCTTACTGGATATTATCGAAAGTTTGTCAAGGGATATGGGGTAATCAGCAAGCTATTAACTGAATTACTGCAGAAGGGGAAATTTCTGTGGACAGAAGAAGCTGAGAAGGCTTACTAGTCTTATAACAGCAATGTCAGTGACCCCAGTACTTGTCTTACCCAATTTTGCCACTCCTTTTGTAATAGAGTCTAATGCTTGTTACAATGGAATTGGGGCAGTACTATTACAATAGCATGAACCTTTGACCTATAGCAAGGCCTTGGCCCCAAGGCACATAGGTTTATCAACCTATGAGAAGGAACTAATGGCTATTGTGAAATCAGTGCTTAGATGGAGATCTTATGTAGAGGGTCAAAAGTTTATCATCAAACAGATCACCAAAGCCTCAAATATCTGTCGGATCAAAGAATCACAAGTGTTCTACAACAAAAATGGGTGACTAAGCTTCTTGGGTTGGATTATGAAATTCATTAGAAGAAAGGAGTGGAAAACATAGTGGATGATGCCCTCTCAAGGCTACATGACTATGAAGCCATGAAGGGAAGAGTGAATATCAAGCAGAGAAGGCACAACTTCAATCAATTTCAATTGTGCAGCCTATATTGCACAAAGATTTAATCAATACCTATCAAAGTGATACAATGGTACTGTAGATCATTTCTTAGCTTTTGTTAAACCCTCAGAGCCTACAAGATTACACTTTTATTAATGATCTTTTAAGATACCAAGGCAAGCTATATGTGGGATCCCAAGGAGAGCTTAAACAACAAATCTTGCAGGAGGTGCATAAATCTAGCATTGGTGGCCATTCTAGTCAGTTGGGGACTTACAAAAGAGTGAGTAGTTATTTTTACTGGTCAGGTCTAAGAAATGATGTTAAGAGTTGGGTTTCAAATTTTGATACTTACCAGAGGACTATCAGAAACTGTAGCCTACCCAGGTCTTCTACAACTTTTGCTAATTCCTACCCAGCCTTGGAATGATATATCCATGGACTTTATTCAAGGGATGCCCAAATCAGAAGGAAAAGACACCTTATGGGTCATTGCAGATAGACTTGCTAAGTATGCTCACTCCATTTCCCTATCCCACCCCTTTACAACTTCACAGTAAGCATCAATTTTCTTTGAAAATATCCATAAATTGCATGGGTTACCCTCTACCATTGTATTAGACAGAGATAAGTGGTTTCTCAGTACATTTTGGCACAGCCTATTCAAGTTAGTGGGCAACAAACTTTTGTTTTCCACAACTTATCACCCCCAATCAGATGGGCAAATAGAAAGATTAAACCAATGTATAAAGAATTACCTAAGAGCCATGAGTTTGGATAAACCAAATAAGTGGTATCATTGGATAACACTTGCTGAGTGATGGTACAACACCCATCACCATACTATCGTCAAGCTCACTCCCTTTGAAGCTCTTTACGGTTACCCACCACCTCAATTTGCTATGCCCTAGAGCCCTAAATCTGCTGTTGAAAATATAGATGTGTTTTTCAAATCAAGATCCAAAATGGCTCAATTGTTGCAGGACAATCTAATTCAAGCATAGTCAAGAAATTTTTTTTTTTTATGACACGCACAGAACAGAGAAGCAATTGCAATCAGGGATTTAGTTTATTTAGGACTACAGCCTTACCATCAATCCTCTGTACCTTTGAGTTTGAGGCGTAACCAAAAGCTTGGCCCTAAATATTATGGACCTTTTTTGGTGTTGGCTAAGATAGGATATGTGGCTTATCAACTGTCCCTGCCACTAGAAGCCCATATTCATCCAGTCTTCCATGCGTCATTGTTGAAGAAAAAATTGGGTCAAGATGTTCAAGTGGTAGCTCAATTGCCCCTTGTTAACCCAGAAGGCCGGTTATGTATAGAACCTATTGCAGTACTTGATAGAAGATTGATCCCTTAGAATCACCAAGCAATGACCTAGGTGCTCATCCAATGGTCCAGCATTCCAATTGAAGATGCTACTTGGGGAAGACTGGAGTGTGATCAACAGCCATTTGTGGATACAGACATTTAGGCGTACCACATTTTCTTTTTCAAAATAGAAAGAGTCGCCACTTAATTTTAAGGAAAAAATTTAAGAAACCGTTCTTTTTAAGGAAAACTAATCTTTTGCGAAACTAAAGATTAACTAGGTCTAGGGATTATGGAATGAAAGGGGAAGAAGCCCAGTGGGACTAAAACGTCTCCTCTCATCCTATCTCACGATAGGCCTCTACTCAACATCCTTATAATTAAATTAACAATTTAAATATGCCCTCAAATTATACATAGATATAGATATACATACCAAAAGCATGTCAAAAGGAGTGCAATATTGCTAATAGGAAAAAGGCATACAAAACCAAGTAGGTTCAAATAGCAAGCGAATGGTATGAAATTGAGAACGAGAAAACTTATCTGGGGTCCAGTTGTGATAGGGAAACGTGCAAATGCATGCAAAAATATAAAACCTAGGAAAAGGCCTCTAATTCACATAAACACATAAGGTATAGCCCTAACCTAAGGCATCACGCATGAAGTCATAAAATCAATAAAATCGATAATAATAAAATAAATCTAAAGGAAGAAGGAGCGACTCACCTTGGATGCGCTACAAAAAAAAGGTTAGTCCACATGGATGAACATAAATAATAATGATCCTCATAGATCTAACGAGAGGGGAGAATAACAAAGTCTTGAATTCTTTCCTATCAAGGAAGTCGTAATGCTTCTATGGACATACAAGTCTCAACGGGAAGATCCAAAGAGACCTTAACCTATAGCCAATGTAATGTCAACATAGAAGTGACATGATTTCAATGTGATTGAAAAGAATTCTTAACTAAATTCTATCGATTGCAATCCATCTCTATAATCTACATTCTAACACTCCTAAGATACAAGCATTTCTCCTAAACATGATAACAACGGATGCATAAGGATAGACAAGGCATGAGTCTTTTGATTTGAATCATCTAACCTCTGGATTTAAGTTCAATTATTCATAATCAAGACGCATTTCAAGCCTTAAGGAATTTAGAAGTCATTTGGATCCAAATTGGTAAGATTCAACAAATATGTCTCAAGATTTCAAGAATTACAGAGAAGAAACAAAATATTCAAAAATAGGAAACCAGTGGTTCCCATGGTTTGATCTGGATGATTTTCAAGTATAATGTACCTCTGTAAGTTTGGTTTCTAAATCAAAAGAAAAATCAAACATTACATGGTCCAATCTATGGGAATAGGATTTAGATTAGACATAACTCGAATTCTGTCAACTCTCTGTCCAGCAATCTTGTGAGATTTATTAAAAATAGAAATTTAATCTTAAACCCTTCAAATTTCTTGGATATCTTCACTAACTTATTATAGTCCATAGGAAAAATAATTTGAAACATAAATTACCTCATTAAGGTTCTGATCACTGTTCTGGAATTCTAGACAGAAAGTGACTATTTATAAAATCCATGATCAAACCATATAGACCACGTAATTGAGACATAACAAAAATTACAGTGGTAGATCTATGTGTTATGAACACATTATAATTAGTCTCATGCAAATCTAACAGACCATGATTTAATTAAAAATCCTTGATCACAGATTGTCATTAAAGTCGTCACTTCACCATAGATGAATTAATGTTCATGATTCAAAACCAAACTAGATCCATAATTCTAGAGAGAATCTAGACCAAGTATGATTAAAATTAACACAAAAGCACCTATGTATCATAGAAATCCATAGATTTAACCTTGAATAGATCTCATAAGAGAGCCTAGTAAGAGGTTCTAAGGTCTTACTCAATCCTATAAATGAATATAAACACTTGAGTTCAATAATCAAATCATGAGACCCACAAGATCTACATCAAATTCCTCTCCCAACTGCATGATCTTTGAGGATTAAGAACCCAAATTCCATAGAACTTGATGAAACATGAAGAGTTTCATAAGTTTCAAATTAATGAACCAAAACCATGAACATTGGCTTAGATCCATCAATTATTCATAGATATGACTTAGATCATCTCTAATTCTCATATGAACATGAAATCATAGAGAATCAAATGATCTAACCTCAAAATTTTCAATTGAACATTGAAGGTTCCATGAACTTCAAGAGAGTGAGAATAATGAATGAGAATAATGAAATACATAGATCTAATCAAATTCATGAAAATAATGAAAGAAAATAACCTCAATCCGTATGCAAATGAGGAATTACATAGAATTAAGGTATTAGAATCCATGGATTTTGTAGGTAATGTGTATTAATCCGCCACGTGGTGGTTACGCACATCACCAAAAGGGAAACGTATATCCAATGTCGTCATTACTTATATGTCCACATAGACTACTTACCTACTCACTTAAATCTCCAAGAGGGCCCCGCAACTCCACTACCTATAGCATCTCCAAGGAACAAGCCCATGATGATGGGAGGATGTCCCTAGGAAGCTGCAACTCCAATACTTGGGGAGACCCTCCTTAGGAAAGCTACAACCCCAATACTTGGGGGACCACAAAGGGCCAAGCCCAAGATAATGGAATGCCCTCTGTAGGAAGGGTGCAGCTCCAACACTTACGACGCCTCAAAGGGCTAAGCCCATGATGGGAAGCTCTCTCCATGAATCTCCAAGAAGGCCCACTGCTAAGTGTAATTCCAATACTTGGGGCCCTCCACCTCAAAAGGCTAAGCCTATGATAGGAGCCCCGGCCCTAGGGCCATGGCACTTTAGAGGGCCATACTCGTGGCAATCACAAGAGCCCATAATCAATACACAAACACACATATTCACACTTGGGTCAACCACCCTTAATCAGGAGTAGTACTGAAGGGTAGCCTGGCCCATTAGGATCTCGAGAGCTCATGGCTAGGTGGCTAGAGCCAAGGGCATCTCCCTAGCTCCCGCCTCTCAGGCAAAGCTAGGGTTAGTTCCAAAGAGCGCGCGCGCGCGAGAGAGAGAGAGAGAGAGAGAGAGAGAGAGAGAGAGAGAGAGAGAGAGAGAGAGAGAGACATGTGACCTTCACGTGCCCTGCAACCAAGCCTCGCAAACCAATTAGGGAGCCCCATGGCTATAAGACCAGCTAGGCCATTAACTTTCCTATTGCCTTATCACTTTAACCTTGCAGCACATTCTGCAGACCAATAGCATGATCTTGATACACTCCCTCACTTAAGCCTCTGCAACCAATAGCAAGCCACCCTTTCGTTAACATACCTGCAGCACCTGCTGCCTCACCTGCTAGTTACCAATGTCAGCTTTGCTTTTCTACATAACCCGTCATTGCTTGACCATCGCCTGGTCAAATCTCATATAATACCCCAACCACCACATTTAAGACCTTCACCCACCTTAAATAGAGGGACTTTTCCCATAGCTCCAATACATCACATTGGCAGCTCCTCTAGCAAGACCATAATCCCACACAACTCTTCTATAAATACCAGCCTCATTCAATACAACCCCAACCCGAATCAACCCCCAGCTTGTGCAATTAATCAAGTTCTCACACCCTCCTTACTATTTTATCCAAGCAACTCCTCCTAAACTTTTCAACCATTACTTCCATACCTTACCTACCATTCCTCCTCCACTCTCACTCGTACCTTAGTACTACTCCTCCTCCACCTTCACTCATACCTTACCTACCACTCCTCCTCCACCCTCACTCATATCTTAGTACCACTCCTCCTCCACCTTCACTCCTTCCATACCTTCCACTTATATCATCACCGTAGGACACCTACTGCTTCTCTCTTTCTTATTTGGAACTACCTTGGCTCTCACTCGAGCCACGTCCTCTCTGGGACCCATCTGACTATACTACTACTTTTCTATTATTTTACTATATCGTACACTCACTAGCCTGCCTGCGTGTTATACCTCTCTTTACACCTCATCCATACTAAAAAGAACTCACACAGATTTCAAGGAGACATTGGATGGTCTCTTGAAGTCAATGGAGAAGAGTATGAGAGAGTAAGAGGTAAATCAACCCAAATTTTGATGATTCAAATTAAAATCCTTTTAAAAACACAATTTACAGAGATTAGAAGATCATCCAAGCACAAAACAATAACAATTATGGAAGATTCAATCAAAATTCAAAGTGGTATATGAAGAAGGAGATGGAGAAGAGACTTTTTGAAAATGTGTAAAATTCTAGTTAATTCTATGAATTGTGATTGAATTATGTATAATAAGTATAGGAATAAGGATTTAACCTCTGGAAATGCTCAGAACTTGATTGATTTGGAGAGATTCAACCCGTACAAGCCTTCCTCTTCTTCTTCTTCCTTGAAGCTTCAAGGTCCTTTAATGGTGATTTGATGAATTGGGTAGAGTTTTTGTGGAGTTTTGGTATTTAGCTCTCTATATTTCTATAAGAACTCACTCAATTTCAAAATTCAGCTTCTCTCTCTAAAATTCAAGTATCATCTTCAAGATTCAAGTCTCATCCCCCAACAAATGAGAGAAAAATGAGTTTTTATAGACTTTCCTTCTCTTAGGGACTAAGATAAGGGTAGATAGGTCAATTTGAGGTGGTAGGAGCATGACTTGTATGACACAATAGTAGTAAACACATACACAAAAAGGGCATCGTTTGGTGCATTGGTTAGATCAAGGATTGAAAAGAAATCTTGGCTTAAAAATGCAAATTAGCCCAGAGGTGGTACTTAATGAAGATGAGATGGCACTCACTGAGTGTCGCAATGGCATTCACGGATTGCCGTTCGGGCACTCTGATTGCCACAGCACAGTAATTCAGCACTATTCACGGCAACTCATCACCTTAATTTCATTTCATGTCATTTAAGTAAATATTATCTATTTACTTAAGACAGTACTCCCCATTTGGATTCAATAAAAATATCTAAAAAATCAAATTCCTTAAGGAAGAAAGTCAACTCTCCCCCTGAAGGCAAAATTTATGATTTTCTGCATAGTTCTTCTTAAAGACCTTTCGATTTCTCAATATTCCCTTTCACTTAAAAATTCTTAAAAATCATATTTAGAATAAGGGAGCGTCAATGAACAATTATTGGGACTTTTCATCTTGAAATTCAAAAATTTTATGATTGCCCCCCCTTTGAACCGTTGACTTTTCTGGGGTTCATGCTGAATTTTTCTCCTTTTGAAAATGGTTTTAAGATGCTCCGAGAATGATGTCGTGTTTCTATATATGTTCAAAACTCATGGTCTACGAGATGACTGATAGATGGAAATTTGGTATTTTTTTGGATGAAAAGGGCAATTTTGGACCAAGATTCTTCTTAGAAGAGAGTCAGATTGCTTGTAAGAGTCTTGATTCCGACGACACAGATTCACATTGATCTCTAGAGGTAAATCTTCCTAAGTTTAATAGTTCGGTCAAAATTGGGGTATCTACACCATTTTTTAAACTTCTTTAATCCTTACGGACAAGAATTCTTTAAAGGAGGAGGTATTGTCATGCTGGAGCTTGGAAGATGATATTGTAGCCGTCAGATCATTCCATAGTCTGTTTTATCCATTGGATCAATTATAGCCATTATGTATCCTTGATTTGAATTATATAAACAAAACACTGTCGTTTTGGGTTAAGTAGTGTCATTTATTCTTGTAACAAACTGGACAGATGTCATGTTCTCATTGGATGATTAGTTAATGGTAGTTTGAGTTGTTAGTCGTTAGTTGAGAAGCTAAACAGAGTATTAGTGTACAAAGAATTGGCAAAGTGGTTATGAAATGAATTGATTGATTATCATTTTCTCTCTCTAGACATTCTCATTCTCTCTCTCTCTCCATTGTTCTTTCCCAATTTCTCTGAAACTCATCTTTTCTTTCTTCTGACTTCTGTAAATTCTTCTTTAAGTGATTAGTAAGGGTTAAGTCCTTACATATTGGAAGGGATGTCGTGTGCTACAGAACAGGATCCACGCCTATCCAAGTTGAGATCCAATTGCAAAAATAACTTCTCGATCTGATTCAGAATTACACACTTTAGTGATGTTCTTCCAATCCTTTCATAGTTTCACTAAACAATTTATTTTAGGGAATTTTAATCTAAGTCCTTTACAATAGATTTTTTTAGTATTAGGTCCAACTCGTTTTTTATTTTAGTCAAAGGTCCACATGTTAAAAAAATTATGAGAAATTTCATATAATGTTGTAAATAAGTGAATTAGTTACATGAAATTTCATATAAAAAAGTTATATGAAATTTCACATAACTTTTAAAATGTAAGAACTTGATCTGATTAACTTTCACTAGTCATGGGATTTGACCAAAATAAAAAAACAAGTTGCAGGGCCGGTCTTGACGTTTTAGGGGCCTTAGGTGAACAACTAAAAGTGGGCCCTTTACATATGTCACGACCCATCCCACTACGCGTGGAAATAGGACACGTGGCACGCCACCAAGGCTCATCCAGTTCCATTAAAGTCAAATAGCAGCGGAAAACATTATTAAGATTTATTAAATTCAGAGTTATAAAAAGTTTTTGGCCAATTGAATCCTTTCAAAAGAAAACAGTTTTGAAAACAGAGACCCAGTCGACTGATCGCAAGTCCAGTCGACTGGTGATCTCAAACAGTAAGGTTTCCAAATATAACAGCCCATCCAGTCGACTGTGTCGGAGACCCAGTCGACTGGTGCCTAAAATTTTTAGTCGACTGAAAAAGTCCAGTCGACTGGTGCCTTATCCAGCAGAATGTCATGGTCTGGGGCCCCATCCAGTCGACTGATTTCTCAACCCAGTCGACTGAACCTCAGACGAAATAAAGCAGTAACCAATTCAACACAGCGATCCAGTCGACTGGATCAAAAACCAGTCGACTGATTTCTATCAGCAACTCCCAAAACTGCAGCTTTCCCACTCCAGGTTCTTCCAATCTCAAACCAACATATAACCACTCTATTCCATCATTCAAAACATAACTACAAGAGCGTTTACTAGGAATTACAAGTACTAAATCTAAGTTCAGATTATATTACAACGTACTACTAATTCAAGGTTTTTATTACAAATTCGGAGTAGAACAAAATATAAACCATTGATTCCCCGGCATTCCACGGGCTCACTCCTCATGCTTTCTCTTGTCTTTCTTTTTACCTGCAATGGAGTACATCTCCACTGCTCAGCTATATGCTGAGCGTACAATTCTAAATGTATGCTTATATGACAGTTCGTGATTTAAGCATCTAAAACACATAGAAATAGTCTCTAGGGTGAGTGGTACGCATTCATCCGGTCGATGTCGTAGGAGGCCCACCTCTCCCACGCATCTCGTACACTGGTTGGGCCTTCCTCCATACCAGGTACCGTATCCTGGTTGGGCCCACCTCCAATCCAGACACTACCAAAATTCCAATTCCATCACAATCACAATCCTCAAGGTTCGAGGAGCTTACTCCGGATGAATTTGCACCAAACTCCCCTTTGACCCAAGTAGACACATAACATGCTCACATAAACAGTTATACGTGCTTTTTTTATAATTTCACGTGCATAATTAATTAACAGGCCTAACTAATACATAAATTTCGCCCGGATCCAAGAATATCAAAGTTGATGTTCAAAACATGAAAATCCATATATTTCATAGATCTAGAATTCATACCTCGTGCGATTCTCTTCATACTTTGAAGGATCGTCTAGGGAGCTAATTAATCGTTGGATTTCAAATTTAGGACGATTCCTACAAGTTTATACCTGTTTTTCCCAATTTCCTACAATTAAGATTTTTACAAAAATTGGCCAAACACGGCCTAAGTAGTATCAAAACGTAGGTCTTATCTCCACGAGTTCAAATCTTGAATCTGGAGAAAATCTGACGGACGAATGATTGTCGATCGGCGTCGCAAAGCCCGTTGGCTTAATCTCCCTTCTCTCTCCTCTCTCTAGATATTTTTGGCAAGTTTTGGATGAGAATGAATCTCATCCACTACTATATATATACAAACTTCTCGGAATTTGTGTTTACCTCCACGCAAGTTTCTCAAACTTCTAGTTAACCCATGAAACTTCACACACGTCCATTTTATAACTTTACGAGTGAAAACTATAAATTTCAAAAGTTTTCGACTGGGTTTCGTTTGGGTCTAAAATAACGTCCGAAAACTATATTCTGTGGAATCTCTACCCAACCTACCTTTTTAATTAACGTATCACTCACGTTCTCACCGTAGTTCTCAAAATTTTAACAAACAATACCGAAAATACCAGAAATTATACTACACAGGTATAATTCACTATTCACAAAATACCATATAAGTCAAATAACATTTAATTCATATAAATGTCATTTACTCATGCTCATGCCATATGAACTACCATGTTCCCGTGTCCTCACTGATACCTTACCGTTGACCCACAGTCAACCTCAACTCAAATTATTAATAACATTAATAATCTCAAAAATCTCAAATGATGCATTTTCAAAATCATAAATTTCTGGAACGAGTGTGACAACTCTCCCCTCCAAAAAGGAAGTTTGTCCCCAAACTTTACCTCATGCGTCGAATAAGTACGGATACTCATTCTTCATGTCTTCCTCACTTTCCCACGTAGTCTCTTCCACCGTGTGACTATGCCACAATACTTTTACCATTGGAATCGTCTTGGTTCTCAAGACTTGTTCCTTTCGATCTAGAATCTCGACCGGTTATTCCACATAAGTCAAGTCTCCCTAAATTTGTAGCGGTTCAGGTACAATGATCTTACTCGTATCAGTCATACACCGTCTCAACATCGATACGTGAAATACGTTATGCACATGTTCCAACTCCGATGACAAGGCCAATCGATAAGCCACTGGCCCTACTCTTTCTAGAATCTCAAAAGGTCCTATGAATCTTGGATTGAGCTTTCCCCTCTTTCCAAATCGGACAATGCCTTTCGAAGGCGATACTCATAAGTAAACAAAGTCACCTACTTCGAACGTCATCGGTCGCCGTTTTGAGTCTGCATAACTCTTATATCGGCTCTGAGCTACCTTAAGTCGCTCCTAAATCAACTTTACCTTCTCAGTAGTCACATGTATTAACTCAGGTCCTAACAACTTTCTTTCTCCCACCTCGGTCCAACAAATTGGCGATCGACACTTACGGCCATACAAAGCTTCATATGGTGCCATACCAATACTTGACTGAAATCCGTTGTTATACGCAAATTCAATTAACGACAAATGGTGCTCCCAATCACTCCCAAAGTCTAACACACACAATCTCAACATATCTTCCAAGGTCTGAATCGTACGCTCTGACTGTCCATCGGTCTGAGGATGAAATGCGGTACTGAAACTTAACTTCGTACCCATAGCCTTTTGCAAACTACCCCAAAACTTTAACGTAAAACTACTATCACGATCTGATACAATCACAGCTGGGACTCCATGTAGTCTTATAATCTCTTTCACATACAATTCCGCTAATTTGGACGGCTTAGTCGTCTTAATTGGTAGAAAATGAGTTGACTTGGTTAATCGGTCGACTATAACCCAAATCTTATCATTCTTGTTACGCGATCGCGGAAATCCAGAAACAAAGTCCATCGTGATCTCGTCCCACTTCCATTCCGACACTGGCAATGGCTGTAGTAACCCACGGGTACTTGTTTCTCTGCTTTGACCTGTTGACATGCTGAACATTCAGATACAAACTTAGCAACTTCATGCTTCATACCCTTCCACCAAAAGTTTTCCCTCAGGTTTCTGTACATCTTATTACTTCTCGGGTGCACTGAAAATTTCGTACTATGAGCTTCTTCTAGAATCTTCTCTTTCAAGTCTTTCACATTCGGTACACATAATCGATTTTCTAGTTTCAACGTCCCTCGTTCTAATACAAACCCAGGTCGTCTCCCCAAAGATATCTCGTCCCTCATTTTGCTCAAATATACATCATTAAATTATTCCTCCTTGATCTCATCGATAATATCTGGGTGTGCAATGATCGCCATCATTAAGCCATCATTGGTTCCTGGAATCACATTCAACTCTAAGCGTTCTATCTCTTTTACCAATTCTTTTTGTTGTGTTAGCTCATCGGCTAAATTCCTCGGTGTCTTCCGGCTTAATGCATCGGCCACTACATTTGCCTTTCCCGGATGGTACTCAATCGAAAGATCGTAATCATTTATCAATTCCAACCATCTTCTCTGTCTCATATTCAAATCCCTCTGAGTAAAAATGTACTTCAAACTCTTGTGGTCGGTGAAAATCTCACATTTCTCTCCATACAGATAGTGTCTCCAAATTTTTAAAGCATGAATTACTGCGGCTAACTCAAGATCATGGGTCGGTAGTTAATCTCATGTGTCTTTAACTGCCTAGAAGCATATGCAATTACTTTACCGCCTTGCATAAGCACACATCCCAACCCTTTATGTGAAGCATCACTATAGATTACAAATCCTTCGGTTCCGGATGGTATTATCAGAATAGGTGCTCTCGTTAGTCGTGCTTTCAATTCTTGAAAACTGTCTTCACATTCCTGACTCCATTCAAATGTAATTCCTTTCCTCATCAACCTTGTCATAGGTAAAGAAATCTTTGAGAAATGTTCAATAAAACGGCGGTAGTATCCCACTAATCCCAAGAAACTTCGAATTTCAGATACGGATGTCGGCCTCTGCCAATTAGATACAGCTTCTACTTTGTGAGGATCAACTGAAACTCCATTCTTGTCAATCACGTGACCAAGAAAAGTAATACTATATAACACCCGCATTTGTGTTATTGCATTTCATTGCATTTGTCATGCATAATGATGTGAGGTGTTGTGCATTTTGGCACATGTTTGAGTGAGTTTTGACTCACGAGTTGATTTGGGTGTCTGTATTAGAAAACCCTTTGAAACTGTTGTGATTGAGGATTTATTGTTTGTGAAGTCTCTCCGAGTATGAGACGGTCACTGAGGAACACTTTAAATGTTTATTTGGAAATAAATGTTTACCTGTGTATTTCAATATCTGTATTATTTTCTGTTTTAGAATTTATTTCTGTTGTTAGATATAGTATCCCGGTGAGGACGAATGAACACGCTATTAATTTGGTAGGCTAATTAGCAACTTCGGAAACGTCATATAGAAATTCGCGTTTTAGCGACCAAACGAAACTTAGTCGAAAACTTTTATAATTTTGAGGTTTCACTCGTAAAGCTATGAATAAGCTGTATAGAAAGTTTCAGAGACTGATTAGGAGTTTGGAAAACTCGTGGGGAGGTAAACGTAAATTCCCAATAGTCTTGCCTATATATAGGAAGTGATGACTTTAGGTTTTTCATAAGTTCTTGACCTAATTCCAAAAGGAGGCCAAAACGGGGCTAGAGGGAGATTTAGTTGCTTCAAGCTTTGCGACGCCAAACGACGACCTTCCGTTAGTTTGTTTTCTCCCAGATTTCATATTCGAGCTCCTCGAGGTAAGAGCTTCGTTTTGATACCTATTAGGGCCTGTTTGGCTAAGTTTTCCGAAAAGTTATTTTCTACAATTTTTCATAAAAGTTGATAAATGGAATTCTGATCCATAGGAATTTTACTAGACGGACTTCTGCACGTTCTTTGTGCACGGGTTTTCTTCAGATTGAATTATAGGAGCGTTATTCGGAGGTGAGTGATTCAACTATGTTTTTGGAATGATTTCTTGACATGTATTCATGTTTTGTGTGAATAGCATGTATTAATTCTTAGAGATATATTGTGTAGTTCATATTGGGCATTTATATTGATAAGTAGGCTCAATAGCACGGTGATATGTTTTGATTACCGCGAGCATGGTGATATGTATTTGAGCATGTTAAGTTGCTTATGTGGGTCAGAAGGAGCACGTGGTCACCGTGCCATTTTGTGGAGCCGATTTAGGCATTAAGGTCGCACGATTGAAGAGAAGAATCGTGGGTCTTACCCTTTCGCGTGGACTTATTGGCGAGGAGTCGCGGATTGGGAGTATGGACGGGCACGTAAGTCTCCGGCGACTAGTATGAAATGTAGAGATGTGAATGCGGACATGTTTATCATTCATGTGCATATGTTATTTTATTCACTAAGCATTAGCTTAAACAAATCGAAATATCTGTGGTTATTCAAATAACCATTTCAGGTGTTAATGCTAGCGAGGAATCACAGAAGTGAGTACGTGGGTTGGGAGTTCTTTTGGAAGGCAACTTGAATGTTAACCTTGTAGTTTTGGGACAATAGGATGTTGTAATAAGAATTTTTATTGTTTTAACTTATGTTTAACTTCGTATGATAGAATGGATTTCAAATCGTTGTAATAGTTAGTGACATGTTGTAATCCTGCTTTAGAAATGTTTTAATACAGCTAAGATTACTTTGGATTGAGTTTGGATTGAGTGGTTGATCATTGGTGAAAGTTATGAAGCTTTTAAAACTTGAAATTCTGCAATTGGGCTGCTGCCAGGGGAGCAGTCGACTGGTCCTGTGTTCAGTCGACTGAACCCCTGTGCCTGCTAGCTACTGCTTGTTAATATAGTAAAAGCAGTCGACTGGGCCCTGCCTCAGTCGACTGGACCTCTGTAGGATAATGTGTTCTTTTTTATTCTGCTTGATTCAGTCGACTGGTCCCTGATTCAGTCGACTGAAAGCTGGAGACCCCAGTCGACTGACCCTAGTCAGTCGACTGGAATTGCTATTAAATCCTTTGAAAACTCCCTGCCTTCTTCATTCGACGGAGAAGTCGACTGAGCAGTCGACTGAACCTCTGGGTTCAAATGTGTTTTGTTTTCCACTGCGTGTGTTCTTCAAACTAAATTTTTGGGAACGTTAATGAATTGGTTTAGCCTCGGTGGCGTGCCACGGGCTCCGATTCTGCTATTGTGGGACCAGGCTGTGACATTTAGTGGTATCAGAGCATAAGTTTAGAGCCTTGGGAACGTTCGATGACGAGTGGAGTGTTGAGTGAATTTTCACATGTTCTATTTTGCATCCATACATATTAGAGATGTTTGATGCATATGGTATGTTGTCATACATACATGATTATGTTATTGTCATACATGCATAGTATTTATGCATTTGTGAATCGGTTGAATCATACGGATGTGGAACTGTATGATGAGATGACGTTATCATGAGTTATAATAGACCGTGAGTTGTGGCAAGAGGGAAAGATGATATTTTGGTAGTGATGAACAGTGAAATTTCTAAGTGAAAATAAAATAGTTTTATCGAATCGGTGGATGTTTTCAACGATAGTGACGAGTGTCCTTTGAGGGATCTAACCGAGAGCGGAGTTTGAATAGTGAACGTTATAGGAGATTTATTTATTTTTATTTTTGCATAGTCCACATAGAAAATGAAGGAAATTGTTCATAGTGAAGTTTTGGGATTGAGATTAATGGGTAAGAGTTCTGTTTCAGACATTGGTTAATCATTATGATGTAAGAGAATAAGGATGAACAGTTGGGGTTTGTGATAGAAAGATAGTCTAGCAATATGTATTGCTAGCGTATGGGGTCGGTGAGGAATCTCTCACCTTATCTTACGGTGTAACCTCCGGTGTGATCGTATGGATTATCTTATGGCTTTATCTTATACGGTGTATTGGGTAGTTGAAGAATCTTCAACTTATTGTGCGGTATATGGGATGATTGGATGGTTGAGGAATCTCTCAACCTATCTTACGGTATATATTGGATGGTTGAGGAATCTCTCAACCTATCTAGTGGTATGTATTGGAATTGGGAAATGTCTCAACGAGTTATGAGTATTGTGGTTGTTGAGGAATCTCTCAACTGAACCTGGTTTCGAATATTCGTGATACCATGGTGTATTCAGATGTAGTATAAAGGTTAGTAAGAAAAGCTACCAGATTGATTGTATAAGTGGGAAGTGGTATTTAAGGATTAACCTAGGATGAAGGATCAAAAATGGAAATGATAGAGTACACTTTGACGGTTTGAGACTACGGTTAGTAGAAGTAACGAGTTTCAGTCAAGTATCAAAAATGGCATAGTATGAAGCGTGATATGGGCATAAGTGTCAAGCGTTGATTTGTGGGATCGAGGTGGAGGAAAGAAAGTTGCTAAGACCTAAGATGATACAGTTGACTACGGTAAGGGTAAAGCTAATCCAGGAGTGATTTTTAGAGGAGGCTCACCGTACTAAATATTCAGTTTATCCGGGGAGTGAAAGATGTACCGGAATTTGCGAGAAAAAAACGTCTGGTGGAGAAGTATGAAGCGAGTAGTTGCCAAGTTTGTGTCCGAGTGTTCAGCATGTTAGCAAGTCAAGTCAGAGAGACAAGTACCTACGGGGCTATTACAACTATACCAGTGTCAGAGTGAAGTGCGATGGGATCATGATGGATTTTGTTTCAGGATTTCCATGATCGTTTAATCAGAATGATAAGATTTGGGTTACGGTGGATAAATGGACAAAATCAGTGCATTACCTACCGATCAATGCGACTAAACCTTCAAGGTTGGCGGAATTGTATGTGAAAGGGGTTGTAAGACTACACGGAGTTCCAATAGTGATTATATCGAATCGTGATAGTAGTTTACATTGAGGTTTTGGGAAGTCTATAGGAAGCCACGGATACTAAACTGAGTTTCAGTACTACATTTCATCCTCAGATCGACGGACAGTCAGAACGAACGATTCAGACATTGGAAGACCTGCTTAGACTTTGCGTACTAGACTTTGGGTAAGTCAATATAGATTGAGAGGAGGAAATATAAATTGGAAAGATGAAGTTTTAATGAGTAAGTGAACAGAACCGGTAAGAATGGGAGGAAGACATGGTATTACGTTGAGTACATTATCGAATATGATAGTAGAAATATAAAATGGTTGGAGGATAATGGTGGATGCAATGAAATACGATCTCAGTGTCCTGGATTCCAACAAGGTTGGAGAGTTTTGAGACTGTCGAAGTCCACCCTAAGAAAATTTTAAAGTGTTTAAAATATTTTAAAATAAAACTTTCGTTGAGTAAGAAAATTTGTTTTAAATACTTGTGATTAGGTATCAAGTAGACCTTGGAAGACGGTATCGTGGAAAAATATGGTATGCTTAGTGCTTGGGACGTAATAGTGGTTGTCAAACGAATGAGTCCAATATGGGCAGATTCTGAACTTAAGAATTCTAAAGGAGTTGGTGAAATGTCGTGTACCTAAATTTGGCTAATTGGAAGTTATGACTTTAAAGGAGTGGTCGTGAGTATTGTTCCAAAGGGAGCTCGACTTCGATTTAAGTATTGGAGTAACCTGAGGTAATGAATGATTTGAGGCTTTGATCAATCAAGAACTTGATGAGATCCATAAAGTGTGAAGAACTTGAAAGATGACCGTTAGGAATCAGTTGGCATTGGTGACCGGAGTGAGAAATTTACCTTGGGGTATTGTCGTGAAAGGTATGTAAATTGGAAGTCGATATGGAAATTATTGAAAACAGTGAGGCTATAATACTTTGTGGGAAGATTTAATTACCGGTTTATCCTCAGATTATATGTGGGGATTGTATTAATGCTGTGAGCAATGGGTTATTCAGGAATAATGGATTGGAGACCCGGATAGCATAAATAAAGGACTAGAAAGTTAAATGGGAAATTGAGGCAGATTCAACTACGGTTATGAAACATTGAATGTCGGAATGAGGTATGGTGCCTTGAGATGTTATACGAAGAATATACGCTTAGTGTGAATGGTTGTTAGGAACTCAGTGAGAATTGAGGTACAGAAGTATGATCGATATGGACTTGTGCAAAGGTGAAAGTGAAACACCAGAGACGTATAGAGTTGTAAACTACGTAAATGGTAGAGGTCTACCTAGACGGATAGACTAAAGAATAGTATACAAGTAGGGTATGGGATGAAAATGAATTACATTGCAGTTGAGATCTCCGGCAGAAAAATAATTGACTCAAGATGTGTGTATGTTATATAAATAAAATGGATTGTGAATGGTCAAGGGTTGAGACAGGAACAAAATATGTTCTGAGCATGGGAATAAGTGTTGATGAACTCTATGGTAGGTATATGACTGAGTAAGCCAATTTTGATTTACAATGTTATTCGTTATGATGAATATTGGGAGTAATTGTGTTGAGAAGGAGATGAAGTGTTATGTGTAATTTTAAATCTATTTGTTTTAAAAGAACAACATGAAAGAAATGTGTTTGACTTTGATGAAAATTCTAAATCAAAACTGTTAGGTATGATCTTCTATTTCAATCGGCAGTAGTTCGGGTGCAGACTTTGGAGAGCTAAATGATGAATATGTTTGACCTCATTGTGGGTGATTTGGGACGTTATGTAAGCTCGAAATCTGAATGGAGGCACGTATGATTGGAAGTATAGTACGAGATTGGTTAAATTGAACGGAATGATAAGAACTTGGGAGTCGTTTGAAATGCGTTATAGCGCTACAAGTGGTTTGGTGATTAGCAGAGTAAGAGATTAAATCTATAGTATGTGAAACCATTGATTGAAGCATTGACTTATCAACGGGGTATATATGCGTGATAGTACTCAGTTGTGGTTCACTTCGGGATGAAGAATCGTGTATAGATGTTAACCAGTTGAGACGTAATGTCAACGACTTTTAGTCAACAAGAAAGATAGGTGAAGGGAGATGCGTTACTTCCTTCATTTTGGTGATTGGGATATAACCTTTGGGTTTCGAACAGCATATGTGATAAGTACGATAAAAGGATATGTAAGTGGACGTGGTGACGTCGTGATGTGATTTAGTGTCAGGTTTGACTATTGAGTAAGTTCTACTCAGGTATCGATGTTCTCATTTATCGAGATGCTTCGGGGTATTGCTAGGATTCTGTTTGAATCTTCCATCAGATTGAGGCGGGGACTCTGAGGATTTATTTTCCTTAAAAGCCTGAGGATTTATTTTCCTCATGAGATTGTGTCATCTCAGTGAAGGAGATTGTGTATGTGGCAAATGTTGGAAGTACTTGCGTGAAGTCTTAGTGACTTGAGAAGATGAGATGCGTACTCAGTATCCGCACCTTTTTGAGACATGAGGTACAAGTTTGGGGACAAACTTCTTTTAAGGGGGAGAGTATTATAACACCCGCATTTGTGTTATTGCATTTCATTGCATTTGTCATGCATAATGATGTGAGGTGTTGTGCATTTTGGCACGTGTTTGAGTGAGTTTTGACTCACGAGTTGATTTGGGTGTCTGTATTAGAGAACCCTTTGAAACTGTTGTGATTGAGGATTTATTGTTTGTGAAGTCTCTCCGAGTATGAGACGGTCACTGAGGAACACTTTAAATGTTTATTTGGAAATAAATATTTACCTGTGTATTTCAATATCTGTATTATTTTCTGTTTTAGAATTTATTTCTGTTGTTAGATATAGTATCCTGGTGAGGACGAATGAACACGCTATTAATTTGGTAGGCTAATTAGCAACTTCGGAAACGTCATGTAGAAATTCGCGTTTTAGCGACCAAACGAAACTTAGTCGAAAACTTTTATAATTTTGAGGTTTCACTCGTAAAGCTATGAATAAGCTGTATAGAAAGTTTCAGAGACTGATTAGGAGTTTGGAAAACTCGTGGGGAGGTAAACGTAAATTCCCAATAGTCTTGCCTATATATAGGAAGTGATGACTTTAGGTTTTTCATAAGTTCGTGACCTAATTCCAAAAGGAGGCCAAAACGGGGCTAGAGGGAGATTTAGTTGCTTCAAGCTTTGCGACGCCAAACGACGACCTTCCGTCAGTTTGTTTTCTCCCAGATTTCATATTCGAGCTCCTCGAGGTAAGAGCTTCGTTTTGATACCTATTAGGGCCTGTTTGTCTAAGTTTTTTGAAAAGTTATTTTCTAGAATTTTTCATAAAAGTTGATAAATGGAATTCTGATCCATAGGAATTTTACTAGACGGACTTCTGCACGTTCTTTGTGCACGGGTTTTCTTCAGATTGAATTATAGGAGCGTTATTCGGAGGTGAGTGATTCAACTATGTTTTTGGAATGATTTCTTGACATGTATTCATGTTTTGTGTGAATAGTATGTTTTAATTCTTAGAGATATATTGTGTAATTCATATTGGGCATTTATATTGATAAGTAGGCTCAATAGCACGGTGATATGTTTTGATTACCGCGAGCATGGTGATATGTATTTGAGCATGTTAAGTTGCTTATGTGGGTCAGAAGGAGCACGTGGTCACCGTACCATTTTGTGGAGCCGATTTAGGCATTAAGGTCGCACGATTGAAGAGAAGAATCGTGGGTCTTACCCTTTCGCGTGGACTTATTGGCGAGGAGTCGCGGATTAGGAGTATGGACGGGCACGTGAGTCTCCGGCGACTAGTATGAAATGTAGAGATGTGAATGCGGACATGTTTATCATTCATGTGCATATGTTGTTTTATTCACTAAGCATTAGCTTAAACAAATCGAAATATCTGTGGTTATTCAAATAACCATTTCAGGTGTTAATGCTAGCGAAGAATCACAGAAGTGAGTACGTGGGTTGGGAGTTCTTTTGGAAGGCAACTTGAATGTTAACCTTGTAGTTTTGGGACAATAGGATGTTGTAATAAGAATTTTTATTGTTTTAACTTATGTTTAACTTCGTATGATAGAATGGATTTCAAATCGTTGTAATAGTTAGTGACATGTTGTAATCCTGCTTTAGAAATGTTTTAATACAGCTAAGATTACTTTGGATTGAGTGGTTGATCATTGGTGAAAGTTATGAAGCTTTTAAAACTTGAAATTCTGCAATTGGGCTGCTGCCAGGGGAGCAGTCGACTGGTCCTGTGTTCAGTCGACTGAACCCCTGTGCCTGCTAGCTACTGCTTGTTAATATAGTAAAAGCAGTTGACTGGGCCCTGCCTCAGTCGACTGGACCTCTGTAGGATAATGTGTTTTTTTTATTCTGCTTGATTCAGTCGACTGAAAGCTGGAGACCCCAGTCGACTGACCCTAGTCTCAGTCGACTAGAATTGCTATTAAACCCTTTGAAAACTCCCTGCCTTCTTCAGTCGACGGAGAAGTCGACTGAGCAGTCGACTGAACCTCTGGGTTCAAATGTGTTTTGTTTTCCGCTGCGTGTGTTCTTCAAACTAAATTTTTGGGAATGTTAATGAATTGGTTTAGCCTCGGTGGCGTGCCACGGGCTCCGGTTCCGCTATTGTGGGACCGGGCTGTGACATACTAGATAACCAAAATTCGCATTTCTTGAATTTACCAAACAGTTGCTTCTCTCGTAATCTCTGAAGTATTAGTCTCAAGTGATTCTCATGTCCTATCTCACTCGGTGAATAGATAAGAATGTCATCGATGAACACTATCACAAAGTCATCCAAATAATCCTTGAATACTCGATTCATAAGATCCATGAACAGGGCTGGTCCATTCGTAACCCCAAACGGCATAACTAAGAACTCATAGTAGCCATAATGCGTTCTGAAAGCAGTTTTCTCAACGTCTTCGGCCTTCACCTTCAACTGATGGTAACCTGATCTCAAATCTATCTTCGAAAACACTTGTGCCCCTCGAAGTTGATCAAATAAGTCATCAATTCTGGGTAATGGGTACTTGTTCTTAATCGTCAACTTGTTCAGTTCCCGGTAATCAACACACATACGCATTGAACCGTCTTTCTTCTTTACAAACAACACTGGAGCTCCCCACGACGATACACTTGGTCGAATGAAACCCTTGTTAAGTAGCTCTTGTAGTTGAATTTTCAGCTCCTTCAATTCTACTGGTGCCATTCTATACGGTGCTTTTGATACGGGTCTTGAGTCGGGTATAACCTCAATAGTGAACTCGACCTCTCTCTCAATAAGAACATCTGGTAGGTCATTAGGAAATACATCGGGATATTCTCGCACTATCGGAATGTCTTCTACTTTTAATTCGGTCACCGAGACATCAATCACTGAACATAGAAATCCCTGACATCCCTTTTTCAACAACTTTCCCGCTCGGATAGCTGAAATCAAATACGGCGGCGGTGTAACCCCACTCCCTTGAAAGCAAAAGTTCCCATGCACCGGTGATCGAAAATTAACGTCCTTCCGTTTACAGTCTATGGTGGCTTGGTTAAGGGCTAACCAATCCATCCCCAATATCACATCAAAATGGTTTACCACAATCGGTATAAGGTCTACGATCATTAATTTCTCGCCTAGTTTGATCTTACAGTTCTTATATATAGTAGATGTCACTACCGGTTTACTAAGCGGCACGGTAATGGATAAATCATATCCTAGTGGCACGGACTTAACATTCAAATGGTCAACAAAGTTATAAGATACAAACGAATGCGTAGATCCCGAATCAACGAGTATGCGTGCTAAGTGCGAACATACAAGTACCATACCTGAGACCACTGTATTAGTAGTAGCCACGTCTCCAGGGTTCATCGGAATGATCTTCCCTAACGTTGTTCCGTCCTTTGTCCTCCGTCACTAGACTGCTTAGGCTTCGAACCACTAGAAGCCATAGAACTTGCCCCTTGTTGAGAACGCTTCTTTGGGCAATCCTTCGCTTGGTGTCCTAAGGTACCACAATCAAAGCACTTGAGTTGCGGGTAGGTCGCAGAACTCACACTGTTTCCCCCTGTAGACCTGTTCTGAAAGTTGGTCAGAAAACATTGACCAGTGTGTGGTCGGTTGCAAAGCGGACACAACGGTATGTTACTTGGTACTCTCCTGGAATCATTAAAACCAGAACTAGAGCCTCGTGAAAACGACTTCTTAAACGATCCCCCCTGACTTCGGTCACCACCCTCATGACTTCGCTTCCCTTGGTGATTTTGTCTCGATCTCTCTATTCCACTTTCAGCTACAAGCGCCGTCTGCTGTACTGCTGCAACAATCGAATGCTCGTAGGTCTCTACTCTCAACCGGATATTATCCCTTAAACCCTCTTCAAATTTTCTTGCCCTATCTTCCTCTTCGGGCACTGAACCCTTACCAAACCTCAACAACGCGTTGTACTTGGAAGTATACTCCGTTACAGTCATGTCTCCTTGCTTGAGGTTATCAAACTCTCGCTTCTTTGCATTGTAGGCTGCTCGCGGAAAGAATCGGCGATTGAATTCTGTCTTAAACCCTTCCCAAGTAATCGGTGTTCCTTGATCTAAAACGTTTACCCACCAGTTCTGAGCTTCACCCCTCAGTACGTCACTTGCGTTCTCAATCTTCTCCCTATCTGACATCGGAATAGATCGGAAAATCCTCTCCATGTCCATAATCCAGTGCTCTGCGAGCGTTGAGTCGGGTGTCCCAAGAAATTCCATTAGTTTCTTTCGAGCAAACTGTTCAGATATTGATCTCATACCCCTATTTTCGGGTGCATGTACTACAGTTATTGGTTCCACTTCAATGTGGGGTGTGGGAGGCAGTCGCTCCGCTATATTCCGTATCATTTCCCCCATATTCCCCATCATCTCTGCCATTTCATTCATACGTCGAGTATGGGGTGATAACTCTCGGTCATCCATGATTACAATCCTGTAGTTCTCAATGCATAAACACTATGCATGTACAACAATAACAATAGCAATAGCATGTATGTAAAATAACATACATATGCATCAAACATCTCCAATATATATGGATGCAATCTAGAACAAGTGGCAATTCACTCAACACTCCTCTCGTCGTCGAACGTTCCCACTAAAATGTCACGACCCATCTCACTACGCGTGGAAATAGGACACGTGGCACGCCACCAAGGCTCATCCAGTTCCATTAAAGTCAAATAGCAGCGGAAAACATTATTAAGATTTATTAAATTTAGAGTTATAAAAAGTTTTTGGCCAATTGAATCCTTTCAAAAGAAAACAGTTTTGAAAACAGAGACCCAGTCGACTGATCGCAAGTCCGGTCGACTGGTGATCTCAAACAGTAAGGTTTCCAAACATAACAGCCCATCCAGTCGACTGTGTCAGGGACCTAGTCGACTGGTGCCTAAAATTTTCAGTCGACTGGTACCTTATCCAGCAGAATGTCATGGTCTGGGGCCCCATCCAGTCGACTGATTTCTCAACCCAGTCGACTAAACCTCAGACGAAACAAAGCAGTAACCAATTCAACACAGCGATCCAGTCGACTGGATAAAAAACCAGTCGACTGATTTCTATCAGCAACTCCCAAAACTACAGCTTTCCCACTCCAGGTTCTTCCAATCTCAAACCAACATATAACCACTCTATTCCATCATTCAAAACATAACTACAAGAGCGTTTACTAGGAATTACAAGTACTAAATCTAAGTTCAGATTATATTACAACGTACTACTAATTCAAGGTTTTTATTACAAGTTCGGAGTAGAACAAAATATAAACCATTGATTCCCCGGCATTCCACGGCCTCACTCCTCATACTTTCTCTTGTCTTTCTTTTTACCTGCAATGGAGTACATCTCCACTGCTCAGCTATATGCTGAGCGTACAATTCTAAATGTATGCTTATATGACAGTTCATGATTTAAGCATCTAAAACACATAGAAATAGTCTCTAGGGTGAGTGGTACGCATTCATCCGGTCGATGTCGTAGGAGGCCCACCTCTCCCACGCATCTCGTACACTGGTTGGGCCTTCCTCCATACCAGGTACCGTGTCCTGGTTGGGCCCACCTCCAATCCAGACACTACCAAAATTCCAATTCCATCACAATCACAATCCTCAAGGTTCGAGGAGCTTACTCCGGATGAATTTGCACCAAACTCCCCTTTGACCCAAGTAGACACATAACATGCTCACATAAACAGTTATACGTGCTTTTTATATAATTTCACGTGCATAATTAATTAACGGGCCTAACTAATACATAAATTTCGCCCGGATCCAAGAATATCAAAGTTGATGTTCAAAACATGAAAATCCATATATTTCATAGATCTAGAATTCATACCTCGTGCGATTCTCTTCAAACTTTGAAGGATTGTCTAGGGAGCTAATTAATCGTTGGATTTCAATTTTAGGACGATTCCTACAAGTTTATACCTGTTTTTCCCAAATTCCTACAATTAAGATTTTTACAAAAATTGGCCAAACACGGCCTAAGTAGTATCAAAACGTAGGTCTTACCTCCACGAGTTCAAATCTTGAATCTGGAGAAAATCTGACGGACGAATGATCGTCGATCGGCGTCGCAAAGCCCGTTGGCTCAATCTCCCTTCTCTCTCCTCTCTCTAGATATTTTTGGCAAGTTTTGGATGAGAATTAATCTCATCCACTACTATATATATACAAACTTCTCGAAATTTGTGTTTACCTCCCCGCAAGTTTCTCAAACTTCTATGAATTAATCTCATCCACTACTATATATATACAAACTTCTCGAAATTTGTGTTTACCTCCCCGCAAGTTTCTCAAACTTCTAGTTAACCCATGAAACTTCACACACGTCCATTTTATAACTTTACGAGTGAAAACTATAAATTTCAAAAGTTTTCGACTAGGTTTCGTTTGGGTCCAAAATAACGTCCGAAAACTATATTCTGTGGAATCTCTACCCAACCTACCTTTTTAATTAACGTATCAATCACGTTCTCACCGCAGTTCTCAAAATTTTAACAAATAATACCGAAAATACCAGAAATTATACTACACAGGTATAATTCACTATTCACAAAATACCATATAAGTCAAATAACATTTAAATCATATAAATGCCATTTACTCATGCTCATGTCATATGAACTACCATGTTCCCGTGTCCTCACTGACACCTTACCGTTGACCCACAGTCAACCTCAACTCAAATTATTAATAACATTAATAATCTCAAAAATCTCAAATGATGCATTTTCAAAATCATAAATTTCTGGAACGGGTGTGACAACATACTACTATGAACTAATTACCATAAGATACCAACAACAGGGGCGGACTCATGATTTTTGGTCGAGGCCGGGGTCTAGACCATACGGAGGTTTTGGGGCAACGCTCCTGAGGCAAAAAAAATTTGAGTCTACCTATACATAATTATGTGCAAAGCTGTAGAATTGTAAGTTTAGATCATGTAACACCCCTAATTTGATTAAATCATGTAAGTTTAGACGACCTATTTCTAAAACTTGTAAAATATTAATAAAACCCAACATGGATGGCTCTGTAACTCTGTTAGGTTTTTTTTGTTTTTTTGAGTCAAAAGAGGGCCCTCTATTTGTGTTAGAGAGAGAGAGAGAGAGAGAGAGAGAGAGAGAGAGAGAATGTAGAGAGAATGTGTCTTGAGCTAAGGCTGTCAATTGACTAAATTTTATTTCTATTTTTTTAAGAAACGAAGAAGAAGGGCTTGTAGGTTGGGTTATTAATATGAATAATGGTACTCACTTTTCCAACCAGACCCTAAATCACATCCTATGCTTGAAATACATGTACCATGTGTTGTTTGAATTTTTCACACTTTTCTGTGCACCACTTACACAACACAGGGTACTTGCATTTAAAGCAATGATGTGATTTGGGGTGTGGTTGAAAGAGTGGGTGTAGCATTATTGAATTAATATGGGCAATGGTACTATAGTACTAGGTGTTGGGGGCCCTAAAAGTTTGTTCATTAGTGGGGGCTTTAGGCCTACGCATACAATCAATAGAGCAAGGGCCGGCCCTAATAAGTTGTCATTTAAACTTAATAAGTCTAAAAAGAGAGACTTTTTACTAAATTTCTATTTATTTTAATCTTCTAATTGAAATACTATTTCTTGCTACAAAGCAATATGTATGTGTTGTATATATATATATATATGTAGATTTATCTATGTATGTATATTCTGGTAGAGTAATTCTTTGATGACAACATTCATACAACTTTCATACAAGCTCCTAAATAGATTTGTCTATCTCTCTCCTGTGATGTCACTGGATCCCACAGTGACACAGGAGAGAGATAGACACATCTTTTAAGAGGTTGTGTGAAAGTTGTATGAAAGTTGTATCCCAAGAATTACCCATTCTGGTACTTAGAAGATACAACTTTTAAAATCACACTTGATTTAAGAGAATTTTTTTTTCTTTATATATATATTCTCAATAATTGGGGATTAATCCAATTTAAATGCTCGAATAATTATGGACGGACTGGTCCCTTATGCCATGTCATTATTTTATACTTTGACTAATATCTGGGGCACTAATAAATTCTACTAACACTTACACTCATACTCTATCTCTCTCCTAGTGGCACTGTGGGATCCGCAGTGGACCCAAAGTGCCACTATGAGAGAGATAGAGTGTGGGTGTGAGTGTTAGTGGAATTTGTTAGTACCCTAGCATTGTTGTTTACACTTTTCTTAAACTTGGCATGTGATACGAGATTCAAAAATAGAAAAGACTTGATATCGAAATAAAAAAGGGTAAATTACACGGACGTCCCCCCTGAAGTTAGGTCAAATTACAGTGACCTCTCTTGTGGTATACAAAATTGCACTGACCCCCCTTGTTAGACTTTGTTGGGAGATGAGAGTGACTGAAATGGTGAATTTACCATTCTACCCTTATCTTCATCTTCCCCATCTCTCTGTTTAGGCGACTCATATATATATATATACATATATACATACAATTGACACACACACACACACACACTCTATATATATATATATGTATATACCCACATATGTATACATAGCATGTAACTGGTGAGAAATATAGAGGAAAATGAGGGGAAATAGCGAAAAAATTACATCTCTCATGACTTCAAATAGACTTGTAGGCGGTAATGCAAAGCATAAACTTTTGCTAACGTGTAGGTTGTTGCTTGGCTAATTTGGTGATGGATTGGTTGGTGTTTTCATATGAGCTCATTTTATAGGCAATATTCCAGATCTAGTTCAATCGAAGGGATACTGTTGTTGTGGCGGCTGATGGTGTTCGTGGTGGTGGTGATTGTCAGTTCTAGGTAGAAATTTTGTTGATTTGCAACTATCAGTTTGGGGGGGGGGAGATAAAGTGGTCATTTTTTTTTTTTTTTTTACAATTTTAACCAAAAAGTTTACAGTCAACTCATGGTTGACTGACAGAGGGGGAAAATGTTACCAACTATAAACCTCAAGAGAGGAGGTCAGTGTAATTTTGCATACCACAAGGGAGGTCACTGTAATTTAACCTAATCTCAGGGGGAGGTCCGTGTAATTTACCCAAAAAAATAGAAAAGAGGTGTAATTTTTTTGTTTGTTCTTCTTCTTTTTTTTTTTTAAATCTTTTTTTTTTAAATGCTGCAAATTTATATTCAAATTTGGTTCCTAAATGCTTTTGCAGTTATACTACTTCTTATGACAGTGACAAACGATACTACCTACCACTGCATGTGGTACAAGTGATAAAGCATTTGGAAATTACCGTCCTGGGCCACCAAGCTCATTAAATTTTGAGGGGTTTCATGAAATTTTCATAATTATATTTTTATCTTGAAAATTTTTAGTATTTTATATTTAGGCCCCCCCTCAATTATGTTTAGACCCCCCTCAACTTATGTTTAGTGCCATCAATTACATATATATTGATATACATGTATATAAAACTCAAAAGCAATTAGACTCATACATGTATATATCAATAGTCTAGAATTTTGAAAGACACTATACAATATTTAAATTTTACAAATAGACTCTAAAAAAAAAGCTAATTATGCATAAGTAGACTCTAAAAAAATTATCAATTATATATAAGTAGACCCCCAAAAAATCGCCTCAGGGCGATGCCCCCGAACTCCCATATGGAGACCTCTTTTTTAGTAGTTCGTCTCGGACCTCCAAATACTCGGGACCAGCCCTGGGTCTATGGTCTGCTCGAGCTTTCCTATTCGTCGTTTCAAGATTGGTGATTCAGTTATAGTGCTTTTTCTTGCGAATCCGGCGTTATTTCCTTCAAATATGGCATTTTGATGGGCACTTGTCGCTGTTTCATCAAAGTTTTTGCGATCTTTAATTTGTTTGTTGGTGGATCTCCTTGACCGCTTCTCCCTCAACCAGCTTGCTCGAGCTACCCTACTGTCGATTTTATCTTGGGATTAAGAATTTGCAGTCTGGCTGTAGAAGTTTGTAACATTTATGTTTCATGTTTTTCTACTTTCTGTATGTATGTACTGATATCTCTTATAAGATCTGCTATTTGAATGAATGAATTTTTATTCGTTTATAAATATATATATATATATATATATATACAGTCCGGATCTTAAGCGGACCTTAAAAAACGGATCTAAAAGACGGACTGTGTAAAAAGTGAGAATTTCTCACAAAAATGTGAGAATTTCTCACATTTTCAAATTTCTCACATTTTCAAAAAAGTGAGAAATTCTCACTTTTTTGTGAGAAATTCTCACTTTTTCCACAGTCCGTCTTTTAAGTCCGTTTTTTACGGTCCGCTTAAGATCCGGACTGTATATATATATAAGAAATGCTGAAGTGTAGATCATACAAAAATACATCGCCCAAATTATCAAATTTACAATCTTAAAATTGAACCACTCAACCATTTTGACATTTAAGCAAATACAGACGTAAACGTCAGGTCTAAGCCAACACACAAGACATCCTCAATTTCATGTCTATGCCAAAATGTGCTTTATATCCTGTTTTCTCATCCCCAATAATCCACGATAACTATTCAGTAGAAATGTATTTTTGTGTTTTTCACAAAATCGTTTATAAAAATTTAGGCTAAAATTTCTAGAAGTAATTGTAGATAGTTTATGTCCAATTTGATTCTTAGTTTGTAGAAAAAATTTACTTAATATTCATATACGGTCCAGTGAAATTTCACTCAATATTATGTACAGATGATCTTTCTCTAATGAAAAAGTTTAACTGACCTTAACATTCATGTCAGGTCGTGTAAAATGAACAAATTTCACGTACGGTCCATTTGATTCACGGATTATTTTAGGTGGATTCTGATTAGCAAGAATCAGTATACCAATAATAACTTTACCAATAATCTGAATCTCTGCAAAATATTTGGTTCACCCGTGGAATCCTAGCTGAATTTAGAATTCAGTGTTTGGTTGAGGCAAGAAAATGAAATAAGAATATTGTTAAATACCTAGGATATTCTTGGAGGCTAATACAGATGATGAGCTAATAATGACTTAGTTTAAAGTTGTCTAAACATTATCAAGAAAGAATTAAAAATAATAAGGGAGACATAAACATGAGTCTAATAGTTTTATATGCATATAATTAATTTTTTTGGTTAAACGTATAAATATTTTTGACTCATAATACTAGCTAAATTATATTCCGCAACGTATAATAGGTAGGATACCTCTCAATTTAAGGCAAAATTTTATTTTATTTTAGACAATGTATATTATTGATTAAATTCATGGGATATGCAAGAGTGATTAAGGTCAGTAACCGAACAAAGTCTAATTGATGTTTGTAACCATACAAAGCACCCAAGAGAGACACACAAAAGTGTTTCCTAACCTTATAATGGCTAGTTTAGGAATTATGAAAATATGAAATTAAAACCCCGATAATATTTAAGAACAATAATGCTAGAATTACCAAATTTGTGCATCGAAAAATCGTGACCATTCATTTTGGTGGATCTCATACACTTTGGCGTGGGGGTCATCGAAATGAATGGCTACGATTTTTCGGTGCACAAATTCGGTCTTCCAATCACTACTGATTTAAGAATACCACCTCCAACCTCATATTTACAATCCACCCTATTTTCACATTTTGGTGGATTCCAAATCCAGTGAGGCTCACAATTGAATAAATAATCAGTGAACCAAATAAGGAAAAATTTAAAGATTACTAATAATCTTAGGGTGGAATCAAAATCCACCCTAAGAATCCATGAACAATCGTCTCTAATAAAAAGTAGCGGGAGGGGAGGGGTTCCCACTTTATTGTTTCTATCAACAATAATCACAATTTATCTATGAAGTTTTCCTTACCAAATAATTATCACAAAGATATTAAAATGTCCAATTATAAAGGGACGAAAAAAAAAAGAAGAAATTATTATCGTCACTTCATCATTGAACTAAGATACTCTATGGTACCACTGTAGAGATTGTGGTAACATATTTGCAATGCATGACATGTATAGTACTACATACTTTAAGAGTAGTATCATTGAATGCCTTAATTTAATGATAGAGTGGCAATAACATCATTAAAAAAAATAAAAAATAAAAAACTACTTGACAATTGGTTAAAGAAGGATCTGCTAAAACAAGCTGCTTAAATAATTTACCAACAATGATAGGGATACACACCAAACGACACACCGTGCTTTAAATGTATGTACCATGTGCTGTTTGAATTTTTCACACTTTTCTGTGTATCACTTACACAGCACAGGGTACATGCATTTAAAGCTGATGTGTCGTTTAGTGTGTCGTTTGGTGTGTATCCCTATCATTTTTGATAATTTACTTCTCCACACAAAGATTGTGTGTGTCAATTTCTTGTATCATGTACAGATAATTTTTGTCTAATCAAAAATTTTAATTTTTGTTAACACTTATTAAAGTAACAATATGGTATGCTGGCTCGCTAAATAATTTAATTTTCTTCATCAAAATTAACAAATTCCCAAACTCATTTAATGGTCCCACATAAAAAAAAAAACCATGATGATATCGACGGCTCAGATTTGTCGACTTGGTTAAATCTGCTTATATATGGTCTGTAAGAACCGCACACAGCTAACTGTCCAGTTTCATCATACCCATGGCAGAAGTTAAATCAAACTAACCATGATTATTTTTTAACCATGGTTAAGTCCCTTGTCACACTAAGCGCCATCGCACCGGTTGGCGAAGAGAGGTCTTTGATTAATTAGATGGTGATTAATTTAATTCAAGGGGAAACTAACGGCGTTTAAGATTCCGTTAGATTTGTGAACGCCCGTCAAACTAATGACCTGTTTGGGAAAGTCTAAAACATGACATGATTCAGTCTAAAATCCTGTTTGGAAAAGCCTAAAATAGAACCTGATTCAATCCAAATCCAATTTTTATCTAATTCGTGTGAGAACCTAATTTAGTGAGTGTCTATTTATTACATAGGAATCATTGTCCAATCAAGTAATAAATTTTTTAAAACAAGTTTTCTATCAAACTAAGCTACACTTGGTTTTCAACTTCTCACAAAAATTAGATAAAAAGTTAGACTAAGGCATCCTATTTTGGATATTCCAAATGAGTAATACTTGAGGCACAACCAAAGTCACAATCTTTTTTGCACAACCTCCATTTTGTGTCTATCTCTCTCTTAGTGGGCACTGTGGGGTCACTGGCACTGTGGGACCCATCAAGAGAGATAGACACATTAGGTCATGACTCATTCCAAATAGGTCATGACTCATAAGTCTAACTTTTTATCTGCTTCTTGTGAGAACTACGTTCAACGGATAAAAAGTTTGGGATTTGGAGTTTTAATCAGATCCTATTTTAGATATTTCCCAAACATGCCCTAAGCATTCTTTGTGTGGGCCATGGTTACGGCGTTTCGGGATGTACGTGAGATGGACTTTGGATTGTTTAAAAGGAAGAGATCTGGACCGTCTGATGGATTATCAACGGTTGGTGATCGGCGTATGGGCTGTGAAACTAGAACGGAGGGAGGGTATAAAAACAGGGGTTTGAAGAAGAGAGAAGAGAGAGAGAGAGAGAGAGAGAGCATTTCGTTTTATCAGAAGCTCCTTCTCTTTGTTTTATTGTTTTCTCAATTTTTCTTTTGCTTTTCTCGGAAAATTGAGATTTTCTGGGAAAATCTGGTGATGTTTTGGTCACTGAAATGTTGAAGCTCTTCTGGTTGTAGAAGATCTGGAACGCGCAAGACATCGATATTGTAGTGACACAAGAGAATTTAGAGAGAGAGAGAGATAGAGATTGAAGGTTTGGAATCGAAAACAGAGTTTGATTTTGGAATTGTATCTGTTTTCTTCGACTAGTTCTCTGAAATGAGTTTCGTTTTGTTTTGTTTTGTTTAACAGGTGCATTGCGAGACGACGTTTTTTTTTTTTTTTTTTGTGAAGATTTGTTTCGTTTCGGTGGATTTGTCAGAGAAATAGAGAGTGAATATTAGAGAGAGAGAGAGATTGGAGTTTCTAAGGTTTGTAATTGAGGACAGGGTCTCATTTTTTAACTGATTTCTGTGAGATTAATTTCTGTCAAATGGCTTATGCAATTATGCTCTGTTTTGATATTGTTTGACAGATACATTTGAAGAGGTTTTGAAGGTGTTCATAGAAAGATTTGAAGATTTATTGATTTTTTTTTTTTTTTTTTGAAGATTTGTTGTATAAGGTTTGTATTCGATATATAGTCTGATTTTGTTTGAGGTTTTGATGATCAATCCTTGTGATTAACTTTGTGTATCTGCTTAATCTTTGTTTAACAGGTGCATTTTTAAGTGCTTCGAGGCAGTTTAAGGACGAAGCCTGAACTACAAACAAAGATCAGTTTCTGTCTCTGAAAGATCGGAAATCCTGAACTGAACAACCAAATTTGAAGATTAAAAACTTTGAAATCTCATCATTTCCTTAAAAATCCACAATTAATCGTAATCTGAAGACTCAAGAGGACGAAACATCCGGTTAATTCACGGTGTTTCTGGTCGCAAAGCTCAACCCTTATTCCATTAGCGAAGTCCAGAAACGAAGAGAAGGCGAACAATTTTCTGTTTAAATCAAGTATAGAAGGTATGAAATGGATCATACTAACAAGATCAGTGTGAAATAGAGAATCAATAGATGAAAACCAAGTTCAAAATTTTGTAATTTAGCTAATGAATTCGTTTTTCTGTGTTATTGCAGTTTCAGCGGCTCTGTTTTTATGCAAATCCAACCTTTGGTGTACACTACACAGGGGACTTGATTGTTCTTGTTTGGGTTCGTCGTGTTCTTCATTGCTCCAAAACAATCGGCTCTGTGTTTTTGACCATTTAGTTCAGGTAATGTGACGATTTCTCAGACGATCCTCCCTCCTCTTTTCTTTTTGCTTCTCGCGGATAGTGATTTGCGAATCGAGAGCGTACACAGTTCGATTCATCTCTTCCAAAGTTTTATAGTTTCAGCAACAAACCAGTCCTGCTTTGTTCTTGGTTTGTTTTGATCTTTCCTGATGAGTCTGGATTGATAATTGTTACAGTGGAGGATTTTTCATTGTTTCTATCAATTCTCACACTCTCTCTCTCTCTCTCTCTCTCTCTCTCTCTCTCTCTCTCTCTCTCTCCTATTTGGACCGTTCGTTCAGTTTTCTCTTCCTCTGTTTGTTTGATTGCTGAGAAAATGCAAGGTGATAGAAGAACAAAGTTGGAAATTTTGAATCATCATATTTTACATTTTGTATTCTTCATATCAGAGTCTATTTTTGCTGGTATTTGTGAATCGAGATCACATATAGTTTGATTCGATCCCCTTGTATCATTTTCTTGTCTTCCACACTTTTTCAGTTTCAGCAACAAACTAGTCCTGTTTTTGTTTTTGTTTTTGTTTTTGTAGGTTTGTTTTAATTCGACCCCTTCTTCTCCTCGTGTGTTTTTTTTTCCTTCTAAAATCGTTGCTGACGAGTCTGAATTGATAGCAATTGCAATGGTGGATTTTTCATTGTTTGTATCAATTTCTCTCTCTCTCTCTCTCTCTCTCTCTCTCTCTCCCCTATTTGGACCTTTTGTTCAGTTTTCTCTTCCTCTGTTATGGTTCTCTCAGTTTTGTTGCTCTGTTTGTTTGGGTGCTGAGAAAATGAAAAGTGATGAAGATGAAAGTTGGAAATTTGATTCATTTCATTTTGCATTTTCTGTTCTTCATATCCGAGAAAGGCCAATTATTAGAATTTTGCATTTTACATTTTCTGGTCTCATATCCGATTCTATTGTTGTTAAAGAGTTTTCTATTTTTTTTTTCTCTCTCATAATTTTCCGAGCAACTAAACAGAGTCTGAGCAAACGTTCATTCTCACTCATTCTTTGTCTCTTTACATGTTAGATCTGCACACAAACCAATTTTGGAACGAAACACGAATGCAAAACATGCTCAAATTTACTACTTTCAGCAATTAAATTTAAAACCCCTTATCATCATTAATTGGAATCTAATTCTTCACTTGTATAAATTTTTTGTAATAAGTAAAAGTTGCAGAAAATCAAAGAGAGACCCAAAATTTTCTTCATACCCATTTCTGTTCTCTCTTTACTTTAGTAATTGTTAAAACCTTAACTATAGTTAGATAAACCAACCCACCCTAGTCAATATTTTCTCTTTTTTCCTTTATTTTTTTTATTTAATTTTGAATTTAATTTTGAATTGGACAGGTGTGTATAAAAGAGTAATGGAGAAGAACAACATTAATCACCACCACCACCACAACAATAGAGAGAGAGTATTATTAGATCATGGAGGACTATTGAGATCATCGACACACCCACCTGAGACCCGATCGTCGGCGGCGGCCACGACAACGACGTCGTCTGAATTTGTTTTGCAGTGGGGTAATCGCAAAAGGCTGAGGTGTATGAAGATCCAAGTCAAGGACAATCACAACAACCACGACTCGGCTGCGGCGGCGGTTGTTCACCGGACCACCGTACGAGTTGATCGCCGAGTCATCAGATCTGATAATAGTAATAAGGACTCTTCTGCTATTCAAGCCGCCGCCGGCAATGGAAATGGGTATTTGAATCTCCGGCAACGGCCGGCTTCGCCTTCTCAGCGAATCCTCAGGTAATTATTTAGCCTTTAAAGCCTTTTCATTTGCGCGTGTTGGGTTGTGAGGTTGTTGGGTGCTTAATGGGCGGCGCGTGGGTTCAGTAGTGCGACTTTTAAGCGGTGGTGGTGTTACGATCTAATGGGCACGGTTTTATCAAGTTGAGTGGAGTACTTCGTTATCTTTGTACCAAAATTAAGTGGATCCATTATTTAAGAACTATTTGTCATACAAAAATTTAGAAACATAATATTAGTAAGTTACATTATGACATGAAGAATACTTTTCCATCTAGCTACTTCTAGTTAGGGTCTGTTTGGATACTTTATGAATTTGCATTAGGCAGTATTATTGGAAATTATATAAAATATATTAAAACACAAATATGCGTTGACGTTTGTGCTAAAGCATCTCTAATTTCTCCGTTTTTGTGCTAAAATATCTACAGATCTGCTTCTACTAATCAACTAAAATAAAGTCAAATATTAAAAGATATTCAATTACAGTTGGTATGGACTAGATTTATGCCTTCTTCTATTTCTAAAATTATTAAGGGTGATGTTATTGTCACTTCATCATTGAACCAATGTATATTGTGATAGTGGTACCATGGAGTGTATTGGTTCAATGATAGAGTGGAAATAACAATTTCCCTACTTAAATCTTAGGGCTCGTTTGGTAACGTTGTCGTTTTCTGTTTTCTGTTTTGTTTTTGTTTTTTAGAAAATGAAAATTGAAAACACGTTAGGTAACGTTTTTGTTTTTTGTTTTTAAAAAACGTTTTCAAATTTTGGGTAAAAAATGAAAACACCAAAAAGTCATTTTGAGTTTCCTGTTTTTGTTTTTTTTTTTTTTTTTTTTTTTTTTTTTTGTAAATCAGCAATGTTACCAAACAAGTTTTTGTTTTTTTTTTTCAAAAAAAAAAACCAAAACTGGTTTTCGTTTTTAAAAAACTGAAAACTCAAAACAGGAAACGTTACCATGCGAGGCCTTAATTTATCATTTTTGAAAAAAATACAAGTGCCTCAAATACTAATTGATTAAAAAAAAATTTCAAATTTGGAGTATTACAATTTGCAAAATAAACCTTTTTGATAATCATAGTGACAGCACGGATTTGGACTATAGGACCATATATGGGTTTGCATTCTTTCTACTTATTTATAAAACCAAAATATCCATTTAATTACAGCCTAACACATCATGATCCCCTGGATATAGCTTAGATTAATGGGCTCATTGAATAATTTCTCCTAAAATTGGGGATTGTTTGGCAACTCATGAATTTAGTCACGAAAAAGAAGAAGAAAAAAAATACTATCGAGAAAATTACTTTCATTTTTCGGTTAATGAAAACAATGAAAAGGATAGAAAGAAAAGAAAACAGTGTGAGAGATAAATCACAAATTCTGAATTTTGTGAGTTATTTTTATTTATAAAATAAAAAATAAAAAAATTTGAGTTTTGTTAACTTTGGAATATTTTAATTGTTGATGTTTTCAAAGACTGGTGGGTTTTGTGCCTTTGAGAGAGTGGTTGATTGTGGCCTGTGGGGCATAATTTCGAAAGTGTGCTGTCATTTAGTGGGTGTTTAGTGGGCCACATGCTCTAATCATGCACACCAGATGGTGAGTAGTTTTTAATGTTTGTTATTTTTAGGATTTATTCAATTTAGATTTATTTTTTTCTGGACTACATGTAAAACTCACAGATCATGTGATGGCATTAATTGGTTCGACAATCACATGCCATAATTTCTTATGCTGTGATTTTAGAAAGAGAAAACCAAGGCATTAGAGAGAGTGAGAGAGTGGGTTCTAGTTTTTTCCCTTTTTTCTTCTTCTTCAATCTCTTCAAGGTCGGGGCCAAATCTGTACGGTATATTTTTGTATGCTAGCAGCCTAGCACAACCTCTCCTTCCCACAAGTACAAATTTCTTGTGTAAATTTTAAGTGAATTTTTTTTTTTAATTTCCTTTTATGTGCATGTATGTGTAAACATAATTTTTGTTGCGATATAGTTTTTTTTTTAGACAATTGTTATGTATATCGCTAATTTTGTTATGTACACAGCTTAATTTTACAAAAGTGAGAATTTTTAGAAGAAAAATAGTTAGCCTAACGAAATTTAGGTGTACATAGCAAATATATGGGTGTACTTAGCAATTTCCCTTTTTTTTTTATCATATGATTGATGTTACTATAAATTACTTGCTAATATAAAATTTTTATAATTTTGTGTCAGTAAGTGAGATTAAGTCTAATACAATGAGATCAGTTAAATTTTAATTGGAAGTTATATATCTGACTCTACTGTTATATTATTTGAGAAATATTTTTTAGATTAAAATTTAGAAAGCATAACTTTACTCTTTCCTTGATTACTTGTATTGAAAAGTAGCAACTAGGAAGCTTATGTTCCCCTCAAAAAAAGAAGCTTATGTTGTACTGGATCACATCTGATCTTTTTTTTTTTTTTTTGGTCCGAGTAAAGATTTTTTTTTTGGTAACCGTGGGTGTCCGGTTAGTTTGCGCGCACCTCGACTAATCCCACGAGGTCAGGGCATCCGGGTGAATCATCTGTGGCCTCTCCTTGATATTCAAACTTGAAATCTCTGGTTATAACACCCAAATGCCTTGCCATCCGGCCACAAGGGAAGTGGTTGTCCGAGTAAAGATTTGGACAGATTTAAATATATAATTTTTGGGACACAAGTCTGGTCTCTTTTCGTAATGTTATTAGATTATACAGCAACACTGGAAAAAGATAGACACATTTTTTAAATTATGTCTTTGTACGTGCACCACGTACTACTTTTTTTTTTTTTCCTCTCAGCAGCTCAGCTTGGATGTTAGATGTGGAGTCAATTGTGGGGGACCTGAAGTGGATAGGGCTTCTGCCACGTGTCCCCAACATCTAAACCATCCCAAACCGTCCGATTCAATATCTGATTTAACAAAATATGGCCCACCGTGACTCACCTCCCCACTCATCTTTTTGACACGTGTACTAACATGAAAGGGAAGAACCTAATCCAACGGTTTAGAATTGGAACCATACATGAACCGAACTCTCCTTTATTTTCCCCTTTTGCATCCCCCAGATGTGCACGTTAGATTCAATCGCATACGTCCCAAATATCTCTCTACACAACTTTTCATCCCAAAAACCCAAAAAAAGAATTATATAAAAAAAAAAAAAAAAACACCCAAACAAACACATCTTTGAAATACCCATTTCTCTTCCACAATTGCAAGAAACTTTCCCAAATCACCCCCAATTTTCTAGCCAAAATCCACCAACTTTTCAGCCACAACAGGCTAAGATCTACTTTACCCGAGGGTATTTTCGTCATTTCACAATCTCCAATTACCTTTTCTATTAATATTTTGTTATGTATTGTGTCTATAATAATCTGTATATGATATATATATATATATATATGTTTTGTAATGATGTGTTTGTTTGTTTTGCAGGAATTCTGAGAGTTCAATTGCTATGAAGGTACACGGCAACGGTGTAAGAAGGCTGGCTTCTCCGGAAAGAGGGGGTGCGCAGGATAAGAGGAGTGGTGCGCACAATAACAACGGAACCACAACCGTCAACCACCATAATAATAATAATAATAATCATCATCATAATAATGATAATACCAACAACGTTGGTGGTGGTGGTGGTGGGTCGGCCTCGTCGGAGACGGCGCACGATAGCAAGAAAGGAGGATCGTCGTCGGGGAGTGAAGCGATCCCGGCGGTGTGGCCACCGAAGTTCGTGATCGCGTTGACAAACAAGGAGAAAGAGGAAGATTTCATGGCCATAAAGGGATCCAAGCTTCCTCAGAGACCCAAGAAGAGAGCAAAGTTCATTCAACGCACCCTCAATGTATGTTTCTCTCTCTACCTCTCTCTCTCTCTAGTTTTTTTTTTTTTCCCTTTCTTTTTTAAATTATGATTTTCTAAGTTAATTTTTTCCCCTAAGTGTTGCATAACTATTAATTTGGACAAAGTAATATCCATTTAGCTATCAAATAACGGCAAATAGATCAACTCGGCATACAGGTAAGGATTCCGAAATCGTGGACGATGAGAGGATTTGACCTCGTTTTCCCCAAAAAAAAATTTATTATTAGCAAGTTTAGCACCAAATAAATATATTTGTAAAATAATTTATAATTTATAAAGTATATTAAAAGGTTTCAAATTTTGTATCTCAATTGGCTCACCACGGCTCACCACCGCTCATATCTATACACGTGGTGGAGTGATCACTGCCATAATGGTTGATGAGACTACTTTAATATTTTTCAATTCAAATAAAGTGGAACTATTATCACATTTTATGAAATTTGAGATCCAAAAATTAGGAGCTTGGTGTTACTAATTTAGAACTTGGGTGTTCGGATCACTTGAATCAAATTCCCAATGTCATTTCTCATATACTGGATTAATTCAAATAATTTAAAATCATAGCTCCTCGTAGTAAAATTATATTTCTTTTGTCACATATTTTGAATCCTATATTCTATTTTGGGAATCTCAAAATTAGTGTTCAATTTTTTAAATTGGTATATAAGTTTTTTACTTACTTTTTTAAGCGACTCTTCTTACTCTTCTTTAAAATTTACTCTAAGATAACTAAAAAATAGTTATAATAATTAAGAACAATTGTGAAAAGTATGTAAATTTTTTTTATGCCTTAATAAACTGACTTCCCAAAAAATGGATTCAAAATATGGACGGAGGGATTACGTAGATGGATTTGGTAAATATTGATGGATGGCGACCCTACTTTTGCCTTTTTCTTTTGTCCCAAAAGGCCGAGAAAGTGTAAAACGGGACAAAAGGGGTAGGGGGATGTTGAGGTAACACTTGTCAACAATCATACTCCAGGATTAAATCTGATCCGTCGAAAGTGTGTTAGACTAGACTTGTTACATCCAGTCTTATTAGCGGTTTTGAAGGAAATGGAGTGATGTTTAAGGGTAAGAAATGGATGGTCCACAGTGTATCATCTCTAAGATCTACGGTTGTGATTAATGAGTTGATCTATACTTATCTTCAAAGAAAAGAATCCTTAAAAACAAACCGACGGGGGAGTGTTTTTCATGTATTTTTCAAGGGTAAATTGCACTTTTCACCCCTAAAGTTTGGATTGGTTTTGACACTTTAGTCCCTAAAGTTTTAAATGTAACATTTGCTCCCTCAAAATTTGGAACGAGTTGCAATTTGGTCCCTCAAATGACTTTTTGCAACAAAATATTTTCTTTTAATGATGAAATTATTCTTCACAAAATGGTCGATTAGACTTATTTACTACTGTGGTGAAACTTTCGAGTCTAAAGTGCCAAATCACCAAATCTTCAAAGGTGCAAAGTCCAATTTGCCCTTCCTTTTATTCCGGATGGCACTCTGTATTAACATCACAACCCTATGGTCAAATACACAGATATGTATATATATATATATATTTTATATATAATAAATACTAATATATACATATATATGTATGTAGAGAGAGAGAGAGAGAGAGAGAGAGAGTTTGGATTACTTGGGGTACCCAGCTTGGACAACAATGACAACTGACAAAGCACAAAGAGACACTATAATACATGATCACCATCCAATTGTATACAGTACTTATCATGTGCTGTTTGGTTTTATTTTTGTAATATAATATGGTGCTATTCTTTCAACTCCACCACACCATTTAATTAATTTATGAATTTATTGAATTGATGCAATTATTGCTACTAAATGAAAATATATACGGAGATAATAATTCAATTGCCTTTTGTTTTTTTTTTTGGGGTGTGTACACGTGTTTAAATATGAAATTAATAAGCGCGTTTTAATTCGTTGATGCAGTTAGTAAGCCCAGGGGCATGGCTATGCGACCTGACCTTGGAACGATATGAAGTCAGGGAAAAGAAGATTTCCAAAAAGGTTCATTTGCATTAAGTCCCCTTTTAATTTTATAACTAATTATTTGAAACTATAATCAATTATTGAAAATTTTGAGTCCGTCTCCTAATCAGCTTTTTTATAGTTCTTTTCAAAATAAAAAATTATCTTTATTGCTGAAAAAACGATCAGCTTCTTATAAAAAATAAAAATAAAGAGATCAGTATACATGAAACCAATTGAAGCTTTTTCAAAAGGCTGGACCAAACATTACAAGAAATTTTGGTGAAATATATCATTTTACAAAAATAAGAGATCAATATAAAAGCTCCGAATTCAAAAGTTTGAACCAAACAATAAAAGGATTTTTAGTGAAATTTGTCATTTTACAAATATCTTTAATTCCTAGAGCGATATCAGATATCAAATGCTCATCGGCTTTTTAAAGAATATCTACAACAAAATCTTTTATTCGGGCAACTATTCTAGTTGAGCTCAAATAATAAAAATGAACTTAAACAAGGAATTTGTGAATAATAAAAATTCTTTTTGTTTTTGCATTTCTTGCAGAGACCAAGAGGGTTAAAGGCTATGGGTAACATGGACTCGGACTCGGAGTAATTTTAGTTTTTTTTTTTTTTTTTTCTTGGGAAGAAATTAAGGTTTATTATTATGATAAATCCAGCGACTATTATGTTTAGCTGATGAAAGTTCTCCCCCTTTTGTAGTAAGAATGTGATATTATGTTGCAAGAACTCTGGAATTTTTTCACTTTTCATCATAAGAAAAGAGAGTTTTATGCCAAAATAGCATTGGTTTAAAAAAAAATCCCAATATAGTACTCTTTTTTTTTTTGATTTACTTACCTGGATGACACACGCCACACACACACACGCACACACCCAATTCAAGTAGTAGGAACCCAAGAGATCGGCCCGACGGGAGCACAAGGGGCATTCTACAAAGAAATGAGGAATTAAATTCCTCCACTCACCCCATCGGTGAGATTCGAACCCCTCCCCTCCCACAAGGGGAAGAGGAGGTGATACCATTGGGCCACTAGGGTCCTTGGTCCCAATATAGTACTCTTGGACAACTAATTTCCAGTCTAATCTTTCTTGTGCCATGTCATTAAATGTGTTTACTTATCCATCTCTTATTTTTGTAAACTAACAATGCATTATTGCCATGTGTCATAAAATTTTGTAAATTTAAAAAAATAACCATGTATTGAGTCATCTGTATATTATATAATATCAAAGATTCTTTAAAGAGGGCGTCTTCTCTTTATTAAATAGAGGGCCTCCGTTTTGGCTGTTGGATCGTGTTTAAAAATTGTGAAATGACAAAATTGTTATTAATGAAATCACGATCCGATGGCCAAAACAGGGGCACTCTCTTTAATAAAGAGAGGGCGGCCTCTTTAGAGCCTGACCGTATATAATATATTAGGTAAGTTTATACAATATATCCACTAAATTATATACTTGCATCCCTAATTCATGGGTTAGCCCTAATTCATGGGTTGGATTGTATTTTGGTTAATGCATTTGTCACCCATGAAAAAAAAAAAAAAAAAACTGACCGCTTATACCCCTAATTCATGGTTGGCCACTAGGGATGGCAACGGGTCGGAGTTGGTATGGAGTCCCCATATACCAACTCCTACTCCATTTATTTTCCTCCTACTCCGACTCCGTCCCGTCCCGTTTAAGTAAAATACCAACTCCCACTCCACTCCTACTCCGTTTACTATCGGGTACTCCTATTACACTCCTACTCCGTTTGCTAATCACCATTCCAAAATTAAATGCTCTTTTATAATTCAAAACCCACTTATATTTTGGCTTGATTTCCTAAAAATCACTCATGCAAATGATTCTAAATTTGTTAATCACAATTCAGAAATTAAATATTAGTACTGAAGACAAAGAGATGTACATATATGCCCTGATTTTTTGTAAATAATTGTAATTATGAGGTTAGTTTAGTAACTTAATGATTTAATCGGGGCGGGGCGGGTTTTAAATGGTAGTATTTCATGGATACCAACTCCGCCCCGACTCCTATAGGATTTTTGTTTTTCCATACCAAATCCACTCCTACTCTTATTATAACTCCTCCAAACCCGTTCCATTAGGAGCGGAGCGGGGCGGAGGTCTAGCGGGGCGGGGAAAATTGCCATCCCTATTGGCCACCTCCCTATTTTTGAGAATGAAATTATATGGTAAAAAAAAGTTATATATATATCATATAAGTAATTAATCAGGCCTTTCTAAAATTTTGAAAAATATATTATACCCAAGTTAAATTTTTGTCCCATCACATTTTTTATAATTTCTGAATTTAGTCAAACTCAAATTGTATATCTCTATTGAATAAGAGTGTAGTTTTGCTCACTCTAAAATTGCTCACTTTAATTCTGGATTCCACTACATTAGCCAATGAGAGAGTTGGGTGAGCAATTTTGGGATGAGCAAAAATGTATTCATTAAATAAATGATCAACCATTATTATCAAGTTAAATTTTTGTCCCAACACATTTTTTATAATTTCTGAATTTAGTCAAACTCAAATTGTATATCTCTATTGAATAAGAGTGTAGTTTTGCTCACTCCAAAATTGCTCACTTTAATTCTGGATCCCACTACATTAGCCAATGAGAGAGTTGGGTGAGCAATTTTGGGATGAGCAAAAATGTATTAATTAAATAAATGATCAACCATTATTATTATATAATAAAAAAAAGTGATTTTCAAGAAATCCAAAATAGCCCAAATACAATTTTGGTTTAGGAAATATCTTTTTTTTTTTATACACCTACTAGTATTCATTTCATTGGGGCCGGGAATGTGGTAAAGTTGTAGGAATTTTTATTTATTTATTTTTTTTGTTTAACCTTACTTATTATGTTTATATTTAGATGTCTTAATACATGGTTATTTTTGTAACTTTACAAATATTAATGACATGGCAATAGTACATTGCTATTTTTGTAAATAAAATAAGGATAAGTTTACGAATTTTAATGACATGGCAAAAGAAATATTATAATGGAAATTAATTGTCTAAGAGTACTATTTTGGGAATTTTTTTAGAAACTAATACTGTTATGGCAAAAAACGCAAGAAAAGATGAATTTTGAAATTGGTTCAGTCAGATATATTCTTGTAATCTTTTTTACTTTTTCCCTTTTTAAGGGTTACACTTTTCATGTGTGAGGTTTTTTTTTTTTTTCTTCCTTTTCTCCACACACAATAAATTATATCAAATTGACTATAACGAGTCATATAAATTGCACAGGTGTTAAGGCCCTCCCTACCGATAAGATTTGAAATTAGTCATTACGTTTAACAACTTGACGTGACTGAGCAGCAACTCGGTGTCCTACCCAACAGCTTATCTTGGATGTAATCAATTTATCAAAATTGGGAAAACTAAATGTTGGATATTTTAATAAAAATGCATAGTATACTTAGCAGTGTTTATTTTGTAGTTAATGATTAACTAAGGCATTGTCTAGCTATAAATATATATATACGGTTTTGTCCAATGGGTTTTTGTTGTGTTGAGTATTGAAGTTAAACCAATGACAATGTTTAATGTGGTTTCCGTTACTACTGTGTATTGATAGCAATTTTAATCCACTTCCATAAAGTTTGTTGATCAGTAAGAACTAGGGGTGTGTTTCGGCCGGATCGGATCGGAAATAGGGGTTTCGGAAAAAATTCCGAAATTTTCAGAAATTATTTTGGCGTTCCGATTCCTATTCCGAAAATTCGGAATTTTCATTTTCCGTTCCGATTCCGAAATTTCGGAAATTTCGGAATTTTCGGAATTTTCGGAATCGGATCATTTTCGGAAAATTTCGAAATTTTTTCGGAATTTTTCGGAATCGGATATTTTCGGAAAAATTTCGGAAATTTTCGGAATTTTCCAATACAAGCTTAGTGCTTGGACTAAAGTGGATCAAGTTGAGACTAATTTATAGACTCACATTCCTTATCTTTTTTCATGGCTACCCGATGTGGGACAAGTAGTGTAAGGTAATTTCGGAATTTTTTCGGAATTTTTTCGGAAAATTTTCGGAATATATTTTTCGGAATATTTTCGGCATATTTTCGGAATTTTCGGAATTTTCGGAATTCTGAAAAAAATTCCGATTCCGATCCGAAATTTTTCGGAATTTTCGGAATTCGGAATTTCGGAATTCGGAATGTATTTTTACTTGCCAAAATCGGAAATTTTCGGATCGGAATCGGTCGGAATCGGAATTTCCGTTCCAAAACACACCCCTAGTAAGAACTCATATATAGCACTACATGTGCGTATGTATTAGAATATATACTATGTTAGTTTTCTCTTTCGCTTTAACATATTTTTTCCAGCAAATAATATTGTATTAGAATATACATTAGCTCTATATTTTATTAAGTATATTGGGAAAAGAAGGCACTAGTGGGCAAGCTTCTTGCCTTATCAAGTTGTGCAGATTTGATAGGCTCACGGCAAGGGTGGCCGGGCTGTTGTATCCTGGAGACGGCGTGCTATTTCCTACTGGACCGGGTATCACCCGTAGAGGGCGCGTATCGTCTCAAGAGAGCTTTGCACCTCATCTCGGTCACCTTCATATTGGTTCTATTAATGGAATTGACGGTGTCTCTATTAGACTATTACTTGTGGATTCTTTTCAAGGTATTATTTTATTTATTCTCCAACAATTTAAGACGATACCCATATGAAGAATAACGGGTAAGAATTCAGAGTTTTACATATTTAATTGTGGACATTATTCACGTGGCTAAGGTACGTATGTAATTAAATTAATTTTTTATTTTTTTTTGGTATATAATATGTGATAGAAATTGTAGGGCATAAGAATCTGCTTATTTTAATGGTTTTTTATTCTCTTGAAAAAGAAGCAAACTAGACTATTGCTTATATCATAGTCACGTAAAATTTATTCTAACATCTAGATGCAATATATATAGTGGGATTATTGCATATTTAAGTATGTTGTTATTATATTCCATCAATATTTTGATCTTGGTTAAATGCTTTCAAAATGGAGATTTGGAGAATAAAACCATAGAGGAAGAGAACTTTCTCGAGCAATGAGGAAGAGAAAGAGAACATAATGAAGGAAAAAAAATGGGAGTCTTCCTTTCCCAGTTTCATATATATTATATGGAATAATATATTTTATTATATGTATGAGCCACCGCAAATACTGGTAACATATATAGGCTTGAGACTTCAATTTGTGAGAGAATTTGGTATGTTTGGGTTTTGAACCGTGAGCATGTGAAATGTCACATGGCTAAAATATTTTGGGTATGTGTACTCACATGATTGTTGGGTACTAATAAAATTGGGTGCTATTTTATTTCACAGTTTGTGTTTATATATGTTGAGATTGAGAATAAATTGTTTGTGGCAGGTTCGTTTGAACTTGTTGACCTTTTGACCTTATATTTTTGGCTCAAAGCATTCTATTCATTCGAGGTTCTATTGAGATGATTCGAATATTTGGGACGAAGCTTTTGTAACTATATTTTTTTACTCTAATAGAATTTCCCACTCAATATATATATATACATATATATAGGGGGGAAAAAGGATATTATGGTAAATGTCTTCTTACTTTAAAAAAAATTCTTATACTCGAAAAGAATTATGATTTGATAGATGTATTTGAATTACTAGAACTTCAAAATTTATATTTTGGGGGACTTAAATTATTTGGTTAAAGTGAAAATCTTGAAAGAGCCTATGAGATTTTCACTAAACTATGTGCGCCTTTTGTAAGCTTTTGAGTAATGATGACCTTAAAAATTATTTTTATGCTTTAAGAAATGTACAACTCTAAATTTTGGAGACCAGTTAACAATAGTATACGAGCCGGTGAAAATTTTTAGAGGAGATATCAAATTTTCTTTTGATATGTGGACCAAATTTCTAGCTCCTTGTATTTTGTGTCAAAATGTATTTTATAGGACAACTTACTTTGTCGGTCCTAAGTTGTGAGTTATGGTCTTTTCCAAATAGTGGGGGCTTTTAATGGATATTGAACTTTGTATGTTTTGAACTCCCAGATGATCGAGAGTTCAAGGCTTGATAGAGGCATGAGATGGATAAGTTGGAAAAATCTGTATAAAAGAAAATAATGTGTGTACCTTGGATTTAATCTAAGATGATAGCATGTGATCCCTTGGATACTATCCAAGATGATTTAATTTGTGAATGCCTTGGATATTCTCCAAGATGAATACTTGGGTTAGCTTTGTTTTTAATCCAAGGTTATTAAAATTGAAATCTTTGGATATTTTCCAAAATGACAAACTACCTTGAATTTGATTCAAGATGACATGAAAAGTACACAATATGAAATTATAGGGATTCCTTAATTGGAATTATCCCGATGAAATGAGTGATTCCTTGAAGATTTTCAAGTGATTAACACATGTTCTCATTGGAACCAATTATTGATAATTTGAATACCATTACTTGTGTAATAAGATATAATTAAATAAACTATGAATTTTGGTTTATTTAATCAAAGGTTTTCCACTGTACTAGAAAAGTATAGTGATGAGTTTTGGAATAATCGATGAGGTGATTGGTTGTATACCATTGGCTATGTGGTTATATAGGGAGGTGGAGTTATTTGTTGAATGCCAATGAAGAAATGGATTAGTGAGTGATTTTCTATGTGAAACTTGAATGTTTGAGAAAATCAATACCACTTGTTTTTTATCCATTGTGAATGTGCTTTAATGATTGGAAGAGCAGGAATAAGTACTACAACGGGAGAAACAAAATATTCTAAAATCCTTTACAAGTGAAGTGACGAGTTATGAAGACAATCATCTATAAAAGCTTTACCTAAAGTTAAATTCTAGATTGCATCGAGGGGGATAGGCCAAAAGCCTAAAGAAAGATAAATCGCCTATGAGGATACTCTACCTAGAGACCAGAGATCCTGAGAACAAGATTCAAAGGGAAGAACGAATCATTAAGTGGTTTGATAGACATGCACCAATTGAGCACTAGCAGCTCATTAGCTATCCCTATGGTGTAGGTGCATGGATCTCATGTCGACAGATATGAGGTTGAGCTGTTTACAGCTCTTAATGAGTTCTATAGCCATTATTGGTGGGATGTTAGAGTCGTGAGAGCATCCTTGATAGACTCACCTATTTGAGTGTGGAAGTGAGGCCGCTTTCTATGAGAATGTGGTTATTTCTCTAGAGCGCTCAAGAAGCCGGGATATAGTACATGGCTTTTAACGTGCTAGCTTTGAAGCTTGGATTAGAGTGTTGAAAAATTATGTGTGTGACGCAATATCTTGTTTCCCCAAAGCAGTCATAGTTCAAAACATTGTCACTACTAACTCTAGAGCAAGAATTGTTGAACACTAAATGAGGGTTCAAGCCATTGACACCCTTATTATGCATTATTTTTTATCTTTACCTAATATGTGAGTATTTTTATTTTTTATTAAAATAAGTGGGGGAATGTTGGATATTTTAATAAAAATGCATAGTATACTTAGCAGTGTTTATTTTGTAGTTAATGATTAACTAAGGCATTGTCTAGCGATAAATATATATACGGTTTTGTCCAATGGGTTTTTGTTGTGTTGAGTATTGAAGTTAAACCAATGACAATGTTTGATGTGGTTTCCGTTACTACTGTGTATTGATAGTAATTTTAAGGGTAAATTACACGGACCTCCCTTGAGGTTAGGTCAAATTACAAGGACCTCTCTTGTGGTATGCAAAATTACACTGACCTCCCTTGAGGTTTGTAGTTGGGTAACACTGACCCCCCTTCCGTTACACTGACCTCCCTTGTGGTATGCAAAATTACACTGACCTCCCCTGAGGTTTGACAAAATTACACGGACCTCCCCTCTAGTTTGAATAATTGAACTCCGAATTGGGTTTTGGGTTTTCATTGTCTGTTGTAATTAGTGGGCTATTTGATTCTTGCAGTTTGGAGATTTTATAGAATAAACATTTGGAGTGCAGTTTTGCTCACCCCAAAATTGCTTATCCAACTCTCCCATTGGTTAATAAAAAGTCATAGGTCCCACGACTCCCACTACATCAACCAAAGGAAGAATTGGATTAGCAATAGGTGAACAATTTTGGGGTGAGCAAAAATGTTTTGATCAACCAAATTCATTAATTAACAAAAACAATTTTGTAGTTGGGTGGATTTTGCACAATTTTGAAAATTGTGCCCTTGGTTTTTTTGTAGTTGGGTGGATTTTGCACAATTTTCAAACTATAGTGTAAATTGCCAAAATTGAGACCACAAGGACCAAATTGTCACAAATATGGGTGGAATTTGCAATTTATCCTTTTTTAAAGATGTTTTCTCGATGTCCATATTCGTTTATTTCTTGAAGATTTGTTTTTTTTCTCAATAGTTGTTTTTGTTAATTAATGAATTTGGTTGATCAAAATATTTTTGCTCACCCCAAAATTGTTCACTTGGTTAATGTAGTGGGACCTATGATTTTTTATTAACCAATGGGAGAGTTGGATAAGCAATTTTGGGGTGAGCAAAACTGCACTCCAAATGTTTATTCTATAAAATCTCCAAACTAAAAGAATTAAATAGCCCACTAATTACAACAGACAATGAAAACCCAAAACCCAATTCAGAGTTCAATTATTCAAACTAGAGGGGAGGTCCGTGTAATTTTGTCAAACCTCAGGGGAGGTCAGTGCAATTTTGCATACCACAAGGGAGGTCAGTGTAACGGAAGGGGGATCAGTGTTACCCAACTATAAACCTCAAGGGAGGTCATTGTAATTTTGCATACCACGAGGGAGGTCCCTGTAATTTGACCTAACCTCAGGGGAGGTCCATGTAATTTACCCTAATATTGCACTACATGTGCGTATGTATTAGAATATATACTATGTTAGTTTTCTCTTTCGCTTTAACATATATTTCCCAGCAAGTAATATTGTATTAGAATATACATTTAGCTCTATATTCAATGAAGTATATTGGGTAAAGAAGGCACTAGTGGGTAAGCTTCTTTGCCTTATCAAGTTGTGCAGACTTATAGGCTCACGGCAAGGGTAGTCGGGCTGTTGTATCCCGGATACGACGTGCTATTTCCTACTGGATCGGGTATCACCCGTAGAGGGCGTGTATCGTCTCAAGAGAGCTTTGCGCCTCATCTCGGTCACCTTCATATTGATTCTATTCATGGAATTGACGGTATCTCTATTACTGGTGGATTCTTTTCAAAGTACTCCCTCCGTCCCATAATAAGTGTCCACTTCCTTTTTACACAATGTTTAAGAAAGTTGTATTATATTAATTTATTTGGTTCATTAAAGAGTCACTTTCCAATTTTACCCTTAGATGTGATGGGTGTTTGACTTTTTACTTATTTTGGGTCCACAAATAAATGCTTCTTTGTCTTTATTATAAGGGTAGTTTTGGAAAGTAAATAAAATATATATGTCAATTTAGGAAAGTGGACACTTATTGTGGGACATCCAAAAAAAAAATGTGAACACTTATTATGAGACGGAGGGAGTATTATTTTATTTATTCTCCAACACTAAAGTCAAGTTCAACCCACCCAAGCGGTAGCCTTAAACTTACCTGCATAATTACAATTTGAATATTGAGAAATTCGCGATTGTCTTGTTGGTGTTTTTTGATAAATGATTGTACTCATTACTTACCTCACCTTCACCATTCCTTTAGGATTGTGCGTATTAAAAATAGTGTAATGCTTTATTTTTCAAATTTATATTTTAAAAGTGCTTCTCGAATAATACAGTAGTGGGGTTAGTTTAACATCTTCCAATTAAACTTCAACTGGTTTGATTGTATTAGACCTGACCCTACTACCACATCATTTAGATTGTGTGTATTACAAATAGAGTAATGTTATGCATCCCAAATTTTAATCTTAAAAGTGCTTCTCAAATAATGTGGTGGTGGGGTTAGGTTAACAACTTCCAATCAAACTTCAATTGGTCTGATTGTATTAGACCTGACCCCACTACCACATCATTTAAGAAGCACTTGTAACTGGAATAAAATCTAGGAAGCATAACACTTACTCTTAAAAATAAGATCAAAATACATTTTCGTTGCTTATGGTTTGGTCTCTTTCCGGTTTCTTCTTAAGATTTCAACGTTGACTCCTAATTCCTAGTTTAAAATTTGAAATGTTAAATTTATGTCCATCAATTTTTTTCTTCATTTTCTTACTTACGCGTTTCTTTTTAACTTAAATAACTGGTATTACCACCATTGTCGCATATCTCTAGTACCACCGGTCCACCATTAACTATCCATATCCATCGTTTAGAAAAGAAATGTAAAATTAAAAAAAAAAGTTAATAATGTGAATCTAACTGGGGGAGAGTAGTAATCATGTTTTCTTAGATGCTAAAGTGTCTCTCTCTGTGAAAAAACCTCTCTCAAGCCCTCCTCTGTAGTCTTTATGGGGGCTATCTCTCTCTGTCATGAGAGTGAGAGTCCCCGGTCGAGTTTTGTATCTCTTCATGAGAGATTTCTTTTCCCTCTCTTTCAAGATTTTTTTTCCGTTGGTTTGGTTTGTTTCCACTTGCGATCTCCTTTCTCTTGTATCTCTGCGGTCAAAATTTGCTAAGTAAAAGAGTAAATCAAGACAATACAAACCTTCTTCTAATTCTCCAATAGCTAACAAACGAGAAATTACAAACCCCCAATCATATGTATATATATATATATATATCTATATTATAAATTAGATCTTTGTCCTACAAGGACAAGTGACTAGGACACACAAAATATGATTAGGATGGGGTTTGTATGATTAGGATGGTGATTAGGATGGCTGGATCAGAATTAGGTTAATTAGGATAGTCTCTCTCTTGCAAAATTCACACACTCTCTCTCTCCCCATCGCCTCTCTCTCTCTCTCTCAAACCCCCAGATTAACTCACCAGTCTCTCTCTCTCTCTGTCCATCGCCCTCTCTCTCTCTCTCTCGCTCTCAAATCCCCATACCCACGGCCTCCGACTCCCACCCATAGCCTTCTCCTACAACCGCAGGCCTTCACCGACCACCGATCTAGCTCCGACGCTACGCCTTGCGCCACCGCCTCCCATTCAGTTAGAAGTTTTGGGTAAGTGGGTTTCATGTCACCAATAAAAAAATAAAATAGAACCCATTTTCTCTCTCAAAACCATGCATCGATATGTGCTTTTTTGGATCTCAAAAGTATAGTTTCGCTTCATTGTGTCCTCATTATAGTACCAAAGCCATGCAAGTCAGAATGAAGGCTATTCCGAGTAAGTTATACACACATTTATGTAAATTTAATATGAATTGAATACCTTTTAATGAAGATGAATGTTATTTGGGTATGATTTGGGTACGATCTATACGAAAAAATGGAACTGTCATTTGGTTTTTTTTTTTCAAAAACCTTGATTTGGAATTGTTATTTGGGTTATTTTTTTAAAAAAAAATTAGGTATCAACATTATTTGGTTTGATCTCTCCGAAAAAAAAATTTGGAACTGTTATTTGGTTTTTTTTTTCAAAAAAAAAAAGTAGTGATCAACATTATTTGGTTTGATCTATCCGGGAAAAGTTTTTTTAAATATGGAACTAATTTTCTCAAAAAAAAAAAAAAAAAGTTTGGGTTTTTATATCGGAATATATGGATATTTATATTTTTTTACAATGTTTTTTTTAAGTAAAATTTGGAACTATTATTTGGGTTTTTTTTTTCAAAAAAAATAAAAATAGTGATCAACATTATTTGGTTTGATCTATCCAGGAAAAGTTATTTTAAATATGGAACTATTTTTCTAAAAAAAAAATGTTTGGGTTTTTTATCGGAATATAATTAAATATTTATATTTTTTTATAAGGTTTTTTTTTAACTTAATTGATCAACACAAGTCTTGCTAAAATCTCCCTCCTATTTTGCTGCATTCCTAATATCTCTCCTAATTATATCTTTTTTTTTTACTCTGTGTGTATAAATTAGTCTTGAGTATTGATAGTCAACACCATTAAATTTGATTTTCTTTTCCAAAATTATTACCTTCCTTAAATCTATTTAAACCATGAAGATTTTCCTATTTTAATGTCTGTTATCCGGTTCAAAGGTCTCCTATTTTAATGTCTGTGATCAATCTCTCCTATTTTACCTATGTATCTCTCCTATTTTGTTATCATCCTTAAATCGTTTTCTTTCCTTTTTATCTAGGGCCCATTCCTAAATTGTATTCATATTCACCATCATAAAAAAAGCAATTAGTCATTGTCACATTTTCTCTCCCTATAATTGCTCTTTCAAAAAAGTATAATATTTCTGTCAACACCTTCTATAGATGCCACATTTCTTATACATATACACTTCAATCTCTCCATTTTCCATTCACTTACATAATCCAATTGTTGTTTGGCTTTACAAAATATACAGTAGCAAAGGTTGTAACTTTGGTCTTCTTAGTCTACATACATGTCTTCCTCAAGGACCTCAACCCTTAACTTTTTGCTTTTGCTGAATTTTTTTTTTCATGCAGATTTAGAAGACTGTACTACGAGATTCTCGAGGTTTCTGTTGAAGTTTTCCCCCAAAGTTGCAGGTTTTATTTATTTATTTATTAAAGGATCTATGTATATTTCATATGACAACTCTCAATGATTTCATGTTTTTGTTTTTGGCAGCTGAACCGTAGATGATTTCTTCAGGTCATGAATAAGTTGTAACAATTGACACTTTCTATTTTCCATTTCCAGATCTTTTTTCTTTACTGGATTTACTTTGACAATCATATAACATGTTTTTTTAGTCATTATATAGCGTTTAGCTATTAAAAATAATAATAATAATAATAAAAAGAGTAGGGTTCTTTGCTTTTGGTCTCCATATGTGTTGGTGTGCAAAAAAGCAAATGTGGCTTCATTTAGTTTTAGCGTAACTGAATTTAGCGCAAATGTAGATTTGTGATTTGGATTTGGAAAGCATAGCATTACTCAAAGAAAAAAAAATATTTGTTCACTTCAGAAAAAGAAAGAAAACAAAAACAAAAGACAGATTTTTTGTTTTTTATTATTATTTTTTTTTAGAAACAGCCCTTATTATGGATTTTAATACCCAAAGCCCAAATAATCCCTTATTATGGTATTAAGAAAATAAGAAGAAGAAAACAGTAAAAAAGAAAATAGCCTAGGAAGAGACCCATAAAACTACTATTAAAACATCTCATGTTTAGTGGTATGAATTAAATTATACTCCATGGTTTGATCTATTCCACATGTCAACCACTAAGTTGCCTTTTATGTTTGGTAGTTTGGTTGAAGGACTACTGTTTGATTGTTATATACATATTTAATCATTTTCAAAGTTTGGTTATGCATTTTGGTTGGAATAAATTCTATTTGGTTACACATTGGTGGATGATTAGGTTGGTGTTATCAAGTCATGCACACCAAATGGTTTTAAGTCTATGCAAAATTTTTATTATTGGTTGGGACTTGACCTGACTACTTATCCTGACAGTAACTCATTTTTATTATTTTTTTCAGTTTGGAAGAAGGTGGAGATCAAGGGAAGAACCACAGACAGTACTGCTATGAAAAAAAAAAAAAAAGCGAAGAACCACATACACCTGCACCCTCATTCATATCCGCTCTCGCTTTGCATATTTGTGACTTGGATCGGGGATTGAACTGTGGATTGTGTATACTATATGACACATAAGTTTGCTAGGGTTGATGTGTTTATTTAGTCTTTTCCTTCTATGGTTTCACTTCTCTCTGCTTAGATGAGTTGGGTTTTAGTTGATGTAAAATTATGTTATTGTGTTCTAATAGGTTAAAAAAATTGCATGTTAACAGGGTCAAATGTGGAAATAAGAAAGGAGATTGTCTTCGTTTTTTTAAAAATAGTTTTTGTACACGTTACACAGTTTTAGTTTCAAACCAGTTTTTAAACCCTTTCTTTTTTGTTTTGGGTAGTGCCCTCGGGCACGGGCAATACCTAGTATATATATATGATAAAGTGGAATCACAAGCCTGTTACATGGCAGCTCTGTGATATTTCTAAATTTTTTTACTATTTTTTCAATTTTTTATATTAATAATACAGATATATATATATGTATAAATTATTTTTTTTTCCTTTTCTCTATCTTTTTCCTTATCTAATCTCATACTCTCCCTCTCTCTATCTCTTATATAATCTATCTAATTTGTTTTAATATATGTATATACAAATATCTCTAAATATACACATCATATATATATATATGTATATATATATTATAACAGTAATGCTACATGCACAAAAAATTGCACAGAATTGATCTGGGCAACTCATTTAAGTGGCTCCCACACATTTTGGGATGGGGACCACCGAAATGAGTGGCCCGAATCAATTCTGTGCACAAATTCTGTGCAAGTATCATTTCTGATATTATAAAGGCAATTAAAAGCTTAATTTTTCTCAATTTTATTGTTTTTGTATTTAAAATAATTAAAAATAGCATAGATAGATACTCCTAATATATACATGCTCTCTCTTATTTTCTTCCTAAACTGTAACTACTAATCATGTGTGTGTGTGTGTGTGTGTGTATATATATATATATATATAGAGAGAGAGAGAGAGAGAGAGAGAGAGAGAGAGAGAGAGAGAGAGAGAGAGAGAGAGAGAGAGAAAATGTTAATGGATAAGTTAAAATCTACCTAAACTTATTAAATTTATAATAACCAATTATGCACTGGCTTATTTTATCGTTCTCTGGCTATAAAACTTTAGAAATTAAGTATAATATATATACTTATAAAATAATTTAAAAAGGTAGCGCTTATCTTCTTTTCAAAAATATAAATAACTTACAAGAAAGTGGTAGTATTTGTATGATGAATATAATATAAGATATGACTACATATGCTTCACCTTTTGAATTTGATCAATATCTAAATCTATCTTTTATATTTGCATAGGATAAGTTTCATCATATTTTCTCTAACAAAATTTAAAAATATACCAAATATTTGTTATTATTTAAATTTTAATCGTTATTCATTATATATTGTTCAATTATATTTGCATGAGGGGTAAATATCACCTAGACCCCCTGAGGTTTGCCCCGATCACAGACGCCACCCCTCACGTTTCAGTAATGATGATGCAAGAATTTGGTAAGAGTAAAGTAAAGCAATTTAAGGAGAGAGAGAGAAAGACTATTTTTTGTATGTGGTTCGGCCCTGTTAATGAAGCTACCTACGTCCACGGGTGTGTCTGAGCACGTTCACTAGCAGATCACCGGCGGGCCTGGTGAGCCAACAAAGAGGGGCGGCACTACCAGTAATACCGGCCGGGTGTATGCGTATAATGGTGAATTTTATAGAGGTGCTGTGTAGACTGAGAAGTTGGTCCCCTTCCATGGGGGGTGAGAGGTCTCTTTTATAGATGTAAGAGACCTACTCATACATGGATAAGGAAATATAATCCTATTAATATAGATTGGCATTAATTATGGGGATTTCCTAATTGGATTAGGAAATAGTGTGCACTTTCCATTAGTCTTCTAGCTTGAGTAGGAAACTGCCCGTAATGTTCGGGATCATGCCTGTGGGCCCGGATGAGCTGTTCCCGCGGTGGGATGTGCCTGTGCGGTTTTCCCGACCTGTTGGCCGGGTCGTAGATGAACCGCTCGGGATGATGAGTAGACTAAACCGCTCGGGCTGATGCTTCTGAGGAGTGGTGCATGATTTTCTCGGGGCATGGACTAGCTGCTGATTTGAACCGCTCGGTTATAAGATAGAGCCAATTTGGGTGTATCAAGTAATATCACATACACCCCCTGAGGTTTGAAGCACGTATCATCTAGACCCCTTCCGTCAATTCACCGTTAAAAAAGTGACGGGCTAACATAAATAAATACAAAACATACCCCTAAAAGTTTGGTCCTTGTGTCATTTTAGTCCCTGTAATTTCAATTGGGTCAATTTGGTCCCGACAATTTAAATTGGGTCAATTTGATTCAAATGCCCCATTATATGAGAAAAAAATTGACAAAATTTACCCACTGTTATGCACAATTACGCTAATAAGCAGGTTGAGAGATTGGTGGTGTTCCATTTTTGCCCTTAAAAAGTGTGCCAATGCATAGTATGTGAGCAAAATTCTGTCAATTTTTCTCACAGAATTGAACATTTAGATCAAATTGGTTCAATTTAAAACTTCAGGGCCCAAAATGACCCAATTGAAACTACGGGGACTAAAATGACACAAAAACCAAACTTTTAGGGGTATGTTCTGTATTTATTTATGTTAGTCCGTCACTTTTTTAATGGTAAATTGTTGGAGGGGATCTAAGTGATACGTGCTTCAAACCTCAGGGGGTGTAGGTGATATTACTGAAACGTGAGGGATGGCGTCTGTGATTGGGGCAAACTCATGATTTGGTGTTTTTTATTATAATCATCTCTTAGGATTCATAAGACTTTCAATGCCTTACTTGAATCCTTAGACTTGAAATCCTTCAATCTTCTTATAAACTCATGATTTGTAAGAGGATTAAGGTTGATATTAGTGATGGTTGGTCAATGAGTCTAACCTATCTCCATGGATTAGGTTCATTATTTCGAGGTTTTATGAAGTTTCTCGATACTCTATTGAAACCTATAAGTACAAATGTCTTTAGCCTCCAATGACCATCAAATGGTAGGACAAGTAATGTGGGTTAAGCCAAATTTCATGGCTTGGTAGTAGGAGTTAGCAAATAAAAGGTGAACTTGACAATGGTGCAGTAAGTTCATAAACCACCTTTGATCAAAGATTTTTAGTTAAATAACGAACCGTTGGAATTGAATGAAACTAATTAGAGAGTTGATTTGTGTATGATATTGCATCGTTAACTTCATGATTTTACTCCTATTGGACACGAATTATTACTTAAACCAGAGATCTAATGTTTTTGATTGTTCTGGTTGTTACTCTCTTTGAGCTAATAAAGATCTCTTTCTTGTAGGTTATGTAAGCTTGGGTGAAGTGAAACCCAACCCTTGTAGCATTCATGAAGTAAAAAGGGGCAAAGAAGAGATTTCAGGAAAGGCGGATCGATACGCCACTTAGAGGGGATCGATCCGCGTGTTTTTTAAGAAGTTACTATCAGTTCTAAAAGAGGCGGAACGATTCGCACTTTAGAGGGGATCGATCTGCGATTCCTTAGTAACATTCTGCGATAGAACTCCCGAAATGGATCGATCCGCCAATATGAGGGGATCGATCCGCGATTTCTCGAGAAAGTACCAACAGGCAAGATGAAAGGAGGATCGATCAGCCATTATGAAGGGATCGATTCGTAGCCTCTGATGTTTTCTTCTTCTTTTTATTACAAGATTGCCATTATGTGTATATAGTATAAATAGTTAGAGATAACTTTTTGTTGGGGTTAGCTTTATTTTTATTTGTATTTTGAGGTTTTCAACTCTCTCTCCCTCTAATCCCCTCATCTCTCCCCCCCCCCCCCCCCCTTACTCCTCGTCTACCCATATTTGCTTCCATTTTAGTGTTTGAGAGAGAAGAGGGTGAATGTAATGAATGCTTGAAGTTTTTATTGAAGAAGTTCTTGGGATTTCTATGACATTTATGATGGTTTCTTCTAGTTGGTATAATCTCTCCTTCCCTCTCTTTAATATTAATTGCATTGTAGTTATAAGTAGCTAAATCATGTAGGTTGGGGATCATAAACCCACCATTGGACCCATGTGTACTTTAATGTAAGATTTTCATGTATTGTAGCATTTATAGAGTTCATGTGTGCAAGGTTTGATTTCCTAGGACCCCACTTACAATGTCAAGCATTATAAGTTGTTAAATCCTTCGATTTTAAACCTAGCTTCATGTATTTCATTGAAACATCTATTTAGCATGTCGGTTGACAACCACATGTTTGATGGTTTGTCTCAATGGAATTCTCTACTCTAGAAGATGCTACAAACATGGAAACATGGAATCCATGTTTTGTTGGTCCAAGGTGGGGGAATGTTCCCCAACCTCAATTTCTCTATTAGTAAAATCCCCAATTTTTCATTAAACTTAGCTTTGTTCAAAGTTACTTCCCATTTTCTAAATACTCATTGTAGTATAATTACACAAATTGAATCAAACCGAAAGTCGAAAGACTCAATTTTATTTCTTAGTTTGTTAATTACCTCTCGCATTATTATTGGTCATTAAGTGCCCACCAAGCATTGTTGCATTCCAATCCTTGTGAACTCGACACCCTATTTCCATTGTACTACGTTTTAATAGGGTTAAACAAGAACTTGATTTTGACACCACCAAAATGGCGTCGTTGCTGGGGATTGAAATTGGCAACAACCTTCGGTCACTTAGTTTCTAATTATCGTGCTTTTGCTTTTAATCTTGTTTTCTTTCTTGTTGATTGCCTTTGAAGGAATAGCTTTCAGTTGAGAATCGACAATCTCCTATGATGTCTAATCCGAGTAATCAAGGTATGACTAATCCCTTTCTCTAATCCAAATAATGCTAGTTCAAGCTCGAGTGGTAGTGGTAGTGGTTCATTTTGGCGGCCTCCGCCGTCCCAAGCAAGCCCTTTCCCGCATGGCCTCTCACCCTCGAATTCTCCGAATTCCTCCACGTATGGTCACCAAGACCTCGATTGGGACACACCCACGGACCGTACGACTTTCGCCACTGCTAGTGTGAATTCTGATGGATTCCCTTGGGAGTAATGGGGTCAACATAACCCCATACCCCCTTCTGTTCATCAGGCATCTCCACCACATGCACCACCACCTTTCCAACACCGCTACCCGCCTCCACCCCCTCTTATGGATCAACATTTTGGGAGAATGATCAGGGACTATCTCCATCCCGAGACCGTAAAAATACACCAAATGCTGCGAAAATCAGAACTCCAGAAAAGATGGCAGTTCGCAGAGTTGTCCGCGGCATTTATTGAGTGCTGCATCGGCATTCAGTGAATACCGCGCCAGCAATCAGTGAGTACCGTTCCGGCACTTATTGAGTGCCGCTTCCATCTCTGTTGAGTGTCGCATTTTGTGACTGCCAGCTTTGAAATAGTACGTTTTGTACCTTCAAAAGGACATCCTGGATTAGGGTTTTTACTATGAAATTACCAAAATAACCTTCCAAAATTTGTCTATATATAGGGGATGAATATCCCATTAAAAAGGATCTTGGCCTTTTGGTATCCCCACATTGATTCCAAAATTTTAAGCTTAAAACCTTATCTTGATTCTCTCTTTATTTCTTTTTTTAACACAACTAGAAAAGAAGTCTTAGAAAAGTTTTAGGAAAGAAGAGCTTGAACCATCTTTGGGGGACCTCCAAAGACTTTAAAGTTGAGGATTGTTGGAGGTAATGTCTAGCTAATTAAGTCTCTAATTCCAATAAATATATATATTAATCAAAATATATATATAGCTCTTTAGGATCTTTTATACATTTTTGTAAAAGTTCTTTTCCTATCTCACTTCATCACACACCATTAATATTGTGATTAAGCTATCATTTCATTGGTTTAGATCAAAGTGGCTTAAGATTTAAGGTTAAATAAATCATAAGGCCAACTTAGATATTACTTGAGTCTTGGTTTCTTTGTTCTTTTTTATTATAATCATCTCTTAGGATTCCTAAGACTTTCAATGCCTTACTTGAATCCTTAGACTTGAAATCCTTTAATCTTCTTATAAACTCATGTTTTGTAAGAGGATTAAGGTTGATATTAGAGATGTTTGGTCAATGAGTCTAAGCCTATCTCCATGGATTAGGTTCATTATTTCGAGATTTTATGAAGTTTCTCCATACTCCATTGAAACCTATAAGTACAAGTGTCTTTAGCCTCCAATGACCATCAAATGGTAGGAAAAGTAATGTGGGTTAAGCCAAACTTCATGGCTTGGTAGTAGGAGTTAACGAATAAAAGGTGAACTTGACAATGGTGCAGTAAGTTCATAAACCACCTTTGATCAAAGATTTTTAGTTTAACAACGAACCGTTGAAATTGAATGAAACCAATTGAAGGGTATCAATAATACAAGGTTTTACCACTGTGATTTTTTCTTTTTAATGAGATTGTAGACGCCCCATTTTGACCTGCCAAAGATAGAAATAACTGTCGCAGGGGGCCCACCAGGCACTCTAATCAAGGGAAGAGCTCCAGAATCCAAAAAGGGACTCCAGAGATCAAACCAAAGTCAATACAAAGATGTCAGCTCATCCACCGGAGTTCCAGAATCCAAGATCGTCCGATTGCGATAATCGATGACGTTTTCAACCAGAATCAAAGTTCGGCACAAAATTCAAGACCGGAATCAAGTCGAGACAGCCGAAGGTTGAATTCGATTATGTCAGAACTAAACAGGCATCAATATGGGCCTAGAGCACTTCAAATCATCGAAATTTAGTAACTGACAAAGTATCAGGTCCCGATTGAAGTTTCGGCGCACCGAAATCAGGAAAAGGGAAATGACCATCAATCAGGAAACATCGAAAGTCCGAATGGGCATACTCGGATGGAAATATGGGGAAAATTAGAAATTCTGCAAGTCGAATCAGCCTAATCGGGTAATCAGAAAAGAAACGTCGGCCAACCGAAGTTTCAAAGCTCAATCGGAAAGACAAGGGCAAAACGGTCATTTCTAAAGGCAAAGGATCTCAATCGAACCGTACCGATTCAAAGAGAACGCCAATACGATCCCAAATCATCTTGAATCAGAAAGATCGAACGGTCGGATCAAAAGATTTTCACAGCCGAAGTTTAAACGGTGTAGATCAAACATCGATGGTCTGAGAAAACGGAATCATTTCCGAGTTTCAAACGAATTTCGATCCAACCATACGAATTTGAAGAGGACGTTAAACTGAGTCCGGATCTTTTCGAATCATCCAAATCGGACGTTCGGATTGAAAAATATCAAAGATCGAAGTCCGGAACGATCGACGGCCCAGATCGAAGGTTGTACCTACAGTCTCGTGTTCCGCCTACATGGGAACAAAACCCTTGTAGGGTTTTGGGAAAACTTTCTATAAATAGAAAGCTTCCCCCACGCACAAAAAAAAAAAAAAAAAAAGGGGCAGCCTCCACCAAAGGCCTGTTTGGCTCAAACCAAAAACTCCCAAACCCTTAGGCCATGTTTGGTTTCTAACCAAACATGCCAAAATCACCACCACTACACCACCATGGCCTCCACCACATAAAACCCATGGCCACCACCTCATTACCCAACCCCCTGCACAACCCCAACTCACAAAACCCCACAAAACTCCCAGAATCTAAGCCTAAACCAAACAAGCCTTAACAATCTCCAGTTTCTGAAAAAACCAACCAAACAGGTTCTTAAACACCTCTCTCTCTCTCTCACCACCCACACCAAAGCCTCCCCCTGGCCAAAACGGAGCCAACGTCGTTGGTCTCACAACCAAACCACCTCTACAGAGGACCCACGCGCTTCCAAAAAGGGCCCACGCGCCGCCGCTGCACAGAAGCCCCTCCGGCGACCTCTCCAGCGATCACCGTCGCCAACCATTACCACCAAACTGATCGTCTGGACCAGACGACGCCGCCACCGGAAGCCCGACCTCCAAAGGCCACCAGAAACGGCCGCACGCGCTGAACGCGCCACCAGGGCTCCGTTTCACCTCCCCACGCGCAACCAACAGTCAGCGCTGAGTCAGCGCTGACTCACCGGTTGACCCTCCAATCAAAAGCTGCCACATGGCAACGACTACTGAGTCAGCAATCCAGTCAGCTGCCACGTGTTTTGCCAGGTCATTGCTGAGTCAGCATTGACCACCAATCAGCATCTGACACGTGTCACATACTGCCACGTGTTTGCCACGTCAGCGCCAGGTCAGAGCTGATTGACCAATCACAGTCTGCCATGTGGCTTTTTGCTGCCACGTCACTACCACGTCAGCACCTACCAACCAATCATAGGTTGACACGTGGCATTGTCTGCCACATCAGCATGTTGACTAGCTAGTCACAGGCTGCCACACGTCACTCCGATGCCCAGTCAGCACGCCCAAATCAGCGCCCCGTCAGCTTTGACCAGCCAATCAGAAGGCGCCACGTGTCTTTGACTGACACGTGGCTTGCTGACATGGCACTTGGGCCCCACTTTTGGTTTTTCCAAATTTTCTCCACTCCGGGTCCGGATTTCAACAAACGGACACTTGTTCCCAGCTAATTTGGCCATTCTGGACGCACCGGTGACCTCAGAATTGGTTGAATCCAACTCTTAAGGACTGTTTGGCATTTTATATGTCTATTTCAGGCTATATTGGCCAGTTCTAACCCCCGCGGGTCCCGCTCTACTCAGTCCGGATCCATTTTTGCCCGACTTATGGCTTTTCCGACTATTCCGGCCCTTTCGGACCCAACTATGACGTCCGTTCAAGTCGATTGTGTGCCGAAATATGACCCTATAAATCCACTGGTCGGATATTCCGCCTTTTTCTTTTCTTTTATTTTATATGCTTTAGTGGTGTGGTCTCCCTGTAAATCCACTGGTCGGATATTTCGCCTTCTCTTGCCAATCGGAAGGAGGCCTCGAACTCCACCCGATTGGACTGTATATATCCTGCATCAGCCGGAAGGAGATCTAATGACCCACCCGGCTGAACTTTATCAAACTGCTATATCCTGCGCTAGTCGGAAGGAGGCCTCGAACTCCACCCGATTGGATTTTATATCCTGCGTCAGCCGGAAGGAGATCTAATGACCCACCCGGCTGAACTTTATGAAACTGTTATATCTTGCGCCAGTCGGAAGGAGACCTTCGAACTCCACCCGATTGGACTTTATATCCTGCGCCAGCCGGAAGGAGATCTAATGACCCATCCGGCTGCACTTTATCTCTTGTTATAGATTTTCATTGATATAAATCAGAGAAGCAAAAAAATTGATACTTCTCTCCATTCGCATAGGGCACCGACCCGTACTTCCGGCACACTTTCTCAAATCACAGGGCACCGACCCGTACTTCCGGTAAAACTTTCACATCACCTTTTTTACATTACCGGGCACCGACCCATACTTCCGGTAAAACCTTTTTTCACTGGGCACCGACCCGTACTTCCGGCACCTTTTCAAAGCACTGGGCACCGTCCCTTTCTTCCGGTATAAAAATAAAAAAATACAAAACAAGAAGACGAAAAGAAAAATACAAAAAATGAGCTTTCTCAAATAAAGCTCCAATACCACCTTTGCTTGGAATCCGCAAACAGCACAGGTAAGACAGGTAAGTCTTCACACTCTTAATGGGCACCGACCCTTACTTCCGGCACATAAAACAAAAAGACAAAAAAAATCATAAAAACAAAAAAATACAAAAAAACTAGTCGTACGGTCGATCTACCCCGACTTTTTACTCAAAAACACTTTCTCACAACTCACTACTTTATCAAAGGTTTAGTCTAGGACTACACCGCGCAGGTTAAAGTTCCTAGCTACACCAACTTTACTCAAAATACTATTTTACACACTCACGGTCTAGATCGACCAAAACACTCACGTACATACACAGCACAGAACTACGTACGGCCTGATTCTCGTGTCGAGATACGTATGCAACCCATACTTGGATGCGGCCATAACTATACTTTCAAACTATCTCATGTCGAGATACGTATACATACTTTCAAACTAATACATACTTACAAAACTATCTCGTGTCGAGATACATAAATCGGCAACCGTGTGTCACGGATGCTCGCATTTTAATTTCTTATATATGTATTCTACTACTCCTTACTTACGCCCCGTTACTATGAAAACCACTAAAACGGCAACCGTGTGTCACGGATGTTCGAGGGTGCCTAATACCTTCCCTCGACATAATCGAGTCCCCGAACCCACTTCAAGAACTCTGGTTTTGCATGACTATTCGAGTCACACTTTTAAAGGGCCTTACTGTTCCAAAACGTTTTCCAAAAGTCAAAGATGATCATGTCGATTGTCTTTGCAGGGATCCTAACTCCCGAATAAATGTTAGGTGGCGACTCTGAACTCTTACTTGGCCCTACTCCCACTTTTCATACACCTCACCTACTTTCACGCATCTCGACAAAAACGGTCGCGACCCACTAGGGGATCGCCCCCCACCTTCAGGGCGGGCGCGACAGCTGGAGACTCTGCTTGGGATTGAGCTTAAGAGGACTCAGGCCATCACTTTGGTGGTTTTCATATTCTAAAGGGGCATTTCTTTCACTAACTACTCTATACTTCTATCATTCTTTTTTAGGTTATAAACTTGTTTGCACAGGTACCTGCGACTCAAAAGACACTGCAAGGCCAATGCCATACTGAATCTACAAGGCCAATGTTGTACTTTACTGCTATACACACTACACACTTGCATCAAGCATGACATAACCCGTTTCTGAAACTGAAACCTTTTAAGATTAGATAGGAGGATCAGTAAGTGGCATGGCCGTTGCGGTAGTACCGTCGGTACCAGCACCGAAAGTTCCTCCGTTCGAAACCACCAACCTGAGAAGGTGTTACGGCACCGGAGGTTTGAAGGTTCGAGAATCGGACCTAAATAAGTCTACATTAGATGTCAATCTCTCCACATAGTCACATTCTACACGTGTGCATTCAGAACCTTTCAAAATATGAAACGGTGTCGATAGGCTGTCCGATTCTTTTCTATCATCCCCTTATATAAACCAAGGGTGGAAAAACTTTTCAAAAAACATAATACGACGCCGTTAGGCTGCCCAATTCTTTTCTATCCTCCCCTTATATAAACTGGGGACGGAAAACTTTTTAAAAACAATAAACGGAGCCGACGAGCTACCGGATCCTTCTCTGTCTTCCCCCTATGCTTTTACAAACAAGGGGGAAAAAACTTTTCAAACTCAAAACGGCACCGAAAGGCTGCGCATTCTTACTCATCATATCCTTACATTTTAACATGGATGGATACACTCTTTCAAATTCATAAAACGGCGCCGAAAGGCTACCCGATTCTTCTTTATCTTCCCCTTGCACCTGTATATAGACCAGGGTTGGATAAACTTAAAAAAAAAACTCATAAATGGCGCCGAAAGGCTGCCAGACTTTTTTCAAAGCTCATTCTCACCTTTCAAAAACAAAAATAAAACTCCCCAAGGACAAATCCACTTCTCAAAGACATTTGGTGACGCCGAAAGGCTATCCAGATGCATCTCATACCTTGGGAACACACATTATACTAGGGCAGTACTCTCTCATAACGAGTCACTGGGAGAAGAATCCCCGTTTCTTTTCTTTGAAGCGACTTACTAACTTTACGTCTACCTCTACTTCTTCTGACCTCCGCTGCAGGTACATTTTTGATAGAGGTCAACATGGGAAGCTTCTACACGCTAAGCCTACTCTCGGCATCACCGACTTCTCCACGGATTGAGAAAGTCTAAATGTACAACCAGTCCAAACAGCTCTGATTTTCAAATCCAACTTCCAAATCCAAACATTTAGCCTGAGCAGGGCAGATGACAAAATCCGCGGAGGTCAAATCTGAGCAGTACCAGCGCATTCGCGATTGTTCAAACCTTCAAGCCGCAGAACCAATAGGCCTACTTCTACCCATATACATCCACAAGCTCTGACCATGCCCGAGACGACTCTTGTAAGAGACCCAATACTCGGCCCACTGTCTTGGAACATTACTCCTCATCATCTGCCATACAGGGGCAGTTTCTCCATACTATTGAATTTATGCTTTGTCTGCTTTGCATAAGCGCATACTTTCAAACGAAAAACAAAAACAAAACTCATTCTTTGCATCATTCAATAATTGTCATCTGCTCTCATTCCTTAAATCTCATGAGTATGTTGGATATGACTGTCTTACTACTTGTTGATTACGAATTAGGCATTGTACTAGACTTCCGGACGTAACAAAGCTATGTTCGATTCTACTTGAAAGTGCGATCAACACAAGGTCATGCCGAGAAACGACTCAAGTTCACAAATCGACCATTTCATCCTCTGACGATGCTCACATCTTAACAAGAATCAGGTGACAAAAGCATACTTCTCTATGACAGCTTGATGTCATCTGAGGACACAAGAACGGAGCAGACAACCGACGGGCATTCAAGAATAGTCCTTGGTCCATTCTCAGGATCATGACATACATAGACTAGGGCAATCTTTGCCCCCCACAGCTCAGCAAAAAGGTCATCATGATCACTGTTGGCCCACATGGAGCCCCTCAATCCTGGTGAGGAAAGTAAATACGCGTTCCCACGATCTCTACTTCGATGGTGCATATATGTGATCTCTGAACCCGGCTCGGCTTGTGTCAAAATGATTAGAAGCAATCATTTTAGCTATCCATACACTACTTTCACTCGTTAGCCTACTTGAGCCATACGATGATTTCTTTTCAAACTTAAACCCCTGAGGATCACCCCCTATACTGAGGCAATGCCAAAAGGAAAAAAGAAAGAAAAAACAAACAAATTAGAACTCAATGCAAAGCTGGAGCAAATCCACGAAAGATACGATCCGACTCGGATACATACTTCAAAGTGGGGCAATTCTCCTCAGTACATACTTTACTCAGCAATAACATACCCCACACTAGATTGGGATGAAGACGAAAACAAAAACAAAAAGAAAATAGCAAAATCAAAAGAAGGAAAGACGCAGGGCGTAAGGTGATCTCAGGAATCTCAACCGACTTTTCCAAATAAACTTTGAGCCTTCATGCGATCCTTTCATTTCTCAACCCATGACCCTGGCCTACGTTACAACCCAATAAAGTCCACTTTGATTGATACAAGCCTTGTTGGGTTCACAAGATCACATACTCGCATCATTCCGAATGGCGGGCATGCCACGTACTTTCAACTCATAAGATACACTAAAGTTCAACGATCACATAACCGGATTCGGTGAAAACCTGTGAGGGCGCTGAAGGTAAAAATGGTTTCAGAGAGAATGAGAGCTCGAGAGAAATCAAATACTGAAAAACTGGGTCCTTCTGAAGGATGATCACTGGGGCACTGAGCCCACACGGTCAAATACTTTGTCTTCTAGTACTTAACAGGCGACAAGACAGTCAATATCCACTAACTCATGAGCATTCTTTCAAAGATGATAGATTCATGCATCATACTCTTGTAAATACGCATACTTAGTATGACATAACTTTCAAAATCCATTCATATCTTTCAGCATAGCAGACAATGCATACTCTATATAGCAGGGATAACTGGTTCCGACACTACTCTCGAATGACCCCAAAAGCTCACCACTAACTGAGCCACGATATCAACCCTTGCTCAGACTCGCCAGCTTCACATTGATCCATCTGCTCAGATCCACATATCAAATCGGTCTTCTCCTCGGTAGATTGTCAAGAAATCTATCCCTCGCTAAGGTCTAACCGTTCACGCTCAAATCAGGAATCAGGTATGAGACCCTCAAGCGGCATCCTGTTCACTCATCATCAGAATCCATAATCAAAATCAGCATCAGGTATAAGACCCCCAGCGGCGTCCTGTCCACTATTCACTTCCGGCATCAGGTATAAGACCCTCCAGCGGCATCCTATTCATTACTCGGCATCAGAATTCATCTCAGAATCGGGAATGAATCCGTCTAGAGGCATCCCGTTCACAATCTCACTACCGGGAATGAGTCCGTCAAGAGGCTTTCCAATCACATCTTCAAGCTCAAAAGTGAGTCCGTCAAGTGGCATCCTATTCACACTATCTATCATCAGAATCAGGAGTAAGTCCATCAAGTGGTATCCTATTCGCACTATCAATCATCAGAATCAGGAGTGAGTCCATCAAGGGGCATCCTATTCATGTCATCGTCTATCATTCAATATCAGCAGTGAATTCGTCAAGTGGCATCCTGTTCATATCACCTACCATCAGGTATAAGTCTAGAGGTGTCAAACGGGCCGGGTTGGCCCGGCCCGGCCCGAGCCCGGCCCGATTTTTTCGGGCTAAAAGCCCGGCCCGGCCCGGTTGTAGGCCCGGACCGGTAGGCCCGAGCCACTATGTCCGGTCCGGGGTGGACACCCCAACTCCCGTCCACGGCCCGGCCCGGCCCGGCCCGCTCTCTAGTCCGAAGCCCGGCCCGGCCCGCTAGCCCGCCGGCCCGGCCCGAAAGCCCGCCATTTTTACACTAAAAGTGGCTAAGGCCGCCCCCTAGCCCGAAGCCCGGCCCGGCCCTAAGCCCGGCCCTAGTAGGCCCGGGCCACCGGTCCGGGGCGGACATCCCCCCTCCCCTCCCAAGCCCGGCCCGGCCCGGCCCGGTGTTAGGTGAAGCCCGGCCCGGCCGGGCCCAAAAGCCCGGTTGGGCCCGCTTTGACCGAGCCCGGCCCGATTGACACCTCTATATAAGTCCCTCAAACGACAATCAACTTACATCGACATCAAGCATCAGGCATTTCTCTTACCCTCCCGCACTCTATATCAATCACGCGTATCGCATTTTGCTATCCTAACTTTTTCACAACGATCACGCATACCGTATCTCGCTCATTTCATCACTCTTCACAGCAATCATGCCCCGCGTGGCATTTCGTTCTTGTATCCCTCAGCAATCACGCCCTACTTGGCATTTTGCTTGCTCATATCCTCAACAGTCACGCGTATCACATTCTGCTGATCTTATCTCCATAGCGATCACCCGTATCAGATTTTGCTACTCTCATCTCTTACCTTCACGACAATCACACGAATCGCATTTTGCCACTCTATAACTTCACAGCAATCACGCCCCATGTGGCATTTTGCTTCTCTTATCTCAAACCCTTTACAGCAATCACACCTTACTCGGCATTTTGCTCTCTCATATCTTTAACAGTCACGCGCATCGCATTCTGTTGACCTTATCTCCACGGCAATTACCCGTATCGGACTTTGCTATTCTCGTCTCTTATATTCAAGGTAATCACGCGAATCGCATTTTGCCACTCTATAACTTCACAGCAATCACGCCTCGACGTGACATTTTGCTCTCTCGTCTCACACTTTTCATCACTCTTATTCTATCGTAGTACGAACTACGCACGGTTTGATTCTCCGACAGGAGATACGTAGGCACCTTTAAAGGCTCGACCATACCCTCACTTTACTACATTCCTGGTTAAAGTTCGAGATTACGCGACTAAACAATTCTCGACTACACCGTCTCCCACCATCTCTCAGTTTCCCAGGTTTGTACAAACTACGCACAATTTGATTCTCCCGACGGGAGATACGTAGGCAACTTTAAGAGCTCAACCATACCCTCACTTTATTACATTCTTGGTTAAAGTTTGAGATTACGCGATTACGCACTTCTTGACTACACCATCCCTCTTCTACTCAATTCTCACATGAATGCCCAACAGAATCATTCACCCATTCTAGCAATCTCCAGCGGAGTTGTTTGCCCACTCTGGCAATACTCCCAATCCCTACTTGCCTACGTTGGCATCTCATACTTACTTGCCTACAATGGTATTTCACATCCCACATGCCTACATTGGCACCTCATACTCACTTGCCTACAATGGCATTTCACATTCACTTGCCTACATTGGCACTTCATACCCACTTGCCTACGATGGCATTTCACATTCACTCGCCTACATTGGCACCTCATACTCACTTGCCTATGATGGCATTTCACATTTACTCGCCTACATTGTCACCTCATACTCACTAGCCTACGATGGCATTTCACATTCACTCGCCTACGTTGGCATCTCATACTCACTTTGCCTACTTTGGCACACCAAACGATGGCATCTCATACTCACTTGCCTACTTTGGAACGTCATTTACTTATTCTCGTCACTTAAAAGAAAAGGGTCAAAATGGGTTGTCTTTTTCTTTGTCACGATTTTCTTCGCAAAACATGACAAAGAGGGGCAACTGTAGACGCCCCATTTTGACCTGCTAAAGAAAGAAATAGCTGTCGCAGGGGGCCCACCAGGCACTCTAATCAAGGGAAGAGCTCCAGAATCCAAAAAGGGACTCCAGAGATCAAACCAAAGTCAATACAAAGATGACAGCTCATCCACCGGAGTTCCAGAATCTGAGATCGTCCGATTGCGATAATCGATGACGTTTTCAACCAGAATCAAAGTTTGGCATAAAATTCAAGACCGGAATCAAGTCGAGACAGCCGAAGGTTGAATTCGATTATGACAGAACTAAACAGGCATCAATATGGGCCTAGAGCACTTCAAATCATCGAAATCTAGTAACTGACAAAGTATCAGGTCCCGATTGAAGTTTCGGCGCACCGAAATCAGGAAAAGGGAAATGACCATCAATCTGGAAACATCGAAAGTCCAAATGGGCATACCCGGATGGAAATATGGGGAAAATTAGAAATTCTGCAAGTCGAATCAGCCTAATCGGGTAATCAGAAAAGAAACGTCGGCCAACCGAAGTTTCAAAGCTCAGTCGGAAAGACAAGGGCAAAACGGTCATTTCTAAAGGCAAAGGATCTCAATCGAACCGTACCGATTCAAAGAGAACGCCAATATGATCCCAAATCATCTTGAATCAGAAAGATCGGACGGTCGGATCAAAAGATTTTCACAGCCGAAGTTTAAACGGTGTAGATCAAACATCGATGGTCTGAGAAAACGGAATCATTTCCGAGTTTCAAACGAATTTCGATCCAACCATACGAATTTGAAGAGGACGTTAAACTGAGTTCGGATCTTTTTGAATCATCCAAATCGGACGTCCGGATTGAAAAATATCAAAGATCGAAGTCCGGAACGATCGACGGCCCAGATCGAAGGTTGTACCTACAGTCTCGTGTTCCGCCTACATGGGAACAAAACCCTTGTAGGGTTTTGGGAAAACTTTCTATAAATAGAAAGCTTCCCCCACGCACAAAAAAAAAAAAAAAAGGGGCAGCCTCCACCAAAGGCCTGTTTGGCCCAAACCAAAAACTCCCAAACCCTTAGGCCATGTTTGGTTTCTAACCAAACACGCCAAAATCAACACCACTACACCACCATGGCCTCCACCACATAAAACCCATGGCCACCACCTCATTACCCAACCCCCTGCACAACCCCAACTCACAAAACCCCACAAAACTCCCAGAATCTAAGCCTAAACCAAACAAGCCTTAACAATCTCCAGTTTCTGAAAAAACCAACCAAACAGGTTCTTAAACACCTCTCTCTCTCTCTCTCACCACCCACACCAAAGCCTCCCCCTGGCCAAAACGGAGCCAACGCCATTGGTCTCACAACCAAACCACCTCTACAGAGGACCCACGCGCTTCCAAAAAGGGCCCACGCGCAGCCGCTGCACAGAAGCCCCTCCGGCGACCTCTCCAGCGATCATCGTCGCCAACCACTACCACCAGACTGCTCGTCTGGACCAGATGACGCCGCCACCGGAAGCCCGACCTCCAAAGGCCACCAGAAACGGCCGCACGTGCTGAACGCGACACCAGGGCTCCGTTTTACCTCCCCACGCGCAGCCAACAGTCAGCTCTGACTCACCGGTTGACCCTCCAATCAAAAGCTGCCACATGGCAACGACTGCTGAGTCAGCAGTCCAGTCAGCTGCCACGTGTTTTGCCAGGTCATTACTTAGTCAGCATTGACCACCAATCAGCATCTGATATGTGTCTTATACTGCCACGTGTACTGCCACGTGTCTGCCACGTCAGCGCAGGTCAGGGCTGATTGACCAATCACAGTCTGCCACGTGGCATTTTTGCTGCCACGTCACTGCCACATCAGCACCTACCAACCAATCAGAGGTTGACACATGGCATTGCCTGCCACATCAACATGTTAACTAGCCAGTCACAGGCTGCCACGCGTCACTCCGATGCCCAGTCAGCATGGCCAAATCAGCGCCCCGTCAGCTTTGACCAGCCAATCAGAAGGCGCCATGTGTCTTTGACTGAAACGTGGCTTGCTGACGTGGCACTTGGGCCCCACTTTTGGTTTTTCCCAATTTTTTCCACTTCGGGTCCGGATTTCAACAAATGGACACTTGTTTCCAGCTAATTTGGCCGTTCCGGACGCACCGGTGACCTCAGAATTGGTCGAATCCAACTCTAAAGGACTGTTTGGCATTTTATATGTCTATTTCAGGCTATACCGGCCAGTTCTAACCCCCGCGGGTCCCGCTCAACTCAGCCCGGATCCATTTTTGCCCAATTTCTGGCTTTTTTTACTATCCTGACCCTTCCGGACCCGACTATGACGTCCGTTCAAGTCGATTGCGTGTCGAAATATGACTTCGGGCCTTCTCGGCTTATTTTTGCGACGTTTCTCGGTGACGATCCTTTCAAATCTCTGAATTCTTTCATTCTTTCTCAATAGCACACCGACTCGGCTTCAATAGCCCCTTCTGCACAAGTAACTCCCTCAAACTCTTACACTTAGTGGTCTGGGGCTCCTTATAAATCCACTGGTCGGATATTTTGTCTTTTTATTTTCTTTTATTTACTTATATGCTTTAGTGGTCTGGGGGTCCCTATAAATCCACTGGTCGGATATTCCGCCTTTTTCTTTTCTTTTATTTTATATGCTTTAGTGGTGTGGTCTCCCTATAAATTCACTGGTCGGATATTCCGCCTTCTCTTGCCAGTCGGAAGGAGGCCTCGAACTCCACCCGATTGGACTGTATATATCCTGCGTCAGCCGGAAGGAGATCTAATGTCCCACCCGGCTGAACTTTATCAAACTGCTATATCCTGCGCTAGTCGGAAGGAGGCCTCGAACTCCACCCGATTGGATTTTATATCCTGCGTTAGCCGGAAGGAGATCTAATGACCCACCCGGCTGAACTTTATCAAACTGTTATATCTTGCGCCAGTCGGAAGGAGACCTTCAAACTCCACCCGATTGGACTTTATATCCTGCGCCAGCCGGAAGGAATCTAATGACCCATCCGGCTGCACTTTATCTCTTGTTATAGATTTTCATTGATATAAATCAGAGAAGCAAAAAAATTGATACTTCTCTCCATTCGCATAGGGCACCGACCCGTACTTCCGGCACACTTTCTCAAATCACAGGGCACCGACCCGTACTTCCGGTAAAACTTTCACATCACCTTTTTTACATTACCGGGCACCGACCCATACTTCCGGTAAAACATTTTTTCACTGGGCACCGACCCGTACTTCTGGCACCTTTTCAAGGCACTGGGCACCATCCCTTTCTTCCGGTATAAAAATCAAAAAATACAAAACAAGAAGACGAAAAGAAAAATACAAAAAATGATCTTTCTCAAATAAAGCTCCAATACCACCTTTGCTTGGAATCCGCAAACAGCACAGGTAAGACAGGTAAGTCTTCACACTCTTAATGGGCACCGACCCTTACTTCTGGCACATAAAACAAAAAGACAAAAAAATCATAAAAACAAAAAAAATACAAAAAAACTCGTCGCACGGTCGATCTACCCCGACTTTTTACTCAAAAACACTTTCTCACAACTCACTACTTTCTCAAAGGTTTAGTCTAGGACTACACCGATTAAAGTTCCTAGCTACACCGACTTTACTCAAAATTATATTTTACAAACTCACGGTCTAGATCGACCAAAACACTCACGCACATACACAGCACAGAACTACGTACGGCCTGATTCTCGTGTCGAGATACATATGCAACCCATACTTGGGTGCGGCCATAACTATACTTTCAAACTATCTCATATCGAGATACGTATACATACTTTCAAACTAATACATACTTACAAAACTATCTCGTGTCGAGATACGTAAATCGGCAACCGCGTGTCACGGATGCTCGCATTTTAATTTCTTAAATATGTATTATACTACTCCTTACTTACGCCCCGTTACTATGAAAACCACTAAAATGGCAACCGTGTGTCACGGATGTTTGAGGGTACCTAATACCTTCCCTCGACATAATCGAGTCCCCGAACCCACTTCAAGAACTCTGGTTTCGCATGACTATTCGAGTCACACTTTTAAAGGGCCTTACTGTTCCAAAACGTTTTCCAAAAGTCAAAGATGATCATGTCGATTGTCTTTGCAGGGATCCTAACTCCCGAATAAATGTTAGGTGGCGACTCTGAACTCTTACTTGGCCTTACTCCCACTTTTCATACACCTCACCTACTTTCACGTATCTCGACAAAAACGGTCGCGACCCACGAGGGGACCGGCCCCCACCTTCGGGGCGGGCGCGAAAGAGATTTCATGTTTAAAGTGGTTTGGTCATGAGTTTTGTGAAGCAAGCATAATCTGTCCCGAGTTTCAGAACAGTAACACCTCTTTGAAATGAGTAAATTAGAACCTTAATCAAGTATTCTTGGCTTCAAATAATTTTTTCTATGAAGTTTTATGTATTAATAAGATCTCCTAAAAATATTAGAGTCTTTCAGATTTGTTTACTATTTTTAGAAAATCATACAAGAACTCTGGACAGAGAGTTATAAATTTCTGAGTGATGTCTAGTGTTTGTCTAATTCCATTGAACCGTTGATCTTTGATTTTTCTTTTTGGGTTGGAAACTAGACTCATAGAGGCATCTTGTGTCAAAAATTCATTGACATCAAACCATTGGAACCATGCCTTTCCAATTTTTGAAGTTTTGGTTTGCTCTCTGTAATTTTCACAATTTTGTGACAGATTTGACAAATCTTGTAAATAATGATTCAAATGATCTTTCCATGATCTAAGGCTTAAACCATGCTTTAATAATGATTAGTTAAACTTAAATTCAGAGGTTAAATGATCAAAATCAATAAATAGTTCATAGCTTACTCTTGTTCATATTCATGTATCCATATACATTCATCCATATAAATTGATACATATAATTAGAACCCATTTTGTGTTAAGATTAAATTGTGTTTAATTGAACCAAATTGTGAGTTCCTTATGATCATGTTGGGACTACACCATCTCTATATGAACATTACATTGACTCCTAGTTGAGACTTGTATATCTATAGAAGTGATGCATTTCCAACTAATTAGAAGGAATTCATAATTATGTCAATTCCTCCTCTATTTGATAGATTTAAACTAGAAGTTTATGATTGATTATCTGACATCTTGTTTAAAGCATGTGAACTAATCTTTGTTTTGTAGCGCTTTTGAGGTACAATTTCTCAAACCTTTCTCTAGTTTATTTTACTCGTTGATTTTATTAATTTTTTGACTTCATGCGGGATACCTTAGAATTAGGTCTTGCCTTATGTGTATACTAGTAATACCCCGTGCCCGTGAACACGAAGCGAAAAAAAAAGAAGAAGAAAAAAAGAAATTCAATACTTCAAAAGATCAAATCTTTTGCATAAAATTGTCCATGTCATTCAAACCCATGCGAAGACATTGGTTCTGCGAGTACAGCGATATACGTTTATAAATATATGACAGTATAAAATACAATTTTTCCCCCCTTCCTTGACTGGTCACTTTTTCCTTTCCTTTCCTTCTTTAATTGAGTATATCATTAATGATAAAATGATGTGGCAAAATTTTTTTTTGGAAAGCTTATATTCACTGAGAGATTTTTGGCAAGCATTTGATCTTTTTGGAAAGTTTATATTCACTGAGAGATTTTTGGCAAGCATTTGATCCAAGGGTTTAAAATATCTAAACTTGTCTCAATAGCTCGGATTAAAAGTTGTTAATTGTGGAGGAACCCACACTGCTCTAACTTATTATATAGATATATGATTAGAGACCCCTTTTTTAGGATTTTCTATTTTTTGTATGCATTGCACGTTTCAACATCGCAACCGGATCCCGGGTTAGTTTTCTAATTCCCTATTTGCACATCTTGCCTACTACTAGGAATTATGTGATTTTGAATGATATTTTATCATTTGCAATCTTACACCCTTTAGACATAATTTTGTAATGTATATTTATACATATGTATTAGTCGAGGGTACATTTAGATTAATAATTCGATTAAAAGGATGTTGAGTAGAGGTCTATTGCGAGATAGGATGAGAGGGGGTGTTTTAATCCGTCGGGCTCCTTCCCCTCTCATTCCATAATCTCCGGACCTAGAAATCTCTGGTTTCCTAAAAGATTAATTTGCTTTAAAATATTTTCTTAATTTTCCTTTTAAAAATTAAGTGGGGACTCGTATTTAAATTTAAAATTTGAAGAAGTTTTAAAAAGAGTTGTGGGTAAGAATAAAAATGTGATATCCACAATTATGTCTAATTACATTTGGGTCAATAAATTTTGGGATATTTATTATTCACTTTTAAAAAAGTAAAAAAAGTAGCTATTTACGAATTGGTCACTAATATTACATTCTGGTCAACTTTTTCCCTCAAATTTAAGATTTATATATTGTAATATGTATAATTACATTTACGTCAAGAAAAAGTATAAAAAAAAGAAAAGAAAAAGAAGAAGAAGAAGAAGAAGAAGAAGAAGAAGTTATTTTAGTGCCTATTTACGAATTGGTCACTCATATTTACATTCTGGTCAACTTCTTCCCTAAAATTTAGGATTTATATGTTGTAATACGTATAATAACCTTTACGTCCAGATTCTGTGACATATTTATCATTCACTTCAACAAAAAGTCAATCATAGCTAATTACGTGTTGGTCTGTAATATTTACATTTTTGTCAAATTTTGTCATGATTATGTTGTAATATGTGTAATTACATTTATGTCAAGATTTTGTGGCATATTTATCATTCACTTCAACAAAAAGTCAATAATAATGGCTAATTACGTATTGGTCTGTAATATTTACATTTTTGTCAACTTTTGTCCTGAATTTTAGGATTAATATATTGTGGTTTTTTTTTTGACATATACTGTGGCTTCTCCCCTTTCCATTTTTCCTTTTATTTCGAAATTGAATTTTATAGTATACACACATGCCTATAACTTTAATTAACACACACATGACTATAATTAAATTTACACACATGCTTATAAATTATCTTTTATTAGACGCACATACCTAATGTATGTGACTTATCGTTTCAAAACCACAGTCCATTATGGAACTTTGGATATATGGAGATTAAATTAACTTATAAAAATATGATTACATTTTTGCTTTGTAATCCTAGAACAAAATCCAAGCCAAATTCACTTTTACTCAAATCTTATACCAAATTGAAACAACACTATTCAAATCTTATACTCAAAAGCATAGGAAAAAAAAAGAATTTATACCCTTCAAAAAAGAATAGTTGATATCAGTATGACAATTGCAGATTTACATACCAAATGAAGGTTTTACTTATTTTAACACATAGATATACATTATTTTACACACATGCTTCTAAATTTAATTTTATTATACACACATATTATCTACTATTTAAAAAATATTGTCTATTGAGCTTTGAATATATGGAGACGAAAATATGTCATAAACATTGTAGTGCTTTCTTCAAAGGAAAATCAAAAAATGCTTGTAAAACGCAAAGATAGACACATAAAATTGGACCACACAAGGTATTGCGGAAGCATATTTTAGAAGTATGTGTAGACACCCCAATTTTGACCAAACGTCAAATCTAGGGTTTGGTTACCTCTCAAAGACTGATGATGACGATGACCATGACGTTCGAAGATTTTCCAAGAAATTCAAAATCTTCAAGATGTTCTTCAAATTAAAATTAAAATAAAAAGGAGAGGATTTGGGCATTCGGGGAGAAACTCGAATAATGAAGAACGTGTGAGAAACCCAGTCTGGGAACCTGTTTTTTTTTTTTAAAAAGGGATAATAAACAAAATAAAGAGAGTTTCCTTGAAAGAAAATAGGAGGATAAAATAAATGAAAAAGATTTTGAAAAATGAGAAAATACAAAAAGAAAGTAGTATATTTAAGTATATACCATGCACATGGGTGATACCATGCACATGGGGGATCTTAGTACAAATATAGATATATATATATATAGATTAAAATTTTGGTTTACATTAACATATTTTTGAAAATTTAAAAAAAAGAGCAAATTCAGTTAGCCCCGGCACCCGGAAAACCCGACGGCATTCACTGAGTGCTGCGCCGGCACTCACGGGTTGCCGCCCGGCATTCAGTGAATGCTGCCCGACACTCAGTGAATGCCGCCGGCACCCGTCGAGTGCCGCTGGCTGTAACAGACTGCTTTTCTCACATGTTCTAGAAGAAAACTTTGCACATGGGTTTCCACCCGAATTTACCCATTTGACCTTGAATTGGTGGTCTATATAAACAAACTTTCATCTTCATTTTGAGATATACTTGAATGAACACACACACATATACTTGAATCTAGAGAGAGAGATACAAAATCATATAGAGAGAATTGGGAAGAAAAGAGCAGTTTCTTGAAGAATTTTAAGAATTTTAAGAAGATCTTGAAGATTTTGGAAGAACTTGACAAAGATAGAAGAAATCCTTGAGGTCATAGAGGTAACCTCTCAATCACTTTGTGGAATTAAGCAATTCAATCACAAATTCTTAGATCTAGGAACTTTACACATTTTCAAAACCTCTCTTCTTACCTCATTTCATCACACACCACCAAGAATTTGTGATTGAATCTCATAATAATTTACTAATTTGGATCTAAATGAGCTTTGGATTTAAATGAATGGGTTGGTTCCAAGGTGTTTGATCTTTTGATTTTTCTTAAGTAAACTTTGATTTCTAAATTCCAATTTTCCTTTGAAGATTCATAAATTTTCATGTAGATTTTCCATTGAGTATTTCTTTTTATTTGGTTGATCCTTTGATCTCCTATGATCTTATGACTCATATGGAGTTTAAAGTTGATCATGGTCATATCTACACATAGTTGGTGAGATACTAGTATCAACTCATGACTAGGATCTCTTTACTATGAATCTTATGGAATTCATTCTATATTCCATAGAGGTTTATGTAGATTGTAATCTCATTTAGTCTCCAAGGACCATTAATTTGGTAGGAGAAATAATGAAATGATTTCATATTCTTCAATGATCTTATATTTGAGAGAGGAATTGGAGGTAGATTTTCATAGTCTATATTTAAAATAAGTAGGACCTTAGGATTTTCTTGCTAGATCTCCAATTATGAGATCTATGGTAGGAATCCATCAAGGTTAAATCTAGGGATGTCTTCCTATTTCATTAATTTATCCCAATAATCACAACCATGCTTGATTCTAGTCCTTTGTAGGATCAAGGATCAAGTTGGTTTTAAAATATGAACATCAATTCAATATTGGTGCAGTGAATCCTTAAACCCTCTGTGATCAAAGATTTTTCATAAAATCATGGTCCATTGGAATAGGATGAGACCAATTGGAGGGTGTTCATAACTCATATGAGTACCGTTGTGATTGTTGTTTTGATAAGATTCCATACTTAGGATGATTTGGGCTTATGATTTTCAAATAAGCAATTCTCTGTCCAAAATTTCAGAACAGAAAACCGGTTTTAAAATTGATAGATCAGAGCTCTAACCAAGTTTTCATGACCTTTAATAATTTTTTCTGAGAACCTTAATGTGTTAGGAAGGTTCCCTAAAAAGAATGAAGCAATTCAGATTTGTTTGCTATTTTTAAAAAATCATACAAGATCTTTGGACAGAGAGTTGTAAAATCCTGAGTGAGGTATAGTATTTTCCGTATTCCCGGAGATCTAACCATTGAAACCTTGATTTTCATTTTGGGTTAGAAACTAGACTCACAGAGGCATAACATATCCAAAAGTCATTAATATCTAATCGTGGGAAGTATTTTATTTCTATTTTTTAAAACCTGGTCTGCTCTCTGTAATTCATAAAAAACTGCTACTGTTTTTTTCTAATCTTATTTATTTCAACCAAATCATGTTTTGAATAATGATAATCTAGCTTAAATCCAGAGGCTAAGTGATCCAAATTAGTGAATAAATCCATGTTTTATTCTTATTCACATTCATTCATTCATGTACATCAATGCTTATGATTAGAACTAGCTATTGAATAAAGTTGGATTTCATGCTTAATAGATCTAAGCTAGAGAATTGGGATTGATTTTTTTGATATCATATTATTATGTGAAGCATGTGGACTAATCTTTGTTTTGTAGCGCATTTGAGGTACAATTTCTCATCTCTTCTTCGGTTTATTTACTTCATTGATTTTAATTGATTTTCGACTCCATGTACGACACCTTAGCTTAGGTTTTGCCTTATGTGAATATGTGAATTAGAGACCTTTTCTTAGGCTTTGTATTTTGTGTATGCATTGCACATTTCCATTTCGCGGCTGGATCCCGGGTGAGTTCTCTAGTTCTTTACTTGCACATCATGATGTTTGCTAGTTGAATTATGTGACTTATGAATGATATTTTACCGTTAGCAATTTTACACCATTTCCAACATACTTGTGTAATGTATTATTTATATATATGTATTAGTTGAGGGCACACTTAGATTATTAATTCGATTAAAAGGATGATGAGTAGAGGCCTATCACGAGATAGGATGAAAGGGGCTGTTTTAGTCCGTCGGACTCCTTCCCCTTTCATTCCATAATCCCCGGACCCAGATTATCTTTGGTTTCGCAAAAGATCAGTTTGCTTTAAAATGGTTTCTTAATTTTCATTTTAAAAATTAAGTGGGGACTCATTTGTTTTTTAATTTGGAATTTGAAAAATGTTTTTTTTTTTAAAAAAAAAAAAAAAAAAAAAAAGTGGGCCCAAATGCCGGTATCCACAATCTGGCGACTCTGCTGGGGATCGAACCCAGAATCTCTGGTTTCGCAGACCAGGATTTCTAATTTTGGGTTCACTCGAGGATTAGACTTGAAAGCATCCTTTTAATCGAATTAATTAATTTTTGTGTGCCCGTTGCATTGCACTTGCATGTCTCGCCAGTCGATTGCACGGAACTATGACCTTGGAGGCTCAGGGCAACCCAGTCGGTCAAGCCATCATGGGGCCGTGTGATCACCCTTGATCTCGTACCATGTGTTGGTATATGAAGCATCTTATCGGGTGTGTGTCAAGGGTCCCTTATTTGACCAAACCCGGCCTTTGCATGATAGTTTCATAGAACCTTTCAAAATTAGGAAATCAATTCTTGATTAAGATTATATGCTAGGAAGTTTTGTATGTCCGGAAGGGATTACTTGAGATGATGACGATACTTGCTTGATGAAAGACGTATAATCTTTTAATCACCTTTTAGCAATTTCTCCTCATGTTCCATGACATTTGGAGAACATGCCGAACCTTGATTATAAGATTATATTTCTTATATCATGTTAAGCTAAGCATCATTGACCTTGTATGCATCCGAATTCATGAAAAGTGCGATAATCCTACCCAAGAATTCGAAGTTCACTGTTAACGACAGATTTTGATTATCCATCATCTTTTATCCAAAAATATTTCAAAAAAAAAATCACTCTTTCAAAAAATGAGGGGATCCAAGGTTTATCTTTTTTGTAAAAAAAAAATCAAAAAAACCTAATCATCGTTTATATCTTCATTTTCAAAGAAAATATTCAAAATTCGCAAAAATTATTTTGAAAGACTTCATCATCTAAAGAAATGGTTTTCAAATGAGTTTCAAAGTAATATTTCAACTCAATCATCTTTTACGAAAAAAAAATGATTTCACTTTCAAAGGAAAATTCGAGATGCTTGAGAATTTGAAAGATCCCATCATGCTTTCCAAAAAAAAAAAAACAAACAAACAAAAAAAAAATTCCGACCTTTGAGAGGGTAGTGAAGATCACGATGAAAGGAGAAGTTAAGCGCACTTGATATGGATGAGGATTTTATGTGCTTATGTGTTTATGTGTTAGGGTTAGAATTTTCCTTTTCTTTTGCATATAGAATAGGCACACACGCACACATGCATTGCATCCGTGTGGCATATGAATCATTCATGAAGACGCTTAATGAAATCGATAATAAAAAAAATGATGATGAAAGGCAATAAAAATAGTGGTGAAAAGGGAGAAATAATGAAGAGTTGTTAGAATAGAAAAATAATAATTTGGAAAATATGATCGTAGGTAAAAGATAGAAACAGCTACGAGCACAGTCTGGTACAGAGATTCTACTGCAAGGTTAGTAAGAAGAGATATGGCACAAGAAGCGAACACAAGGGAAATAGCGGAGTTGAAAGCAGTAATGGAACAACAGGCGGGTCAAATGACTAGAATGATGACCATGATAGAAGCACTAGCACGACAGCCGCCAATTAATGATCCTCCTCACAGGGATGAAGATTGGTTTGATGAAACAGAAGGGGTTGAAGCACCGAGAGCAGAAAAGGAGAAAATAGAAAAGGAAAGGGCTGAGAAAGATAAGATGATGACTGAGAAAATGGAGAAATTGGAAAGAGTGGTCCGTAAGGCCCATGGGGTTGATACCTACTTGTTGGAATTGGAAGGATTATATGAAGGGGTCTGTGAAATATTACCTACAGGGTTCAAAATGCCTATATTCGATAAATTTGATGGAACGGGGAAACCTCGTAGCCACATCACAATGTGTATAGGGGCATTTCAGCCTAGTGGCTTGAGCACAACCATGATGGCGGTCTTGTTTCAGCAGACGTTAACTGGAGCTGCTTTGTCTTGGTACCTCACTCTAGAGCCGGGGAAAACTAGAAATTGGGAAGAAGTGGTCAAAGCATTCGTAGCCCAATACGAATACAATCAGGATTTGGATGTTACTATCAGGGATTTAGAGATTACCTGACAGGGGAATAAAGAATCTTTTGCTGAATTTCTGAGCCGATGGAGGGGAAAGGCTGCTAAGATGGTACAAAGGCCGACTGAAAAGGAGCAAATCCGAATGCTGATAAAGAACCTCCAACCTGTCTATCAGGAGAAGATGAGGTTCCAATCCCTCAACACCTTTACCGAAGTATTTGATGTAGGGACCAGAATCGAAGATGCGATACAGGAAGGGTTAATCAAAAGAGAAGAGCCAGCGAACAGGTACAGACGTCCGAATTATGGAACAGGGGGAGGACATTCAGGAGGTCATTCAGGACCTACAGATGTGAACGCACTGAGCGAACCCGAGAAAAAGTTTGATATAGCCAGAAGTTACCCAAAGAGGGGAGGGGATAAGCCTTTAAGGAGGTTTTCAGAATTGGGAGTATCATTATCCACGGCCCTTGATCGGCTATTGGCAAAAGGACATCTCCGCCTACTAGAGCCGCGACCAAGACCGAATCCACCACCTCCAAATTTCAAATCTGATCTATATTGCAAATTCCATCAGGAACAAGGGCACTCAACTGATCGGTGTTTAAGATTAAGACATGAGATCCAAGATTTGATTGACAAGAAAGTAATATCTGAACCACCCACCAACCCACCAAATGTTACTAGAAATCCGCTACCAAATCATCATGCCGTGCCACCACCCAGAATTTACTACTTGGGAAATGAGGGGAGCTTTTTTGATCCATCAGCATTGATCACTAAGTTGGGAAGTCTGAGAAAAGCTTATCAAATGTTGGAGGATTCACAAATCTGCACTCTAAAAGGGCTGGTAGATGAAAGCAAAGGGAAAGAAATAGAAGGGGCTGTTGACGCAGATTGGTGGGCACCTAAAGCTGACAATTCACTTTGGTACAAAGGAGACGATATTCAGAATCACAATAAAGTTAAGGAGGACCTGTGGTATGAAAGTGAGGAGGAAGGTTTGAAAGTTGCTGAAGCACAGGATGGACTTTGGGTCAAAGAAGGAATTAGTCACCTCACACGATCCGAAAGGCATTTTAAACCACACGAACTTGAGGAAGATCACCCGGGGCAGGAATTGAATCAAGGGAAAGGGAAACTGAATGAGGAAGAAGAAGAGGACAGAGTTTTAAGACAGATGAAGAAGACACAGGCAAATATCACTATTTGGGGGTTGCTAATCGCTTCCAAGCGTCATAGACAAGCAGTCCTCGATGCTCTCAATCAATCGGACGTCTCCATCGATGTTACTCCGGAAGATCTCGTCGGCATGATCAACAGAAGTCCAACTCTCGCTATTTCTTTCTCCGAAGCTGACTTACCTCCTGGGGGACCTGTTTACAATAAGTCATTGCACGTTACCGTGGAGTGCCTAGGAAATTCTCTACCTACTTGCCTCGTTGACAACGGGTCTGCATTAAATGTATGCCCTTTTCGGACAGCTAAAAGGATGGGGCTCGATGAATCCACATTTATACCATCGGAACAAAAAGTGAGGGCTTATGATAATACTCTACGGGCAGTTATGGGGATCATCTTTCTAAACCTCTCTGTTGGTATCGATGAAAGGGAAACAGAATTCCAAATCATTGACATTCCTGCATCATTTAACCTGCTTCTGGGAAGGCCGTGGCTTGATAGTTTGAGTGCCATTCCGTCAACCATCCATCAGAAAGTTAAGTACATTTGGAAAAACAAGGTATGCGATCTTCTGGGGGATAGCTGGATAAATATATCTAGGGCCTCATCAAGTGCTCCGATTTTAGAAGTACAGATACAAGAGGGTGAAGCAAGTTTGGGTGGGTTTGAGTTCATTAACGTCATAGAAGAGGGGAAGCCAAAGGAGTTTTTACCACTGTATTTTGATCAATACGCCAGTCTGTTGGTGGCCGGGATCATGAGAAAAATGGGGTTCTTCCCAGGGATGGGTTTAGGTAAGAAACACCAAGGATTGTCAGAATTCCCAAATATCGTTACACAAACCCACACTCACGGGCTAGGGTACTCGCCAACCAAGGAAGAATTGAAGAAGAAAAAGAAAGCAACTGATGCACCGCTGGAACCATATTTGAAAACTCTTAATGGGTATTTCGTCAAGCAAGGGGAAGATTTTCCGTTTTGCGGTTTTCCAGAGCCATGGTTAGATAAAGCAGAGAGGCGTATGAAGTCGGGATTCGAGATTTTCTTTGCGCATGACTTCTCTGATTATGAGGACCCTTATCTTCAACAGCCTGCAAAATCTGCCATTATTCAGGACTGGGTGTGTACTCTGGATGGCTCGGCAATGAAGAACCTGCTAGAAGAAGGGTGCGAGGGGACCGGAAAAGGGGAGCTCTGCAGAGATTAAGGATGAAGATGGGAAAAGCCGGGATAAAGAAGAAAGCAAGGGGAATAAAGAAAGGGGGAAGCCAGCGTATGAAGGAAAACCAGAGGAAGTGGAAATAGAAGAGATCACTCAGGAAGAGGAGCAGGAAGATCGCTTCATCACTGATATGGGAGGGGAAAGCAAGAAAGAGTGGGTCTTTGAGTCTAGTAATAAGTATCCCCCTCACCCAGAGTCTGTATTGGCCCAAATGAGGCGTATTTCAATTTCTATGTCTGTTGTAATTGCTCCGAAAAAAGTTAATGAGAATGTGACTAATTCTGCTTACTTGACTGTGCATAATAATAATTGTGATGCATGTGATGAATATGATGAAATACCTCATGAATTACAAAAATTGATCGAAAAAGAAAATAAACCTGCATGCAAAATCATGGAAAGCACTTTAACCATTAATCTGGGAAATGAAGATAATCCACAAAATGTTTCTATTGGCTCCACACTTAATAATGAGGAAAGCGAAGAATTAATCCATCTATTAAGAGAATTCAAAGATGTCTTTGCATGGTCTTATGATGATATGCCAGGAATTGATCCAGAAATTGTCCAACACCATATTCCCCTTTTCCCAAATTCAAAACCCGTAAAACAAAATTTGAGGCGAATGAGGCCTGAATGGGCGCTTAAAGTGAAAGAGGAGGTTGAAAAGCAACTGAAGGATGGATTCTTGATTGTCACCGAGTATCCTGAATAGGTTGCTAATATTGTACCGGTTCCTAAAAAGGATGGTCGTGTTAGGGTTTGTGTGGATTTCGAAGATTTGAACAAAGCTAGCCCTAAGGATGATTTCCCTTTACCCCACATCGACATATTGGTGGATAATACCGCAGGGCATGAACTTCTATCTTTCATGGATGGGTTTTCGGGGTATAACCAGATCTTGATGGCACCAAAGGATAGAGAGAAAACAACTTTTATCACACCTTGGGGGACTTACTGTTATAGAGTTATGCCGTTTGGACTTAAAAATACAGGTGCGACCTACCAAAGAGCTGCCACTACGTTACTACATGATATGATTCATAAAGAAGTAGAAGTATATGTGGATGACATGATAGTAAAGTCTAAAGAAAGAGGAGGGCATCTGGAGGCATTAAGAAAATTTTTTGAAAGGCTGAGAAAGTTCAGAATGAGGCTAAATCTGCAAAAATGCGCCTTTGGGGTTACCACTGGGAAACTGCTAGGATTTCTGATCACCCAGAGAGGAATTGAGGTAGACCCCACCAAAATCCAAGCTATAACCGAAATGCCGCCACCGAAAAATGAAAAGGAGTTGAGAGGATTCCTAGGAAGAATACAGTTCATCAGCCGCTTCATATCCAAACTCACCATGACCTGTGACCCGTTGTTCAAATTATTGAGAAAGGGGAAAAAGTTCGAATGGGATGACCAGTGCCAAAAAGCCTTTGAAAAGATCAAAACCTACCTTCAAAACCCACCCGTCCTATCACCTCCTAAGCCTGGGAAACCTTTATTGCTATACCTATCCGTAACCGAGAACTCAATGGGGTGCATGATGGCCCAAGAAGAGGAAGAGGGGCGTGTGGAAAAAGCCATATACTACCTGAGTAAGAGGATGACCGGATATGAGTTAAACTATTCATCGTTGGAGAAAGCTTGTTGGGCCCTGGTGTGGTGTACCCGTCGCCTTAGGCATTACATGCTAGCCTTCCCTATCACCCTGATATCCCGAATCGACCCACTCAAATACCTCTTTGAAAAGCCTGCCCTGACCAGTAGGATATCCCGATGAACCATGATGCTAGCCGAATTTGATATTAGATACATCACTTCCAAATCTGTCAAGGGGAGAGCCGTCGCCGAGTACTTAGCCGACCTCGCCATAGAATCCGAAGAAAGGGGAGAATTTAAGTTTCTAGATGAAGAAGTAATGGAAGTAAAAGAGAACCTGTGGAAAATGTACTTCAATAGAGCAGCTAATCAAATAGGGTACGGGGTAGGGATCATCCTCATATCACCTAGCAGGGCCCCACTCCGTTGGCCGTTAAGCTCAAGTATAATTCGACTAATAACACGGCAGAGTATGAAGCCTGTATAATTGGGATGGAAGTAGCCTTGGCTTTGAGAGTGGAAAAGATCGATGTTTTTGGGGACTCTAATCTGATAATATCACAAGTGAGGGGTGACTGGAGAATAAAGCATGAGAAATTGAAACCTTACCATGAATACCTAGAGAGCCCGAAGGTGCAATTCAGAAAAATTTCGTTCTACTACCTTCCCCGTGAGGAGAACCAATTGGCAGATTCCCTAGCAACCTTAGCCTCAATGATCCAAATTCCTGTGAGAGTCTCCATGATTCCTTTGTCCATAGAAGAGAAAACCCGACCTTCATATGAAACAATCGCCGCCATTGGAGAAGAGGAAGAGGTTGAGATACCATGGTATATAGATGTTTGGAACTTTATTGAGAAAGGAGAATATCCCGGAGGAGCTTCAGAGAAGGATAAGAAAGCAATTCGTAGATTTTCAGCTCAATTTGTAATCTATGCAGGAAAGTTGTGGAAGAAGTCCTACACTGGTTATAATTTAGAATGTCTATATGGAAGGGAAGCAAGGAAAATGATGGAAGAAGTACATGAAGGAGTCTGTGGGCCCCACATGAACGGACATATGTTGGCCAAAAAGATAATTCGGCAAGGATACTATTGGACGACTTTAGATAAGGATTGCTGTGAGTATGTTAGGAGATGCCATAAATGTCAGGTTCATACAAATTTAATGCATACCCCACCTTCCCAGCTCTATAGCATGACCACCCCTTGGCCGTTCTCTGTGTGGGGTATTGATATCATCGGGGAAGTAATTCCGAAAGCCTCAAATGGGCACCAGTACATAATTGTGGCAATAGATTATTTTACCAAATGGGTAGAAGCGGCATCATATGCAACTCTGAAGGCAAAAGATGTGAATTTTATCCAGAAGAATATAATTTGCAGATACGGGGTGCCAAATGAGCTTATTTCTGACCATGTGAGTCATTTTCAGGGAGAGGTTATTCCATTCCTAGAAAAGTATAGGATTACCCACCATCAGTCCTCACCATACAGACCACAAACAAATGGAGCAGTAGAGGCCGTAAACAAAAATGTAAAGGCAATCCTGGGGAAAATGACGGATACGTACAGGGATTGGCATGAAAAACTACCTTTCGATTTGTGGGGATATCGAACTTCGGTGAGAACCTCAACCGGGGCTACGCCATATTCATTGGTCTACAGGATGGAGGCTGTTTTGCCAGTGGAAGTCGAAATACCGTCTTTAAGAGTTTTAGCAGAGTGCGAGGTAACCGAGCTGGAATGGTTGCGGGGGAGATATGAGGAATTGATGTTATTTGATGAAAAGAGGTTGGCTGCTATAAACCATACTCGGGGATATCAGAAAAGGATAGCTCGTGCTTTCAACAAAAAGGTTCGCCCAAGGAAGCTTGCTGAGGGCGACCTGGTCCTCAAAGAACTCAAAGCGCCCGTTTATGACCCATAAGGGAAATTCAAACCTAACTGGGTCGGACCATACATTATCAAGACACTTCTCTCCGGAGGAGCTGCTTATCTCATGGACCTGGATGGGGTTGAGTTTAAACAACCAATCAACCTCGATCGCCTCAAAAAATATTTTGCTTGAAACCTTGTCTTTCAAAACCTCCAGAGTCGATGAACTACGCTTGACCTGATTCCCGATAGGGGATACGTAGGCAACCCGCTCGGTTTGGTCACAAAATAACAAAAAAAATGTGTATGTTCTTTCTAGCCTTAGCTGAACTACTGCGGACCTGATACCCATTCGGGGATAAATAGGCGGGCTCACAAGGCCCTCGGTCCAAACAAAGCCCAAACAAAGTTAAATGTCCCGAGTTTCGACATACCAAACTAGGGGCAAACTTGCGTTTGCCCAAGAACCACATCTAAGTCCCGAAACCAGGGGCAAACTTCGTTTGCTAGAACCGATGAACCCAGGAAAAGCCTAAACCCATTTCTGGATCTACTGGCTATCAAGATATGCATCATGTGGAGACAAGCAAGAATTCATTGTATAGAGGGATTAAAACTAAGCAAGACTCATGAAAGAGTAATAAAAGCTGAAAGAGACATTGAGAGGAAAACTGTTCATAACCCAAAGAAATTAAAAAAGTGCTAACTTTGATTCAACATGATTAGGGCATTTTCGGAATACAAAAAAAAAAGAGCTTTTCAAAAAAAAAAAAGAGAAAAGAAAAAAAAAGGGAAGAGAAAAAGAAAAGGAAAATGCATCACAGAAAATAAAACACAGCAAAAGTTAAGCAGAATTTGTCGAAAATTTTAAAATCTTGTTGTGTTTTTTCTTTTCTTTTCATTTTGTCTATCTAGAAGCTATTCCCTAACCAGAGCTTGGATCTCAAGCAAATACTCTACGGTCGGGATAACTGAAGCTGGAGTCCTCCGAAAGGGAGCCGATACCCTATCATGCCAAGCCTCAGCGAATGTCCTCACGGTAGAAGGGCGTAGGGCGGAACTCCTCGAGAAATCAGCGGTAATAGCATCAGGGACGTCCTGGAGCAAGCCAAACTGGCGGACTACTCGGCTGGGGATGTAAAAGGTGGTAACTCGCAGACCAGGCAACCAAACCCCTGGGCGCCCAGGAAGTCGTACCGCGACAAAGCAATAAGACCATCGGGGGCATATCCAGCAGATGGCCTCGTAGCTCAAGCCTCGAAACCAAGCAAGCCAGCTAGTAACTGTACGGGAAGGGTAACGGACACCCATGCGATCATAGGAAAGCAATGTCCCGAGGGGAGGGAGGGCGAGCAAAGAAGCCTAAGCGCTCGAAGAGCCAAATCTGCAAAACGTGAGGTGACCCCGAAAGCAACATCGATCCCGCGGTATGTGCATGATCCAAGCCCAGCAAGGTCTCCCCCAGAACGAGCATAACGGCACTCTGCATCTGTCGGAGGCCACATACGACCGAAATCAGGATGTCAGTGGAAGACTGAAATAAGAAGTGGGAAAGCATCGCCAAGGAAAGGGCACTCCGCCTGATAACCTGATATCTCCCATCGTCAGGATCACCAATGGGTGCATAAGTGGAGGAAAGGCGGTCAAAATCAATGTGTCGATCCCGAACAAAGGAACTGGCAGCAAGCTGGGAAATACCAAGAAGGGCCGATAAATCTTGGATATATCCCGCCTGAACCTGTGGAATGATCAAGTCGGCATAGGGATCGGTGTGGAGGATAGCACTGAACTCCTCAAAAAGAGGACAGACCTCCTCGTGACCAAACCGAAAGACGTGCAGAGAAGGGTCCCAACACATGATAGCTGCTCAAAGTAAGCCCTCGTCTAGAGCCATATGGCGAAATGCGAAAAGATCCGTCAGTCTGTGAGACTCAAAGTTGAGTCGGTCGATGCCGGAAAGAGAATCCATCCATGGGTATAGAATGTCAGAACTAATGGGGGCCATGAAGAAAGGAGGAGGATATAGAAGAAAAAGTTTGAGTGCAAAGAAGGCAAAGGGCTCTAGAAATCTCGAATGAACCTAAAAATGGGCAAATGGCACTTTATATGGGAAAATGGCACAAACCGGCACTAGATGTAAAGCGGCGGCACTCACTGAGTGCCGGTCGGCAGACACTGAGTGCCGCACGACATTCAGTGAGTGCCGGCCAGGCTCCCCGAGTGCCGGCCAGGGTTTGAAAAGTTCGTGGGTCAGTTTGTAACCTTAATCAGCCCAAACCTGCATAAAATTTGAACAGAATTTCACCAGTCATCATCCCAGCATCAATTGTCTTGCACCATTCATCAAATAAAATCAAGAAAAAGATATTCATGTTCTAAATAAGCAAAAGGGATAAGGTTTAAAGCTAAGCCAGGGAAATAATCAAGCATGAATATAAACAAATTCAAAATTGGCACGCAGGCCATCATGCATGAGTACTACCAGTTTACCTAAATAAATCCATTGAAAAGAAAAATTCAGAATTCTTGTCCTCACAGGAACATAACATAATAAAAAGAGATAAGCTATCCTCGTCGGCGACGAGGATTCCTTCTGGGCGCCTGCGGAGCTGTCTGACTTCCCCCAGCTCCACCGTCTCCACCATCTCCACCATCTCCGCCGTCTCCACCATCACCTCCGTCACCACCTTGGCCGCTGCCACCAGTACCTCCTTGATAGCCGCCACCTTGACCTAGTTGAAACTCTTGGATTTGCCTCCTCAAGGCAGCAATCTCGGCTTCCTGAAAAGACAAGACAAATAAAGAATAAATGAAATAAAAAGAAATAAGAAAAAGGAAAGGAAGAAAAGAGATAAGAATAAAATGAAAGTGAATAAAATGGCAATACTATAGCTCTTGCCTGAAGGTCAGCAGTGGCTCTCGCTCCATCGGCCTAGAAGGAATTTTAAACACAGTCACCAATATGAGGATAAAATTTGAAAAAAAAAAAAGAAGAAAGAAGAAAAGAAAAAAAAAGAAAAGCAATAAAAGTTTGTTTCCAAAAAGAGATTTACCCTCCATTCGCGTCCATGAACCCAATGTTGGATAGTATGTGCATACGATAGACCTTCCTCTGCATAATCTCTAGGGACTGTATCATATTGCAGAGGAATGGATGGAACATTCTGGGTATAAGGGTGTGGATACCGGAAGTGGACCACTTCTCTTGTTTGAGATTGCTTTGAAATTGATTTGAATCAAGGAAAGAAAACGAAAGGTCTGTTGAAAACAGATACAGAGTCGCCACTTGGTCTTTAAGGAACCAAGAAACCTAATTTTGACTCACCCAAATGGATAAAAGGCACCGGCCCTTCATAACCAAAGAACTTGGTTCGGGGTTTTGGTACGAGAGAGGAAGGAGCCTTTGTCGCGACTAAAACACCCTCAACTCGCCCCGTCTTTCGACGGGCCTCAATTAGCATCCAAATAATCATCTTATACTATGTATGGTTCGACAATTAATACTATGATAGTATATTACATCACATAAGAAAATTCGAAATGGAAGATCTAAAGATAAGATATCATTCATAAGATCTAAGCCAAATATCATACAATGTAAAGTGAAAGATCACACAAATAAACCTAGGAAAAATCGTCTAATCATATATCAAATAATCAAGACTTCCTAATCTAAAAAGGGGGACATGAATTGTTCTTGAAACAAATAATCAAAGAAATCAAAATATGCTTAGCAAGCTAGTATGATGCATGTTATTCTTTGAGAAAAGAAGATCTTCTCAATCCCCGGGACGGATGAGAAAGGACGATTAGATCGAGGGGAAGCATGAACGTGTGATCATGATCATTCCTTATAATCTTCTTAGATTAAGAGTTACAAAAACCCCAAATCTTGCATGAATGCAATGCATGTATCTAAAATGTACCAAGGTTGTAGTGTGCTTTGTGTTCATGGATTCCTAGAATGACTTAGAAGTCTAAAATGTGTATGAATGAATGAATGAAATTAACATGGGATGTGTACAAATGTAGTATGAACTACTTCCTAAGATATGGGTTAATTTGGAATGCATATGAGCATCAAATCAAAGAATAAAAGTTGAAATGTGCTTGCTGTGAATAGTGGACAGAACAGTAGCATGATCTTTTGGAATTTGAAAAGAGGGGTTAGGAATGTTTCCAGTGCATGATTTTTTATGGAGATCTTCCTTATTGTGTCTAGGACACAACCCAAAAAGCCAATCTTGAATAGCTATCACAGAATGAGAGAAATCATATAAACAATGAAGGTCACTCAGAAACAGAGTCCGTACCGTCGACTGAAATGTTAGAAAATCTTAGAAAATGAAAACAAATGATCTAGAGGCCCATTTTATACAGAAAGTTCCCTAAGACATTGAAGTTTAAGGGAAAAATAAGTTAGGACCACCCGTTTTGGAAAAGATTTCTGAAAAAGAGGTTGGAAGTGGACCTAGCTGCTGTGACAGTAAAAACAGAATGTCTAGAGAGAATGTGTGGGTCCAAATGGACCATTTTCAAGTATTTCCATGTCAAGCCAAAAATCATGGGTGCTCTCTAATGAGTTAGGAAGACTTTCCAAGTGGTCTTGCATCCATACATTAAGTATTGAACTCAAAATAATTCCTTGAAGTTAAATGACTCACTGTTTTGAGGGTTTTGAGAGAAACAAGGTTTATTTCTTGAAATCAAAATGAGGGGTTTAAGAGGGGGGTTTTGAAATGGGGGTTTTGAAAGTATACTTCCAGAACTTGGATGAATATTCTAACCACTTGGAATATCAATTCCTAACTAATTTCAAGAACTTCCCAAGTATTTGCAAAACATGGTTTTATTTGGAAACCAAACTCAAGAATCTATGGGAGTATGATACATGAGAGGATATATGATACATGATATGATATAGCATATTAAAAGTGGTAAAGAACATGTGCATGGGATATGGGTTCATCTAGATACAAGAGAGTGTTGCATCAAAGTGTGAAAGTCAAAAAGTGAAATGCTGTGAATAGTGGACAGACTGTATGCATTACTTTGTAACAATATAATGGGAGGTCAAACGTGCCTAGAAAAATGTGAGAATAATCAGAGATCATCCTTATTGTGTCTAGAAAATAACCCAAAAAGCCAAACCTCAATAGCTATCACAGATTAAAAGAAATAAATCAGAATGTACACATGACTCAGAAACAAAAGCTGCACTGTTGACTGATTTTGTATGATTTTTCATAAATCAAAGAAAAGGTTTATGACGACCCATTATACACCAAAAGTTTCCTAAGACATCCAAGTTTCATAAAAAAAATAGAAAAGATATATGTACAGTGATGAAAATATCCAGAATAAGTGCAAGAAGTTGGGTGAACATTCTGTGAGAACAGAGGCAGATTATGAATATGAACTTCTCACATCCAAAACAAATACTTTCATATCTCTATAATTGATGGGAAAAATCAGAGACAAACTATGATGTCTTAGGAAGATTTTCCAAGTGGTTTCATCATCATAACTCAAGTATTTAATTCAAAACAAATCTTTGAATCTGAACAGCTCACTGTTTTGGATCATTCTTGAAGAAAATGGATTTGGGTTTTGAAATAGAGTTTGAGTTCTTGATTGGGGGTTTTGAAATAGATGTTCAAAGCATGAACTTAAACTCTTGAGATGACCATGTGACCACTTAGAACCTCATCCAACCTTGAATCATCAAAGAACTCCCAATATTATTGGAGAGATTCATTTTTATTTTGGACATAACTTCAATACATTTCAAGAACATCTTGGAAGTATTGAGGTTATGATCATCATCTATCAAACATGTTTTTGAGGTCAAGAGCTACTATCCATAAGGATTCACTCACCCCAAACTTCATGTCATCACTTAGATGATGATGAACTAGTAAGTAAATAAAGAAAATAAAAAGAAATGAGATTAAGAAGAGATGAACATAATATGAACAAGCAAGTAAATAACAATCAATAGATGATAATCAATATGATTTTGGACTTGTAGCTTGGTGTTTCACTCATAGATTTTGACATTTGGACATGGAAGTAGCTTCCTAACTCAAAAATGCTCAAGAATGGTGATTGGGTATATTGATGATGAAGTATATAGAAAAATGGTGGAGGAAAACAAGATTAGAACTCACTTTGATTGGAAAAAATGGAAGAAGAAGACTACTTCTTCTCTTTCTCTCTCTATATTTCCCTAGAGTTTCTTCCTAAGCTTTCTCTAAGCTTCCATGTCTCTCCTCTAAATGGAAGTAAATGGCTTCTTTTATAGGCAAAGGAGGGGTGGTAAATGGAGTTTTAAAAAGTTTAAAATGGTCTCCCATTGGTCCAAAATAAGCTGGGAATCAAAACTACGTCGTTTTGGTTTTTAATTAATCAAAATGGGACCCCAAAAGAAATTACAAAAACTCACTGTTCTGGAGGGGAGTGCCGCGGCGGCACTGGGCCAGTGCCACGGCGGCAGTGGGCCAGTGCCGCGGCGGCACTGCTCCTCCCTTCGTCCAGATAATGCTGTTTAGGCCCCCTGAGGTTCCGGTATTCGCGAAAAGGCCCTATTTCGTCCGAAATTCACAGAAAATGCATATGAACTCCAAACTGAGGTTGTGATATACCGTTGGAAAGGTATTGGAGTCTACTTTACATAAAAAATAGTTCGGGGATAAGTCACTTTGAAAAGTTTTGCGGTATTTGCGATAAAAGCCAATTTGATCGCCTTTTTCGCCTTTGGAAATTTATAATAAATTCGTTTTAAATCCAGAAATTATGTGCGATATACCGTTGGAAAGCTATTGACCTCTAGTATCCATGAAAAATGTTTGAAAATTGTTTTGGTGCCCCGGTTCTAAAGTCAAATTCTGGTCAAACTGGTCAAACCTGGGATTCCCGGGAAGTTCTAGAAACCTCCGGGAGTTCCCGGGAGCTGATGTTTTCGCTCAATTTTCTTTTGGAACTTGTTTTAACACTTTTCTCATGATTTAAAATGATTCTGGTGAATTCGGACGATTTTGGTCAAACTTGGTCAAACTTGGTCAAACCTGGTTAAACCTTGGTCAAACCTAGTCAAACCTTGGTCAAACCGGTCAACGGGGACTTTTCGGGAACTTCCGGGACTTCCGGGGGTCTCTGAGAGCTGACGATTTCATCTGATTTCTCTTAGAAACTCATTTTATCACTTTCCTTACGACGTAGCATGTTTTCAGAACTTTGGGACCAAATCTGGGAGTTTTTGGGCTTTTAGGGGTCACTTTGGTCATCTGAGCATTTTGAGAAATAGAACCAACTTCCAGGAGTCCTTTTGAGTCCTTTTTCGATCATTGTGAACCACCAAGCTATGGGTCTCCTAAATCTGATAGCTGACAAAATGGGGTGTCTACAGTTTGCCCCTCTTTGGCATGAACTTACGAGGCAACGCATGTCGCAAGCGAGTGCCAAAGCTTTGAAGAGATAGGACTTTTTGGAGGCTATAGATTTAGGATAAAAACGTTGCAAAAGATGCGAGGATGATGAGGTTAGTGCTGGTCGTGCTCCGCGTGAGCTGCCTACGTATCCCAAGGGGAATCAGACCAGGACGTAGTTCAGGGCACAAAGGAATAAATCACACATGCACATACACAACAATCAGGCGGATGCTATGCTATATGAGGATGATATGCAATGTGTGGATGTGATATGATTTCGTACATGAGTCCTATCATGCCTAGCTTTCTGATCCTAGAATGAGCAGGTGCCATGGGGTATGCCACTCCGAGTGGGCTGGTGTTGTGCTAGTGTTCGTGACTGTGATGTAGTGGATGACTCGGATGAGGACATCAAGGTTTAGAAGACTCTGGGTCTAGGGGCAAACTTCTGGAACTTGGGAAGTGTGTGTTGCAAACGAGTGAGATGGATCAGGTGCGCGTTGTCTAAAAAAAAGACAACAGCTAAAGGTGACCAAGGGATTTTGTGATGAATAGGGATAGATGAGGAAACTCATGATAGATGGGAGACACGGAGCCATGGAAGGACTGTGCTTCATGTGGACGATGCCCTGATTGTTCCTGATGGCTGACTTTCGGGAGTTGGTTCCTCTTCTGCTACTTTCTGCTGGGGGTAGTGGGAATTAGTATCTTTCGGTTCCTGTCCTCGGGGGGTGACGCGGGGTTCTCGGAGAATCTCTCTTTTCTTGATCGGGGAACTAGGGCCCATCTCTGAATCTCTCACGGCTGATCAAATCCTTTGGCGCTCAATCCAAGAGGGCCGGTCGGGGCCTCCGGGAGCTGGCATCTTTCTGTTTTTGTCCTCGGAGGATGATGTAGGATTCTCGGAGAATCTCTTGATCGGGGAACCAGGACCCATCTCTGAATCTCTCACGGCTGATCAAATCTTTCGTTGCTCAATCCAAGACGGCCGGTCGGGGCCTCCGGGAGCTGGTATCTTTCTGTTTCTGTCCTCGGAGGATGATGTAGGGTTCTCGGAGAATCTCTTGATCGGGGAACCAGGACCCATCTCTGAATCTCTCACGGCTGATCAAATCTTTCGGCGCTCAATCCAAGAGGGCCGGTCGGGGCCTCCGGGAGCTGGTATCTTTCTGTTTCTGTCCTCGGAGGATGATGTAGGGGACTCTCTGAGAATCTCTCTTCAATTCTTGACCTAGACCCAGGATCCATCTTTGAATCTCTCGTAGTTGGTCAGATTTTGTAATGCTCAATCCAAAAGAGCTGGTTAGGGCCTTCAGGAGCTAAAGGATAATGTACTCTGCTAGAGTAAAGGTATCATTCTAATTGTGATGAGGGATATAGAGATGGTCTGCGGCAGTTAAGGTTTTGATTATTGAAAGAGGAGGGTGATCAACAATGGACTTATGATGAAAAAAGGTCATCAACGCCCACTCATGGACTTATGTTGCAACGAAGAAAGATCAAACAGCCACTCATGGACTTATGTTGCTAGGAGAAAGACGGAAGATCAACAGCCACTCATGGACTTATGTTGCATGAAGAAAGATGATCAACAGCCACTCATGGACTTATGTTGCATGAAGAAAGACAGAAGATCAACAGCCACTCATGGACTTATGTTGCAAGGAGAAAGGAAGATCATCAACAGCCACTTATGGACTTATGTTGCAAGGAGAAAGGAAGATCATCAACAGCCACTTATGGACTTATGTTGCAAGGAGAAAGGAAGATCATCAACAGCCACTCATGGACTTATGTTGCATGAAGAAAGATGAAATATCAACAGCCACTCATGGACTTATGTTGCTAGGACGAAAGAAGATCATCAACAGCCACTCATGGACTTATGTTGCATGAACGAAGATGATCAACAGCCACTCATGGACTTATGTTGCATGAAGAAAGATGAAAGATCAACAACCACTCATGGACTTATGTTGCATGAAGAAAGATGAAAGATCAACAGCCACTCATGGACTTATGTTGCAAGGAGAAAGGAAGATCATCAACAGCCACTCATGGACTTATGTTGCATGAAGAAAGATGAAGGATCAACAGCCACTTATGGACTTATGTTGCTAGGATGAAAAAAGATCATCAACAGCCACTCATGGACTTATGTTGCATGAAGAAAGATGAAGGATCAACAGCCACTCATGGACTTATGTTGCTAGGACGAAAGAAGATCATCAACAGCCACTCATGGACTTATGTTGCATGAACGAAGATGATCAACAGCCACTCATGGACTTATGTTGCAAGGAGAAAGGAACATCAACAGCCACTCATGGACTTATGTTGCATGAAGAAAGATCAACAGCCACTCATGGACTTATGTTGCAAGGAGATGATGGTCAACTTTCGATGGTTTGGAAAGGGATGAAATTCGCATTTGCCCTAAGTTTGGACGCTTCTCATGCTGATGCCTTAACCAGTACAGTAATGGTGTTTGATACTTCTGCTTGTATTGGCATGCTCTTTATAACTTGATTTGAAAATTTTATTAGTCACTATTGACTTACACATTTGAGACTACAACAGACTCAAAAACTTGACAGACACTGACGCACGAGGACGACACATTTGACACCAAAATAAAACAAGCTCGTCTTGTCAAAACTTGATGTGCTTTTGTCATAAATGATGTACCATTTCTCTTTTGTGTTTACTTCTCTCCTTAACGTGGCATCACTTTGATGGTGAGTTTTATTTTTGAAAATTCGTCCCTACTGATCTAATCAATTTTTCTGCTTCTCCCAAGATGTGCTTTGAATTAGTGCCTTAGCTTATGGAATGAAAGACGCTCCATTTCCATCTGTTCAAGACAATGTTTGTGACTTGAAGGCTTACCATTGGTGTATAGGGATCAGGTGGCAAACGAAGTTTGCCCCTAGTTTGAAGGGCATGAAGTGGGATCGGTAGGCAAACGAGGCAAATGACCGAAGTTTGCCCCTAGTTTGGAGGAAGGTTCATTGGAGGTTTTGGGCAAACGAGGTAGGTGACCGAAGTTTGCCCCTTGTGTGAAGGGTAGATAGTAAAAGTCAGGCAAACGAGGCGGGTAGCCGAAGTTTGCCCCTAGTGTGGAAGGTGATTTTCTGGCTTGAGGCATGGACCGTGACTTTAATCTCTCAAATGCTCATAACTTTTTCCTAGGCACTAGTGAGGTGACCTAGCGAGCTCTTTTCTCTCTTTTGTTATTGCTCACCTTGGATTTAGCTCTAATTTTTGCCTAGGCGTCCTTTCGGATTTTCGTCCTAGCGGGCCATCCTTCTTTTCTTTTTGAAAGTCTGCCTACGTACCCCCAAGCGGGGATCAGGTCCAACGTAGTTCGGGCCATGGTTGGAAAGAAGCGGGTTGAATTTTAGGTAGGTGGGGCGACCAAACCGTTGTGGTTGCCTACGTATCCCCGAGTGGGAATCAGGTCGAGCGTAGTTCAAGGCAAGGTCTTGAAAGAAATCGGTTTGATTATGATGGTGTCGACCGAACCGATGTGGTTGCCTACGTATCCCCGAGTGGGAATCAGGTCGAGCGTAGTTCAAGGCATGGCTTGAAATAATGGGTTTGAGGTATGAGGGTTTTTCAAACTAATCGTCAAAGAAGTTCAAACTTGAGCCACTTATGGTAGCTTTGAATAGAAGGATTCAGTTTCAATCTCCCTTTCTTTTCCTTTTCTTTTTCTTTTTGTTTTGTTTTGAGGATTGATCCTTTTCACTTTCGCCTAGCCAGTCAATTTTGATTTTTAATGTAGTCGATTCTTGTGAGATCTTTCAATTGCAATCTCAGAATTCCACAATGTGCATGTCAGCTCTCGGAATTTATTCGTGGTCATTCCGTGCCTTTTGAATTGTGATCTTGGCATGTTCTTAAGATGTATCTTGAAGCGTATGATTCTCTCATTTGTTTCATCAAAATTTTCTCCAACGTTTTGACTGGCTAGGGTCAGATTTTGGAAATCAACACCTTTTTCAGCTCTAACTTTTGCCTAGGTACCCTTTCGGGTTTTCAACCTAGCGAGCTTTTTCTTTTCTTTTCTTTTCTCTTTTTTTTTTTTTTTTTTTTTTTTTTTTTGAAAGTGGAGATGAAACTTACTGAAATGTTTGGCTACCATCAAGGGCTAAGTTTGTATTGCTTTCAATCGGACAGATTGCATGGCTCCCAATTGGATTGGGCTTAAGGCTTCGAAATGGTGGGAAAGGGTGTTGGGCAAGCCCCAAGTCAGTTCCAAGCATGTCTTTTGAGATTTGAGAAAAAGCATCTTTAAATTCTTAAAGTAAGACTATTCAATTCCCAGCTCTTCTTCAGTGTCAGCGCAAAATTGACTTTGACCTTTCAGGATTTTCTGTTTGAGTTAAAAAAAAAAAAAAAAAACTATTTTTTTTTTAGCATAGTAATATCCATGGTAATTTGAAAAGTGACACTTCAGTTCAACGATTCATGCATCTATGACTGGGCACATCAGATTAGGCAAAATGAGACTTCATTCTATCAGTAGAGAAGGATTACAGACTCATTAACAACTTGATGACAGACAGACTCGACCACAAGAATAAATATACAACAGACTCGACTAGACTCGACCTGGTCTCAAATGGAATGTCACAGTGACTCACTTATTCTTTTTTTTTTTTTTTTTTTTTTTTAAAAGAGCATCCTCATTTGTTTTGATAGCAAAAGTCCCAAATGCCATCGCTTCACCGGCACAGGTTCAACATTCATGGTCCTCAGCGAAGGGGATCATTGAAATGGATAGGTCATGGGTTGGTCCAGACCGAGGTAGTGAATTGGATTGGGGTGCGGCGCATCATCTAAGAGATCCTGAATTGAGTGACGGAGCCTCTTACAGTTGTCGGTCTCATGGCCTTGGTCTTGGTGGTAATCACAATACTTGGATTCATTGTACCCAGGAGGTGGGTGATTAGGAGGCTTACTAGGCTCTAAAGGTACAAGGTGGCCCTTTTGAACAAGGTGATTGAGAGCGGAGGATAAGCTCATGTCAAGTGGTGTGAAGACTCTTTGGTTTCCTTTCTTGCGCCTCTTACTGCAATCATTTTGGCTTGATGATGGGCTTAAGGCATTGACATCTAGGCTCTCTTGATCTTCACCAAAGGTATGGGGTCTCTTCTCCTTTTTCAGTGACCCAGCTCCATTGATCTTGCCTTCACAGATAGCATCCTCGATTCTAGTCCCAACCTCAAACAACTCTTCAAATGTTGAGATGGATTGGTAGAATAGTTTTTCATGGTATACCGGTTGCAGGTTCTTGACCAGCATACGTACTTGCTCTTTCTCAGCAGGCCTGTGGATCATTTGGGCTACTTTATTCCTCCATCTGCTCAAGAATGCAGCAAAGGACTCATTGAAATTCTGCCTGGTAGTTTCCAGATCTCGGATGGTGACATCAAGCTCTTGGTTGTAGGAGTAATGATCAATGAAAGTTCTAGCAACATCTTCCCAAACTCGGGTCTTGGAAGTTTCAAGGGTTAGGAACCAGGATAGTGCGGCTTTCTGGAGGGTTTGAGGGAACAGCATAGCTATGTGCTCATGGGTGCAGCCCATTGACTGGAAAATGCTCATACAAAACTTCACGTGGCTCTTCGGATTTCCAGTTCCATCAAAACGGTCGATTTCAGGCATCTTGAAGTTCTCGGGTAGCCTCACCTTGTTGGGCTCAAACAATCCTTCCAGATCTAACATGTAATAGTCGACTCCCTTACTCTTCCTTAGTATGTTCTCAAGCTTGTCGACCTTGTCCATTTTCTCTTGGAGCTTTTTCTCATATACAGGCGGCGGGACCTCTTGAAACCGTTCTTCTTCCCCATTGTTCTCGGGAGGCGGTCTAAATCTAGGCGGTGGTGGTGGCATGAACCCTTGTGGTGGTGGGAACCTAGGTGGGTACTGTGGTTGCTGTTGTCGGAACTCTTCCATAAATTTCAGGACTTGAGTCAGCCGATCTGACTGTTGATTTATTAATTCAGTGACCTTGGCTTCCAAAGTTTCCTGATTCATGTTGAATTTTCTCGGCGGACTGATTCTAACCAAATGATTGCTCGAACTTCTGACCCAGGATGGGGATCTCAGTGGCTGATTTTGGGAATCTACAATGACCTATAGATTCGAGAGGAGTGTATCAGATTCTGATAGTGATGACTAGAGAGACAATGACAGTGAGGTTAAGGAAGATGGACTGACTTATGTACAGACTGACTGAGATAGTGTGCGCAGGCTGATGAGAATGGTGCATGCACATGAGACAAGCATGCAGATGCAAGCCCTAATCTATATGATGCCCCTACTTCTAACAGATAGAAGTTAAACAAATAAGGTCCTAGCCATACAGAGTGTGCTAACCTTACTTTCCAGTATGATCACCAAGGGATAACAGGGATTTCCGGGATACTTTGGGAATTTCGGATAGAGTTTCTGGGAGAAACATGGGTTTGGAAGATTCGGAGAAATTTCTAGAAGTCATTTGAGTTTCTAGAAGAAAAAAGGATTTCTGGTTGATTTGGACTGAGCTTCTAGGAGAAACTGGTATTTTGGGTATTTCTGAGAAATATGGATAGAGTTTCCAGGGGAAACAAGTATATCTGGGCATTTCTGGGTGATTTGGGCAGAGATGTTGGATTTTTGGAGAATCTGGGAGATTTGGACAGAGCTTCTGGGAAAACAGGTACTTTGGATATTTCTAGGAAATTTGGATAGAGTTTCTAGGAGAACTGGATAATATGGTTATATCTGGGATATCTGGACAGAGTTTCTAGGAGAAACTGGACAATATGGTTATATCTGGGATATCTGGACAGAATTTCTAGGATAAACTGGACAATATGGTTATATCTGGGATATCTGGATAGGGTTTCTGGGAGAAACAGGTTATGATGGTGATCATACTGTCTAGCTAGTTTTCATACTCCTATGTCTTAGGACCAACAAACAAGGTTTGCGGTGTATATCTTTGTGAACATGGAGCAGACTTCCTTACCATGGTGCCTAGGCAGGTCACTCAATGTGATCACATGTGAGCGATTGCCTTGGGAATCATAAGAAAGAGGTTCTGTTCTATGTCACATAAGCGTCTACACCACGCAGGTAATCCCACCAGGGCATACAACAGTTATATCACATTGTCCTATCTGAAAAGATAAATGAACAGTCCTATGAAAGGTTCTACAGGAATCTATATGAAAAGGTTGGGTTTAGTCAAAGAGGGTCCGTTGACGAGAGTTCCAATATACCGTCGGGGAGACAGTACGGAGGTTTTTACTCTTTTTGATATACCTTGGAAGGTACAGTATCAACGGTGACTTGTGCCCTGGCACAGCAAGACCTGAACAATGTCAGCGCCGCGTTTCAGACACAGTCGAAGGGGAAATGCAAAAGTGCAATGCGGTGAACCAAACACAGTAAAAAGATGATTTTAAGAATGCTTCTTATGAGTCAAACCTCTGCATTATTTTGTTTTAAAATAAAAAATCCCCAGCAGAGTCGCCAGATTGTGGATACCGGAAGTGGACCACTTCTCTTGTTTGAGATTGCTTTGAAATTGATTTGAATCAAGGAAAGAAAACGAAAGGTCTGTTGAAAACAGATACAGAGTCGCCACTTGGTCTTTAAGGAACCAAGAAACCTAATTTTGACTCACCCAAATGGATAAAAGGCACCGGCCCTTCATAACCAAAGAACTTGGTTCGGGGTTTTGGTACGAGAGAGGAAGGAGCCTTTGTCGCGACTAAAACACCCTCAACTCGCCCCGTCTTTCGACGGGCCTCAATTAGCATCCAAATAATCATCTTATACTATGTATGGTTCGACAATTAATACTATGATAGTATATTACATCACATAAGAAAATTCGAAATGGAAGATCTAAAGATAAGATATCATTCATAAGATCTAAGCCAAATATCATACAATGTAAAGTGAAAGATCACACAAATAAACCTAGGAAAAATCGTCTAATCATATATCAAATAATCAAGACTTCCTAATCTAAAAAGGGGGACATGAATTGTTCTTGAAACAAATAATCAAAGAAATCAAAATATGCTTAGCAAGCTAGTATGATGCATGTTATTCTTTGAGAAAAGAAGATCTTCTCAATCCCCGGGACGGATGAGAAAGGACGATTAGATCGAGGGGAAGCATGAACGTGTGATCATGATCATTCCTTATAATCTTCTTAGATTAAGAGTTACAAAAACCCCAAATCTTGCATGAATGCAATGCATGTATCTAAAATGTACCAAGGTTGTAGTGTGCTTTGTGTTCATGGATTCCTAGAATGACTTAGAAGTCTAAAATGTGTATGAATGAATGAATGAAATTAACATGGGATGTGTACAAATGTAGTATGAACTACTTCCTAAGATATGGGTTAATTTGGAATGCATATGAGCATCAAATCAAAGAATAAAAGTTGAAATGTGCTTGCTGTGAATAGTGGACAGAACAGTAGCATGATCTTTTGGAATTTGAAAAGAGGGGTTAGGAATGTTTCCAGTGCATGATTTTTTATGGCGATCTTCCTTATTGTGTCTAGGACACAACCCAAAAAGCCAATCTTGAATAGCTATCACAGAATGAGAGAAATCATATAAACAATGAAGGTCACTCAGAAACAGAGTCCGTACCGTCGACTGAAATGTTAGAAAATCTTAGAAAAGGAAAACAAATGATCTAGAGGCCCATTTTATACAGAAAGTTCCCTAAGACATTGAAGTTTAAGGGAAAAATAAGTTAGGACCACCCTTTTTGGAAAAGATTTCTGAAAAAGAGGTTGGAAGTGGACCTAGCTGCTGTGACAGTAAAAACAGAATGTCTAGAGAGAATGTGTGGGTCCAAATGGACCATTTTCAAGTATTTCCATGTCAAGCCAAAAATCATGGGTGCTCTCTAATGAGTTAGGAAGACTTTCCAAGTGGTCTTGCATCCATACATTAAGTATTGAACTCAAAATAATTCCTTGAAGTTAAATGACTCACTGTTTTGAGGGTTTTGAGAGAAACAAGGTTTATTTCTTGAAATCAAAATGAGGGGTTTAAGAGGGGGGTTTTGAAATGGGGGTTTTGAAAGTATACTTCCAGAACTTGGATGAATATTCTAACCACTTGGAATATCAATTCCTAACTAATTTCAAGAACTTCCCAAGTATTTGCAAAACATGGTTTTATTTGGAAACCAAACTCAAGAATCTATGGGAGTATGATACATGAGAGGATATATGATACATGATATGATATAGCATATTAAAAGTGGTAAAGAACATGTGCATGGGATATGGGTTCATCTAGATACAAGAGAGTGTTGCATCAAAGTGTGAAAGTCAAAAAGTGAAATGCTGTGAATAGTGGACAGACTGTATGCATTACTTTGTAACAATATAATGGGAGGTCAAACGTGCCTAGAAAAATGTGAGAATAATCATAGATCATCCTTATTGTGTCTAGAAAATAACCCAAAAAGCCAAACCTCAATAGCTATCACAGATTAAAAGAAATAAATCAGAATGTACACATGACTCAGAAACAAAAGCTGCACTATTGACTGATTTTGTATGATTTTTCATAAATCAAAGAAAAGGTTTATGACGACCCATTATACACCAAAAGTTTCCTAAGACATCCAAGTTTCATAAAAAAATAGAAAAGATATATGTACAGTGATGAAAATATCCAGAATAAGTGCAAGAAGTTGGGTGAACATTCTGTGAGAACAGAGGCAGATTATGAATATGAACTTCTCACATCCAAAACAAATACTTTCATATCTCTATAATTGATGGGAAAAATCAGAGACAAACTATGATGTCTTAGGAAGATTTTCCAAGTGGTTTCATCATCATAACTCAAGTATTTAATTCAAAACAAATCTTTGAATCTGAACAGCTCACTGTTTTGGATCATTCTTGAAGAAAATGGATTTGGGTTTTGAAATAGAGTTTGAGTTCTTGATTGGGGGTTTTGAAATAGATGTTCAAAGCATGAACTTAAACTCTTGAGATGACCATGTGACCACTTAGAACCTCATCCAACCTTGAATCATCAAAGAACTCCCAATATTATTGGAGAGATTCATTTTTATTTTGGATATAACTTCAATACATTTCAAGAACATCTTGGAAGTATTGAGGTTATGATCATCATCTATCAAACATGTTTTTGAGGTCAAGAGCTACTATCCATAAGGATTCACTCACCCCAAACTTCATGTCATCACTTAGATGATGATGAACTAGTAAGTAAATAAAGAAAATAAAAAGAAATGAGATTAAGAAGAGATGAACATAATATGAACAAGCAAGTAAATAACAATCAATAGATGATAATCAATATGATTTTGGACTTGTAGCTTGGTGTTTCACTCATAGATTTTGACATTTGGACATGGAAGTAGCTTCCTAACTCAAGAATGCTCAAGAATGGTGATTGGGTATATTGATGATGAAGTATATAGAAAAATGGTGGAGGAAAACAAGATTAGAACTCACTTTGATTGGAAAAAATGGAAGAAGAAGACTACTTCTTCTCTTTCTCTCTCTATATTTCCCTAGAGTTTCTTCCTAAGCTTTCTCTAAGCTTCCATGTCTCTCCTCTAAATGGAAGTAAATGGCTTCTTTTATAGGCAAAGGAGGGGTGGTAAATGGAGTTTTAAAAAGTTTAAAATGGTCTCCCATTGGTCCAAAATAAGCTGGGAATCAAAACTACGTCGTTTTGGTTTTTAATTAATCAAAATGGGACCCCAAAAGAAATTACAAAAACTCACTGTTCTGGAGGGGAGTGCCGCGGCGGCACTGGGCCAGTGCCACGGCGGCAGTGGGCCAGTGCCGCGGCGGCACTGCTCCTCCCTTCGTCCAGATAATGCTGTTTAGGCCCCCTGAGGTTCCGGTATTCGCGAAAAGGCCCTATTTCGTCCGAAATTCACAGAAAATGCATATGAACTCCAAACTGAGGTTGTGATATACCGTTGGAAAGGTATTGGAGTCTACTTTACATAAAAAATAGTTCGGGGATAAGTCACTTTGAAAAGTTTTGCGTTATTTGCGATAAAAGCCAATTTGATCGCCTTTTTCGCCTTTGGAAATTTATAATAAATTCGTTTTAAATCCAGAAATTATGTGCGATATACCGTTGGAAAGCTATTGACCTCTAGTATCCATGAAAAATGTTTGAAAATTGTTTTGGTGCCCCGGTTCTAAAGTCAAATTCTGGTCAAACTGGTCAAACCTGGGATTCCCGGGAAGTTCTAGAAACCTCCGGGAGTTCCCGGGAGCTGATGTTTTCGCTCAATTTTCTTTTGGAACTTGTTTTAACACTTTTCTCATGATTTAAAATGATTCTGGTGAATTCGGACGATTTTGGTCAAACTTGGTCAAACTTGGTCAAACCTGGTTAAACCTTGGTCAAACCTAGTCAAACCTTGGTCAAACCGGTCAACGGGGACTTTTCGGGAACTTCCGGGACTTCCGGGGGTCTCTGGGAGCTGACGATTTCATCTGATTTTTCTTAGAAACTCATTTTATCACTTTCCTTACGACGTAGCATGTTTTCAGAACTTTGGGACCAAATCTGGGAGTTTTTGGGCTTTTAGGGGTCACTTTGGTCATCTGAGCATTTTGAGAAATAGAACCAACTTCCAGGAGTCCTTTTGAGTCCTTTTTCGATCATTGTGAACCACCAAGCTATGGGTCTCCTAAATCTGATAGCTGACAAAATGGGGTGTCTACAAAGGGTCCAGCTGATACATGGTCTCCTGGCCCATGTGAACCATGGGAACGTTCCAGTTCCACTGTGGGAGAGCTGGAGGGTCAGCAACCCCAGGAACAGGCTGTAAAAGAGAAGAGAATCCTAGTCTATATGAGTATCATTGCAAAATAAAAGGAAAAGAAAAGAAGAAAATGAAAAGACGGAATATCTGTTACCCGGATAACATCCATGAGAGGAAAGTTGTGCATGAGGGAATTCAGCCTAAAAACTGGATAGCCATCTGGATCGTCCAATAATTTGCAATATTCTCCCCACCTAGGGCAGCAATGAGGTCCCCATGATCCAGAGTCTCAGTGCTCCTCATAGTAGCGGGAGGAGCCCTAGGCACGTAAAAGGAAGGGGCAGCAAGTGACTGCCTAGTCACCCTCTCACCAAGATACCACTCCTGACACGCCTCCCTCACCATCAGGATTCTCATCCTGAAAAAACGCACAGCAGCTTGGATATCTGCATTGGCTTCTGGGAGGGCCGCCTCCCAAGGATTCCATACCACATGCACCTCCCGCAGGTTGGTAAGCAGGTTTCTGTAGCCTACAAAATCATGGGCTCCAACCTTTCGGCCTGTCACTCCTTTCCTCCATTTCAAGCCTTGAGGCATAATCGCAGCCTCACTTCCCCGGGTACTGGGAGCCCTCATGCGAAGGTATTCATGAGACCATATCTGCAAGGCAAGGAAAAATGAATTCGATCAGCAAAATAAAATCAGAAGAAGTGAAGAAAAAGAGTAGAAGGTATATGTCATTGAAATTTTACCTCCCAAGCTCTCCAGTACCCGCCGGTGGAAGGGGAGTTTCCCCTGGAAACCTCACTCATATGGTTGTAGAGGGTCGCCAACCCTGCCCCTCCCCAATTATATTCAGAGATGCGATCGACGTCCGTGAGGGAAGCCAAATACCCAAGGTTGATTGTATCTCCCATTGTGCTCATCAGCGAGCAACCCAATACATACATGATGAAGGCCCTGGCCATTTGCTCGTCAGTGAAGGCCTGGCCCTTGAAAGTATCCAGGAACCATTTTGCAGGTACTATGAACTCCCCTGGATGAGCCCCGAGTAAGTCAATAATTTCTTCATGACGGTTCTGAAGATCGTCATAGCGGGCAATAGGAAGGCCGCCGAACGGAACGCCAGTGATCATGGCGAAGTCCAAAGGGGTCATCATCATCTCCCCAAAGGGCATGTGGAAGGTATTTGTTGTGTCCCACCATCTCTCCGCTAGGGCGTGGATGTGGGTCCTGTCATTCGAACTCTTCTCTAAAAGCAACGCAAAAAGCCCGAATCCAGCATTATTAACCAAAGTTCTGACCTCATCAGAGAGTTCCTCATACCACCTCCGGCCATGAGCCATGCTCCCGTGACCTTTGAGGACAAATTCTGGAGCCTGAAAAAAATTAAATAAAATAAAAAATAAGAAAGGGGAAAATAATAAATGATTTTTCAGAATCTAAGCAATTCAATTCTTTGAATAAGAAATAAATAACTCCCGAGTCTAAGCGACTCGTCAATAAGAAAAAAATATTCTTGAGAGTCTAAGCGACTCGTTTGATTTTGAAAATTAAAAATTCTTGAGAGTCTAAGCGACTCGTTTGATTTTGAAAATAAAAAAATTCTTCAGAGTCTAAGCGACTCGTTTGATTTGAAAATATATTTTTTATTTTTTATTTCTAAGCGACTCGGTTGATTTGAATAAGAAAATTTTCTTTGAGTCTAAGCGACTCGTTTGATTTTGAGAATAAGAATAAGAAATTTGTTTTATTTGAATAAAGAAAATTCTTTTGGATTTGAGCAACTCATTGATTCGAAAATAAAGTAAAGCTCTGGGTCATGCAACAATAGATTTTCAGGTTCATTAAAGCGTAGTTCATCCGAGCGCCTCACGGGATTCATGTAACCCCTCATTAGCATTGGATGGATAGAACATTGGAATTCATAAGCATGGAAAGTTAATGAACCCAAACAAAGGCAATAAGCAAAAGCACAACACCAGGCATTGGACCCCAATCATGACATTCTACCCAAGAAAATTAATTCGAAAAGGGAAGGGTATCACAAAAGGTTGAATATATACATCTAAGTGCACAAGAACCACAAGAGCATTCATACATACATGGCATTGCATTAGCATAAAGAGGAGGGACATTCATGCATACATTGTTCATCATTCATAGCACATCATTCAAATCATTACATTGCATTATTTCATCATAAGCATAAAATGGGCTTAGAGTATACCAATCTATTGAAAGCCCGAGCCGAGAGATGTGCCCTGGGGTCGGCGAGTAAGAATGAGGAGTTGTGGACCGGGTTGGGTTTGTACTTCTTCTTTGGAGGACCATAAGACCCTGAACCACTATCCATTGGAGGATCTACAAACAAGAAAAGGGAGAAACAATTGTTTACATAAGGAGTTTTGGGGAAGAGAGTTAAATAACATGAAGAAGCATGATTTCAAACATAAAATCAAGAAAAGATGCAATCTTGGTTATTGCAGAAGTGAACTTACCTTGTTGTTGGTTGGATTCTTGAGTGAAGGATCAAAAGGGAGAAGGTTTTTGAGAGAAAACTCGAGGGAAGAGAGAAGAGAGAATGAATAAGAAAAAGAAAAACAATCAGTTTATAGAAACTGCTGCTCAGGCCGGCACTCGACGAAAAGGCGCCGGCACTCGCTGAATGCCGCCCGGCATTTGGTGAAGCGCCGGCCGGCACCCAGTGAGTGCCGGTCCTTCTCACCGAGTGCCGCCGCGTGGTCAAGTTGCCCCTTTTCCTTCTAATTTTCATATTTATAATAAGAACCCCCGAATTTTGCTCCCATGTCCTTTAAAATTTTCCCTCGTTTCAAAGGGACCCCCGAGATTTGAAAAATAAGTTCTTAAGCCCTTTTGTAAATTGGGATTAGCCCCTACTTGTTGAAAATTCTATCAAGAACACCCGCTTGCAGTAAATGAATAAGTTGAGTCTAATCGACTCCAGATTTCTTTGAAATTTGATTTGATTGGAGTCTAATTGACTCCAAGTTTTGGAAAACTGAATAATTTGAGTCTAATCGACTCCAGATTTCTTTGAAATTTGATTTGATTGGAGTCTAATTGACTCCAAGTTTTGGAAAAATGAACAAGTTGAGTCTAATCGACTCCAGATTTCTTTGAAGTTTGATTTGATTGGAGTCTAATTGACTCCAAGTTTTGGAAAACTGAATAATTTGAGTCTAATCGACTCCGGATTTCTTTGAAATTTGATTTGATTGGAGTCTAATTGACTCCAAGTTTTGGAAAACTGAATAATTTGAGTCTAATCGACTCTGGATTTCTTTGAAATTTGATTTGATTAGAGTCTAATTGACTCCAAGTTTTGGAAAACGGAATTAATTGAGTCTAATCGACTCCGGATTTCTTCGAAATTTGATTTGATTAGAGTCTAATTGACTCCAAGTTTTGAAAAATGAATAAGTCGAGTCTAATCGACTCCGTATTTCTCTGAAATTGGATTTTGATAGGAGTCTAATTGACTCCTAATTTTGAGGAACTGATTTGATTAGAGTCTGATTGACTCCAGGCTTTTGAAAATTAATTAGATTGACTCCTGATTTTGGAAAATTGAATAAATTGGAGTTTGTTTGACTCCGGACTTTTGAAAATTAATTGACTCTGAAATTTTTAAAATTGATTTGATGCAAGCCTGAATGGCTCCGATTTTGGAAAACATGAGTTGATTTGAGTCTGATTGACTCCTGATTTTAGAAGAATGAATTGACTCGAGTCCGCAAGACGCCGATTTTTGAAAAGATGAATTGATTCGAGTCTGAATAACTCCGATTTTGAAAAACATGAATTGACTTGAGTCTGATTGACTCCTGATTTTACAAGAATTGATTTGATTTGAGTCTGATTGACTCATGATTTTGAAAAATTGATTTGATTTGAGTCTTGAATGACTCTGAATTGCTGGAAATTGATTTGATTTGAGTCAGATTGACTCCAAATTGTGAGAAGTTAAGCCAATTTGATTCTTATTGACCCTCAATTCTAGAGATGAAAGTGGATACGCATCTTAGTGCTCCCAGATTTAGGGAAATTTGAAAATGAACCTCGAAAAAGAAAGTAACTCCAAAAAATAGAAATCAGGAGTTAAATCGAGTCAACATTGACTTTGCCTCGTGAAATGACACATTTGCATCTTTGGTTTCCGCAAACAAATCTGCACCGACCCTAATGTCGCTGCCTGATTCGACACCGGAGTATAAGGCGCGAAGCACATCTCAGTCGATCAAATGATTCTTGGAAGATTATGGAGCGTAAGGCGTGAAGCGGCTCAATCTTTCAGCGTGCTACCTGATTCGGCTTAGTCGATCAGATGATTTTGGGAGATTATGGAGCGTAAGGCGTGAAGCGGCTCAATCTTTCAGCGTGCTACCTGATTCGGCTTAGTCGATCAGATGATTTTGGGAGATTATGGAGCGTAAGGCGTGAAGCGGCTCAATCTTTCAGCGTGCTACCTGATTTGGCTTAGTCAATCAGATGATTTTGGGAGATTATGGAGCGTAAGGCGTGAAGCGGCTCAATCTTTCAGCGTGCTACCTAATTCGACTTAGTCGATCAGATGATTTTGGGAGATTATGGAGCGTAAGGCATGAAGCAGCTCAATCTCCCAGCATGCTACCTTATCTGACTATGGAGTGTAAGGCATGAAGCGGCTCAGTCGATCAGACAATTCTCAAAACTCACATAGAGCATGCATATGTATCATTCATGATGTTCCCAGAATAGGATGATATCATAATAGGAAAACTTGAAGTATAGGATGCATTTCTGATGCTAGGAAGGAGCATGGTTCTGTATCATCACATTCGGGAGCATGGGACACCCATTTGTTGAGCATATGCATCACGATAAGATATGAGCATTCATCTGTGTGACTACCTGCGCTTGTGTATCGTCGTCCCTTGCCCGAACTACGTCCTGGTCTGATTCCCGATGGGATACGTAGGCAGCTCACCTTTGAGCACGACCAGCATTTGGCTCTCTGCGCACCCGATTTTGCAACCACTTTTGTTTTACCTGGATTCGACTGTTTGATCAAAGGCTTGTCTTTCACACAGGCTTTGACATTCATTTGTGATACGCGTTGCTTCACGAACTCTGTCAAAGAGGGGCAAACTGTAGACACACCAATTTTGACCAAACGTCAAATCTAGGGATTGGTTACCTCTCAAAGACCGATGATGACGATGACCATGACGTTCGAAGATTTTCCAAGAAATTCAAAATCTTCAAGATGTTCTTCAAATTAAAATTAAAATAAAAAGGAGAGGATTTGGGCATTCGGGGAGAAACTTGAATAATAAAGAACGTGTGAGAAACCCAGTCTGGGAACCTGTTTTTTTTTTTTTAAAAGGGATAATAAACAAAATAAAAAGAGTTTCCTTGGAAGAAAATAGGAGGACAAAATAAATGAAAAAGATTTTGAAAAATGAGAAAATACAAAAAGAAAGTAGTATATTTAAGTATATACCATGCACATGGGTGATACCATGCACATGGGGGATCTTAGTAAAAATATAGATATATATATATATATGGATTAAAATTTTGGTTTACATTAACATATTTTTGAAAATTTAAAAAAAGGAGCAAATTCAGTTAGCCCCGGCACCCGGAAAACCCGGCGGCATTCACTGAGTGCCGCGTCGGCACTCACGGGTTGCCGCCCGGCATTCAGTGAATGCCGCCCGGCACTCAGTGAATGCCGCCGGCACCCGTCGAGTGCCGCTGGCTGTAATAGACTGCTTTTCTCACATGTTCTAGAAGAAAACTTTGCACATGGGTTTCCACCCAAATTTACCCATTTGACCTTGAATTGGTGGTCTATATAAACAAACTTTCATCTTCATTTTGAGATATACTTGAATGAACACACACACATATACTTGAATCTAGAGAGAGATACAAAATCATATAGAAAGAATTGGGAAGAAAAGAGCAGTTTTCTTGAAGAATTTTAAGAAGATCTTGAAGATTTTGGAAGAACTTGACAAAGATAGAAGAAATCCTTGAGGTCATAGAGGTAACCTCTCAATCACTTTGTGGAATTAAGCAATTCAATCACAAATTCTTAGATCTAGGAACTTTACACATTTTCAAAACCTCTCTTCTTACCTCATTTCATCACACACCACCAAGAATTTGTGATTGAATCTCATGATAATTTACTAATTTGGATCTAAATGAGCTTTGGATTTAAATGAATGGGTTGGTTCCAAGGTGTTTGATCTTTTGATTTTTCTTAAGTAAACTTTGATTTCTAAATTCCAATTTTCCTTTGAAGATTCATAAATTTTCATGTAGATTTTCCACTGAGTATTTCTTTTTATTTGGTTGATCCTTTGATCTCCTATGATCTTATGACTCATATGGAGTTTAAAGTTGATCATGGTCATATCTACACATAGTTGGTGAGATACTAGTATCAACTCATGACTAGGATCTCTTTACTATGAATCTTATGGAATTCATTCTATATTCCATAGAGGTTTATGTAGATTGTAATCTCATTTAGTCTCCAAGGACCATTAATTTGGTAGGAGAAATAATGAAATGATTTCATATTCTTCAATGATCTTATATTTGAGAGAGGAATTGGAGGTAGATTTTCATAGTCTATATTTAAAATAAGTAGGACCTTAGGATTTTCTTGCTAGATCTCCAATTATGAGATCTATGGTAGGAATCCATCAAGGTTAAATCTAGGGATGTCTTCCTATTTCATTAATTTATCCCAATAATCACAACCATGCTTGATTCTAGTCCTTTGTAGGATCAAGGATCAAGTTGGTTTTAAAATATGAACATCAATTCAATATTGGTGCAGTGAATCCTTAAACCCTCTGTGATCAAAGATTTTTCATAAAATCATGGTCCATTGGAATAGGATGAGACCAATTGGAGGGTGTTCATAACTCATATGAGTACCGCTGTGATTGTTGTTTTGATAAGATTCCATACTTAGGATGATTTGGGCTTATGATTTCCAAATAAGCAATTCTCTGTCCAAAATTTCAGAACAGCAAACCGGTTTTAAAATTGATAGATCAGAGCTCTAACCAAGTTTTGATGACCTTTAATAATTGTTTCTAAGAACCTTAATGTGTTAGGAAGGTTCCCTAAAAAGAATGAAGCAATTCAGATTTGTTTGCTATTTTTAAAAAATCATACAAGATCTCTGGACAGAGAGTTGTAAAATTCTGAGTGAGGTATAGTATTTTCCGTATTCCCGGAGATCTAACCATTGAAACCTCGATTTTCTTTTTGGGTTAGAAACTAGACTCACAGAGGCATAACATATCCAAAAGTCATTAAGATCCAACCGTTGGAAGTATTTTATTTCTATTTTTTAAAACCTGGTCTGCTCTCTGTAATTCATAAAAAAAACTGCTACTATTTTTGTCTAATCTTATTTATTTCAACTCAAATGGTTCCCTAATGTCTTGGGACCCAAATCATGTTTTGAATAATGATAATCTAGCTTAAATCCAGAGGCTAAGTGATCCAAATTAGTGAATAAATCCATATTTTATTCTTATTCACATTCATTCATTCATGTACATCAATGCTTATGATTAGAACTAGCTATTAAATAAAGTTGGATTTCATGCTTAATAGATCTAAGCTAGAGAATTGGGATTGATTTTTTTGATATCATATTATTATGTGAAGCATGTGGACTAATCTTTGTTTTGTAGCGCATTTGAGGTACAATTTCTCATCTCTTCTTCGGTTTATTTACTTCATTGATTTTAATTGATTTTCGACTCCATGTACGACACCTTAGCTTAGGTTTTGCCTTATGTGAATATGTGAATTAGAGACCTTTTCTTAGGCTTTGTATTTTGTGTATGCATTGCACATTTCCATTTCGCGGCTGGATCCCGGGTGAGTTCTCTAGTTCCTTACTTGCACATCATGATGTTTGCTAGTTGAATTATGTGACTTATGAATGATATTTTACCGTTAGCAATTTACATCATTTCCAACATGCTGGTGTAATGTATTATTTATATATATATGTATTAGTTGAGGGCACACTTAGATTATTAATTCGATTAAAAGGATGATGAGTAGAGGCCTATCATGAGATAGGATGAAAGTGGGTGTTTTAGTCCGTCGGGCTCCTTCCCCTTTCATTCCATAATCCCCGGACCCAGATTATCTTTGGTTTCGCAAAAGATCAGTTTGCTTTAAAATAGTTTCTTAATTTTCCTTTTAAAAATTAAGTGGCGACTCATTTGTTTTTGAATTTGGAATTTGAAAAATGATTTAAAAAAAAACAAAAGTGGGCCCAAATGCCGGTATCCACAGTATGGCTTACTCATATTTAATTTTCCTGACCCTATATTATTAGTTGCAACACTTGAATGTCATAACACAATGCAAATGGGAGAAAATATTACCAATGATATAGAAGTAATCACACTGTAAACTTGAAAGAAGATAATTCAACAGAATATAATATTTTCCATTCATTTATTAAATTATTACACAATTGGTAACAAGATTATAAATTGCAGACAACAAAGCTATAACACAACTCAAAGGACAAAAACTAACAATAATATAGAAGTACTCACATTTTAAAAGTCAATGAAGATGTCACGCCTCGGAGTAGCAAAAATTAGAGGGAAATAAAATTTTCCTTTTCGGATCCGTGAGCCATGACTAGTTACATGAGACTGACATGTCCTTGCGAGTATTCTAACATGGTTATAACATGATGATACCAAAATTGGTAAGAGTAAAGTAGAGCAGATTAAGGGAAGAGAGAGTGAGAGACTAATTTTTTTGTATGTGGTTCGGCCTTGTTAATGAAGGTACCTACGTCCACGGCTGTGTCTGAGCACGTTCACTATACTGTAAAAGAGCCAGGGGTCTGTGGTGAACCAACAAGTCTGGAGCTACAGTAGGCCAGCCGGGCATGTAGATGAATGCTATAGAGGTGCTGTGTAGACTGAAAAGTCAGCTCCTTCAATGGGGGGTGAGAGGTCTCTTTTATAGATGTAAGAGACCTACTCATACATGAATAAGGAAATATAATCCAATTGATATAGATTGGCATTAATTGTGGGGGTTTCCTAATTAGATTAGAAAATAGTTTGCACTTTCCATTAGTCTTCTAGCTTGAGTAGAAAACTGCCCGTAACGCTCAGAATCATGCCTGTGGGCCCGGATGAGCTCTTCCTGTGGTGGGATGTGCCCGTGCGGTTTTCCCGACCTGTTGTCCGGGTCATGGATGAAGCGCTCGGGATGATGAGTTTCAGGTAGACTAGACCGCTCGGGCTGATGCTAGTTCGAGGAGTTGTGCATGATTTGACCGGGATATGGACTAGATGCTGATTTGAACTGCTCGGTCATAGGATAGAGCCAATTTTGGGTGTATCAGCTGCCCCCCATTTCCAAGGTTGGCTAGATGCTATATCGGGGTAAGTTTGGAAATCAGTTTGATGTTACTTGCCACTGTCTGAGTGCTTGGGGAAGCTGCCTCGGGGATTTTGAGCCTGGTGAGTCCTCAGGAACTGGCTGAGAGTTGAGACCCAGCCTAACTCGGGACCTTTAGGTGCTCGGGAACTGAACGGGAGTTGAGACCGGCCTAATTCAGAGTCTTTGAATGCTCGTGAAGTGACCGAGAGTTGAGACTCGGCCTACTTCGGAGTCTTTTTGCTTAAGTTAGCCTCCAGGATGGTTATTTTTCGCCCGTGAACCTTCGTCAAGGTTGTGGGTAGGACAATTTTACCATGTTGGAAAAGCTGACCTAAAGAGTATTGCTTTAGGGTCCTTTTATGTTAACTCCCCAGGATGGTTGTCTTCCGCCCAGCCAGCCTTCGTCAAGACTGTTGGGAGAAGAGCTTGACCATGTTGGTGGAGCCGACCTAAATCACATTGCTTTAGGGTCTTTTCGCTCCTCTATCGTCGGCCAACCTAAGAGAATTTAGTCACCTCTATCGTCGGTTTGGACCTAAGTGCAGTTAATGCCTCTGAGTACTGTAGGTGCTCGGGTTGTCCAAGATTTTGACTTGGTTATTCGCGAGGCCTGTAGATACCCAGTGTGATTGCCTGTTTAGTTCACTACGCCGTCTTGCCCCCCAATCTTTCGCTAAGACGAGGGTCTTACAGAGGCTATGACTGTAGGTAACCGACCTGGAACATGGTGGTTGCAGGGTCTGTTGAAGCTTGCCATCATCAGCCACCTAGGGGGTTTGCCCCCATCGTAGGTTGGACCTAAGCGAAGCCGATGCCTCGGGCGTGACCCCGAGGTCTTTTGCCTCGGGTGTGATCCCGAGGTCTTTAGTGCTTGGGTTTGGAGCCCGAGGTCTTTTTAGTGCCTGAGTTCGGAGCTCGAGGTCTTTTTAGTGCCTGAGTTCAGAGCTCGAGGTCTTTTTATGCCTCGGGGTTAGGCCCGGGGTCTTTGTATGCCTCGGGGTTAAGCCCGAGGTCTTTGTATGCCTCGGGGTTAGGCCTGAGGTCTTTGTAAGAGCTCTCTGACAATCAGTGGAGCCTCATGTGGTGATCAGGCAAGTACCACTGTAGTCGGGTTCATCTAGAATGATGGAGACAGGGTGATGAGAGCTGATATTAGCTTAATATTAGCTCGATAAGGAGTAAAAACTGACCGGATATAACCTCATTTCTCTAGTTTTGCCTGCAATTGTGTTTAATTTGCTTCTTTACACAATGATATGTTTTTCGTGGTATGTTGTTGTGTTTGGCTTTGTAAGTGCAGGTTCTGAAGCTAAAGGGAATTACAAGTTGAAAGGAATAACTCAAGAAACAAATTGATGAAGTCTTGATACCAATCGATTGACATAGTGTCAATCGATTGACATGTTTTCCTTACCAATCGATTGACATCTTTGTCAATCGATTGACTTAAACTGGAAACAGCTTGTTTTAATGGCGCAGGATCTCAGCAATCAGGCGACGACCAGCCGTTATGGAATGAACCTGGACGCTTCTAGCTCATTTTTCTGACATTATATATAGAGGAGAATTGAGAGGGCAGAGGGTTGGCTTATTTTTGTATTGTTTTTGTAGGGATTCACCATTGAGTTTGGTTTCGGATAAGAATTCCAGTGGATAAATTCGTATTCTGTTTTTCAATCTCTAATTCAGGTTTCAATTCTTGTTTTTAGTTACTTAGGAATTGTGATTGTTATGCATGTTATAGTTAGAGTTTGATTTAAGCAATTTTAATTTAACATTTTAATCCATGGCTATGCTTGATCCTGTCTTTCGGTTTATTCATGTTTATGCAGTCTTAATTATGCGTGAGTAGAACTCTGGTTGGGAATAATGTGAAGAAGCATTGTTCCCAGCCCTCTGCCATGATTCTGTGAAAGAGTCAATGCCAATCGATTGGATACAGTATCCAATCGATTGACATTGACTCCAAGTCAATCGATTGATATACTTGTCAATCGATTGAAAGCCATTCCATGTCAATCGATTGACATTAAGTCAATCGATTGATATGATTATGACTTGGGTTTACTCCTTTCTGTATTTCAGTAACTTTTGTTTCAGAAACTAGGTCCAAATTGATCTTTCAAGTTCAAATTGTAATATGATTTTGGAATAAAGGCTCTTTCGATTAGTTAAATCTATGAACACTCATAACCAACACTTCGAATATTCTATACTCAATTTGTTAGTCATTGTTCATGGGTTTAATTAACTACTTATTTCCGTTCTTCATAAATAAGTTAGGTAAACAAACCACTAAATATGCAAGATACACATACCTAGTGTCTAGAATGCTTAACTTAATCATTTCGAAATAAGGAATACTCTAAGGATAAAACCCCAACTGTTCATTCTTGTTAAAATCATGGTAGTGGCTGGTACTTTGTGGATTCACATGTTCCCAACTCTTTTTCATATTTGATTTTTATCACAATTTTTAATCTTATCTAATTAAGTCTTTGCTTCACTTTAAATTGTTTCTTCTATTTTTTTTAGGACTGTTAGAACCCCCTACTACAAGAAATCATCTTTTGCTTTATTTTAGGATTCAATCTAGATTCTTCCGCCTTTACATTCCGTCCTTTGGGATTCGACCCGGTCTTACCGGTTTTTAACGCGACGCGACCGTCTACACTTGGACGTACTCTTTAGAGAACACATTTCAAGTCGTGTCACAGGGGGTCGGATCAGGACCGTCGGGCTCCTGATTTCTCTGTGCTGGAGGCACAGTCGGAACTGCTTGATCCTGACCGATGTGAACTGGAGGTCGGGTCGGGATTACCGAACCTTGCCTGCTGTGAGGTGGAGATCCGATCGGGGCTGCCTGACCCGGACTGCTGTGAACTGGTGGTCGGGTCGGGATTGCCGGACTCAGACCGCTGTGAACTGGAATAACTGTCAGAACTCCCGGGCTGATCTTGCTTTCGCTTACCTCTGGAAGGCTCATTGCTTTCTTGCCCGGTGTATTTGGTCTTCAGAAACTCTTCAGTGTCAATGTATTTTCCAACCCTTTTAGAGAACTAAACCAAAGTTTTCGGTCGATTTCTGTGGAACGACGCGGCGCAGTTGATGTGTTGAACTCCCGAGCAGAAGGCTATGATGGCAATTGTCTCGTTCAAATTGCGGATTTGAAGCTTCTATTGGTTGAATCGGTCAGTGAACTCCTTGAGGGACTCATTATTCCGTTGTTTGACCGTCAATAGGTGCATGTTTGGCTTTGGCCGTTCATGCATGCCAGCAAACTGGTTGATGAACTGCTTGCTGAGTTGTTTGAAACTGCAGATCGATCGGGGCTCCAAGGAGTAGAACCACTGCACGGCCGGGCCTTTCAAAGTGCTGGGGAAGGCTAGGTAGTGTAGTTCATCGGAGTTGGTGGCTAAGGCCATCTGAGCCTTGTAGGTCCGGACGTGGTCGACCGGGCTCCCCGAGCCGTTATAGGGATCTAGGTGAGGCTGCTTGAATTTGCGCGGGATGGCAAACCTCATGATCTGGCTGGAGAACGGGGACTCTGTCTCGGTATTGGCCTGATTCTGAGTGCGGTTTTGACCAAGCTTTTTGGCCACTCTGTCGATCTGCTTCTGCAAGTCCTTGATTCGGGCTTTCACTCCTTCCCGACCGGTATCTGAGGGGTGGGTCGGGTCAGTGGAAGAGGCTTCTTCTTCATGGTGGTGTGCTGTCCTCTGGGATCGGGCACGGCTATGGCTCCAGGTAATCGTTCGCCTAGGGACAAATCGGCTCTTGATCGAGTGACCTTGGACTGATTCTCGGGCCATATGATCCTGCCTTTCCTTTCGGACAGCACGCCTACTATTGATGTCTATGGCATCCTCAACACGGGACGGGTTGGCTCGGGCATGTTGTTTGGTCAAGATCGGTTCCCAACCGTACGCAACGTTCCCGGGTCGTTTCCCGGCCACTGGAGGACTGCTTTGCTGGGCTAGCAGGACTTCGATCTGTTGCTGGATTTGACGCTGGCCCTCCAAGAGTTGTGTGAGGGTCGCGGTGATCTGCTCATATGTCATGACTACCGCAGCCGGTGCTGGGGCCGGAGGAACATCCCGGTCGGACTGCCGATCAGCCTTCTTACCCTTCTTCGGTGGCATGACGATCAGTCAAGAGATTTGTTGATGAGAAGACTTGTCGGTTCCCACAGACGGTACCAAACTAATGATGCCAAAAATTGGTAAGAGTAAAGTAGAGCAGATTAAGGGAAGAGAGAGTGAGAGACCGGTTTTTTGTATGTGGTTCGGCCCTGTTAATGAAGGTACCAACATCCACGGCTGTGTCTGAGCACGTTTACTATACTAGAAAAGAGCCTGGGGCCTGTGGTGAACCAATAAGTCTGGAGCTACCATAGGCCGGCCGGGCATGTAGATGAATGCTATAGAGGTGCTGTGTAGATTGAAAAGTCAGCCCCTTCAATGGGGGGTGAGAGGTCTCTTTTATAGATGTAAGAGACCTACTCATACATGAATAAGGAAATGTAATCCAATTGATATAGATTGGCATTAATTGTGGGGGTTTCCTAATTAGATTAGGAAATAGTTTGCACTTTCCATTAGTCTTCTAGCTTGAGTAGGAAACTGCCCGTAATGCTCAGGATCATGCCTGTGGGCCCGGATGAGCTGTTCCTGCGGTGGGATGTGCCCATGTGGTTTCCCCAACCTGTTGGCCGGGTTGTGGATGAACCGCTCGGGATGATGAGTTTTGGGTGGACTAGACCGCTCGGGCTGATGCTTGTCCGAGGAGTTGTGCATGATTTGACCGGGACATGGACTAGCTGTTGATTTGAACCGCTCGGTCATAGGATAGAGCCAATTTTGGGTGTATCATAACATAAGAAAGAATTATAAAACATCTAGTGGTATTCATGGGGGAACTTTAAGTGTTTGCTACTAGGCTATTACAACAGTTCCAAATGAAAACCACAAAAATATAAGTTTGGGCGATTTATGTCACTTAAGTTATTACAACAGACAAAAGATAGTCCCGAAGCGTAAAAGAAATCCTAATATGATAATAGACTAGAATCTTTTGTTTAGCTGGCATATACATGCCCTTCGTCAGCGTACTTTTCTGAATATTCTCCCTCAGGATAACCTTCTAGATAGTCCCCCTCTTGAGGATCCGGATACTCTTCTTATTGGTTGCCTGGATAGGCTTCTTTGTTATAACCTAGACGTAATATGTCCAGGACAGTAGAGTAGTTAGCTTTTGAGGCTAAGTGAGTTGGTCTAATTGATCACTCCTAATATAAGCAATAATATACAAGTACAACAAATATCTCAAACTAAACATTTGATAAGTATATAACATGATAGTATGAGTGAGATAGTGACAACACAATGCAGTATCGATATATTCAACTTTACTCAGACACCATCACTGACTCATGTGACTTGTTATATTACCAGTGTAACACCGTTCGCTTATATGGAATGATCACGTTGCTATCGTCACTTAGCAAGACCTAATAACAGTTTTGATTTAAAAAGTTGTAATCACTTTAATCTTAGGTCCTCTTGACCTTGCCTGAAGAATTGAATGGTTACAGCGCTATCTTCGCTTAACAGGGCCCAATAGCATTATAAGTGGTAGCCATTGTATTCAAGACCTAGATGGATATTTTGCTATCGTCGCCAATAGCGTATAAATCACTAACTCATGATTCACTTCATTAATTCAAATGGGTACTTTAGCTATCGTCGCCTAATAGGGCATAATAGCATATATAAATTATTCCCATTGATTTGACTGTAATACTCGGACCTCCGCGGTCCACTCAAACATGTGTGACCATATAGTTGGGTTAGTCTCCTCGACTAACCATGCAGACGTAAACTTTGACATCACGACTCGCCTACTTTCATATGAGTGTTCATGCGAGTATATGGCGTATAACATAACAAGCATGAATCACAACAACAATTATCAATTAAGCATGGAGTATAGTTATCAAGACATACGTTTTCATCTAAACAGTTAATCTTAACTTACGCACATATAAGACTCATCAAATATGTCCACACAAGACACACGGGATATTCATATAATACAGATGGAGTATTTCTATAATATACCAAGTGAGTTAGGACGAATCATCTTGATGCGAATTTGTGAATACAAGTATTACTCCGGTCCTTACAATTCATATCAATTTATAGAACGGAGATTAACATTCATTCTTTTTATAAGGGTATGGTAATTGTGCCAAATGGGTTCCTAAACCTCACCATGATGATCTTGACATCATTCTGAGTCTAACACCATTGACTAGACTCGAATCGGAGTCCGTCATATAAAAGGTTGGGTTTCCTATACCAGTGTGGGCCCTAACAGTAAGCTGTATTTTACGCGGTCAGTTCCTAAATTTCTAGAATGGCGTATAGATCTATTTTCTTAAGTCTGGTGAGTTTTCGACTGAGTCAAAAACTCACCAGACTTAAGAAAATAGATTTATACGCCATTTTAGAAATTTAGGAACTGACCGCGTATTGTTTTGAGCTATGATTTATTTACTACGAATTATTGAAGTCCTAATTACATAGTTATAGTCTACGAAGTCCTATAATTCCAAAATATATTTTAGGAAGACATTTGATCCATAGAAATATTTATATTAAAGACTAGACCTTAAAACAGGCTAGGGGTATTTAAATAATAATTTATAAAACAAAGGCATTAGACCTTAAGGAAAATTAATATAACTTTCTTATATTTTAAAATGACCATTAGATATTTATTACCTAATTATTTCAATTTAAAACTAATTCTTCTTATTTATTTTGGCTAAATAAATAATAAGTATAACATGTAATAACTATTTTATAATTTCATAATATAAGAGTATTATTTAAAATACTACTTCAGAATATTAAAACTTAATTTTGGCATTTTAAAACAATTTCAAAAATAGCATTTTAAAATACTATTTTAGTATTGTTTAAGTTATTTTAAAATAACTTGGCATTTTAAAACTTAATTTTGGCTAAATAAATAATAATTATAACATGTAATAATTATTTTATAATTTCAGAATATAAGAGTATTATTTAAAATACTATTTCAGAATATTCAAACTTAATTTTGGCATTTTAAAACTATTTTAAAATAACTCCGAACCATTTAAAATTTCTTATAATATTTATTATAGTTAAACTAATAATTATTATTCATTCAAACTTGGTGAATAATAGGTATAATATATACATATTATAATTTCAGATATTATAACTATCAAATAAAAATATACCGGAATTTAAAAATGATACAAAACTATTTTTTACATATTTTAAAATCAATTAAAACATATTAAACCTATTTATAAATAAAACAAAGAAATAAATACGACTAAATAATAAACCAGGGGTTCGTGGGTTAGCCCGAACCGACGCGATCCAAAAGGGGTAACCTATACAAAAACAACTCAACCCAAACGATGACCCATCAGGTCAAACTCTGGCTCGACCCATATGTATACGGATACTCCGTATATACTAAGGAAAGGATTCAACCCGTTAACCCAAACTGTACCCGAACCTAATCCACTTACCCTCACAATAAAACCCGAGTTGTTTCTTATCCAAGCCCGCCCCGACTTGAAATGTCGTCGTTTCGTTTAAGTTAAAATACTCGTGGGTTTAATAAAACCCGACCCTGTCTTATAACCCAACATGAATACACAGACACTCTAACCCATACCCAAACTGACCCGTACCCGGGTGTTATTGTTAGGGATATATACTAAAAGTCATGCTTTATGTAGTTGATTTATTATTCATTTAATAAAATCAGTTAATCCATTTTTATGAGAATCTGTGTGGGCAATATTTGTATTATATTGTTTATTTAATATTATGCATGTGTGTCTTTTATTCTACATAGTTGGTGGTTTGGTGTGTAGAGTTCGGCTTACACACGGAAGATCAGACCATCGGATCTTGTAGAATATAAGATTTTGGTTTACAGTCTTAGATGGATTGGACACACCATCGGTAGGACTGCAACATCGTGTTGTAGTAGGTTTGTCTTGATTACGGGAAACGGTATAGTTTCAACTCACCATGCTGGTAAACTTTGTGTATTAAACGGGACCGACTTGGGGTAATTATCTTTATACTAACTTATAAGATAATTAATACCTCATGACTATTATGAGTGCTTATGCTCTAAATCCTAAGTTAATTTATTGACACGTACATTTGATATTTACACTTTGATCCCTAAAAGAGTGAGATCCTTAAATGGGTCAATATGTCATTGGATTGGGTGACAATATTAATTGTGTGGTGGATATTAATTAATGATGAAATCCATGTCTCAATTTTGGGATTGATGATATCCCCTTGAGAAAGCTTATAAGTTTTGATTATGTCAAACCCTGCAGGTGGATTTTGTATCCGACATATCAGATAAGTTAAGCAGAGAATCTCAAAGGAATTTTAAGAGATTAATTAAATATGATTGTCAGTAATTATATTTGATTAATGAATATCTATAATCTTAAAATGGAGAGATAATAAGCATTTAATAACATGGAGCTCGAAATATATTTTTGAGATAGGGTGGGAGTGCAATTATAATTCTTTAGTGGTACGAATTATAATTTATGGAAATAGGAATCTGATTCAGTTCGAATTAGGGTTTCCTAATTCCACAAGGAAGCTTAATCCTTATTGACTTCTTATGGTCCCTATCGTAGCCTATATATATGCTGCTTTGGCTCTCTCCTCAGTTTGTGTTTTTCCATCAAGAGTATTATAACTCGGAATAGAAAAGAGAGTGTAAAAAGAGAGAGCAGAAACATAAAGGATTTCAAAGGAGGCCACACTCAGTTCGATATTCTGACAGCAAAAGAATACGGTAGAAGATCGTGAGCTGTTTAGTAATTGGGAGAGGGGCTTAAGTGTAAAATAGGGAGTTTTTTAAATTTGGGAGGGGACTTAAGTGTAAAAATATACTTTTTAGGGTATAAATGATATTTTTCAAAAATTAAGAGTAGGGTGGGAGAGGCTGCTTGAGTCCCCCCTTGCCCCCATATATGTCCGTCCCTGGGGGTAGCTGTCTAGGGTCCCTAATTTTGTTCATTTTTTGCACTTTAGATGGCCATGAAAAATATTGGGGAGGGCCAAAAATAAAATTTTTCAATTTACTACGTTGATCCAACTATAATAGAGTCCGCATAAATATTGAAAACAGCATATGTGCGAAATGTTTATACCTTATTGTAATTTAACCCACCTTAAATATTTTAGCCAATAATTATTTTTTTCACTTTCCTGTTTAGCTCAACCTAATTATTTTACTCTAGTCCAAACTTTATAAATCATAATCAACAACAATATATTATTTTCAAAAAAAAAAAAAAAATTGATAGCATGAATACATGTGAAATAACAAAGAGACTGGAAGTTCAAAATTCACTACATGCAATAAGGGTTACTATCACTAAACCTCCCAATTTTCAAAATAGAAAAAAAAAAATTTAAAAGTCAAAAAAAAAAAAAAAAAAACCACTCACAAATCCAAACTATAATATGCATGATATAGCGATTCTACCCGCAAACATATGTCCCAAAATTCACTCCGGAAACACTACCCAGTTTCCAATTGTTCAAAGACTCCGTCTTTAAATGTTCAATTGTTCAAAAGACTCCGTCTTTAAATGTTGGTCTAAAAACCTACTTTGCCAGCCCTTCTTCGCTTACCAATTTAGAAGGAAAATAAGAAACGGATTAATCGGCCATACAAAACAAGAAATTACAGGTCTCAAATCACAAAAGGGGCGCTCTATGGTCGTTATTTCTCTCATTAAGCACGTGAATTGTCTATAAAAATCGGAATATCCCAACACACCCACCACATGGCCGCAACAAGCAACTGGTTCACCACATTTGTACTTACATTATTCATCCACAGACAAACCAACTTAGCTGAAAACTATGAACTTGTTTTCTATTTACATGTGTCCCTACTCATTGATTGTGCCATGTGGAATTCAACTCATCAAATTAAATGCAGTGGGGACAATAAGATGAAATGTAAAATCAATAGCACCAAATGTGATGTGACACACTTTTATTTTTGAAATACAAATCTAAAACAGTAGTATTAATTGACCAAGATGGAAAATATCTAATTTGTTGTGGGTTTATATTTTGAGTAATGCTAGATGTACACAAATTTGCACACACTTTTGTACACAAATGCTTTAAATGCATATACTCTGTGCTGTGTAAGTGGTGCACAGAAAAGTGTGAAAAATTCAAACAGCACAAAGTACATGCATTTAAAGCATTTGTGTGCAAAAGTGTATACAAAATTTGTGTACACCTAGCATTACTCTTATATTTTATATCATTTACTGTTAGTTTGTCACCCTGATTTAATTAAAATGTGTATTATAGAATTGTTGTACGGGATTTATCCCATATTCTACTCCAATAAAAATAATAATAGGTACTAATTCCAAAGTCAGAACGACAGATTAAGAGATTTATCCTCGCATCCGAAAAAAAAAAAAAATCCTTGTGGCAATTTCCAAACCCGGATGCAATGGAGCAATCGATGTTGGTAAAAAAAAAAAAAAAGAAAAGATTGGGACACACTCAAAGACAACTTTTAGGACACAACCCAATAGATGTGTTTATATATCTCCTGTGATGTCATTGGATTTCACAGTGACACAAGAGAGACAGGATAGAGATAAACACATCTCTTGATTTGTGTCCCAAAAATTATGTCTTTGAGTGTGTCCCAAGTATTACAAAAAAAAAAAAAAAAATTACTCCACGCCACGTGCTTTAGTGGGAGACGAACCCGTATGCTATTCAGGCCCAACACTTGCTTGAGACCCACCACACCAAGTGATTCAAATACTCCCTCCATCCCATTTTATGAGTCCATCTTTTCTTTTTGGGATCTCTCAAAATTGTTGTCTACTTTTCTAAATTAGTATGTAAATTTTACTTAATTTTTCCAAACTACCATTCCTTGCAATCAACATCAAAACAAAACAAAAAAGAAAAGTGCAATAGTTATGAACAATTGTAGAAAATAAACATAAATTCTTTTTGTCTCTTTAAATAGTTAAATTTTCCAAAATAGATAAATAAAATAGGACAGAAAGAGTAAAAGAAAAAAAATGAAAACAAATACTAGTACAAGAATTTATTTTTTCTATTTACCACCAATCAAAAGCAAATAAAGTTGCAAGACCACATCACGTTATCGTTGTCAATGATTGTGCTATACCAAATTTTTCTTCAATAGAGTATCTTTAAGCCACATGTCATTTTTAATGTGACAAGTTAAATAGTAAAATTTGATATTTTGGTCCCCTCCAATTAAAATATCAAAAGTCTATAACAAATAGCATGTTTGTATAACAAATACCATATTTGTTTATATGTTAAAAATGACATATTAAAAGTTGGCATGCTATTTTTACTTTTTTTATTAAAAAATTATTATATTTATTTGTTAAACCAATCACTAAATTTGTTAAATAATTAAAATATATATAAATTATAAAATAATAAATTTGACATATTGAGTATCATTTACTTCAATTGAAATGTCAAATTTTAACATGAGTAATACTAGGTACACTTAAACGGAACACCTAAACTATCCACCTGCTGATGTGTCGTGATAATTTTAAAATTAATTCAAACTTCGTTTGTAATTGATGAATAATTTGGAAAATCTACATCAACAGATAAATAGTTTAAGTATGTTTAAATGTATCCAACATTACTCTTTTAATAGACCAAATTTTAATATATCAAATATCACATAAACTCTCAAATTTATTTGACATACCAAAATTTTACATATTCCTTAAAAGATGGTTTTAAAGGTCTCAAATAATACATATTTCTAAAATCAACACCAAAAATGAACTGAAGCATTTGATAGACTATTTTTTTTTTTCCTTATCTGCGAACTCAATCTAAATTACTTTTAAGAATGAGTTATTTAATTTTTTTTAACCAATTATATTAAATGCCAATTATAATTACAACTACAACCACTTTCCAAGCAAAATCTACTTTCCCGATGAGCAATATGTTTCTTAAATACTAGCAGTCGAAGCACATGCGTTGCGTGTGCAAAGTGTAATGCTATATTTCCCAAATACATATGGCAATAAATCCACTTAATTATGATTAAAGGATACTAAGATGGACTCACTATTATTGAAGGTGATACTACTATCATATGTTCAACATTACTCTTAATTTTTAAATTATCATACACGATGGCGCTTTTAATTATGCACATCAAGCTCTAAAACAAAAATATATATATATATATATATATATATGCACATTCAAAGTTGAAATATAAATTGAGTCAACTGACATATACTTCAATGGAAAACCGTATTTGAAAAGGTAAAATTATAATAGAAAATATTCAATATTTTTTAACACACATGCACCCATAAGAAAATACTTTTGCTCACCCAAAAAATGGTTTACTATTGCTCACCCAAGCATCCTATTGGCTAATACAGTGGGATCCAGGATTAATGTTTAATCCTGAGTCCCACTACATTGGCCAATGTGATGCTTAAGTGAGCATTGATGAACTATTTTTTGGTTGAGCAAAAATACTCTCCACCCATAACCACTACCACAAAGAAAAGAAAAGAAAGAAAAGAAAAAAGAAAAGAAAAACACTACGGAATGAACTGTGAAGGTAAACATACCACAAAATATATTTTTTCTTTCCCTATTATAACAGATGAGATGTTGTGAGTTCAACTCAAGATTATGCATTATCTCAACATCTTTCTATTATCATCAAGAATTGGTTTCAAGAAAATTTTGAAAAAATAATTTAAATTAGAACTTTTCAAGTGATCCCTAGCGCGAAATAAAAGTGAAATTAATACCAAATAGCGATGATAATGGTAGTTGGCCATATCTCCGTTATCTCCATTATCTCCATTTTTCAATCTCCTAAAATGATATCACAACCAAATAGACAAATTCCAAGCAAATTATGATTAACCCAGTTGCAATCTTCTAAAAAGAAACAGAACAATGAAATAAAATTGCTATGAATTTCTTACCATTGGTATGATTGAAAGCATAAGTTGCTGAGATGAACAAATCACCACAAATTGCTTGTTTGTGAAGATGGTTGCAAATATTGAATTACAACCACGTATGCTTCACGAAGAATCTTCTATGATTTGATTGTCGGTTTCATTTTGAATGGAAATTTTATGGTTAAAAGTAGTTTTTTTGGGCGGTTAGAATTGGTTTTTTTTTTTTTTGGACAGTTTTCAGTTTATTGGTTTTATTTTGAAAATTATTATGGGGAGATGTGTAATGACAGTTTTTATTTATTTATTTATTTTTATGATAGTGTAATGACAGTTTGGTAGCCCTAAAATTATTTATCGTGTAATCAAATATAGTGGCTTTTGTGTAAATATGAGTGGTTGGAAAAAAAAGGGAGGGTACCCCTATCTTTCCCTTTCTAAAGTAGTATAGATGTTTCTTAAATTTTAATTTAAATGTTTTACTCCGAAATAATTATATACAAAATAAAAAGGGGTCCATCATCGAACTAGTAAGTACCACTCTTAAAACATGTGGTATCATACATGTCATGCATGCATATATAATATGCACATGCTCTGAAAGTGATACACGGAGTGATTAGTTTAATAATGGAGTAATAAAAAATTTTAAAAAAAAAATTTATTTTAACAATTGTACCTCGTAACATTTAAAGCATTATGTGTGGAGTACATCCCCCAGGTGTGATGGAAAAAGAAAACTGCCTTAAGAGCATCAAGTATTCAACCGAAATCACATACTATAATGCAAAATAAACTGCATATTATACGAAGACACCAGATCTCGACGTTTAAGAGAACCGATTAAAATGCATATTACATAGAACATCTGTGCACCAAAACATAGGGAAAAAAAAATGTAGTACAAAGCAATCAAAAAAGTTCAAATCATACACATACACAAACCAGATCCAGAAAGTTCTATCAAATCAATCCACTACATAAAATTCCTAATTTAAAAAAAAAAAAAAAAAATCTAGAACCAGAATCAAATCCATATCCATACTATATATATGTATACGATAATAGAAAATCACAAACTCCGGCAGTAATCAAACGGTAGAGAGAGCCGAACAGCACCGAACTGATCAGGGACCGATCGATTGATCTTCACATCTTCAATGCAGATCCGAAGAGAAAGGCTCCGGCGGCGACGAGGCAACCGACGGCGAAGGACGGAGAGATAGCTCCGGAGGCGGAAGTAGGGCTCGGCGCCGGTGCATCTGCGGCGATAGATCCACCGATTAGAGAGAAAACTGTGACGATCACCGCCGTGAGAGCAAAGAGCGAAGCAGTGGACTGAGAAACCGCCATTTCTGTTAGCTTTGAGAGAGAGAGAGAGAGAGAGAGAGAGAGAGAGAGAGACTTCAGAGAGAGAAAGTGAGGCGAAAATGCTTGTGCGATTGAAGTGTCTCTGAAGCGTCAAGCAGAGGTTTAGTGGTGGGGGTGAGAGAATATATATATATATATATATGTAGAGAGAGAGAGAGAGAGAGAGAGAGAGGGGAGTTCGGGCAGACTGTCAGTTTCTTTGGGCAGCTGCCCGAATTTACAGCCTGGTGATTAGTTGAGTAACAGCTGTAAGTTGGGGTCCCCCACGATTTTAAAACCATTTTCAATTTTTCATCTCATAAAACGGCGTCGTCCTAATAGTAATGCGATTAATGGCCACGTTCTTTGTTAAGGAGTAGGCTTAAATATATTTTCCACCCCTGTAGTTTGTACCCAATGTCAAAATGATCCTTATAATTTCAATTTTGTCAATTTCGTCCCTTAAGTTTAAAAACTGGCGCCATTTGCTCCAAATCTTATGGGGACCATTTTGACATTCGGTGCAAACTACAGAGGTGGAATATGTTTTTAAGCCTTAATAGTATTCAGAACTTCTCAAAAGCATTTTTTAAAATCAAGCGGGCCTAGTCCAATTGGTATGACCTCTCTCCCCCCAATGGGGAGACTGAGGATTCGAATCTCCTTAGTGGGATTCATTTGCTTACCCCCTCTGTTGTTTGTCAGTCGAAATGAATAGCCCTTGTTGGGCTTTGAGGTGGATTGGGTATGTGTGTGTATGTCCTACCATAATTCATGTTAGTGTTTATACAAAAACAAAAATATGAAAAATAAATAAATAACTTTTTTTTTATCAACAACTTGAGTCTCCATTAAAAGTTGAATAAATTTATTTTTTTGCTGAGTTGGAGAAGAAATTTCCTGAAAGAGTAATATTTGGGGCACTAAAAAATTTCACTAACACTCACACCTACACTTTATCTCTCCTAGTGGTACTGCGAGACCCGCAATGAACCTCACAGTGCCACTTAAAGAGAGATAGAGTGTGGGTGTAAGTGTTAGTGAGATTTGTTAGTGCCCCTAGCTTTGTTGTTTCTTGAAAAATAAGGAGCCAGATGCATTCAAACAACAATATTAGGGGCACTAACAAATTCCACTAACACTCACACCCATACTCTATCTCTCTCTTAGTGGCACTGTGGGGTAACCCCACAGTGCCACTAGGAGAGCCCCACAGTGCCACTAGGAGAGAGATAGAGTATGGGTGTGAGTATTAGTGGAATTTGTTAGTACCCCAAATATTGCTCTTCAAACAAACTCCTTATTGGCTTATGATAATATGTAGGATTATACAACCGTTACATTCAATATTTACACCTGCATTGCACCTATTTATAAACTGAAAATTAAGGGTTTCTTTGGAAAAATCTAAAGCTAGACCAGGTTCAGTTATGACTCACTTTTATCTAATTTTTGAGATAATCCAATTAATGTTAGTTTTTTGACTCCAAAAAAAAAGTAATGTTAGTTTTAAGATATATGTTAGACTAAGTGTTGGAATATTTTATATTTTAATAAAAATAAAGTTCTATTTTTATACTTTTTGGAGAGTAGTATATCTACTATTTGGTGTTATTTTTAACTTTTTATGTAACATTGTTGTATGTTATTATTTTGAGGATTTATGAGGCTATTATTGGTGAGAGTTATAAACTTTTATGCACCAATTTATTGGCTTGGTTTATTAGATATAAGTTATAAGCTTACACTATTTATGAGACTTAAAATCTTACTTATAATGAAGCTCCAATGGTAATTTTCCTAAGGCTACATAAGAAGGCTTTTAGGCCATCCTATACACAACATATATTGTAAGATCATGAGAGATCTTGTGTGCTAGTATATTACTATTATTATATTTTAGGTACTTTACATTTGGGCAAAGAAAGGTATTAGGAAAAGCTTCGGTCTTCCCCAAATTATGTAGGTTAGGGATAATCACAACCTAGAGCTGGATTGTAGTATCCTGGAGGCGACGTGTTATTCTCTTACACTGGTGACTACCGTGAGAGACGCGAATCGTCTTAAAGAGAGTGACCTAGTCTGCACTCAACCCAACTATGTGAATTTTTTGTGATACGATATTCTAAGCGATGTCATACCATTTCGAGGTAATATTATGCGATTCGCGATTCGGTAAGAAAATTTATTTTCTGTTGTTATTTAATTATTATTTTATTCAATGAATATTTGTGTTTTGGAGATAAATCCTCAACAATTTTAAGACGATTGTCTCTCGTATTTTTATTTGTCTCCAATTGTATTTGATAAGTTTGTTGAGATGTGTAAAGAAATAAATTTAAGCATTGGGAAAAATGAACATGGTGATTAATGACTTCTTCAATATGGATGGTAGATTTATGGTGTAGTTCTAACTCTCTCGATTAATTGTTTTCCATGTCAGAGGTGTGTTTCTAAATTTGCTTCTTGAATTATATGTAATTTGGATAGTGGGGACTTAAAATTTGATTATTTTAAACGAGTTTTTAGTCTCAAAAAAGAAGCACATTGAACTATATTTTGATGATTAGTGGGTTCAAGTATTATGCGTGAAGTTAATTTATATGAAGACCTTGTGTTAGCAATATATATTGTTGGTTGTACTGCCAAACATATATAGCTTTTGTGATTTCTCATACAAATTGCATTTGTCTATGTATTGATTAGTTCCATCATGTAACTGTTGTTCTCTAATCTATTAGCTTGCACCAAGTTACAGATAGTGGAAAAGTTTGTCACCCATATAGTGATTTATAGTCTCTGACATGTTTTCTTACTCCATTGCTTGTGAATATTGAGACAGGTTTATTAATGCTTTAGTAAAAAAAAATGCTTTATTAGAAAAGAAGTTGATATGGAGTTTGTGTGATTTTTTGTAAATTAAGCTTTTAGCAGCTTTGTTGAAATTATGAATTTTGGATATAAAAGATACCAAAACATGCAAATACATATAAAATTTGAAGTGCTTGAAAGTTTTGGTTAAAAAGAGATAAACTTTGAGTGCACAATTCCAAATGTATGATATATGACAATATTCATGGTTTAAGCATCTAAAACACATAGAAATAGTCTCTAGGGTAAGTGGTACGCATTCATCCGGTCGATGCCGTAGGAGGCCCACCTTTCCCACGCATCTCGTACACTAGTTGGACCTTCCTCCATACCAGGTACCGTGTCCTGGTTGGGCCCACCTCCAATCTAGACACCACCAAAATCACAATTTACTATCTCAATCAAATCCTCAAGGTTCGAGGAGCTTACCCCGGATGAATTTGCACCAAACTCCCCTTTGACCCAAGTAGACACATAACATGCTCACATAAACGGTTTTATACATGCTTTTCTAATAATTTTGCGTGCATAATTAACGGGCCTAATCAACACATGAATTTCGCCCGGATCCAAAATCTCAAAATCGACATTCAAGACATGAAAATTTCATAAAATCATAGATCTAAAATTCATACCTCGTGCGATCTCTCCGAAACTTTGAAGGATCGACTAGGGCCCCGAATAAACGTCGGATTCCAAATTATACACGATTCCTACGAGTTTTACCTGATTTTCCCCAATTTCTAGAAATTAGATTTTTTGAAAAAGTTTGCCAAACGTGGCCTAATTACTATCAAAACGTAGGTCTTACCTCCACGAGTTCAAATATGAAATCTGGAGAAAATCTGACTGACGAACGGTCGTCGATCGGCGTCGCAAAGCCTGTGGCCACCAAATCTCCCTTCTTTCTCCTCTCTCTAGATATTTTGTGAGGTTTGTGAGAAATGAAATCTCACCCCCCCCCCCCCCCCCCCCCCACCTATTTATAGAAAAACTCTCTGGGAATTACGTTTACCACCCCGCGAGTTCCTCAAACTTCTAATTAGCTCTCGAAACTTTACGCACGTCCATTTTATGCCTTTACGAGTAAAAATTATAATTTCCAAAAGTTTTCGACTAGGTTTCGTTTGGGTCCAAAAATAACGTCCGAAAACTATATTCTGTGGAATCTCTACCCAATCTACCTTTTCAATTAACGTATCACTCACGTTCTCACCACAGTTCTCAACATGATATACTAAAGTATCCAATACCAGAATCATACTACACATGCATAATTACTATTCACAGGAATACCAGATAAAGTCGAATAACATTTAAATCATATAAATGCCATTTACTCATGCCCATACAATATGAACTGTCATGTTCCCGTGTCCTCACTGACACCTTACCGTTGATTCACAGTCAACCTCATCACCATTATCAACTAACATTGATAAACTCGCAAATTACAAATATGCATGATAAAATTATGAATTCCTGGGACAGGTGTGACAGAGACTTATGCCCAAAGTTGTAATAAATCACATTTGAGGATACCCTACCTAGCCACCTAGGGACTGGCGATCCCAAGAACTAGATTTAAAGGGCCAAACGAATCATAGAGTAGTTTGAATGTGGATATACACTCTTAAAGTCTTAATGACATATTGTCCATCCCTATGTTGTAAGTGCATATGATCATGTAACGCTCGTGGGAGGTTGAGATTTATCTCTTAATGAGTTCTATATCCCTTATGGGTGGGATGCCTCAGTTACAGGAGCATTCTTGATAGACTCACCTATATGAGTGTGGAAGTGGGGGCGCTTCCTATGAGATTGGACTAATCTCTAGAGCACTCATGAAAACTGGGATAAAGCATAAGGCCGAATTATGTGCTGGCTTTTGAAGCTTAGAGAACACTTAGAGTGTTATGTATGTGACGTGCTTTTACGTATCCTCAAGTAGTCATTGTTTAAAGGCTAAGCCATTCTGACTCTAGTACGGGATTACTGAAACACTAAACTTTCATGATGCATGATATTCTATCTTTGCCCATATATATTGTTTCTTATTTGTATTAAAATAAGTAGGGGATTGTTTGAATATTTTATATTTTAATAAAAATAAACTTTTGTTTTTATACTTTTTGGAGAGTAGTATATCTCCTGTTTGGTATTACTTTTTAACTTCATATGTAACATTGTTGCATATCATTATTTTGAGGGTTTATGAGGCTATCATTAGTGAGAGTTATAAACTTTTATGCATCAATTCATTGGCTTGGTTTATTAGATATAAGTTACAAGCTTACACTACTTATGGGACTTGAAATCTTACTTATAATGAAGCTCCAATGGTAATTTTCCTAAGGCTACATAAGGAGGCTTTTAGGCCATCCTATACACAACATATTATTGTAAGATCATAAGAGTTCTTGTGTGCTAGTATATTACTATTATTATATTTTTTGGTACTTTACATTTGGGCAAAGAAAGGTGTTGGGAGAAGTTTCGGTCTTCCCCAAATTGTATAGATTGGGGATGATCACAGCCTAGAGCTGGGTTATAGTATCCTAGAGGCGACGTGTTATTCTCCTACATTGGTGACTACCGTGAGAGACGCGAAACGTCTTAAAGAGAATGACCTAGTACGCACTCAACCCAACTATGTGACTTTTTTGTGGTACGATATTCCAAGCGATGTCATACCATTTCAAGATAACATTATGCAATTCGTGATTCGGTAAGAAAATTTATTTTCTGTCGTTATTTAATTATTATTTTATTCAATGAATATTTGTGTTTTTGAGGTAAATCTCCAACACTAAGCACAGACTCATATGCAATAAATTGACACTCACAAAGTACATGAATTTGTAAACTCGGTTCACTTATGAAACTAGTAATTTGCTTTCTCAAACAGTCTCTAAGTACTACATTTAATGATTTTTTTTCCAGTATGATTTTGTTTTGGGATAATTAAGTTTTAGTCTACTTTTTGTATAGAATTTAAAAATAAACTTTTGCTTTTAAACTCGTGTGATGCACGGGAGTAAATTATTAAATTAATTAAATCCTGAGTGATTCATATGAAGAATTTGGGTATCATGAGTCCTATTTGGTAGTGCAAAACTGTGGGTTGTGATTATGAGTCCTATTGGTAGTGTAAAACCTTGGTATAATCCAATAGGAATAAGTATAGATTCTTAGATCAATGCAAATCTTTTTTTTGCAAAGTAGATCAATGTAAATCATTTGGTTGAAATTGAATTCTTCTACAATGAATGTGGAACAATCCAACTTACCAAAAAAAAACCCTAATTGAGTATATATGCAATCTGTCTAGGATCCAAAAATTATGCATAATAGATGCGTTCAACATTTTAAAAAACTTTTAAAACCTATGATTTTATTTTATTTTTTAATCAAGAAACCATAGGATTACACTTGCTCAAAATGAAGTAGTAATGTCCATATCCAAAATTATTGTGAACGAAAGTGTGATAAAGATGAGCTCATCAATTTTATTGAAGCCAAGCAGACTATATGCAATTGAGATGTTCCAAAGAAATACGATTGTACGTAAGCAAGAAATAGATATATTATATACGCACACTCATGTACAAAATTAAGACTAAAGAGCTGGCAATTGTGAATTTTCTGAAATGGTTTCTCAACAAATATAATCGAAATGATTAATTAGTAGAAAATTCACTTCAATGAATACATATACATACACTTATACATTCGTACACATATAGGTATATTTACCAAGAATATTCATCCGTGCTTTCCAGGTCTTCAAATTGCTCTTCCTAGAGACAAAAAGTCATTAAAAAAATAGACGTTAGAGGACTCTTATAGAAACATATGAACATATATATCACTAAAAAAATTCATGCACACATATAAGAGAGAAAATTGTGGGATGCTTTAGAAAGAATATGTTATTATGTGTGTGTGTGTATGTGTGTGTGTGTGTGTGTGTGTGTGTGTCATGTGATATGGGAGTCGATAGAGCTAGCTTATGCTCAATCCAGATTGGAAAGAGAGAGAAAGAGAGAGAGAGAGAGAGAGAGAGAGAGAGAGAGAGACATACATAAAATAAAAATAAAAATAAAAGAAACAAAGGAAAAAGTATATACATAGAGAGAGATAAGCTTTCTAAAGATAATGTAAGATAGAGGCAATTTGTGAGAGAGTATATACATAAATATAAACATATAAAAAGAAAGGAAAAAAGAAAAATCACAAAGCTGCCATGTGGCAGGCTGTGATTCCACTTTATAATATATATATATATATATATACTAGTTGGTAACCCGTGCTATGCACGGGTTGTACCTTAGAAAAATTAAGAAATTACGAGGGATGCCAATTAGGCAATAAACAAAAATATGTGAATAGAATATGAAAAAAAAAACCAAAAAACAAAAAAGCCAAAAAAAAAAAAAAAAAAAAAAAGAAGAAGCAGCAGTTAATTCATGTGAGAAAATATGCAATCTTTTTGAAACAATATCCACTTGAAAATGAAAAGGAAGAAGCAATGACTTTTTTTATTATTTTTTTTTATTTTTATTTTTATGTCTTCCTTGTGTACAACATGCAAACCATGTAAAAGAGGAGGTCTTGCTACCCAAATAACCTGCAGAACAACAGAAAGCTACTTAAAATTCTTGATAAAAAATCTATACGTAGACAGAAATATTATTAAGAGAAGACCATAGAGCAACATAAAGTAAACGCCTGAAAACTTATACCAACCAAAAAATAAATAAATAACTGAATTCCTATTAAAACTAATGTCATGCCCCAACGTAGCATAGTTCAGGAAAGCATTTAATTTCCTTTATGGACTCGTAGGTGTAATAACCTGCATTTTCATGCATTATTATATTTAAAATTTTCATTATCATTTGCATTATCATATTTAAAATTTAATATATATTGTCTGTTTATATGTTAATTCTTATGTGAAAAGTTTAATTCTTGACTAATTTCATAATTGAAATTTCTTTTGGGGTCAAAATGCAATTTTCATAAAAACTTGCAATACCTGTGTTAAATTTCAAAACTGTATTTCAAGACGGTGGAATTATTTCTTTTAAACTCAAAACCGTATTTTTATAAAATCAGAAAACTATTTCTAACGTTAAAATGAATTCTCTGTATTTTTGTGATAAACACCGTATCACGAAAATACCAGTGTAAGTTTAAAACTGTCCGCGCAGTGTTAAACTTCCACAGAATTTTGGAAGTAAATGATTGAACAAATATATTTATACCCAAATTATTATGCTGATGCTTTTCCTTAGGTCTTGTTTGGCAAATGTTGTTGTATGTGTATTGTCCTTATGCCATAAGCTAGATTACCCAAACACACATTGACCCACCTCATCTCCACCTACCTCTTACTTTCAGTAGTGGAGAATAAAGGGCAGTGCATACACCTCATTGCTGCACATTCATGGTATTATATGGGGGTTAATGGAGATTGAGTGGGAAGTTAGGCCAATGTTTTCTTGGTAGGAATTTGGTTATTTATACACCCAACCACACTACACTTTCTGCACATTCATCACAGCATAATTCAGTATACACAGAGAGTTTAGAGAGTGCAGAGAAGTTCTTCAATTTCGTAGAGAGAGAGAAGAGCTCAATCCTCCATAGCCAAAGCTTGGATTTTGGGAATTTCGTAATTATATTTCTTTCTCAACAATTTCTTCAAATCTATATCACAGTGAGTATTACTAACTCACTCCAAATGTAACTCATTCCTTATTTACTGATTTAGGTAGTTAATTTTAACAGTAGCAGAATTTTGTTTTCAGATTTTTGTTAGGAAAACGAATGAAATTTAAGGTTCTGCCCGCGTTGTCCCAAGCAAAACTCAATTCTGCACACTTTTCGTCTAATGCAATTTTCTCAGATTTTGCACCGTTTGGGCAGAAAATGAGGATTACAGTAGCAGAAAAAGTATATTAGAAATTCAATCTAATATTTTCTCTTTTAATTTTAACAGTAGCAGAATTTTGTTTTCAGATTTTTGTTAGGAAAAACGAATGAAATTTAAGGTTCTGCCCGCGTTGTCCCAAGCAAAACTCGATTCTGCACACTTTTCGTCAAATGTAATTTTCTCAGATTCTGCACCGTTTGGACAGAAAACGAGGATTTCAGTAGCAGTTTTTAGAATGCTATTAGTTATGTTTAAAATGATTAAGGCAATGAATTACGAATTTTCAATCCCCGTACGCGTATTATTTCTTTAATTCTGTGAATTCCTTTATGTTTAAAGTTTGATGACATTCATGTGGAGTCAGTTGTACATGCATGGTGAGTGTTGGTAGTGTGTAAAAGAGTAATGATAGTGTGGAAAAGAGTAATGATTGTGTGGAAAGAGTATGAGTTTGAGTTGTGGTTGTGGTTGTGGTTGTGGTTGTAATTGTGACTGTGGTTATGGTTGTGGTTGTGGATGTGATTGTGGTTGGAGTTGAAAAAGAGGATGAGGGTGTCTTTGAAATGCGAAGGTGGCAAAAATGGACACTCCCTGACGCCCATGGAAGCGTTAAAGTGTGTGAAGCCGAACTTGGACACTCACTGGCACCCATGGAAGTGCTAAAGTGTGGCCTATAGACACTCCCTGAATGACTCGAGTCTGGATACCTGTGTGGGGGTTGCCCCGGTATTTGCATGGCGGTTAGGGTATTCAAAGTGTGAGGCATTGGACACTCCCTGGTACCCCGGACCAAAGTGTGAGGCAAACTGGACACTCCCTGGCGCCCCGTTGCTAAAGTGTGGCTATCTTAGTATTTCAAAGATACCAGGAGTAGGATAGAGGGTTGTTGGGTGTTGTCGAGAGAAAAGAGTCGGATAGATGAGATGGTGCATTGTTCTCATACACGGTCACATATGTGTGAAATTATTTTTTTAAATAATGTTGTGGTTGTTTTCTAAAACGAGTTTTTTTTATCATAAATATAAACTTGTGGTATTTAAATGGAAATGGGAAAAAGGTAAATGAGTATGTTTTACATTCAGAGTTATGTTTTTAATACTCACCAGCTTCTTGAAGCTGACGGCGTTGATGCGTCCTGGACATTCGTGTTCAGGCTTTGCAGGTTATAATCAGGATGAACCATATGACTATGCTAATTGAGATCAACTGCTGAGAAGAGAATTTACTTTTATATGCTTTATGTTTATGTGCTTTAAGATATGATTTGGTTTTGTAATAAGGATGACTGTAATAGACTTTAAGTTATTGTTTTATTTTAAGGCGGTCTGTGCCTTAGTTAACCCCGTACCATAAGTTGTAATAAGTTAGAAAAATTTTTATGAGCCCTGTTTGCCCTACTCTGATTAATAGTTTTATGTTGTTAGAAATTTTTGGGACGGAATCGATCCTTCAAACTGTCGCGACCTACGGGTCCATAAAGGAAATTAAACGCTTTCCATATTTATGCTACGTCGGGGCGTGACAGTAGGTCATGACAAGTGAGAGTGACCAATTGTCCCTGCGACACAAACTTAAACAGCATATCTAAAGAAAAAGTAACTAATAAAAATATAAGCTCTGAAATTTAAAACTTACTAAACTATTACATTAGTCCAAGTCGATCTTAGGCACAAACCACCCTTATTCAAATATTTAATAAAATGTTTATTAGATATCTAAAATAAAAGACATAAGGAATATAATTTAGCCCTCCTGGAAAGTCTTCTGACTCTAACTAGCATAGTCAAAATACTCTGGCTGCTCCTGACCTGGAAAATCTGGACATAGAACCTAGGGCGCAACAACGCCATCAGCTTATGCAAGCTGGTGAGTAAAATAAACATATGCTCGCAATGTATATATATACACATATATCACAACATTACTATTTAAACTCTGAAACAATAAATCAAGGTGTTAACTTTAACTACTATATTAACACAGAAAGACAATAAGCAAATGAACATGAGATCATGCATGACCTATGTAATATCTCATCTTACTGACTCTTTTTTCTCGACAAAACACAAGATCTCGTCGTTCGAAACTTCCTCATTCTAGTACCTTGAAAAATACTTGGGCAGCTACACTATAGTACAACGGGTACCAGGGAATGTCCAATCAGCCTTGTCCCACGACCCCACTCCATGATACCACCACGGCATACTAGAGATAATCTCTATCAGTATTCGGAACTTGAGTATCAGGGAATGTTCGTGGAGGCATCACACACTATAGCACTACCACGGGTGCCAGGGAGTGTCCAATTTGCTACCGTCATATTAATAAGATACCCTAAAAGTCACATCCACGCCACATCTACTGTCCTCATCCATGACATCACACTATAGTACCACCACGGCATACCAGAGATTACCTCAATCAGTATCCGAAACTCGGGTACTAGGGAGTGTCCATGGAGGCAACCACACCAACACACAAACTCTTTTACTCTTTTCACACTTTCTCACATACTATGCATGCCAACTCGACCTCGACCCTACTATGCATGTGTCGCGCCCCGCCCCGCCCCGCCCCGCCCGACACGGGTCCCGCAGGCGAGGGGGTGCTACCTAAAGTAAATAATAATATAATAACCAAGAGCGGAAAGACTGAACATACTTGTAATGCTCTGAGTCCTAGACCCGAAGCTTACCTGAAAAAAATTCTCTTTTAGAAAAATCAACGTTTAAACTTTAAAATGATTTAAACTCCAAAGCTCTGAAACATTTCAACTTTAAAACCTCAAACTTTGATACCATTTTACAATGCCCCGAGTCCTAGACTCTGAGGGTTGCTGCAGAAGCATAGAATAGCCTTTTGAAAATCTTTGATGGGAAAATAGAATCTTTATAGACTAACAGATCTGATTAAAACCATATCGGAAGCATTACACTAGTCTTTTGAAAAGCTTTGATTGTCGATTTAAAAGACATTAACAGAAAATCTTATCAGTTCATCAAATGAACAACAGTGCAGCGGAAAACATACAGATCTGGAAAACATTTATCAGACTTCTTCACCAGCTTTATAAAACAACTTTTAAATAGAAACTCAAACTTGGTTTCACATATCAAAAAGTAATACAATGACTTACTGTCTTTTTCTCAAACGTTAGAAACTCTTATAATAAAAACCAAAGGTTTTTAAGAATACAAAGTATCACGATCTCACAATTTCTTCCCAAAACGGGATCTTCACGAGTAAACTCTACTCCGGGCTTGAAAATTTTATTCATCATTTGGAAAACATTAATAACACAGAAATCGGGTTTTCATTTGAAAACTATCCTTTCTTGAAACAAATCATTTTCAAGATAAGCAACGAAAAATCAGAGTTAAGCTATCATACTATTTAAAGCGGGTGGACTAATACTTATCCAATTAAAGCATAACATGCTCTTTGAACCATCATTTGAATTAAATTCCCATAAACTCGACCTTCAAACAAAGTGGAAGTTCATCGATTCTCGGGGGGCCTTACCCTTATTTATATCACCTGAAAGAAAGGTTTAATAGTCCATAAGCCAAAAGGCTGGTATAGTCATATAACCACACAATAACATCTGTTATATAACATGCGTGAGTGCAATGAATGCCAATGTCATGTATGAAAACCACTTTTCGTGCATTTTCAAACACTCACCCTCGATCGTCAATATCATTACCCGGACCATGGGCTTCCCGTCCACGTAGACCTAGCCTCAAACGTGCGGGACTTTTGGCCTTACAAATTACACAGAGGCCTAGCCTTTACCGTTACGGGGGTTTCTTGCAGCACATCCCGCAATTCGAGTTCCTAGTGGTATCCATCTCACACGCCTACCCACAAATCCGGGATTTCTATCTTTTCAAAACAAAATCCCTCCTAGAGGGTTTTATGCATGGAAGCCTCTAAGGTCTTCCCTTTTCAAAACCTGGAAGTCTTTGAGAATTAAAAGCCCCTTTAAAAACTAGCCGTTATGCCTTTTCAGGTCGATTCAGTCGACTGGAACATGAAGCAGTCGACTGGACCTTGAAGCAGTCGACTGAGATGTGTTTACAGAGGGTTCTGTTTGCATTCTGCTCAGTTCGGTCGACTGCATCGGGCCTTCAGTCGACTGCCCCTCCCTGTTTTACAGCCTGACACATCTCCACTAAAATGGCCATATCTCCCTCTACAAAAATCGGATTTGCGATCCGTTTGATGTTTTGGAAACTAGATTCAAATACCTTTCCAACCATATAAAACTCAACATCTAATTATTTTCCAATTGGTTGGGGCATTGCTTTAAAGATGACCTTCTTAAAATTTATTTCCAAAACTTTAACTTTTAGAATTTGTTTGAGCCCCTAAGAGTGTGAGATCAAGATGCCTTACAATGATGGTCCTAGACTTCAACCAAGGATGAAATATCTTCAAGTCTTCAAGCTTGATCCTTGTTGAGCTCCTTGTAATCTTGATCTACACCAATTGAATCTCATGCACACAAAGATGTTAAAACATTGATACAAAATTAATACATGAGATTAAATATGAGCATGAAAATGACTATGATAATAACAAGGAATGAATCAATATGAATCATGTAATTATCATAGCATATTTGACATCATCAAAACATAATTAAATATGCCTTAATATACCTTAAGACTAACAATATTCCTTTTTCAAAATCGAAAGCCTTTAAGGTCTTTCATCCCAAAATTATTTTCGTGATTTTCGTGATCATGCTCATGCTTATGAAATGTTATGACATATGCGAGCTCTAAGCATCCAGACATATTCAATATTTCATAAGACAAATTATCAATGCATGCTATTATTTAAAGCAACACAATAGACATGCTGAATATCACTCAAGTAAACACATAAGGCATAGCAACTCAAGTAAACACTTAAGGCATAGCAACTCAAGTAAACACTTAAGGCATAACAACTCAAGTAAACACTTAAAGCATCACAGTTCAAGTAAACATGTAAGTACACTGTTAACATGTTATACAACTTTATTGAGGGTTATATGGAACTACCGTTCACCGAGGATAGACTGAATAATTAATCAGAATAGAAATCGGAACTGCTCAATCTGTTACAAATCTCAATATACAATAATGCGCGTATATCAGTGAGGTACAACACCTCTAAGCATAAGTACAACTACTATTAAAGTAAAGTACAACTATTAAAACATAGGGTACAAGGTCCCTTGGCTTATTACAAGCTAAAGCACATGAAAACAAAAGTTTTCAACAAACTACCTCAGCTCGCTCAAGCGGGCCGCTCGCGCGAGGTCTTGCTCGCGCGGGTCGCTCGCGTGGAATGTGTTCAGTAAGGCCACGTGATTATTTTAAAAACAAATTTTAAAAATAGCCCGGTCGCGCGCACGGGCCGCTCGCGCGGGTCGCGCGCGCGAGATGTCACAGTGTCGTCTTCTTCCTTCTTTTTCCCCTGTTTTGAAATCAAAGGCTAATTTTTTTCCCATTTTGAAAACTTAATCAAAATAGACTTCTAATATATGAAACTCTTTATTTTTCTGCGTAGATTCCAAATATGGAATCGGATTTTTATTAATCAAACCACAGCACTCGAACAAATTGAAAAACCGAGAGACGACAAAATTTAAAATCAACCGTTCGTCGCGACCGTTGCGAATTAGCTTTTGAAATTTGAAACACAACCTCGTGGGATCGAGACCTTTCATTTGATTGTTGAATCAGACTTTTTGGCCACATCACGTATAACGGGAATTGAACCCCCTCTGCTGCTGGCGGGCGGATGGAGAATGTCCTACTTCGATCCAATATAAAGAAATCAAGTTTCTGTCACAGTTTTTCTGCCCGCTAATTTCGGACCCTTAACGAGATATATATGAAATTCCATATACATCTATACCTATATCTATATCTATATCAACATTGCAAGTATATACTAAAATCAAAACATGAAATTGATTTGAACTTACCCAATTTCAATTTCAGATTGAATGGCAGAGAATTCATTGATAATCAAGCCTTAGTTTAAAACTCCTTGAATATACATATACATATATGTAACTATCTATACATATATCTCTACATACACACACACACACACACATATATATATATATATGAGCTGAGAGAGGGAGAGGGAACAAAAAGTTTGAGAGATAGAGAGGTAGTTGCTGGGAGTTGTAAAGGGGTGGGGGTAGTATATATAGATTAGTAATGCTTGGCCCCCAAGTACAAACACATACTACACACTAACACACACACTAACGTACATGCACACACTGTGCACAATTTGTTTACTTTGGCACCAAGTTCTACATGGGAGAGTATCCCATGTGGTAGGCTCACACCTCCATCCACACACGGGAACAAATTATACTGCTAAAATTTTCAAAACTGGTATTTCTCCTATTATGATTTAAATCTACGGTTCATTATAGCATGTCCATGTCATGAAATTATAACATCATTTATTTATCACAAAGCTGAATAATCGTACAAACATGAATCTCAGTCCTAATCATTATCATTATTCCAGTTTCTTAGACATAAGCCTTTAAAAACAGTATATCTGTTAAACAGTTCCTTAAAAACTTCTAAAACCTTTCCCAAACAGTCCCTTAATTGAAAACAGACAAAAAGTAGAAAATTGCCAGGTCGCTCGCGCGATATGCTTAATTTTCAATTTTCTTATAAAAGTTTTCCAACTGTCAGAATCTACACAGGTCACGCGCGCGGGCCACTCGCGCGATGAGTTGCTCGCACGATCGCGCGCCCGAGTTCATGCATTGACTTCGTCTTCTTCGCAAATTTCCCCTGTTTCAGTTTCTAAAACCCAATTTGACCCATTTCAGAAATCTGTTCCAATCCAGACATGTAATATATGGATTTCTCTAGTTTTCCACATAGATTAAGAATACGCGATCGAATTAAACTAATACGGATTGTATCTCTCGATTTTCGCGATTAAAGTAAAGATGTCAAAACTTTAAATCAACGATACGTCACGATACGAATGAATTATGTCATAGGATTCGAACCGTAGTTTATTGGGACTAAGATCTTTAATTCCCAATTCACGAAAATGATTTTGGTTAACTTTCATAAAACTCCACTTTTCAAACTTTAATGGTGTATCTATATATACACATATATATACCTCTATATGTATAGAATTATACATATATACACGTTGAGAATGCGTTTATAATACTCACAGAGGTGTTTGAACAATAATTTAACGTGTTGAGAATTTTCGCCGAATAATCCGTTGTCAATGACTTCTTCCCTTTCTCTCTTGTTTTGGTATATAGATGAAACTATGTATATGTGTATGTGGATATCATATATTTAATCTGTGTGTGTTAGTATCTTGAGAGAGCAAGAGAGTGTTGAGAGAATTTGAGAGAAAATGAGAGAAACAAAGAGTTTTTAGATGAGAGACTGTTGAGAGATATAAACATATATATACTCAAAAATTATGTAGGCTCCAAGAAAGGCAAAGAAATTCTCCAGTGAGGTTGAGCTCACGTTTAAAACATAAACTGGTATAATACGGTCGCGATAAAAATATAGAAAACTTCTGTTAACGTAGGAAATAAATTTTGGTTTGTACAAAAGTATAGATATCGTTTTCAAAACTATAGAATGTATTTTCTTTATTTATGAAAATTATAGTATGACCCCCAAACAAATATTTATTAATAGAAATAAAATGAAATATCCATTTATAAATGCAAAAGAAATTACAGGGTGTTACAACTAAGCTTTGCATGCTAGTTAATTTAAATGATAGACAGAAAGAGAGAGGAATATAGAGAGCGAATATTTAGTTGAGATTACCGAAGACCACCATGTTGAGGGAGGGAATATATGTTGAATAGTCAAATTCTTTGTAGAGAGAGAGCGCATCAATCAAATCCATTGTATATAGACACATATGTAAGCACTACAATATGTGTATATAAAATTACTATTATTAGTTCATTAACGTTTGGAAAACAAAGGAAAAAGGAAAAAAAATAATAAAACATAGGAGATGCCACGTTGGGGAAAAAGGAAAAATATACGTTGGAAAATGAGTAATGCAAAACTCAGTAATAAATAGAAGGGAACATATATGGAAAAAAAACCTAGAAAATACCAAGGGGCAATTATTGCCTAATTAAAGTGGATTCTCTTAACTTGGAGAGGGAAGTTGAAAAGATAGGGAAAAAAAAAGAAAAATTTAGTGGAAAATCTCATTCTACCAATGTTTGTTGTAATAGACACACCAATTGATACTTCCCAATGATAAACCCTATAATTGTAAATGTTGTTAGAGATTAGTCCAAATTTTCCTATTTTAGAATTATTAGATGTCTTTTCTACCCTTACCTATATATACAGAACCGTATATTAGAAATATATACATATATTAAGGAAGTATTTCAGTTACACACAATCCCATTAATTAGGGATATCTTTTTGGAAATAGCAAAATCCCATAATTGTAGGATTCATATTATACACATCTTATAGTTTGATATCTCACCGTTCTATGTTCATCTAATATTCATTCATCAGACAGTGAACACACGGTCTGTTATTGCAAGTTATCGAAGAATGTATCTAAATCAGTATAATTTTCATACTAGTATAATTTGATAGTGCAAAAGTTCACACTGTATATATATAATGTTTAGAGTTTGTAGTGTAATTTGACAGTGCAAAAGTGCAAAAGTTCACACTAATCTACCCCTAACCTATATATATATATATATATATAATGTTGATATGTATATTTCGGTCAAACTCAATCCCATAAATCTTGCATATATTTTGGGAAGTTACTAAATCTTGCATATATGGAATTAAGTTACTAGATGCCATGATTGTAGGGCTTTATACGTTAGAATATGTCTAATATTACATATATCTTTTTTAATTTCGTATTTCACCATTTTTGGGTGATCTAACAGTCATTCATCAACATCACCAAAAAACAAATTGTGTAAAATTTCACACTAGAATGAATATAAGAGTTAAATTTCACACTCATATTCGAGTTATTCAACAAAAGGAACATTGTCTTATCACAAATTCATTTGTACATTCAGTTTACACTGACTGCAATATTTCATTGTACGGTCGGAGCCTCACCGTCACGTTTTTGGACGTCTAGGAAGTTTTTTTAGCTTGCAATTGAATATAGAACCCTATATGTTCTTGGAAGGAGGTGGACAATCAATTGATATGTAGTACATTTTTTTAGAGAGAGAGAGAGAGTATGAAACGTTGAAGAAGATGAAATATATATATATATTATCTATATTTAGTGTTTAAAATTTAAAAACCCTTGATTTTGGGTGAGTTTAAATGTGAATGATTCTTTTGATGAGTCATAGGGGTAGTTTGGTCACTAAATAAATATATTGACCTATCATTAAAATGTTGTATGGGTTGGGTCAATTACAACAAGCTTAGAGTAGATTGGATTTATTACTAATCAACTCGAAAAAAAAAAAGAGAAAAAGGAAAAAAGAAAAAGAAAAAAAGAGGGATGCCATGTAGGTAGTAAGAAAAACAGTGAGGACTGCCACGTGGCATATCCCAAAGGAAGGAAAATAAATTGCTTTTAATAGATGTAATAGATATATGAGTAATGCTAGGTACACCTAAACGGGATACCTAAACTATCCACCTGCTGATGTGGATTTCCACAATCATTCATCAGTTATGTCATGACATTTTGGAATATAATACAAACTTTTTTTGGCAACTGATGAATGATTTTAGAAATCCACATCAGCAGGTGGATAGTTTAAGTGTGCTGTTTAAGTGTATCTAGCATTACTCATATATATATATATATATATATGATTAGAAACTTTTTTTGTATTAAAAAAAAAGTCATCAATTTTACATGAATTTAGAACAACTCTTTGAAATGTTGGGAGCTACTTTTCATAATGCAGGGTGTGCAACTCCTTTCAAAGTCGGATGCAACTCTTCACAACGTTAGGAGCGAGTCTTCACAATGTTGGGAGCAATCATCACAACGTTTTGGTGCAAGTTTATAACATTGAAAATATAAAATAGATTCAAATCCAAAATTATATTTAAAAGTTGATGTTTTTGTAATTTTGTTGACGACTCTTTAATTTTCTTTTAATTATTGTCTATAATTTTTTTTTATTTAAAAAGAGTAATACACTAAATTTTAAATTTTATAAAAAAATGTTGACTGAATGTAAATATTCCGTTTATTTTTACCAGAAATGCTAAAACTAGGGGTGCAAGCAAACCCACCAGACCGATAGGTTTGGTTGGTTTTCAAAATTTTCAGACAGTGTAAAAAGCGAACTGAATTATAATTTTACAATGAATCGAAACGAACCAAAATGATCAATTTGGTTGAAAAATTGGACCATATCAGGTTGATCTGAATCATTTTCATCCTTAGCTAGGGGTATAACAAAATTGATCGAACTGATATCGATTGATTTTAAAAAATTTCATACAACGTAAAAATCGAGCCAAACAAAAAATTTACACTAAGTCAAAATTGATCAGTTTAACTAAACATTACACCGAATCGAACTATTTCGCGCGTAAATGCACGGAAAAAACGAAAGTGCGAAGTAGTTCATTTTGATTTTGACCCAAAAATAAGAGAATTGCTATGTACATCCGTGTTTTTGCTATATACACCCAAATTCCTTTAATTATTTTTCTACTACAAATTTTTACTTTTGAAAAGATGACCACATAACAAAATTAATGGTGTACATAACAATTCTCAAAAATAATAACTGTAGTAATTTATTTTTATCACTTTAATTTGTACTCCATCAAAACACGAGTATTCAAAAAAAAAAAATTTGTATCAAAACACATAACATCTTTTGGTAAGGATGGATCGCAATAGAGACACGCATGCATCGTCACCGTTGAACTAATATTTATGTGGGTCCCACAAGATAGCCTAAACGGTTTGATTGAACTCGTGGTTTTTACGCCCAGAGAGAACGTGGAGGAGTTTTAAAGAGTGGGGCTACGGGGAGAATGATTAACGTCGAAACCAACAAACAAACAAACAAACCATAATGCTGCAGATGGCGAATCATGCGATTCCAACGTTTCAACTGCCCAAAAGAGATGTTTTTTGGGTGTTGGTGGGACCCATTCCAGCACTTGCCCAACATATAAGAAAAATGGTAGACCCATATAATGAATCATATATTTTTTTCACACATAATTTTAAATATTTGTACTTCTTCTGTTCCATTTTGAGAGTTCTGTATTTTATTTTGGGATGTCCTAAAATTAGTGTCCACTTTCTTAATTAGTGGAGTATATAATTTTTACTTACTTTCCAAAACTACCCTTTATTGAAATCTACATCAAGATAAAACTAAAAAAAATTGTTATAATAATTATGGGCAATTGTGAAAAGTAGGTGTAGATTCTTCTTGTCCTTTAATAAGTTGAGTTCCCAAAGATGGACTCACAAAATGGGACAGAGAAAGTACCTTATACTGTTTGAATATTTTTACACTTTTTTTGTGCTCCACTTATACAACATAAGGTGAATGCATTTTTTAGCCAATGGGAGTGCCACAGCTATGCCAGCGTGGAACAAGCATCAAACATTTGACGGAGAAGCTACGGCACGTGCTAAAGCTCAAATTTGATTGGTCAAGGCAATGTTTAGAGGAAGGACAAGTCTATATTGAGCAGCTTTTTATGTAAGAATGCTCGTTTTAACTGTTGGATGAGAATATAATAATAAATATATGTCCAGATTCTTGAGAATTTTATGACTAGATTCTCATCTAACGGTTCAAACCTGTCTTTTTATATAAAAAGTTTTTCACAATAAACTTACCCTTCGATCAAAACTTTGCTTTTTGAAGCCAGTATGTGGGGCATTTCGAGAACTTTCTATTGAGTGTAAGTTATATATATATATATATAATAGTAATGTTATTGTAAGAAGTTTTTTATATGAGAAAGCACATTGTGATACTTGCATAAAAAAGTAACCACAGGATTCCTGAGAATCTTGAGATGCGTTTATGGCTATTTTCTGATCCAATGGTCATAAGGTGCTTTCTTATATGAGAAACTTATTACAATAGCATTACTTTTTTTTTTCTTCCCCTCACTTTAGCTACCAAATACACTTAGGGGTGGACACGAGCAGAGCCACTTAACAAGGGCTCAAAGCTCGGTTCGATAAAGACTAGGTTCAACTCACTTATTTGAGCTCGTGAAATACGATCAATTAAGGCTCGCGAGCAAGCTCGTGAAAAAGCTCGTTAAGAGGTTTGATAAAGAGCTTGTATAGTGACTTATATATATATACGGCCAGGTTCTAGAGTGAACATACCCAGTGAGCATTTTTTTTGCCTGAAAAAATCCGCGGACTGCGCCACTGTATATATTTATTTATTTATTTATTATAAAACTATATAATTTAAGAGAAAATATGACAAACCTCATAAATAAGTTTGACAAATGACTGATTTATTACTCCCTCCGTCCCATTTTATGTGTCCCCCTTTCTATTTTGGTATGTCCCAAAATTGTTGTCCACTTTCCTAAATTAGTATATCAATTTTACTTAGTTTCCCAAATTACCCTTCCTTACAACCAATACCAAAACAAAATAAAAAAGAAAGTGCAATGATTATGGGCAATTGTGGAAAGTAGGTGTAAATTCCTTTTGTCCCCTTAAATAGTTGGATTCCCAAAAAGGGACACATAAAATGGGACGGAGGGAGTATTAAACTATATTGTTTTTAAAGGGCGGCGAAAAAATTCGTTAAAAAACTCATGAGAAAACTCGTGATCACTTGAAAGCTCGGCTCATTTGAGCTCGTGAAAAAGCTCACGAGCAAGCTCTACAGCAAGCTCGACTCGACTTGGCTCGGCTCGTGTCCATCCCTAAATACACCCATCTAATCTAATTGCTCTATAAGTCCAGCGACTTATGCTATATCCTTTTTAAATTGGGCGTCTATATGGAAAGTCTAAGACAAAGACTTTTAGGTTTTTTTGCTAAACGTTTAAAATAAAACTTGGTCTAGTACAAGTCCAATTTTTTTTCTAGTTTGAAGAATCAAGTGTAGGTTGGTTTGACTTAGAATCTGTTGTAAGAAATTTATCATACTAAGCGCGGACTCCCGTACAAAAGATAGACACTCGCTAAACTTAGTACTCATAAGAACTAAATAAAAAGTTAAACTTGAAATGAACCATATCTTATTTTGAATATTCTCAACCAGGCCCTTAAACTCCAAATTTGTTCTCAAATGATTTGACAATTGTACATGTGATACAATGCATCAAAGGCGCAAATCCAATAATCCAACAACATCTTTTAGAGCATTTAACACACACTACCCCATCTAAGTCCCTTCTTTTTATTTTTAATTCCATCTAGCTAGTCGTTTTGTAAATCTCCAAAGTACTAGTTTTTTTATTTTGAAACAGAGGAGGTGGATGAGATTTGAACCCTGAACCTATGTATTTGAGGGAACTTATATATATCAACTCTTTACCACTTAAACTATACCAACCTATGCTTTCAAAGTAGGGGCAAATACACTTTGGTACCCTATACTTTCACCAAAATTTCATTTTGGGCCCTGTACTTCCAATTGTAACACTTAGGGCCCTCTAGTTTCACTTTTGTTTCAATCAAGGACGATTACTAACACCGTTAGCCCAAATGGACGGAAAACCCCACGTGGGGACCACGTGAGCCCATTTAGGCGCCAATTGTAACACTTAGGGCCCTATAGTTTCACTTTTGTTTCAATCAAGGACGATTACTAACACCATTAGCCCAAATGGACTGAAAACCCCACGTGGGGACCACGTGAGCCCATTTAGGAGCCAAATCACCGCAGCTTCTTGATCACTTTCCCTTTTTAACCTAAAATTAGGGCTTGTCATGGTGAAAACTCCCAACTCAAAAGACAAAATGGCGAAATTGAGGATGAATATCGAGAGAAATTGTCACCAACATATTCCTCAACCTTAGATAGGTACCTTTTTCGGAACTCCTCTCACTCTCTTTCTCTCTCTAAAACTCTATCACTCTTAATTCCCCTCTCTCTCTCTCTCTCTCTCTCTCTCTCTCTCTCTTCGTCCTCTGTGAGAAGTTTGGGGCTTTGATGAGAGAAAGGAAGAAGAAGAATAAGATGGGAAGTTCACGCCGCCAGTTAAAAGCGATGCTTCGCAAGAACTGGCTTCTTAAGATTCGTCATCCTTTTTCTTACTTGTGTTGAGGTTCATGTTATATATATAGATATATAATTTTCATATGTGGTTTCATGTGGAGTGTAATTGTGATATTAATCTGTTTTTCTTTTATTTATTTATTTATTTTTTATGTTTTCTTGTATCATGTGATCCATATGTGTATGTGTGGGTGAGGATTCTTACATGGACCAAAGATTATTAAAAGCCTACCTGGGTTAGTTGAATTTCGCAAATTAAGTAATGAATTGCAAAATTTAACAGATAAAAGTGATTATTTTGTAAAATGCAAGTGTTTGGTTAGCTTAATTGTTCAGCGATTTGCGGATTTTAAGAAATAAAAGTGACTATTTTGTAAAATAGAAAAAGTAGATTGTTTGAAACAAACAATCACTTCAAGTGTTAAATTTTAAGGAAAATTTTAAGAGATTGAATTCGCAATACCAAAAACAGTATTTCAAGTAATGAAATAAACTACTTTTCAGTAAAAAAAAATTCACTTACAGTTTTTAGTGAATTTTTGACTGTTTTTTAATTAAGTAGTGCATTATCAAACACCTAACAACTTTTTAAATATCTCTTAATAAATAAAAACAATCATTTGGTAAGAGGTAGGTCCCACATTACAACAAATCTAAATTACAGGGACCAAAGTGTATGAAATAATAATCTAGGGCCCAAAGTGAAACTTCCCCAAAACTATAGGGTACCAATATGGAATTAATAAGTAGACATGTGCATTGCACGTGATTTTTCCGTCCAAGTGCACTAACGGTGTTAGTGGCAGGGCCGACATTGCAACGAAATTGAAACTACAGGGCCTTAAGTGTTACAATTGGAAGTACAGGGCTCAAAATGAAATTTCGGTGAAAGTATAGGGTACTAAAGTGTATTTGCCCCTTCAAAGTACTAGTTAGAATTAGCTAGCTACATTCTCTTTGAATCCCAAATGCTGGATCTTTTCTTAATATTAATATAATGCATTTATGCTCACCCAAAACTTGCTCACTCAATCCTCACCAAACTCTAATATTGACCAATGCAATTATGAATCCCATTACATTGGCCAATAAAAGAGTTGGGTGAAAAATATTTGGGTGAACAAAAATGCTCACTATTAATATTAATTGGTACAAATCAGGACCTTAAAAAAACCTAGAAGATATCACTAAGAGGTGGTTTGGGAGATTGTGAAGATTCATAACGAATTATGTGGTTTATAAGTAGAAGTATGAGAGAGAGAGAGAGAGAGAGAGAGAGAGAGAGAGAGGTGCCCAAGTGGTTCAGTTTTGTTATCAACTTTTGGTTATCTATATATACATTTTGTACAAAAAGTATTACTACTATAATTTACTTGTAAACAACCAAACATTGGTAAAGGGAAAACAATTTAGTACGACTCCCTTTCCTTTTCCCTTTCCCTTTCTTTATTAGCATATCATATAAGTATAGTAAGGTAAAGTGACTTGCTAAAAATGAATGAATATTGCTGTTAGAGTTGAATGTTAAAATTTGATAGCTAAGTTAGGTTTTAGTTTAGCTACCAAAAACAACATTCACTGCTGGGAGTGGGTAAAACCAATGGCAAAGATTGATGATGCCTATAACATGGGTAACAACAATTTAGGGAAAATTAGATGTGAATCCCTATTGTAACTAACTAAAGAAATTGTATTCTGAACTTATATCAGTAGTTTCCATATGCAAAATTTCAAGACTTCTTCTAAACAAGCAATATCATTCTTCCTTTTAAGACATCAGAATAAGATTTCCCGTTTTATTTTCTATTTTCTTTTGAAGAGAAAACATGCGAAAAATGAAAAGTAAATTCTATAAGTGCAACTTATTATATATATATATATATATATATTTTTTGAAGAGGAAACATGCGAAAAATGAATGTAATTTCTACAATTGCAACTTTCTGACCCGTTTGAGATAAACATGAGACCGTTACATATGATGATACAATAATCACAGAGTTAAAAGAATTAATCCGAGACAAAATCAAGCTCACATAATTGAAAAGTCTCCAGATTTTCCAAGAATTTAAACAGTCGGTGAAACAGAAATGGAACGAAGAAAAGCATTGGCACTAAAAACACAGCTATAAAATTCAATAATCCAACAATAAAGGATTGATAGTGATGATAAATTTGGGTCCTAGTCTCTGTACAATTCTACATACTTGGTTATAGTGGACAAATGCCCAGGACCTTATAGTGTCACAAGTATACAAGAAGAAAAAGAAAACCACTTATATAGTAAGAGGATATTTAAACAAAAAAACCCATTATGCAAAGCATAAAGAATGATTACCCGCAATGCACTCACTGATCCATCTTCTTCCACCCTTCGATTTCCCCTTTCAAAATCTTGAATTTTCAGAACCCGAAAAACTTTGGTGCTAATAGCAATAGAGGCTCCAAGGTACTCGGAGCAAATTTCCTCGCAAAAAGGAAACATACCGAGGACGGTTGGTTATTATAAATGCAGCTACGACCTTCAAGAATTCTATTTAGAAACTCCTCTGTGATGTCCGCTTTTCCAAAGGTAGCGGGGTGGGCCCCGCCCCTCGACCAGTCCACCCAAGTGATGCTCCTATTGGCCAAAAGATTTGAGGCTTTGATGGTCAGCATTGTAGGGAAATAATGCTCATCCACATAACAAGCCGGTTTACAAAACTCCTCAAACTTGGGGTAGAATGTGATGTCTTCAACTATGTAAGTTGCGAATTTTCGGCTGATTTCAAACCATTGTGACCCTTTTCGCCACTGGGTAATGTTCACATCAGGGGCCATTCGGTCATTATATCGCCCTCTCCCGTAAGGGCCGGGGTCATCAAAAGCGCCCATGAAGCTATATTTGGATTTAATGATGTAGTGGTAGACGAGACTGAAGTTGTAGAGAGGAATGCATGATTCGGATACCAGCACGAACCAGTCATTGGCGATATCAAGCAAAGCGTTAGCGAGAAGTCTTCTCTCAGCATCACACATACTCATCTTTCCCCACTCGGATATCTGCACAGAAGAAGAAAACAAAATCGTCAAGTACTTATCGAGATTCGGAACAAGTTGAGGAAAAATTGTTGTATAATATCAAAAGAAATTAGTAATAATCATAGAAATTCCAAATTTAACAATGGGGAAAAAATCAAATATATTACCATCTCATCATCACACACGTTTATGAACACTCAAAACAAAAATTCAAATAATTATTATCTCCTGTACAAAAAAATTAAATAAAAACTATTACACCTCATCTGTAATGAAAAGATATAGAAGTAAAGTTTCATGCTAGCACAGGTCCAACTAATCTAAATGTGCCTATTCTGAGCAGAGGCTATACCCTAGTTACTTTGGTTAAAAAATTACTATAGTATTAGCTTCCATTCAAATTATCAACTGCTCACTATGCACACACCTTGTGCATGAAACACCAGTTGGGAATGACAAAATTTTGTTGACAGAGAAATTCTAGTCCAAAATGTTATCAAACCATTGGTCATGCAAAAGGGACTTCTCATTGTCCTCCATCCCGAAAGTAACTTAATGAAGGCAACTCAGAAACTACAACCTCGCCTTGCTTGAAGAACTCACTCGTCCTTTCCTACAAAAAAGCATCCCACAATTGCCACACTAGGCAAACCCTCGGTGGTAAAGGGACCGTAATTTTCCAATTTCGTCAAAAGCATCCACGCCTTGTTGAAAATCAAAACATCCCCGCCTCACGATAAACACAGACAACCAATAGTCTGAGCCCCTTCATGACATTGCCCACATCCAATCAACCCCTCTTCACCCAAAATGACCAATCTTGAAGACCAACCTCTCAACTATTTTTACTGCAACTAATGATGAAATGCACATCCTTCTGTAGTATTAGAACATAGAAACATAAACTGAAACTTCTTTCATTTTTTTCATTCTCTCCATGCTTCTTCACCCACATGAATCGTAAAATGGGAGGAAACTCAATTCTTAAGGATGAAAATTATTTCTTGACAGCTTTATTAGCTCTTTGTATAAAGTAACAAAGAAAAAAAGTTTGTGGGGGCTAATGCAGGCACAGTCACGGCAACATCATATGGGTACTAAGTATCATGGGGTAAAATTTCCAAATTTATGGTTCTCTTTATCTTTCACAAATTTTTGGTTTAGAAGATACGAAAGAGCTTCTAAAGTTTCCTCCTAGATGCCTTCATATTGAAAAGGCCCTATTTGAAGGAGAAAAATCAATTTGCAGAAACCAACAAAAAACTGCCTCGGCGGGACTTTTAATAACAGTATTTACCTCATGTCAATGCCGGTGGAGAAGGAACGTGATGAATGCACTATGTATACAGATCACTAATAAGAATATTAATACATTAATCCCAATTACATTACTTTTTGACATGAATAGTTTGCTCCAAGAATTCAGAAGCAGCTCATTATTGTCATTTTCATTATTTAAAATAAAAGCAGAAAATAAAATAAAAATAAAAATGTTAAGTTTATTTATCAGAATGTGGGAAGGGCTAACTCTCCTAGTGGCTCGGCTTGGTCTCGCCGGTCTCGCTCCCTGCCCGCACTATTCCTCCCCACTAAAAAGAGTGATTGAGAATCTCGAGAACCTTTCTAAACGTCTGGGGAGATTTGAAAAGGAGTATATCTTTCTTGTAGTGCCTTCCAGTCCCACCACCCACAGAACATTATACAATAATCCCTTGGCACTAACCAGTCACCACCATATCTGAGCATGTTTTTTTTTTTTTTTTGTTATCTAGGAAGCACAGGTGCAGCGGTCTGATACCCAGTGGGGGTGCGGCTGCATTTCCGAAGTGGTCCGTGCTTCCTATACTAGCATACCCTTGAGATGCAGGGAAAAATGAAAAAAGAAGAGTTTATTGTTTTCTTTGTTTTACCTTCGCGGCAATTTATTGTTTTCTTTCTTTGGTCCTACCTTTTCTCTTTATGTTTGTCCTACTTGTCTTCTTCTACCTGCCTAGACATAAATAGACATACATAGTAACATATCTAGATTACACATGTTGGATTGATCGGATTAACTTTGCTTATCAACTAAAAAATGTACAAGAAATTACAATGAGGTATAGAGTTTGGGTGTAGTTAGTTAGGCTGAAGGATATCCCCAAACTAAGTTTTGGCTTAAACATTCTTCTTCGGGCTAGCCTGAACTCTACTCATAATTCATGATAGAGTAAGGGCCGAACACGAGACAAGTATGCTATGGCCCCATATATGGGCAGGCTGAGCTTGAGTTTGGGAAGCCTGTTTACTTCAAGTTTCCCTGGGCCCAATTGACAGGCCAACAAACAGATTTTGTCGCCTTTCAATATGAAATTATTATACAAAGAGGGTAACCTATACAGATTGAACAAACTAATGGAGATTATAAAGCACAAAACAAAAATACACGGGAAAAGCTCAAAAATCATTTGTAAGCACAGGACAAATGGCACTGGCAAAAAAATATACCATGAGTACCTGCACAAACGCATGTGTCTGTGTGCATGAGAGAGAGAGAGAGAGAGAGAAACAATACAGAAAATTAGACATACTAGAATTCCAAATTAAAGTTAGAGAGAGAAAACCTAAACCACTTGCTCACAAATGGTTAGATATATCAGAATTACATGGGGGCTACTACCCAATGGCAGTCCCGCTTACACTGAGTGTTAAAAAAAGGAGAGCGGGCGTGAGCCAAAGTAAGATGCACTTTTAAAAAATTATATGTTAAATACATTATACATTCAATAAAATACAAAGAACTCATAAATTAACATATAGATATAAAATTGCTAAAACATCAAACTATCAAAGTAACATTTGGCCTACTCGCTCAATTGGCCAATCAGTAAGCTGACTCTCTAAACAAGTATCAAACATTAATCCCGGGTGACTAGTTCTACAGTTAAGCTTTTAACTTTCTCTTTTTTGTTCCTTCTCTAAATCTGTGAACCAAGCAAAGAGTTAGTGTTGGCCACCAAGAAGAACATTCTTTTATTCTAAAGAATGTGCACCTTGTGTTAGAAGTTGTAACGGGTCTCAATATGGGTCCAAATCCTATGAAGTTGGATCATGTGTTGGATCTAACGCTAATATTATTTGGGTCTAAGTATAGGCCTTAGTCTCTTTGCGCCTTGGGCTTTTGTAAAAAAACCACAAGAAAAGCTCGCCCAGGGTGAGCTTGCTTGAAGGGTCTTCGCCTAGAGGAAGGCGAAGCCCAAAGGATGTGCAAGCCGGAGCCTGAGCCTTATGCCCGCCTTTTACAAACAGAGGGGGACCTAAACCTAATCCTTTTCTTTTACTTTTTTTGTTTAGCATAAGATAGAGATCACTCTTGTCAGCTCGAGCTTATACTATTGCACCAATCAATGGCCTCTATATATTGGCATTACATCTAAAGGTCCATAATTGCCTAGAAGGCTAGATCTAACAGGTTACCAAAGATTAATGTTGCCCACATAGATATTTGACGTGCCACCATATCCATCAACGAAATGTGTGAGCAATATGAGCTAGGAAGCACCGACACTTCAAATAGAGTGCCGTATTTGTGTCTGACGCACCTCCGACACCGACACTCGGGCGACACGCCTCCGACACGTGTCGGAGACACCAAAAACATGCCTGAAATTTTTTAATTTATTTTTGAAATCCGACACACCATCGACACGGCTCTGACACTTTCCCGACATGGTTTGTTTTATTTTTATTTTTTATTTTAAGAGAAGTTTTGAATTTTGGGGCAAAAGCCCTAATATGTGAAATAAGGTTACAAAGAGGTTTATTTTGAAAATTAGAAACTTTTTGTGATAAGTCGTGGTAATATTGTTATGATATTCTCATGTTATATTGTTGTTTGGAGGTAATTTACTTAACATAGTAGTTCTTAATTATTTAAAGAATATTGCTATTTTTATGTTACATGGTTGCATGTAAATATACGTCTATATAAAGTAATATTTTCCGTGACGCCGCCGTATCGTGTCGTGTTTTTTCTAGGAATTCTGTGTCATGTCGTGTCTGTGCCGCCGTTTTCGTGTCGGTGCTTCATAGAATATGAGTGTCTTGCTTGACATCACAATATACATGTGGCAACATGTAACTGCTTTCCAACAACCCAAAAGTACTCATCCGTAAAACAAGGCTTGCACTAAGTTACATCAATTCTTTGGTTGCGTTTGAAGTACATGTACTCAAAGAGACATCTAGTTGGGCATACATCCAACAAGCATGTCCACAAGTTTCAGGTTTACTATATGACTTTTATGAAACTTTCCTTACTATTTTCTTTTTGTTGCACAATTGCTTCAAATTAGATAAGTTCCGTTCTATCATGGTCTACTTTGTATAAGCATTATTTTCCTGAGAATATGAGAAGAATAATAAGATAATACTAATATGAATACAAGTCCCCATGTCCTTGAGTTTCGGGATTCGGCAAGTCTGATGCTTAGGTACAAATACACACCCAACACAGGTACATGAATGTAAGTAATATAGCTTACACTAATAAGAAAATTTCACTTTGAAATCTGAGACAATTGAGGATTTATTTTCATTAGAAGGTATTGTATGACCAACCTGAAGAACCCAGAATAGAACTAGTGGTAAAGAACTCAGACCATCTACCACAACAATGGTGTACACTAGTTAACTGATAAACAATTATTTGGAACACGGAAAAACAAAGAAATTGCTTATAACCTGCAGCTTTAACATTTAATTAGGGCAAAGGGCAACATACATTGAATAAAAAAACCAAGAGACAAACAAAATTAGCAAATTGTGAAAATCAGTTGCATGATCTATAAATAACAAATCCCACAAGAAAAAAATTAGTCATATTTTTTATCACAGAAAAATGTTGGGCTGTTGAGGGACTGTCCCTTAAATGATTGCAACTGAAAGAGGAATGTTGCTATGGATGCGGAACAAAGAAAGAAAAATGCAAGAGTAATACTTTTGCAGGAGACTGACAGAAGCTCTTGCGAGCAAGATGTAAAAAAAAGTTCTCATTTAAGATAATCATGTAGATAACCAACAGACAGAACCACGGGAGAAGTGACTTAGATTGGTTGACGGTTACACAAGAAAACAGTACGATAATATAATACCAAAACATAGATGCTGTGACTATCTATGAAAAGAAGACATCAAACTAAATGTATACTCTACGAAATAGGTAGAGATTTTAGTCTCGACAATGCTAGGGGCACAAACATTCTATCTCTCTCCTGGGTGGCATTGTGGGGTTCGAAAATTTCAGTGGACCCACAGTGCCACCCAGGAGAGAGATAGAGTGTTTGTGTAAAGTGTTTGTGCCCCAAACATTACTCTTTTAGTCTTGTCAGAGTTATTTTCACTCAAGCTATTCGAGGCCATAAAGCCCACCCCGCTGGTAAAACGATCTGACAGGAATAAACACCCTTTTCAGAGTTTAGAGAACGATCCATATCAGAGAACACATCAGCTACAATCCAGAGATAGAACACCGGTGCAAAAAATTACATAGAACTCTCTTTCATTGAGCTTCTTCTAAGGAATGGTTGTAAGTTGTAACTAATCGTGGAAATCAGGGGAGCAATGCAAATAAAGATGTTTGTTTTTATCGAAAGACTATTATGAACATGATTTTCCTGTTTCATTGTATTTGACAAATTCTACACTAGTAGGGAAGGTCATACATGACTTGGTTAAGTCAAAGTGAAATTACATTAATTCACTGTAGAGAAAGTACGAAATAAAAAAAGATCTGTCCCAATCAGTCCTATGAAAAACAAATTTGAGATAAATCTATCTCTGTGTGTGTGTGTGTGTGTGTGTGTGTGTGTGTGTGTATGGCAGAAGAAAATCCATCGGCCATGCAGCTATTCATCAAATGGCCATGTTACAATGGGGCATTTCTTTCTACCTCTAATTGAAAAGATCTCCAAATGAACTTATCAGAAAAAATAATAATAATAAATCAGTTAACAGTTATTTACGGCACAAAATTCTTTAGGAAATGACTAAACATATACGACCAAGAAGAAAATCATTTCGCTGATCCCTTCAATGTGGAACAAAGATGAAAACTCTAGGTATCATATGCAAATACAAATCTCAGACCAGGAACATGGAATCAAGAACATTCTTGACATCACAGTAAACATTCATTCTCTTAGCAGATACAGAATATCCAACCAAACCTACAATTACACAGAAACTGCATATAACATTGGTGGAAACATACCTGACTCGGTATTTGTCTCTTGTAGAAAACTGAAGATGATGGGAAATTGGGTTCGAATGAAGGCAATGAATGAATATAAATCGAGTAAAGCCCCTTGTGCCCCTTGAAAAACCTCTCCCAAATGGGCGCTAGTGGCAATGGGCCCTTTGTCAAGAACATGAAGGCAATTTTCGGAACTCGCTTAAACGGATACTTCTTTATTCGAGGCGCATAAGAAGCCCTCCACAAGAGCTCTTTATCGGTCATTGTGTGCATCAAATTCGACGGAGGTTTGATCCAATGTTCTAAACTAGTCGGCTCTTCTTCGATGCAAGGTTGGAAACTCGGCAGTGTTTCAGTCACTACATTTTGAACTCGAAAATACCGAAGCATGTAGATACTAATAACCGAAAAACCGATACACAAGACCAGGAATATCACAAGTAATTGAATCACCCTCTGTGGCAAAACCCTAGATTGGTTTGTCCTGCTTACAACAGTTGGGTCCTTGCCTTCCTCCATTGGCACCACCCTTGATTGCATCTTGACAAACACACACACACACACACACAAGATCTAACTTTTCCTTTTGAGGGTATATTTGTTTGTGCTATATTTCATATCCAATCACACCCTTTTGACATCAACACCACTTCAGAATCTGAGAATTCTCAACAATTATCAATTCTATCACCCCAAATAGCAAACCCATAATCCAAAATAGCATCTTAAAGCACAAAAAAGTGAAGTGGGTTTGAAATTTACCATACCAGGGAATGAAATCCCATACAAAGTGAGGGCCTTTTTATGTTCTAGCCCTACTAAACTTCACATAGTATATCGTTGAAAACAAAGTACAAAATCCTAACTTTAACCCATACGGTGACAAAAAGTAGTGATATAGCACATGGGTATAAAGTTAAAGAGCAAATTTAAAGAATCAATCGCCTGATCCCAAGATTTTGTATTAAAAAAAGAGATTGAAACTGATAAGTGGGCAAATACAGAAGGATGAAACAAATTAACATACCATGGGGGGGGGGTTGGTCCTTAACTTCAGTATTGAGAGCTTGAATTGTGCCAGAATTTGTAGATGAGACAAGGACTGGTGAAGAAGGATAGGCAGAGAATTGAAAGGAAGGCAAAGAAAGATATAGCTATAGAGGGAGACGACACTGCGCGAGAGTGGGGGAATAAATCTAGAGAGAGAGAGAGAGAGAGAGAGAGAGAGGGGAAATCCCAGGAAAATTGAGGAGATCTCCAGAATCTGTTGCGTGTTTTTAATGAATGTTTTTTTCGACATCACACCATTCACGCAGGGTGGGCCTGTCATTCACGCAGGGTGGGCCTGTCAATCGGGCAGATGGGCCAAGGACCAGCCCGAAGTAGTTTTTGTCTTTCCAATCCCCAATACGCCCATTTTTAAAACAGCTCACTATCATAATTATGGATTTAGGCCGAATATGGGCCTCTGTATTGGACTTGTACCAGCAACCCGCTTCTCTTTTTGTCCCCCAAACTAAGATCCCGTGTAAATATGCACAACACAACTATCGATTTTAAGTATAGGTAATGCTAGGGACATAAAAGGGTCACAAAGAATCAAAGATAAGTAAATATTGGATGCAACGGGTATACCACGTCACTATATATCCACTCTCACATATTTCAATGACGTGCTGATGTGGAGATGTTATCTCCCGAGAAATAAGGTGGGTCAGATGGAATATCTAACAACCTCATTGTATTGTGATACCACGTCATCAGTATACCCGTTGCATCTAATATTTAGTCAACAAAGAGATGCTCACAAAAGAATGTGATATCTCATGTGTTGAGTTTAGTGTGGTGGGTCCTACTACCACGTGGGTGCCACATGGGATACGACATACTTCTATGAACATTTCTTTGTGACCCTTTTGTGTCCCAAATATTGCCCTTTACGTATACTAGGAAACGACACGTGCTAGTTGGAAAATTATGTTAAAATTAGTATTTGTACCCCTGCGATGCACGGGAGATTATATTCATGACTTAGTTTTTTTAAATAATTAAAAATATACTCCGTAGAATCTTTCGCAAACAAATGTGATTATGCTAAATTAATTTGGATTTGAATTTTTTTGGTGATATTCCAATTTTGTAAAAACAAAAAAATAATTAATAACTAATATACATACTTAATAATCATTCATATGTAATGTTAAACCGATTTTTGTTAAAACCTTTTTCTTAATCAACATGTAGTATTAGTTATCATAAGCAAACTACGAATGATCATAAGCAATTGGTTTGAATCTTGAATTACAATTGGAGAACATTCAATATACGAAAATATGTTAAATTAATCCAATAAACACGTTTATTTAGCTAGTATGAATTGTCTACAAGAGATATATCATTTTCTCATATTTTCGAAAAACAAAATACAGACATACCCACATCATATCAATCTTCCAAAAATAATAATCTTAACAATAATAATTATCAAGAAATACATTGGAATTGTCATTTGAATTCTACACTTCTGCATACAAAGAGAAAGGTATCATCATACCACGAATATAAATAAGCGATCTTATCTATGGGATTAAGTAATTCAAACTATGAATCACACGCAAAACGCAGAATACTTTTATTGAGATGTAGTTGCTTTTCATAGGTCATGTAGGACTGACTTTCTTTCATATTAAAACCATTATTGTCATTGATAGGTTCACTTTGCATTATGCTATGGATGCACGTTCGATATCTTTATATTTATATATGTTAAGAATATATCGAATTTGAGTTGGGTTCAATTATTTTTTTGAAAATATCTGATCTTATCTTTGAGATATGTTTACACAATTAAGTTGATTTTTATTTTATTTTGATAAAGCCAATTAAAATGTTAACAAAATTGAAATGTTTGATAATTCTTTGTAAGATAAATAACCAATTAACTTATTATTTATTTTATTTATTTTTATTTTTATATATATAACACCAATTAAGTTGTTAACAAAATTGAAAGTTAGAATTATAACATATCATGTCATGTTGGAGCCTTTAATTGAAAAACTACAATTTAAAGTCTTATCTTTTGCAGTAGTTTCTAAAAGAGTTCTATCATTTAGTTCAACTTTATCCTATATATATATATATATATATATTTGAATATTATCTTATTTTATCTATATAATATTTGATTTCCTACATAAAAAATAAAAAAAAAATCACAAAGCTGCCATGTGGCAGGATTCTGATTCCACTATATATTATATATATACATATATATATATATATGTGTGATTGTAATAATGTTATAGATTTCAAATTTTAATCCAAAATTTGATTATCAAATGTTTTAATAAGTGTACCACTTAAAACTTCCAAACTTATGTTAAAATTGTAATATTTTATAGATTCCAAATTCGAATCTCAAATTTTTTTCTCAAATATTTTGATATGTGTACTACTTAAAACAACTTACAATAAAAATTTAATAGTCTCATTGTAATTAAATATAGTGTAACTGTCAAAATATTTGAGAACCTTTGAATTCAAATTTGGGCGTCAATTATATTGACTCAAATTAATGAATCAGATAAAGCCACTAATAGACAACCAAAGGGAAATAATTCAAAATTGCAAAAGCATAGAAGTAGTCCATTTGTAAAAGCGAAAGACGATAATACACATGAAGATAAAATGAAGGGTTAACTAGTATTGAATCTTATTTAGCATATCTTTGTTATAATAGACACAACTCAAAAAACTATTTGAAGATAGGTTCACAAAAATAATTTAGACCATTCTAGCCCTAGCTCCATCACTGCTCTAGGATTTTTAAAATTCAAATACAAATTTGTTTGATTCCTGATATATATATATACATCTATATATGTATATGTAATTAAAAAGCTTATATGTACAAGATCTCCTCTCAAACCTTCCTCTATATCTCTAACTGGAATTCGGCCAATTGCTGTTTCAAGGACCGTTTTTGGTGATCAAGAGCCGATCGTGAGTGCTTCGTTGGTGTGGAAAGAAGCTCTGTGGCATTCAGAAGCAATGGATGGCAGATATATTGGAACAGTTATCGCTGTCACCGTCTCCGCCATTGAGTTCGAGATTCGAAGCGATGCATCCCAATCTATTGGTGGCGTGTTAGGCTCTAATGGAGGCGTCGTCAGAGAATGAGGTGGTGGTGAGGGTACACAAGGTTGGGGTTGGCGATGCACATGATAAAGGGGTTGGGGTTGCATGTGCAGGTTTACGTGATGACACCTCTAGATAGTGTAAAAATTGTACACTATAATGCAATGTAAAATTGTACGAACTTCGCCCGATGACCTTGTCACTACATTCATCTTGCTGGGTTTTGTTTGGATTAATAATGATGTGAAGAAGAATCCTTTCTCTTGTGGGGATTTTGTATGAAGGTTGTGTTGTTAGGTCCTGGGAGTGTAGGTTTATGTTGATGGTAATAGTGGTTTCACGCATGAGTTTTTTCACTATGGTGAAAATTTTTACTACATTCATCTTGCTGAGTTTTGTTTTAGTTAATGATGATGGTATTGATTTGAGATTGATTTTTTTTTTTTTTTGTGCTTATTGTATTATTCCTGGGGTATGCCCCTTGTACACCTATACACTTTTTTTCCCTAACTATTTGATAAATTTTACACTAATAATTTGCAGTTTGTCATAGCAAAAAAACACATATGATTTCTTCATTATAGATGAATTTTACACTTCAATTTATTATTTGACACAATAAAATGCAGGTATGAAACTTACCACTCATATTCTTGGTCCCTATGTTATGGTGCAAAATTGTATACTGCTAGTATGTACTATAATTTGTTATTTGACACAATAAAATGTAAGTGTTAAATTTAACATTTCACACTTTTCCATTTGTTGAATAACTCGAATATAAGTATGAAATTTAACAATTCTATTGTGAAAGTTAACACTCATGTTCATTCTAGTGTGAAATTTAACACTAAACATATACTTGCGAAGTTATGTGATGAGTGATGAAGATGGATGAACAATGAATGGATGTTTGTTTGTCTTTGAATCGACAGGATGAGAGCTTACCAAAACAAAAAGAGTCCACTGCAAATTGAATCTCCATTCCAACGTATATACCTACAATCATGATAATTATTAGTTTGTTCCAAAAATAACTCCACAATTAATGGGATAAGAATAACTGAAAATCAAATTAATTTTTATTTATATTTTCCATATATAAGCAGCTGTATCCATATATATATATTAGTATATATATATATCTAATGTGTATATGTGTGTATAGGACTTTGATGTTAAATCCTTATCTCCTACAATTTAGGAATTTATGATGAACTTTAAGATATGCTAAATATAAGGAAATATTCAGTTAATATAATCATATATGTATGTATATTTCGACGTGTATGTATATATCCAGGGGTAAAATTGTACCATTATTCATACTAATTTGGGGATGTGGACCAATCACCAAATACTTTCTGATTGTTTTTGTCTCATAGTACAATTAAATGATGAGTGAACTAAAAAAGTTTAGTAAATAGGAATTTTTAGGGAGATTTTTGTAAAATGAATCACTAATTTATTAAGTAGTAATCTTGAAATCATTTGGTCAAACTTTATAAAAGTAAATTCTCGCAAGTTAAAATTGAGGAAGTGCAATTTAATTGCAAACTTAAGGGGTTTATTGCAATTAATTAATTGAAAGAGTAACATAGTAATTATTTATTTATTTTTGGATAAAAAGATTTCATTGGATTAAACTGTCATGCACACCTCGAAACATCAAAAATAGAGAAATATAAAAATTTCTTTTTGGGTCTGTAGGGAATGGCTGGTGAAGTCACTGAATTGTCCACACCACATAAATCTAAGCAGCAGTATATAAAGAGACAGTAATATATACAACCTGAGTAAAACAAAAATATCCTAGCTATTACATTAGAGTTAATAATAGAAATACATTGTCTAGATGCCCATTACAAAAGATACGAATAATAAAGTCCGGAGTAAGGACATAACTAATCTCTAACCTACTCTTCAGCTGGCGTAGATGTAATCATCAGCGTAGTAGTCTTCCCAATCATAACCGTCACCAATGGGACCACCTTCTGTATATTCCCCCTCCAAGTAGTAGCCATAGTCATAGGACACATTACCTGCAGTATTAGGAACAGGGTAGTCTGGATGGAGAATGTCCAAGCAATAATGGTTGTCAGCTTACTGAGAGCTGAGTGAATAGAAACTAACAAGGTACCAGTTATATGAAGTAAAATAAGTTATGAAATAAATAAGTTAAGTTCTACTAAATAGTATCCTTTCTTTATCCAAGCATCGTTACCCAACCATTATCATCTTGTTATCCTAAGACCGATAACCAACATACTCTTGACCGGAAAGAACAGACTCCATCGTTCAACTCTAGAGATATACCATTATTCCGTCCACCGCTATTAAGGACATAACCGCTCACTACTGTCATGCACACTACGTCAGTCCATCCCCCATCACTAAGGACATAACTGCCCACTGCTTGTCAGGGATATAACGTTTGAACAAAAGCATATCAATCTATTGGCACGAATTAGCGACGTCTTCTAGTGATCCCTGCCAACCGTAGTTAAGGACATAATTGCCCAATACTGTTAAGGACATATCATGGATCACTTGGCTATCTTAGGACTACTTGGTCCCGACCACCGTTGTTAATTGACATAAACGCCCACTAGTTGTCATGGACATAATCTGACCAAGTGTCCGCCCGCGTACAATTCCCAAAACTTATCAAACCTATCTATGTTCCGTACTAAGGCTAATACATGACATCCCATTGTGGCCTGACTACTCTGATTGAAATGAAACGGATAACAAACTCATTCATGAACGACTTAATATCTAACATCGTAATATTATTCCGTTAATTATAACCATACTATTCTTTGATATCTCATTCTCCCTTATTACCTCATAGTCGCATATCGGAAGTATAAAATGATATCTGAACAATCGAACCCTTTATATTATAAATAAGATAATCTATCCATGTTCTGGAACATCCAATCGATTGGAACAGGGGTCCAAACGATTGGGATAAAAACCATAACAATCAATTGGGGGAAAAGTTCAATCGATTGGATCCAAAATAGTACCAATCGATTGCAAGAGTTGGCAATCGATTGGGAGTCATCCAATGCCAATTGTAACAACCTGAAATTTCTATTTATTTTAATTACATTTCCATATTGATTTTAATCTGTATTTCTTGCGTTAATTTTATCAGCATATCTTTATTTGGGGCCAACAGTAATTTCTTATAAATTCAAGAATACCTGTGTTATGTTGTCACAACCGATTTTCATAAGGCTAGAAATACCTGTGAAGTGATTTCACATCTGTACTTTTAAAATGGTGAAAATGTTTATTTCTGACTCAGACTGTATCTTTATATAATTGGAAAATTATTTCTTACGTTAAAATAATTTTTCTGTATTTATGTGGTGATCACCGCGCCACGAAAATACCAGTTCATGTGCGAAAACTGTCCACGCCGCGATAAACTTTCACAGATTTTGGAATCTCCGTAAAGCAAGATTTGACACTTCCTTTATTTCCATTTAAGGCAACTACTGATTTATTAGGCTTTGTTTAGGAATGCTATTGGTGTGTGTGTTAACTTAGTGCCATAAGTTGTTTTCCCATACAACCAAAGTTATTCCTAGGCAACTTGACTACACCTTGTTTGGGAGTGTTAATTTATTGTGGGTTAGTTTGTGCCTTTAAACTCCTTTGTCCAAACACACAATTTGACCCCTATGAATCTAAACTACCCTTTCAATCTGTAGAAGTGTATATACGTATTGTATAAATTCTATATAACTATGTTTTTATTCAGTTTTTGGTAAATCAAAAGGATTTGTTGAGTATAGTTGATGGTTCTTGGGCTCCAAGTTGAGCAAATCTTTATAACTCACACCTCTCTCTCCATTGCACACATTCTACACTTTACAACTGAAATTCAGAGAGGAAAGAGAGAGTGCAGAGAGTCTTATTTATAGAAAATTTTGTAGAGAGAGAAAGCTCCATATCACCGTAGCCAAAGCTTGTGGTGGGATTTCTATTTCTTGTTTCTTTCTCAACAAAACTCTATCCTTTATCATCAGTGAGTATTCATAACTCACTTGATATGTAATACATATTTCAATTATTGTTTGTATGCTTGGAATTGGATATCACCATTGTTAATTTCTTCCATGGAAGTTCAAGCTTGAAAACATGATTTTCCAACCTTAATCAAAATCCATTTTTAGAGATGATTATGAAAGATTATAGTACCTAAAGACTATAGTTAAAGTTATAGGACTTAATTCATTCATATCGCGACGTATATTAAAAATGAAGTTTCGTCACCTCTCGGATTTTCATAAAATTCGAGAGACACATTTCGATTCATGTTAATCCGATCCTAGATTTGTAATCCTTGCGAAAAAATGAAGAGAACCATATACTATAAGGCTTCGTTACTCGCAAATTTCAAAATAGGTCGAAAGGACCCTTAAAACTGAAAACAGGGGAATCACAATGAAGAAGATGAAGTCTCAGCACAAACTCGCGCGCGCGAGCGGCCTACGCGCGCGACCTGTGTATTTCTGACAGTTAAGAAATTTTTATAAGAAAAATTGAAAAAGTGACATATCGCGTGAGTGGCCCGCGTGAGAGACCTACCCTTTTTTGGTTTTGTCTGTTTTCTGTTAACGAACTGTTTGGATAAAGTAATAATGATTTTTAATGTTCTATTTGGGTATTGTGTTAAAACAAAAGCCTATTAGTAATGTTTTGTTATATATGAATATGATTAAAGACTTAATTATTCTCGCATGTGCATTGTTATTGTTTTTCCTATGATTCATACTTTGTATAGAGTTACATGACACACATGTGGAGTCAAGTTTACATGCATGGTGAGTGAGGGTCAGTGTGAAAAGAGTATGTGGATGAGATTGTGATTGGACACTCCTTGGTAATTGTGTACCAAAGTGTGATGTTATGAGATTGCGGTTTAAAGTATCTTTGAAATGCGGCGGTGACAAACTTGGACACTACTTGGAGCCCATGGTAGCGCTAAAGTGTGTGACTTCGACTTGGACACTCCCTGGCACCCGTGGTAGTGCTAAAGTGTGGCCTACTGGACACTCCCTGGCATTTGTGATTTTTGGCTAAAGTGTGAGGCAATTGGACACTCCATGGTACCCCGTACTAAAGTGTGAGGCAAACTGGACACTCCCTGGTACCCCTGTACTAAAGTGTGGTCAACTTAGTATTTCAAGATACTGGACTGAGATAGTTGGTTGATGTGTTGTCGAGAGAAAAGAGTCGGTGAAATGAGGATGGTTGCACTGTTTCATGCACAGTTACATGTTTTATTATTTTGAAGATTGTGACATTTTTCCTTACTGTTTTATAATTGAATCCATTGCTATATTTCTAATATGTTGAGCAATGAAATTGTGAAATGAAAATGGTAAAGGGGTATGCTTTACATTATAAGTATATGTTTTTAATACTCACTAGCTTCATAAAGCTGACGGCGTTGATGCACCATGGACATTCGTGTCTAGACTTTTCAGGTCAAAATCAAGCTGGACCATGAGACTATTCTAATTAAGAACAACTGCTCTCGAAGAGAAACTACTTTAAGTTACTGCTTTAGTTATAAACTGAACCTGTTATATGGATGACTGTAATAGATATTAGTATTATTTTGTTTCAAGGCGGGTTGTGCCTTTAGGTAATCACGTGCTGTAATAATTATTAATTTGGGAAAATTTTGTAAGTCTTGATTGTTCATACTCTGATTCATATTATTATATTGTTCGACGTTTGGGACGGAGACGATCCTTCAAACTGTCGCGATCTACGGGTCCATGAAGGAAATTAAATGCTTTCCATATTTATGCTACGTCGGGGTGTGACACCAATCGATTGGGAAAATATCCAATCGATTTGGTCCAGATGGCAATCGATTGGGAGAAAGTCCACTTGATTGGGACTTCATCTTCTCCAACAAAATTTCAGTCCAGGAAATATAAATGTTGGGAAGACATTTTAGCTACGTCTTTCCGTCTTAAACACTTATAAAATATTAGTATAAAGAGACCGAGTGAGTTAGAATTCACTTAGTTGGGTTTGGTTGAGTGTGGTAGCTATGGAGCTTCCAAGCTCAAGCATTCTTTCTCTTATCTTTTCCTTTTCCTCTGCCTCTCTATTTCTCCTCCTTCTTTATTTCTCTTTTATTCTTCTTTTCCAACTTTTGTGTGTGAGTGCGTGTATAGATATATATATATGTATAGGTGTATGTATATATCTATGTGTATATAAGGGTGTATATATATAATCTCACTCTTTCTCTCTATCAAGAAACTGCTAAACAAACCTCATAAACACAAAATGGACTCCTATATATAGAGAGGGAATAGTGCCACACTTCCAAAGCTCATGAAACTTAAAAACAAAGTTCTGCAGTAGACAATCGATTGGGACTAGTAGCAATCGATTGGTACTAGATATTATGAGGGTAATCGATTAGATAGAAGGGCAATCGATTGGGATAGACCACGACATGAATTCAGGTCGGCAGGGTGGCAATCGATTAGGATAGTTGGCAATCGATTGGTGTTCAAAAAGTAGCAATCGATTGGGACCAAGAATTGTCCAACAGAAGGGTAAGGGTCATATAAGTATACATGAGCAATATCAAGTCTTATTTATATTAAAAAAATATAGGATATTAGATAAACTGCAGGGAATACAAACTCATTGAAAACACAATTACGCACAACATCAAGGAACTCTAACCAAACTCTCAAGCCATCCAACCCATAAGCATGCTTAGCTAAAACGAGTGTAACTCCATTTTACACCCTAGGAGCATACTGACATTATGTCCCACCAAAGTGCCCAATCCTGAAATCAGCAGGCTATACATACATAGGTAGATATAACTTGAATCAAACATTAGTCTTTTATCCAATTAAATAAATATAGACGGCAGGTAGGCCTGGTAACTGGGCGGGTTCGGGCCGGGCTCGGATCCGGTCTATTTATTGTTGGGTTGGGTTATATACGAGGGTGTGTTTCAGTCGGAATGGATCGGAATAGTATCTTTTGGAAAATATTTTGCAAATTTCTTAAATGAAATAGTCGTTCCAATTCCGATTATGATTTTTTGGAATTTCCATTTTGCGTTCCGATTTCGAATATTCGAAAATTTTATAATATTTTGAAAACAAACTCTTTTTGAAATTTTCAGAATTGCATCGAAAATTTCAGAACCAAAAACTCAGATATTCAAAACTCAGAACATAGAACACAGATCAAAAACTCAGATCTAGATATTCAAAAGAGAAAACACATTTAGATATTCAATACACATAAAAGGATATTAACATATCTCAAGACCCAGATATGAAAACATAAAGAAAAAAAAATCACTCACAAATCAATCAAGAGAGAGATCGAGATAGCGTGAGATCTTATCTTAGATCTTGTTCTTCGCGTTCATTGATGGAAGGAAAGTGTGTCTCCAATTTCTTCCTCATTGAGTCTTCATTAGAATCAAATTTCTTCTCCTTTGAGTCTTCAATCGCCATCAATAGAGAGCCAAAGAAGCAACCATGGAAGATTAAGAGCCATAGGAAGTCAATCTTGTAGAGAGATTGGGACAGAGGTTGTTGATCGATATAGATCGAGAGCTAGAGAGGAAGTGACGGCTAGGGTAAAGAGAGAGAGAGAAAGAGAGAGAGTTGTCTCTGGGTCTAGGTCTTTATTGGTGATAGAGAGATGAAATTTAGGTTCACAATAAAGTGTGGGATGTTAGTTTGGGCCTAAAGTGTGGGATGTTGGTTTCGGCCTAGTATAGTCTTCTATTACTTTGGCTTGATTAGGTTGTGTGTCACACCCCGAAAACTGAAGCGCGAGGAAAGAGAGAAAATAGAGAGAAAAGAAATAAAACCCAATCACAAATGCGGAACCGACTTTAGAAACCCACAGGGATTCCTACAAGGATGGCTTACTAATAGGTAAATCCAAAATGAACTTATAAGTCAATGAGTCAAACGAAGATAAAAGCATTTGAACATTTGATTAAAAGACTATCCGAACAAGCACTAGTTCAAGGAATATAAAAAAAATGATAAAGGACCATTTTTGGATAATTGCTGAATTTTAAAATATCCGTAAGTAACTATATCTTTGAAATTTTCACATTTGGCTCGCGATGGTCCATGTTAAACGCGATTTTGCACAACTTTCATGAATAGCATTTTTTCCAATTCCTCACCGTTTGGGCAGAAAACTTAAATAACAGTAGCAGTTTTTTTTTTTACAGCAAGTTTGACAGCATTTTGAAAAGTTCCCAACTATGCTAAATCCTCAAGTGTAAACATCAATACATGACTAAACAAGTCCTAAACAACATACAACACAAGTCTAAACCAAACGGGACTTCATGTACTCGAAATTTTTTAAAAATGAGAAGTGAAAGAGATAAAGAGAGGAAGAAGGGGAGAGGGAGAGATTGGGAGAGAGATATAGGGAGAGAGACAGAAGGAAGGTATTCTAAAAACACACACACACACACAACACACACGCGCGCGCGTGTATTTTCACATTCGGAAACATTTTAAAAAATATATATATAATTCCAACATAAGTAAAAGGAAAGAATATTTGAGAAATGAAAAGAGATCAAAGAGTGGGATGAAAAGAAAGAGAATGGGAGAGATTTGGATCGTTTAAATGTTTGAAACCTTGTTGGAATTAAAAGAGGGGTTTGATCCGGCAAGGACCCAAGTACAAAACGAACTAAACTACAATAAATGAACTCTCATAAAAGCAACCACCCAAACCAATCCGGCAAGGATCTAAACACAAGGGAAAAAAAAAACAAACAATGGACATGTAAATCAAAAAGACAAGAACTTAAAGAGGTTCAACGACCTCGAAAAGTAAATACGTCATCATAAAGTGAGTTTAACAATTGAAAGAAATAACCATGAAAGCAAGGACTAACACTTGTCCCATTAAAATCAAAGAAGCTTCTCAAATACAAGAGATGATAGCCTAAGTTCACGAGATTTTTGTAAAACCTTAGTACTCTAAGTTTCAAAGCATTAAACATTTACAATCTTCCAAAATGACTGAATTAACAAGAGAGCTATCCATATACATAACTAAGCATGAGTCTTTAAAGTAGAACAAAAGTATCAACGTCTATGCGTCGGGTCACATATGCCCTTTTCCTTTATCAAGCTCACCTGAAAAAAAATACTTTATCGTTTGTATGAAAACGACGGCTCGTAGAAAACATTGTAACAAGTCTATATGCTATCCATGGCTAAAATGAAATGAGGTGCAATGGATCACCACCACGGCTACGATGAAATGATTAAAGCCGCAAGGCTATGCGTGATATATGCACATCTCTCTCATTACCGGAATATGAGCCACCCACGCATGGAGTGTAGCATACCAACTTCCGGGAGCTACCCGAATATAGTTGGAGTTTGAATGTTTCTAAGGGTCATTCTCCATGTCTCACATCACAACCCATATCCGGATTTCTTAAATAAAATTCCCTCACAAATGGTTTTTCTCTCTTTTTCAAATAAAACATTTATGTCGTGATACATGAATACTTGCCGATTAGGCCTCAATGCATGTGATGTTTAAAATGACATTATAGATGCTCCAACAAAATAGTGTAAACAATAATTCTTGCACGTTGGACATGGTATCAAGGACATCAAGAGTTGAATTAAAATTCATAATATAACATTCCTAACAATGATTTCTAAACTAACGTCCTAGCATGCTTTTACACATAAAGGGAGCATCATAAGCACGTCTAGCATCACATAATCAAATATAGTACAACCAAAGCATGTAAGTCACAATTAGGCATGCAACCCTAAATTTACAACTTTGGGGAAAAACAAATGCATGTGTCTAAATTAATCTCCCAACATATAAAATATACTCAAAACATCTTAGACAAGCATAACATATGGAAATGCAACAATGTAAATCTACCTCAAAGCTTAGCTTCCAAAGATCAATGGCAACTCAAGAGAGCTAAGCAAATCCAAAATAACTTCAATGCTTGTGCTAGAATTTTGAAGAATGCTTCAAGTATTCACCACTAATCAAGAATAACCCAAGGTTAGGATAGAAATTATGAAACTAGCAAACCCTAGGTTGTTAGAGATTGGGAAAACTTACCCACATTAGAAATCCTCTATAGAAATGGTTAGGATGTGAAAGAGAAACTCTATATACTCCAAGGAAGCTATAAAAGAGAAGAGAAGTTCAATAAAAATTCAAAATTTTGAAATCTAGTGAAACCCTAGAATTTGGGGGTTTTCTAGAATGCTTACCAAATGATGATTCCAAGCTCTAGGATGATTAGAGATGCTAGATAATGTAGTTCTTGACAAACCCTTGAAATATTAAAGAATGAAGCTTGAAAGAGAAGGAGAACTATGGAGAGTTTTGTCTCTTGGAAGGAGAAGAAGAAGAAAGAAGAAAAGGAAGAAAAACTAACGTGAATGAATTGGGGGGGAGGGTTTGGCCGGCCGTATAGGGGAGTGAGGTGGGACCCACTCTCTTGTATGCTCCAAAAATAAAATGTTTGGTGTTCCCATGGACAGTCTGACCCAACGGTGTAACCCCGAAATTAAATAAACATACCCACACGAACAGAAAATAAATTTTAAAGCACATGAAAGGTAAAATAAAATAATTTAGTCATGCTCTGGAATTAAAAAAAAATACAGTCAAATAAAATAATGGTCCACAACAGGAAAGCAAATTACCCTTTATTATAAATTTTGAAACATTACATGATTACTCACTATTCCACTTGTGTTTATTCCGCTTCTATGTTTTAACTGAATTGGATAAGCCTCAGTGGCATGCCACATATCCTATTTCTGCCCGTAGCGGGATGGTTCGTGACACACCCTTAGTCAAAACATGTTTGTCGAATCCTTTCCTGCTAAGCCATGGTCCGGACACCAAATTCTTGCAAATTTCTAGAACATGGAGCACATATAAGAAAATCACCTCTTTTCTGGAAGTGAACTTCATAATCACATTCCCTTTGCCTTCAATGATTGAAGCTACTGCATTACCCATAAAATCTGGACAAAAGTTATTACAAAATAACCAACTATAATGTATATATAGAAGTGTCTATTGGGTAGGAGATGCTTCTCTACACAAAGGGTTGTGTCCCAACACCCATAACCTATGCTAATATATGCATATACACATTTAAATGCCATTAGAACATATGAAGTTTGAACAAATATGAAATTACAACATGAAAAGTTGTGACTTTTCACAAACTGGGTCTGGTCGACCGATTGAACACCCCTCTACCAGAAACTTGTTTTAACTTTATATATCCGTTGACCTGGTCGACCAGTCGAAAGCCCCTCTGCATGAAACTTGAAACTTAATGCCACTACAAGAAAACATGCCTTTTATGATGAACGTTTTGTGACGGATTAAAATCCGTCACAAAAATATTTTTGTGATAGATTCTATGATGGAAATGCATCCGGCACAAATAAATTTTTATTCATGACGGAAATGTACCTATCCGACACAAATAAATTTTATTCGTGTCGGAAACGTACCTATCCGACACAAATAAATTTTATTAGGCCACTGATCAGGTATGATGGAGATTTTTACAATGCAATAGACAGTCTGGTGTATATTCAAGTAAGGGGCACTACACAAATTAGTACCCAATTACATAACCCATATGATATATATAATATATTATTTGCTAGTTTAAAATGATCATTTGTGTAGATACAAGATCTGCTATTTTTGCTCACCCAAAACGTCACACCGATTTTTGGACAACCAAATATGGAATCCGAAGCATTTATCCAGACTAATATTTAATTGCCAAAACCCCGAGAGTGACACCCCCACACAGGTTAACAGATAATTTATTGAAAAAAATATATTTAATACTCATTAAATAAGGACATGTGATCTTATTTTTAAAGAAAAACTCATTGAATAACAAACCTATAGTTCCAAACATGCATTTCACTAAAATAATAATAATAATAATAATAATAATAAATTTCCATTACAAATATTATATCATTTCGATTTACAAAAGAAATATCATTTTCATTAAATAAAAACCTCTTCACAGAGTTCAGCGGACAGAAAATAAAATCTATACATCTATTGGTCAGAGCAACTACAATGTTCCCATTAATACCCAATATACAATCTTTATTACAATTATACATACGTGTCCCACACTACCAAAAATAAAATCGTGTACAACAAAATAAGTACAACTCTAATAAAAACAACACAGCGACAATCTCTTCACCCAAATAGAAGCTCCACAAAAAATCTCCAATTACTAAACCCGCAAATACATTCGACTACGTTTCATATAGAAACACCCCCGAATGCATAACACACTCGGGTCAGTCACATGACTGGTATGAGTTAAACAAAACACAAGTCTTAGGGATCTAAGTTGAACCAGTATACTACAAACCACACTACAACACTCTTGGGCCAAGACAGGTAGTTCTACACACATATCTGGACAATAAAGTAGTTTCCCTTTATGTGGTAGCAAGTAGTTTCTTGCCCGAAACCCAAAGCTACTATGAATTTCATACTTACCAATCTACTTATGGTGAGCCAAACCTGTAAAATGTTAATGGGCCTACCATCCTGCAATACAAAAATTAGTAACCACAAAAATACCACGAAGATGTGCGGAACACCTTTTTATTAAAATATCACTAAAATGGAAATCTTAGTCCTAAGCTACATATTAAAAACAATTGAAGTTAAACTAACAGCAATCAAAGAAGTAATTATTTGAACGGTTAACTCTTCGGGAATTTATTTACAACCACACTCTTACTTTTATGAATGATTCATAATTCAATTTCCTAGGTTCACCACTTGGCCACCCTCCATGGTACACCCACACATATATCTCATGTGTGCCCGAACATACTACCAACATCCACTCTGGTGCCAGTTTGGTTGGGGTATCAACCAAACCAGGCATACACAACAGAAGGCCGGTTAATATGCCTAGACGTCTATAAATTAAGCCGAGCATAAGGCTTAGGCTAGCTTGATCACGAAGCCACTAGCATAAAGGTACACTCAGCAAGTCAAGCTACCAAAAAAATTAACACAACGAGGAGCGGTGAACACTAAGGAACTTGAAACCATTTCTGCTTTCTCGGAATTACAAAATTTCATCCGACTCAAAGTCAATGACTATCACCTATTTTTCTTAGCTCAACATTATATGAGAATTTATGTATCTCTAAGTTATTTTTCATTAAGTCATATTAACGAATAGAAAATTCACAAAGAAATCATATTCTCCAATTTTTGCACGTTTAATCATACTAAAAACTGCTACTGTAATCTTACATTTCTGCCCAAACGGTGTAGAATCAGGAAAAACTTAAAACATGAAAAGTGTGCAGAATCACATTTTACATAGGACTTACACACAGAATTCTAAAATTCTTAGCCACGATTTTCTAATATTTTTCTGAAGTTTCAGAAACTGTTAGAATTACAAAAAAAAAAAAAAAAAAACAAAACAAATTTCACAAAACTTTCTAATTATCATGAGTATTTCACACAAGTGTTTATACATCTAACACATACCATTTACGAATACCCTAGGATCATTACCCGGGATCAAATTCATGAAGTCACACAAAGGTCATAAATTAATTCGACAATAATATTGTGAATTCTAACGCAAAAAAATTAAACACCAACAATTAAATTAGACATGTAAGAAATTCATTCACTCGCGTATACATTTATACATACGTGTATATATATATACCCGAATACACACATTTAACTCACCTTGTTTGAATCGTTGAATAGATGCGAGTACGAATCTAACGATGAACAACACGCTCTGCGATTTCACATGCAACAATGGATCCAAAACCCTTCTTCTTCTTCTTCTTCTTCTCTCTCTCTCTCTCTCTCACTCTCACTCTCACTCTCTCTCTCTCCCGTTTGTTCTCTATTTTCTTTTTCCTTTTTTTCCTCTCTTCTAACCCTAGGGCACCTAGATATATGTAGGTAGAAAATATAAACACACCCATGTATATTATTAACACACAAATACTAAAAATTCCATTTTTTATCTTATGAGCTCACAAAAAGACATCATATGGGCCCAAAATGCAGTACAAAGTACTAAAATGAGTAGCCCAATGGGTACCCATGACCCCAGTACTTAATTTGAATGTTAATTACATTATTTAACATATTTACGGGACTATAAATACTGCTAAAAATTTTAACACATCACTCTTCAATAACTTGGCCAATTTAAACTTTTACCACTCTAACCCTACCACTTAACTTTACAAAACTTCATACAGTAATTAATAACAATAGAAATAATTACCCACAAATAAATCAATGACCATAAAAATATAAATGCACACAGCCAATTAATAACACGTAAAAATTCAGGTTGCTTTCTTAACATATTTTAAATTAATATTCATATCAGAAAAAATATGGGGTGTTACACAAAATCCAGACGATGTCAGAAAAATTGCGAAACACCCTTATTTGATCAGGAATGGTCTGATGAGCAAAACTTAATACTTCGCATTAAGCCTGGGGTTTTTAGGCCAAATTCTATCGTTTAAGCCTTAAGTCCGGGGTTTTTAGGCCAAATTCCATTGTTTGGGCCTCCGTTTTCGCATTTTTCTATTTATTTTTTTTTGGACTATTTTTGTTTTTTAGAGTTTGTTTCCTTTTAGGATTTGACTTTACAACCCTATTATAGTAGTATTGTAATCTAATTCATCTAGGATTTGTTATCTAATATACATTTAGGATTAGAAATTCAATCTAGGATTTGTTTTCTAATATCTAATATACATCTAATTCATCTAGTATTTCATTTCTAATTCATCTAGGATTTGTTATTGTTAGGAAAACTACGTTCCCAGAATCCGTTGACAACGCGTATAAGTTGGTACTGCAAAATTTTACGTGAAAGCTACAATAACCCTACAAGGGGGGAACTAGGGGTTACCTTGAACTGCAAAACGGATTGCTGTAGTAGACGAATCGAGAACACGGGCTCGATAATAGCTCACGATCTTCTACCGTATTCCTCTACTGCCAGAATATTGAACTGAGTGTGGGCTCTATTGAAATCCTTTCTATTTTCTGCTCTCCCTCTTTTACGCTCTCTTTTCTATTCCGAGTTATAATACTCTTGATGGAAAAAAATGCAAACTGAGAGGAGAGCCCAAGCAGCATATATATAGGCTACTGATGATGCCGAAAATTGGTAAGAAGGATCTAAAGAGAGAAAAAGACACAAGCAAGTTATATGTGGTTCGGCCCTGTTAACAAGGTGACCTACGTCCACGGTTGCGTCTGTGCGCGTTCACTAGCAGATCACCGGCGGGCTTGGTGAGCCAACAAAGAGGGGCGACACTACCAGTAATATCGGCCGGGTATATGCATACAATGGTGAATGTTGTGTTCTATGCTCGTTAGCTAGAGAGTTCTTCGGATCCCTGTAGACAGGGTAGGTGGGCTCTTTTATAGGTGCAAGAGCCCACCCATACATGGTAAGCTAGTCAGATTAGGAAGCCTAATCTGATTACAATTGATTTGCATGATTTGGGGAGAGTTTCCTAAGCGGTTTAGGAAACTGCCACATTCCCTCTTGCAGACTTGCGGTTGGTTTAGGAAACAGCTGGTTAGGCCAGGTCCACGGGATGCTGCGACCTTTTGTGCCCGGCCCGTGGGCACGAACCGGGCAGTCCTGACGAACACCATGGGATCGCTGGGCTATTGGCACTATTACCGAAGTAACCAGCACCTCCCGGTGACGTGGTAGACTGACTCCATGACTGGATAATTTTGGACATATCAGCTGCCCCCCATTTTCGGAACTGACTGGATGCTTCATCGGGTGAGGATCAAAAATCAGTATCGCCTTAGAAACCGTCCGGATATCCTCCAGGAATGCTACCCGGGAGGGGACCCACCTTCTAGATCATCCGATGGAATAACCGACCGGTACAGAGAGGAGCTTGGACGTTGATGTTGCCACGTGTCAGGGTGTAGTTGGCCTGGTCAGGATCCATCAAAGTCGGTTTGAAGGTAACCAAATAGCTGTATGGTAACCAGACCGTCACGTCACGCATTTAATGTGCACGCTTTTTGAGGCGACCCTTCACGTGTCTGTGGCGACAGCTGTCAGACGGTTTTTGGCAGGAAATCTCATAAGCCGTTGGATCTGATTGATCTAGACCGTTCGTTATTCCTATATAAGGAACACTTGTTCATTTCTTCAATTCCTGTTGCCAAGTGATAGAGATTACCGAGCGGTTTGAGAGCGAACAAGATCCCAAGCAAGATTCCCGATCCCTTTTCTGCGCTAAACTTTGTAAGTCTCTCCTTTTTGTCTTCAGTTCTTCACTCTCTTCTTCTTTTCTGAGCGAACCTGGAGGGAGCGAACCCACTTAGGTCAAAACGGGCATGGGATTTTTTCTTTCTTAGGTTCTATTATATCTTCCAATCAGGAGGTACTTTAGGGTAGTTGAACTGAACGGGTGTCCCCGGGAGAGTCTTGAGAGAGTGTTACTTTTTGTCCAGAGTCTTGTATGACCTGCCCTTCAGGTCATTAGATCTGCCTCCCTTCTATCTCTGGCTTGGAGTCCTTGACCCGTTTTTAGGTCACCGTCTACCTCCTAGGTCCACCGTAGACTTAGATATGTGCCACTCAGACTTAAACTCGTTATCCCAATCGAAAGACGAGCAATCACGATCGGGAACCCTGAGCACAAGCCCAGACCCTCCTTCCTTGGCCCCCTCTGATCAGCACAGTGAGGGAAGGATCCCTGCCCGGGCATCTCACGAGGAAACGCACCGGGACTCTCCTGTGGCCTCGGCGTCTCGGGGGTCGGGCCACGAAGGGTCTGTATCAAACAGTCCCGGTGTCATTTTTGCCTGCGAGTCGATCATCAGCACCCTGCGCGTCCCTGATTTGGGTCAGATCAGGGAGAGATACGATATTCCTGGCCCTTTTTCTCTGTCGGTCCACAATGGCAGGGCTCACTTCCATGAATCAGGCTTTGTTACCTTATACGAGGACGCCTTTATGGCTGGCCTTCGCCTACCGCTCCATCCTATTGCCCGGGATGCACTTATCTACCTTGGGATCTCCCCAGGGCAGCTCACCCCAAACAGTTAGCATTATCTAATGGGGTCCATCTCCTTGTGGCCCCAAGTCCTCGGGTACGAGCTTACCCTATAGGAGTTCTTTTGGACCCACTGGTCATTCCAAGTTCACGGGGAGTCTGGCTTCTTCTCGCTTGGGGCCAGGCAGGGGCGGAAGATGATAGTTAACTGCCCGAGCAATAATAAGTGGTGGAAGAAGAAATTCTTCTAAGTATCCATCCTGGGGCTATGTGCAGAGGCACCGGGTGTGCAGTTGAGGACCTCCTGGGCAGGGCAGTTGAGGAGTAAGCCCAATCACTTTTCTTTCATGATTAGTCTCTTTGTTTTACCACGACTAACCCATTTTGTATTTTTGCTTTGCAGTGGGGTCAGTTGACCCACCCAGTCTTCCCAACGAGTGCCAAGAGAGGATCTTATCTTTGGTGGAGGACCCGACCGACATCAATAAGGTGCTGACCTGGTTGGGAAACTCAAAGGTTTTTTACTAGCCCAAGCGTCGCTTCAAAGCTCCCATACTCTCGTCGATCATTTCTGGTAAATTCTTTCGTTACTTGACTTTCCGGTTACTTTTTTTATTTGGCACTTTACTGAGCTCTCATGCGCTCTTTCCTGGTTTTACAGAAATTGTTCCCAAGAGTGCAGTGGCTCTGAAGGAAAAAGAGGCGGACCTGATGGCTCGGGTCAGCCAGAAGAGGAAGAAGCAAGACCCCACCGAGGGTCAGCCCCTCAAAAGGATCTCCCGGGGGATCTCGATTCGGGCAGACAGGGAGGCTGCTGCGACCTCGACGCCCGGTGTTACTATTACCGCACCATCACCTCTTCCTCTCGTCGCCAAGCCGTTTGGGGTCTCCTTCCCTAGCATGGAGGAGACAGCTCGTGCAGGTCCCTCCTCGAGGCCTGCGGTTGAGACGGCGGACGACGTTCGCGGAAGGGTCCGGCCCGGGCTGCTGCAGAGTCAGGTAGACAAATGCACTCTGCTGAGTCCCGAGGCCATAATCGGTTGGCTCTACAGCATCAGCCACATGGTAAGTCATTCTGTAACATGAGCATTAGTCATTCTTCCATATGTATATTGACATTGTTTTGATCTTGCAGGTTGGCTACATTGCGACAGGGGCTAAAGCTACCCTTCCCAGTATTACCAAGAGGTTGGCCGCTACAGAGGCCACCTTGTCGGTGGAGAAGGCTGCCCGGGAGTCTGTGGAGTTTGCTCCTTCCGTGGAGGAGGAAAAGTCCCGGGCAGTGGCCTTGGAGCTGGGGGAGACCCGCGACTCTCTCTTAACCGAGCGGGCTGCTCGGAAGGTTATAGAGATGAAAGTTGCAGCCACGGAAGCCGGGAGGATCACTGCCGAGAAAGACCTAGCGGTCATGACAGCTACACTTTCAGAGCTCACCGCCGCTCGGGACGCTGAAGCCAAGGACGCCGATGAAGAGTTCGAGGCAGGATTCCTTACTGGTACGCTGATTTGGCTAAGCGGGCTGCTACCGACCACCCTGACTGGGACCTGCCTTGCTACTCATGGGCAGAGTCTAGTTACTGGAAGGAGGGCCAAGCTGACGCCGAGGTCGTTGCTGAAGCTGCACCGATCGGGGACCCTGTTGTGGAAGAGCAGGCCACTGGGGAGGAAGAGTTGGTCCTCGTGGACGACCCATGACCTCTGGGTGTGTTTTTGTGTTTTATTTTTTTTGGGGGGAAACTACTATAATTTCCCCCCAGGCAGTATACATACTTTTGTAATTAATGAAAAGGCTCTCGAGTCCAATTTTCTTTCCATTAACTGCTTATTATTGTCTGCACTTTGCCTGTTTGTGATTGCTAGTATCCGCCCAGTTTTTAGCCGACCTAAACCCCTGCGTTAGCAAATGGTTTAGGACCATAACCAGTAGAACACCTGGTCTTCTGGACTTGTTTTAAAGGTAATTACCCAGTGTACCATAGGAACTTGTCCTGTTTAGCATCCAGGATGTCCCGGTGTATTAAAGGAGTATCCTGTTTTACCGTCCAGGATGTCCCGGTATATGATAGGAGTATCCTGTTTTACCGTCCGGGGTATCTATCTGTGATCACTGTAAGTACTTAGGAATGTCGGGATTCCAAGTTCTTTTAGTGACCAGTGTGATTTCCTGGTCTGGCCTAATATTCCCCTACCCCCCAAGCATTTTGCTAAGGCGGGAGTACTAGAGTGAGTGGCCATAGGAAACCGACCTGGAACATGGGTGGTTGCAAGGTCCTTTGAAGCTTGCCATCGTCAGCCACCTAGGGGTTTGCCCCATTCAGCGATTGGACCTAGGCAAAGTGTTGTGTAATTTCCTATTTGGGTATGGTATCCCCTTGCCCCCCGAGCTTCCTGCGAAGGCGGGGGCATGGTGAGGAGTAACCGTAGGAAACCAACCTAGAACATAGGTGGTTGTAGGGTCCTTTGAAGCTTGCCATCATCAGCCACCTAGGGGTTTGCCCCCATCGTCGGTTGGGCCTAAGCGAAGCCGGTGCCTCGGGGGTGACCTCGAGGTCTTTTGTGCCTGGGTTCGGAGCCCGAGGTCTTTTCTGCCTTGGTTTTTAGCCAAGGTCTTTCATGTCTCGGGGTTAGGCCTGAGGACTTTTCTGCATTGCACGGGATACTGACAAGAGTAATTTTTCAAAGTAAACTGTTCAATTTTATTTAAAAACAAAAATTTATAGCAGTTGTTCGATTAGAGCTACAATGCTAAATTTTTCCTTACCAATGCTAAATTACCTGCGGCCAAGTGTTACTGATAGTACTTGTGAAGGTGTTGCACATTCCAAGGATGAGAGAGATCGTGCCCGTCCAGGCTCTGTAGCCAGTAAGTTCCCAGTCGGTTGACTTGAGTTACTTTATACGGGCCTTCCCAATTTGGCCCCAATTTCCCATGGCTCGGGATTCAAGTAGACTGGTTCACTGGCTTAAGGACAAGGTCTCCCACTTGAAAACTGCGATGCTTCACCTTGCTGTTGTAGTATCACGAGACCTGTTGCTTGTAGGCTGCCATCTTTAGATAGGCTTGGTCTCTTTTTTCCTCCACCAGATCCAGTTCTGATCTGAGAGCATCTTCGTTGTCTGGCACACTGAAATTCGCCACCCAATACATAGGCAACCCGAGCTCTGTGGGGACCACCGCCTCGAATCCGTAGGTTAAAGAGAATGGCGTCTCACCTATTGTTGCTCGGGGTGTAGTGCGGTAGGCCCACAGGAGGGTTGGTAGTTCTTCAACTCACAGCCCTTTGGCGCTTTCAAGCCTTGTTTTGATTGACTGCAAGATTATCCAGTTTGTCACCTCGACTTGACCATTGGCTTGAGGGTGCTCGGGGGAGGAATAGTGATTAAGTATCCCGTAGCCTGAGCAGAACTGCCTGAAGATAGGGGTGTTGAATTGTCTGTCATTATCACTGACCAGGACCCGGGGGATGCCGAACCTACTGAGGATATTCCTTTCCATGAAGCTTTCCATTTTCTGTTCGGTTATTGTTGCCAAGGGCTTGGCCTCTGCCCATTTGGTGAAATAATCAACAGCGATGACGGCGAACATGACCTGTCCTTTTCCCATTGGCATGGGACCGACAATGTCGATACCCCACTGGACGAACGGCCAGGGGCTATGGATCGGTGTATGGAGCTCTCCCAGTCGGTTGATCATAGGGGAGTATCTTTGACACTTATCGTACCTTCTGATGTACTCTTGAGAATCCCGGGCCATGGTTGGCCAGTAGTAACCTTGCAACAGGGCCTTCCTGGAGAGTGCCCGCTGTGATTCCTGCACACTCCTTCGTGGATTTCAAACAATACCGCTTGGACCTGTGTCAGGTGGACACAGCGGAGGTATGGGATAGAGAATCCCCTCTTGTAGAGGATGCCGTCAACAAGATTGTATCGGGCCGCCCGGTACTTGACCCGACGGGCCTCTTCTTTCTCATCTGGTAGCGCGCCTGTCGTCAAGAATGCCACAATTGGGTCCATCCAGCTGGGTCCCAGGGTGACCGGATCTACTTCCATGCCTTCTGAGTTCATCACACTTGGCTCGGGTAGATATTCTATCATTATCCCAGGCAAGTCTGACTCAGAAGATGAGGCAAGGTGGGCCAATTGGTCAGCCCTGATGTTTTCCTCTTTAGGTATCTGCGTGATGGAAAATCCCCGGAGCTTCTTGGAAACTGCTCGGACAAGGGCCAAGTAGGCTACCATGTAGTCTTCCCGCGCTTCGTACTCTTGGTTGACCTGATTGACCACGAGCTGGGAATCGCTGTATCCCTGGACCTGTTGTGCACTCATAGAAGTGGCCAATTGTAATCCGACCAATAGGGCTTCGTATTCAGCCTTGTTGTTGGAGGCACGGAACCCAAACCTTAGCGCGTACTCGAGCTGGATGTCGTTGGGGGTAGTTAGGATGATTCCTGCCCCACTGCCTTACTGATTTGATGAACCGTGCATGTACAGTACCCAGGTAGGGATGTCAGCTTGTAACCCGGGCGGTAGGGCTGGCGGCTCAAACTCTTCAACCGGGTCTTCTGGATACGTAAACTCAACCAGAAAGTCTGCTACGGCTTGTCCCTTGATGGCCGTCCGGGGTTGGTAGACCACTTCAAATTCTTCCAACTCCAAGGCCCACTTGACGAGCCTCCCGGATGTGTCGGGCCGACTTAGGATCCTATGAAGAGGTTGGTCTGTGAGGGCCACAATGACATGGGCCTGAAAGTACGGACGGAGCCTTCGGGCCGAGGTGATGAGGGCGAACGCCAGTTTTTTGATATGGGAGTATCTGCTTTCTGCCCCTTCGAGCGTCCTGCTGGTATAGTACACTGGGAACTGTATCCCGTGCTTTTCTCGAATGAGTGTCGAGCTAACCGCTGAGGGTGACACTGTCAAGTATAAGAACAATTCTTCCCCCGGCACGGGTGTTGAGAGTAGAGGAGGGGACGCCAAGTACTTCTTGAGTTCTTGGAATGCCTCTTCACACTCTTCTGACCACTAAAATGCCTCGCAGAGGATTTTAAAGAATGGCAGGCACCGGTCAGTAGTTCGAGAGACAAATCTGTTCAATGCAGCCACCCGTCCGGCTAAGCTCTGAACCTCCTTTGTCGATTTGGGCGACCGCATGTTGATGATGGCTTGGATCTTTTCGGGATTTGCCTCAATCCCCCGTCTGCTGACTAGATGGCCCAGAAATTTCCCGGACGAGACGCCGAAGGTGCATTTGGCCGGGTTCAACCTCATCCTGAATTTTCTCAAAATGCTGAAGGCCCCGGCCAGATGCTCAAGGTGGTCGGACTCGTCCTGGCTTTTGACAAACAGATCATCCACGTACACTTCCATAGACTTCCTGATCAGGTCCTTGAACATGTAGTTGACCAGGCATTGGTAGGTGGCCCCGGCATTCTTGAGGTCGAATGGCATGACCTTGTAACAATACGTCCCCTGGTCAGTGATGAATGTAATCTTCTCTTCGTCCCCGGGGTACATGCTGATCTGGTTGTACCCCGAGTAGGCATCTATGAACGAGAGGAGTGAGTGACCAACCGTGGAATCCGCAAAGAGGTCTATCCTGGGCAGTGGATAGCAATCCTTGGGGCAGGCCTTGTTGAGGTCAGTGAAGTCCACACACATCCTCCACTTCCCATTGCTTTTCTTAACCAGAACAACATTAGCTAACCAGTCCGGATAGTGGACCGCTCGGATGGACTTTTCCTTCAGGAGCTTTTCTACCTCTTCGGATACCGCTGTCTGCCTCTCGGGGGCCATGCCCCTTCTCTTCTGCTTCACCGGCTGACAATCTAGGCTGACATTAAGATGATGGGACATTATCCGGTGGTCAATCCCGGGCATATCCTCATGACTCCAAGCGAAAATGTCCTGATTTTGCCGCAGGAACTAAGTCAATTTTTCCTTCAGGTCGGGCTCCAGTAGGGTACCAATGCTGACCGTGCGGTCTGGGTACTCAGGATTCAACATCACTCTTTCCAATTCTTCCACTGGACCTATCGTGTCACTCTGGTCCCGGGGGTCCATCTCCTGGACGTTTAACATTTCAGTGATAGCCCCCCGGCACAACGAGCTGACATAGCAACTCTGAAAGGTAGTCTGATCTCCACGTAAGCTTCCAAGTCCCTGAGGAGTTGGGAACTTCACCGTTAAGTTATAAGTGGAGACGACCGCCCTGGCCTTATTGAGGGTCGGCCTCCCAAGAATGACATTGTAGGCCGACGGGGCTTCCACGATCAAAAATTTGTCAACACGAAAGCCTGCTGAGGGTAGGTCCCCATGAGAACTGGGAGCTCGATTGTTCCGAGCGGTTGTGTGCTTGAGCCATTGAATCCTACCAGGGGGTAGCAACCAACCGGAGCCGATCCCTGGATATCCCAAGCTGATCAAATGCCGATGTGAACATGATGTCGGATGAGCTGCCCGTGTCCACCAGCACCCTCTTGATCATGTAGTTGGCTGTAGAAAGTGTCACAACTAGCGGGTCATCATGGGGGTAGTGGACGCCCTGCAAATCATCGGAGGTGAATGTCAAAACATCAGTTGACGGGGAGGCGGTGGATTGGACCTGCCAGACATCTGCCCGGGATGCCCGAGCATACCTCTTTCGTGCCGACTATGAGTCCCCTGACATTCCTTAGGAGATCACATTAATTTGACCGAGAGGCTGTATTTGACCGGGAGCTCGGGCTCCTTGCACAGGCCGTCCATCTGTTGCGACGTACTTTGCAAGATGACCTTGCTCGATCAATTTTTCAATTGCTGTCTTTAACTTGAAGCAGTCCTCTGTCTTGTGGCCGTGGTCTCTATGGAAGCGGCAAAACTTGTCCCAATTCCTCTTCTCGGGCGGGGCTTTGAGCTTTGCTGGCTGCTGAATCAACCTTTGTACCTCGACAGCAGCCATGACTTCTTATATGGGCCGGGAAAGGGGTGTAAAAGTAATCAGGGGCTGACCCCATGCATCCTTCTGATCCTGCTTCGGCTTCTTTTTCCCAGGCCCTTCTCAAATCCTTTACGCTTGCACTTAGCCTTCAGGGATTCGTCTCCCGCCTGGCCAGCGCGGTTTTCTTTCAGGAACTCCTCGGTGTCTATGTACTTATCGACCCTCTCCGAGAGCTCTACCAGGGTTGCCGGTCAGTCACGATGAAACAACGTGGCAACTTTGGTGTGTTGAACTCCCGAACAGAAGGCTATAATTGCGGTCGTTTCATTGAGATTGCTGATCTGAAACATTTGCTGGTTGAAACGGTCCACATACTCCCTTAGGGACTCCCCCTTGTGCTTCTTGACGGTCAGCAGCTGAGTGTCCGGTTGTGACCGATTGAGCATCCCGACAAACTGGCTGATGAACAACTTGCTGAGGCCTTTGAAGTCATCGACCGTCCGAGGCTTTAAAGCATGGAACCACTGTGCTGCTGGCCCTTTGAGGGTATTGGGAAAGGCCAGGCATAGTAGCTCATCCACCGTGGTGACCAGTGCCATTTGAGCCTTGTAGGTACAGACGTGGTCCATCGAGTTCCTGTGCCATCGTAGAAGCTGAGGCGAAAGGGTTTGAACTTCTGCGGGATAGGGAACTGCATCACCCGATCGGTATAGGGTGATTCCATTTCCGTGTTAGTGAGGTCGTGGCCAGTCTTGCGACTCGACCTCTCAATCTGCTATTGCAGTTCCTCGAACTGGGCCTTAACGTCATCCCACATGGTTTCCTTCTATATATCCGAGCGGTAGGTCGAATCGGATGACGAGGCCTCTTCCTCAAAGTGCGTCAACCTTGGGGATAGAGCCCAGCTCCGGGTCTGAGTAATCGTGTGCCTAAGGTCCCCCTGGCTCCGGGTCGGAGGGTCTTTGGCTGATTCTCGGGCCCTCCGTCCTAGCTCCTCCCCTCTGGCCGCGCGCCGTCGGTCGATGATAGTTCTGGAATCCTCCACCCGGCGGGAATTGGGCCAAGCTCACCTCCGCGAGCATCTGGTTGCCTGGCTACGCTCGCCATCACCGAGGTGTTCCCAGTCCGGTGGGGACACCGGGGCAGAACGGGCTTGCCTTCGTACTCGAGCGGGCTCCTGAACAGGGGCGCTTTTCTTGGGCTGATCTTCTGATGCAGGACGCTTTTCCTACCGGGCCAAAGCACCTCAATTTGTTCCTGCATTCGCCGCTGGCCCTCCAAGAGTTGCGCCAGCGCTGCCGTTACCTGTTCTGTGGTCATGGAGACAGCCGGTCACCTGGGCTGTGAATCCTCCGGACCAGGCTGGGTAATGGCCTTCTTACTCCTTCTAGGCGGCATGTTGATCAGTTAGTATTTGTTTTTGAGAGGAAATAGTCATTTCTCATAGACGGTGTCAAACTGATGATGCCAAAAATTGGTAAGAGGATGGAAAGAGAGAAAAAGACACAAGCAAGTTATATGTAGTTCGGCCCCGTTAATAAGGTGACCTACGTCCACGGTTGCGTATGTGCGCGTTCACTAGCAGATCACCGGCGGGACTGGTGAGCCAACAAAGAGGGGCGGCACTACCAGTAATACCGGCCGGGTATATGCGTACAATGGTGAATTCTGTGTTCTATACTCGTTAGCTAGAGAGTTCTTCGGATCCCTGTAGACAGGGTAGGTGGGCTTTTTTATAGGTACAAGAGTCCACCAATACATGGTAAGCTAGTCAAATTAGGAAGCCTAATCTGATTACAATTGATTTGCATGATTTAGGGAGAGTTTTCTAAGCGGTTTAGGAAACTGCCACATTCCCTCTTGCAGACTTGCGGCTGGTTTAGGAAACTGCTAGTTAGGCCAGGTCCACGGGATGTCGCGGCCTTTCGTGCCCCGCCCGTTGGCACGAACCGGGCGGTCCTGACAAACACCTCAGGATCGCTGGGCTATTGGCGCTATTACCGAAGTAACCAGCACCTCCCGATGATGTGGCAGACTAACTCCATGACTAGATAATTTTGGACATATCAGCTACGATAGTGACCATAAGAAGTCAATAAGGAATATGCTTCCTTATGGAATTAGGAACCCCGATTCGAACTGAATCAAATTCCTATATTCATAAATTATAATTCATACCACTAAAGAATTATAATTGCACTCCTACCCTTATCTCAAAAATATATTTCGAGCTCTATGTTATTAAATGCTTATTATCTCCCCACGTTAAGATTATAGATATACATTAATTAAATATAATTATTGACAATCATATTTATATAATTTCTTAAAATTCCTTGAGATCCTCTGCTTAACTTATCTGATATGTCGGATACAAAATCCACCTGCAGGGTTTGACATAATCAAAACTTATAAGCTTTCTCAAAGGGATATCATCAATCCCAAAATTGAGACATGGATTCCATCATTAATTTATATCCACCACACAATCAATATTGTCACCCAATTCAATGAGATATTGACCCATTTAAGGATCTTACCCTTTTAGGGATCAAAGTGTAAATATCAAATGCACGTGTCTACAAATTAACTTAGGATTTAGAGCATACGCACTCATAATAGCCATGAGATATTAATTATCTTATAAGTCAGTATAAAGATAATTACCCCCAAGTCGGTCCCGTTTAATACACAAAGTGTACCAGCATAGTGAGTTGAAACTATACTATTTTCGGTAGTCAAGACAAACCTACTACAACATCATGTTGCAATCCTACCGATGGTGTGTCCAATCCCATCTAAGACAGTAAACCAAAATCTTACATTCTACAATATCTGATGGTCTGATCTTCCGTGTGAAAGTCGAACTCTACACACCAAACCACCTACTATGTAGAATGAGAGACACACATGCATAATATTAACTAAATAATATATTTCAAACATTGCCCACACAGATTCTCATAAAAATGGAATAACTAATTTTATTGAATGAATAATAAATCAACTACATAAAGCATGGCTTTTAGTATATATCCTTAACAATCTCCCACTTAGACTCAAAGCTATGATGCGACACACCTCACTCCTATCCCTTCTATGTGACTATCAAAAGTCTTGGTCGGTAAGGTCTTGGTGAAAGGATCTGCCAGGTTATTTGCTGATGCTATCTTGGTCACTTCAACATCACCTCTTTGCACGATCTCTCGTATCATGTGATACTTACGTTCAATGTGTTTTCCCTTCTTATGGGCCCTAGGTTCCTTTGAGTTAGCAACTGCTCCACTATTATTGCAATAAAGGGTAATAGCTGATTGTACTGCAGGTACTACTCTTAGATTCATAAAGAAGTTTATGAGCCAAATAGCCTCCTTAGCGGCTTCTGAAGCAGCCACATACTCGACTTCCAAGGTGGAATCAGCAATACATGACTGTTTTATACTCCTCCAACTAATGGCTCCACCTACTAGGGTAAACACATATCCTGAGGTAGACTTTCTGGAATCCCTATCTAACATGAAATCAGAATCTGTGTACCCAATGGGTATAAGACTGTCTGCTTGGTAAACTAACATATAGTCTCGAGTCCTTTTCAGGTACTTGAGAATATTTTTTACCGCAGTCCAATGTACATGCACTGGATTAGACTGATATCTACTAACCATGCCAACAGCAAAGCAAATGTCAGGTCTAGTACACAGCATAGCATACATTAGACTTCCTGCTGCCGACGCATAAGGAACTGCCTTCATCTTCTCTATCTCATCAGGTGTCTTAGGACACTGATCCTTAGATAGAGTAATTCCATGTCTGAAGGGAAGGAATTCCTTCTTAGAGTCTTGCATGCGAAACCTATCAAGAATATTGTTGATATAAGTGCCTTGTGACAAGCCCAACATCCTATTCTTGCAATCTCGTATAAGCTTGATCCCTAAGATGTGACCAGCTTCTCCGAAGTCCTTCATATCGAATTGACTGGACAACCATACCCTTACAGAAGATAATTCCCCTACATCGTTTCCGATTAGCAAGATATCATCCACATATAGTACTAAGAACACCACCATGCTTCCATCATGTTTCTTATACACACAGGATTCATCCGCACATTGATCAAAACCAAAAAACTTGATTGCTTGATCAAAGCGGATATTCCAAGACCTAGATGCCTGCTTAAGTCCATAAATTTACTTAAGCTTGCACAACATGTGTTCTTGGCCCATCACGATGAACCAGTTCGGTTGCACCATATAGATGCACTCGTCAAGATTTCCATTAAGAAATGTTATCTTGACATCCATTTGCCAAATTTCATAATCAAAATATGCAGCAATGGATACGAGAATTCGAATAGACTTTAGCATGGCCACCGGTGAAAAAGTTTCCTCATAATTGATTCCTTCTTTTTTAATGAACCCTTTCGCAACAAGCCTTACTTTAAAGGTTTCTACCTTACCGTCTGTTCCTTGCTTCTTCTTATAGATCCACTTGCATCCAATGGGTTTTATTTTATTGGGTGGTTCTAAAAGATCCCAGACTTGATTGGAGTACATAGACTCCATTTCAAACTTCATAGCCTTTTGCCAAATATTTGCATCTTTATCTTGGAGTGCTTCATTGTAGTTACAGGGATCGACACCTTGTTCATCAGGGACCCGGTCATAAGACTCTCCTAAGAACATATACCGGTCAGGTTGAATAATAACCATCCCACTACGACGAGGCATAACCCGTGTCTGTGTATCACTGATATTTTGTTGTGAAGATTCTGAACCTAATACACCATTATCTGCATGTTGTACTAGTTTAGGAACCTGTGTGTTAATGGTTGGTTCCGGATCTACACGAGTTTCGGTAATCCTCCCACTACAACGTGGTAATGGAATATCGATAACTCTTTCTTGTGGTGTTTTTTATCGTATCGATGGCATCGAAGAAGTATGTGTCGGTGTCTCTCCTCTCATTTCCTCTAGAACAATACGGCTTCTGGGCTTGTGGTCCATAACATATTCCTTTTTTAAGAATGTGGCATTGGTGCTAACAATAACCTTCTGATCCTTAGGACTATAAAATAGACCACCTTTGGTTCCTCTTGGATACCTAATAAAGAAACATACTTCTGTTCTCGATTCTAACTTTTCTGCGTTCTGTTTCAGCACATGTGCTGGACTACCCCAGATCCGAACATGCCGCAGACTAGGCTTTCGCCCAGTCCATAATTATGTGGGAATAGTAGGTACTGACTTAGATGGTACCAAGTTTAGAATGTATGCAGCTATCTCTAATGCGTGTCCCCAAAAGGAAATTGGTAAATCCGAATAACTCATCATAGATCTTACCATGTGGGGTGCAGACAACTGGGATGTAATCCCTTGCTATAATTCCCTAAACTCTCCCAAGAGGTACTCTCCACCACAATTAGATCGTAGTGTCTTGATACATTTACCTAGACGCTTCTTCGTTTCAGCCTTGAAGTCTTTGAATTTCTCAAATCATTCAGGCTTATGCTGCATCAAATAAATGTACCCATACCTTGAGTAATCATCGATGAAAGTGATAAAGTACTCAAATCCCCCTCTTGATTGGACAGTCATAGGACCACACAAATCAGAGTCATGAACCAGTTCCAACGGCTCTTTTGCTCTATATCCCTTGGCCGAGAACGGCCTCTTGGTCATTTTACCTTCCAAACAGGATTCACAGTCTGGAAGTGCCTCCACTTTCAATGAACCTAATGGCCCATTTTGAACCAGTCTTTGAATCCTTTTCAAATTAATATAACCAAGGCGTAAGTGCCAAAGATGCGTTCGGTTTCATCCTCGAAGGTTCTTTTCTCTTAAATAGCAAACTATTTGTGTTATTCAATTCATTAAGTTGCAGTATTGGAAAGACATGATTTATAATATAAAGATCATCCACCAATTGACCAGAACAAATAAATTGCTTATTCTCTTTAATAACTACTATTTTATTAAAAATGAACTAAATATCCATTTTATTAAATTAGAACTGAAACTAAATTCCTTCTAATAGAATATACAAAAAGGCAATTTCTTAATATTAAAATCCTATCTCTACCAAAACTAAGATGTAGATCTCCTACTGCAACTGATGCTACTCTCGTAGCATTTCCCATATATAGATAAATATCTCCATCACTTAGCTGCCTGATCCCCTGGAACCCTGCAGAGAATTGCATACATGATCAGTGGCTCCCGTATCTACACACCAGGTACTGGTAGATCGGACTGCTAAACACGATTCAATAACTAGTAAATGAGATTTACCTTGATTTTTCAGTCTGGCGAGGTAAACTGAACATTGCTTCTTCTAGTGTCCTGGCTGCTTGCAAACAAAACATTTGCCTTTAGGCTTTCTCGGTTGTCCTCCTAGCCTTTGGATTGGTAGAGGACTTGCGGCCTTCTTTTGAGCCTTTTTTATTTTCTTCTTGCCTTTCGGCTTTGAAGTAGAACCTTTCTCAAACATAAGAGCATTCCCAGACTTTCTGTTGAGACCCTCAGCTACCTAGAGTTCTTTAAGCAGCTCCGCCAAAGTATTTTTAAATTCATTCATGCTGTAATTGAGGCAGAATTGCTTAAAAGACTTTGGCAGTGACTGGAGTACGATATCGACCTGGGTTTCCCCATCGATTTCAGCTCTAAGGATCTCTAGTTTATTAAGAAGAGATATCATCTTAAGATCATGATCCCTTATAGGCATCCCCTCAGCCATGATGTGTTCATCATGTCTTTCATGGCAACCTGCCTAGTAGCACGACTTTGATCCCTGAACATCTCGGATGCTCTCCATCATGTTATAGGCACTGGCCATTGATTGATGCTGATGTTGTAGAACATTCGACATGGATGCCAAAATGTAACACTGCGCCATCTCATCAGCCTTGACCCATTTCTTGTGAGCCTGGGTTTCCTCAGTTGTTGCCCTCTCACCAGGTTGCTCAGGACATTCTTAAGTAAGCACAAACTTGTACTCTTCAGCAATTAACATAATATCCAAATTCCTTTTCCAGTCTATATAGTTTGGTCCAGTAAGTTTGTTTTCTTTAAGTATAATAGCGAGTGTATTGAAAGAACCCATTTAAAAGCCTGAGAATCACATAATATAAATAATTACGTTTGGGCAAAAAATTACTATAGATTCGAGTTGAAAATATTGGTTCCCTCTACCATATTTGAAAAGAATCAGCCAACAACCTGATACACTGCAAATAGTATGACTCGATGGGAAGCCATATACTATCCATCATTTGTTCAAATAAGCGATTGCCTTTTTTTAATTTTACTATCCAGGTGATGTACGTTGCCTAGTAAAATTAAACTGTTGTAGTTACAGGGATCGACACCTTGTTCATCAGGGACCCGGTCATAAGACTCTCCTAAGAACATATACCGGTCAGGTTGAATAATAACCATCCCACTACGACGAGGCACAACCCGTGTCTGTGTATCACTGATATTTTGTTGTGAAGATTCTTGTAATAACCTGCATTTCCATTTATTCCTAAATTACATTTTCATATTTAATTGTCAATTGCATTGTATATTTAATTTCACTGGGTATTGACTGCCTCATTTAAATTACATTATCATATTCTAAATTTTATTTATTGAATTATTGCAAGCTAAGAATGTTGTTGGGGTTAAATTGTAATTTTTATAAAATTAGTAATACCTGTGTGGATTTCAAAGTCTGTATTTCAAAACGGTAAAAATAACTTATTTTGACTCAATCAGTATTTTTATGAAACCAGGAAATCAATTCCTCAGCTAAAATGAATTTTCTGTATTTTTGTGGTGACCACCGCGCCCCGAAAATACCAGTTTATGTCCAAAACTGTCCGCGCTGTGCTAAACTTCCCCAGATTTTGGAAGTGACCGATTTGGACATTTTCTTTATTTCCAATTATGGCAAGTGATGATTGCCTTGTGCCTTCGTTTGGGAACATATAACTTATGTGTGTTGTGTAGTGCCTATAAGCTAAATTGCCAAACAACCCCATTTGACCCCTATACACCTATCCATGGCTTTTGGCTTAAACTTGGGGCATATCATCTGTATATATGCTAATACGTATGTATATATGCTGTCATTTTAGAAGGATTAAGATTTGGTTAACTTAATTAGAGAAGGCTAAGTGAGCTTAAAAATTCTTGGAGCCCAAGTTCTCTCTATTGGGTTCTATATATATGTATACCTCTCATTACACACACACATTCTCTATCTGCACTTCATTTACACAGAGAGAAAAGAGAGAGCTTGAGAGTTATATTCTGGAGATTTTCTGGAGAAAGAAACTACACAACTCCATAGCCAAGCTTGATTGGGCCTCTTGTATTTCTTGAATCTTTCTCAACACACACACTTTCTTATCAATCAGTGAGTATTACTAACTCACTAAGAATGTAATTACATGTCTATTTACTGTGTGTTTGTTTAATTTTGTAATACACCATTGTTGATCCTACGTATGAAGTTCATAGCTTGAAATCAAGATTTTCAAACCTTAATCTAAATCCGTTTTCAGAGATGAATATCAAAGATTACTGTATGTATTGACTATGGTGAAAGTTTTAGAGCCTAATTTATTCACATGAGAAAGTATATTAGAAATTAAATTTTGACATGTTTTAGTTTATCATAAAATTGGAGAGTTATAGTTAGAATCATGTTAAATTAACCATAGATTCTTAATCCTTGTTGAAAAACAAAGAGATCCATATATAATAGGACATATATACTAACAGAACTGAAATGGGTCAAAAAGGACCCCTGTTTGCTGAACCAGAGCAGTTCCTGCGGAGAAGATGAAGCCTCAGCTTCATCTCGCGCCACGATCGCGCGCGCGAGAATCGCGCGAGCGGCCCGCGCGAGCGACCCCTCGCGCGAGCGGCCCGCGCGCGCGAGGTAGGTTTCCCCAGGCAGACGTAAGAGTTTTTATATATATATTGAAAATTTGGCTGGTCGCGCGAGCGAGGGTCGCGCGAGAACCCCTTCGCGCGAGCGATCCGCGCGCGCGACCTTGCTTCCCTCAGGCAGACAGAAAAGTTTATTAATATAAGGAAAAATGGGCTTATCGCGCGAGCGGCCTGCGCGAGCGACCCTTCGCGCGAGCGGCCCGCGCACGCGAGGTATTACAGTTTCTGTTTTTGTCTGTTTTTCTGTTAAGGGACTATTTGGATGAAATTTATATACTGTTAAGGCTCTGTTTGGGAATTTAGTTGATCAGAACTCTATTTGGTTATGTTTAAATGATTAAAATATTGTAGTATGACTCATTAATTCCCGTACGAGTGTCGTTCCTTAATTCAGCATTTTTGTTTAAGTGCATACCATTCATGTGGGTCAGTGGTACATGCATAGGGGTGTCAGTCTGTGTGGAAAAGAGTAATGGTAGTGTGGTAAGAGTATGAGTTTGTGTTTGTGGTTGTGGTTGTGGTTATGGTTGAGTATGAGTTTGTGGTCGTGGTTGTGGTTGTGGTTGTGGTAGAGTTTGGGAAGAGGGTATCTTTGAAATGCGACGGTGGCAAAAATGGACACTCCCTGACGCCCATGGAAGCGTTAAAGTGTGTGAAGCCGAACTCGGACACTCCCTGGCACCCATGGTAGTGCTAAAGTGTGGCCTACGGACACTCCCTGATAACTCGAGTCTGGATACTGTGTGAGGGGTTGCCCCGGTATTTGCATGGCGGTTAGGGTATTCAAAGTGTGAGGCATTGGACACTCCCTGGTACCCCGGACCAAAGTGTGAGGCAAACTGGACACTCCCTGGCGCCCCGTTGCTAAAGTGTGGCTATCTGAGTGTTTCAAAGATACCAGGAGTAGGGTAGTGGGTTGTTGTGGCTGTCGAGAGAAAAACGTCGGCAAGATGAGTGTGGTGCATTGTTTTCATACACGGTCCCATCTGTTTAAATTACCCTCTTTGAATAATGTTGTGAATGTTTTCTAAATGAGCTCCTTACTTCAATAATAAACTTGTGGATTTAAAAAGGGAATTGGAAAAAGGTAAGTTAGTATGTTTTACATTCAAAGTTATGTTTTTAATACTCACCAGCTTCTTGAAGCTGACGACGTTGATGCGTCCTGGACATTCGTGTTCAGGCTTTTCAGGTTTTAACCAGGAGGAATCATATGACTACGCTAATTGAGGTGGCTGCTGTTGGAATAAAGAAACTATTTATTTATGCATTAAGTTTATTTGTTTGAGTTTTAAACTGTTTTGTTTTAAGGATGACTGTAACAGACTCTAAGATATTATTTTATTTTTCAAGGCGGTCTGTGCCTTAGTTGACCTCGTTTTATAAGATGTAATAAGATAGAAAATTTTTGTAAGCCTTGATTGCTTTACTCTGATTATTATGTTTTGTTGTTTGACGTTTGGGACGGAATCGATCCTTCAAACTGTCGCGACCTACGGGTCCATAAAGGAAATTAAACGCTTTCCTTATTTATGCTACGTCGGGGCGTGACAGGATTTAGTGGTATCAGAGCCAGGTTATTATTTATCACAAGATAGTTTAGCCAGGTTAGGGTTTACCAGTATAGACCCGATTCCACATTCCATTAAGTGTTACACACCCGATGATACGACAGGGAGGATAGACTCAGAACCCAAACGCCTAAGATTATTCTGTTCTGACTTTAAGTAGTACCTTTTCAGGTATGGATCCAGCTCCCCCACTTTATGTACCAGACAGGTTCGGAGGACACTTCGTGGTTCCTGGGGCAGTGATCCTAGCTTTTCTCGACTTATATCAGGCGGCCGTAGAGCAGTTAGCCATGACGACGGTAGTATCTGAGGTTTGGCACCAGGTCCACGTGGTAGGCCTAGTTGACCTGACCCGTATCCGTTTTGAGCTTCGATATTTCGCAGAGGCTCAGCGTCTAGTTTTGGTCGAGATTCTGCGGTTGGTCGATAGCGATGCTTTCGACCTTCCCCTCGAGATCCAGATCGTGCATGCCCATCTGGCTCAGTTGGAGATGCCTCCGCCGGTGGTACCCATTGCTGAGGATGATGCAGAGGTTGTCCACGTGGTCCCAGTAGGTGGGGAGATCTTAGAGGACGGCATAGGTCTGGACGATCTTGCCGCTGAGCTCGAGGCTGAGCTAGCACTTGAGCTAGCCCTGCCTGAGGAGATGGTAGATGAGGCGGATGCTCCTGTACCTGCTTCATCGTCCACCTCTCACAGCTATGACGGGGTTGGACCGTTCGTTGTTCAGCGTTTTCGCCCTGTCGATTCACTAGATCTCCTGATGGCCGCTTATGGAGATGATTGACGTTTTAGTTACGACTTGTACATATTAACTACTTTTAACTATTATCTCTGTCTCTTTTTGCAACTGTAATTACATGCATTAGAGTGTAGGGCAATGACCCCATTTTTGTAACATTAACTCTTGCATGCGTCCTAACCCATGCAAATAGGGTAGGCATTGATCTGACCATACATGCTTTTTGTATCTACTTGGCAGAAGTTATATATATAAGATATACTCTTTTGAATGTTGTTGTCATTTAAATTACTTCATAACACTGTTGTATGCATGTTTCTCATTCTACTACCACTATCATGCATAGAATGGCTGGAGGAGTCAGGAGGAACAGGAACCTGATCGAGGGAGCGCCCGAGGCTGCTGATCCTACAGGGATGTTTGAAGCGTTTATCAGACGGCTAGAAAGGATCGGTAATACGAACGACAACCGAAGAGACCGTCAAACGGGAGACAAGTTGCTAGAAAGATTCCGTGCTCTAAGGCCCGAACAATTTGCGGGTACCGCGGAACCCTGGAAGGCGGAACAGTGGTTGAGACAGATGGACCGGATGTTCGAAGCCGTCCAATGCAACGAGATAGACAAGAGAAGATTGGCTACGTTTCAGCTGACCGATGCTGCCGCAGATTGGTGGGATTCGGTCATAGCTACTATCGGGAATGGAGCTGCAACAGGAATGACATGGGCTGCGTTCAAGGGGAGATTTTTGGAGAAGTACTTCCCGGCTACGGAGAGGCACAGAAGAGAGAAGGAATTCATGGATCTGACGCAAGGAACCAAGTCGGTGCAAGAGTACACCACACAGTTTGAAAGACTGTCTCGGTTTGCTCCACACCTGGTTGATACGGAAGAGAAGAAGATCCGCAAGTATAATCAAGGCCTGACACCGCAGATTCGTCGCTTGACTCTCGGCCACTTGGATAAATCGTTTGAAGGACTTGTTGGTTTGGCTACTGATCTGGAAGAAGATGCTCGAGTGAGCCGAAAACAATTTGAATTCCGACCGCCTCAAAGGGGTAATTTTGGGAATAGACCACCAATGAACCGTACCCAAGGACAGAAGAGGAATTTCGACGGAAGCAAGAAGACCCAGGCTATTACCTATCCAACTCAACCTCGAGTAGGAGAAGGAAGTAGTAGTGGAAAGTGTTTTAACTGTGGCAACCCTGGTCATGTGGCTCGTGATTGTAAGGCACCAAGGCGTGCTACTCAGCAAGGGATAGTCTGCTTCAACTGTGGTGAACCAGGTCACATCAGCAGGTTCTGTACTGCTCCTAAGCAGGTGACTTATGGTCAACAGGGTCAGACTCGCTTGAATGCTGTTATCCCTGATGCCGCTGGATATGATGGAACTGCGTATGAAGAAGGAAATTATGGAGAAGCTCAACCTGATCAGCAAGCAGTAGAAGGTACATTAACTTTGTTTAACTCCCATGTTAAAGTGTTATTTGATACGGGTGCTGCTCTTTCGTTCATATCTGTTAATACAATTCGAAGATTGGGTATTTTACCTCATCGTTTAGAGAAAGCTTTGAAGGCTACTTCGCCATTAGGAGCTGCGGTCAGATTAGGACACGTGTGCAAGGATTGTCCCTTACGGTTAGGAGACCGTGAAATCCCTGCTAGGTTGATTGTCCTATCAATGAAGGAGTTTGACATAATCCTAGGAATGGATTGGCTCTCTCAGAATCAAGTGAAGTTGGATTGTGCGAGGAAGAGAATTACATTCCCCGACAATGAGAATCAACCCTTTGATTTTCAATGTAACCCTACGGGAGATATGTTCCTCACGAGATGCTTAGCCAACATCGAAGTCGTCAGTACAGAGGTGACAGCGTCATCTATACCTGTAGTCAAGGACTTCGAAGAAGTGTTTGAAGATGTTTCTGGTCTACCGCCCGAGAGAAGTATAGAGTTCTGTATCGAGCTTATACCGGGTACCGTACCGATCACCAAGGTTCCCTACAGAATGGCCCCCACAGAACTGTTGGAATTGAAGGAACAAGTTCAAGAGCTCGAGAACCTAGGTTTTGTACGCCCAAGTACATCGCCTTGGGGAGCACCGGTGTTATTTGTAAAGAAGAAGGATGGGACACTCAGATTGTGTATCGACTACAGAGAACTGAACCGTGTGACTATCAAGAACAAGTATCCCTTGCCTCGGATTGACGATTTGTTTGATCAACTACAAGGAGCTACGACATTTTCCAAGATAGACCTTAGGTCGGGATATCATCAGTTGAGGGTACGAAAAGAAGACATACCTAAGACTGCTTTCAGAACCCGATATGGTCATTATGAATTTCTGGTGATGCCGTTTGGAATGACGAATGCCCCGGCAGTATTCATGGATTTGATGAACAGAGTGTTCAAACCTTATTTAGATCAGTTTGTCATCGTCTTTATTGATGATATTTTGATCTATTCTAAGTCAGGAGAAGAACACGAACAACATCTACGGATTGCGATGCAGACGCTCAAGGACCATCAGTTGTATGCCAAGTTCAGTAAGTGTGAGTTCTGGTTGCAGGAAGTGAAATTTCTGGGACACAAGGTATCATCTCAAGGAATTTCAGTGGATTCATCCAAGACCGATGCTGTATCAAACTGGGTTAGGCCGAGCAACCCTACAGAAGTTCGGAGTTTTCTTGGACTCGCAGGCTATTACAGGAGATTCGTTGAGGGATTCTCAAAGATAGCAGCACCTTTAACTGGGTTGACGAAGAAAAACTTGAAGTTCGAATGGACAGAGAAGCATGAGCGAGCCTTTCTAGAGTTGAAGGAGAGACTCACTACCGCACCGGTACTGGCAATACCCAAGCCTGATGAGAAGTTCACTATCTTTAGTGACGCATCATATCAAGGGTTAGGGTGTGTACTTATGCAAGATGGCAGGGTGATAGCCTATGGATCCAGACAGCTGAAGCCGAATGAATTGAACTATCCCATTCATGATTTGGAATTGGCGGCAGTAGTTTTTGCACTCAAGATTTGGAGACACTATCTCTACGGTGAGAAGTTTGATTTGTTCTCTGATCACAAGAGCCTAAAGTACTTGTTCACACAGAAAGAGTTGAACATGAGGCAGCGCAGATGGATGGAGCTGATTAAAGATTATGACTTCACATTAGAATACCACCCGGGTAAAGCTAATGTGGTTGCTGATGCCCTGAGTCGACAGACTCGTGAAACGATCGCCTCCTTAATGGTTAGAGAGTGGCGAGCTTTGGAGACGTTGGCGGAATTCGATGTACAGAGTGCTGAAGAAGGAGAAGGACAATTGTTCGGATGTCTTATCCTGCAGCCTGTTCTTATCGACCGCATCATTGGAGCTCAGAAAGAAGATGAGAAGTTTCAGGCATGGTTCGTGAAAATGTCAGAAAAAGACCCGACAGAATGGAAAGTGGGAGTCGATGGAGGATATCGGTGCAGGAATAGATTATGTGTGCCAGGTAATGAAGAGTTAAGGAAGGATATCCTGGAAGAAGCACATAAGTCGAGATATACAGTTCACCCGGGAGGAACGAAGATGTATAAAGATCTAAAGAGAAATTTCTGGTGGAAAGGTATGAAGAAAGACGTGGCCGAATTTGTATCCAAGTGTTTGACGTGTCAGCAAGTCAAAGCTGAACATCAGAGACCGTCAGGATTGTTGCAACCGCTACCTATTCCTGGTTGGAAGTGGGAGCACATTTCGATGGATTTTGTAGTAGGATTACCCCGGTCGCAGCAGAATCATGACGCTATTTGGGTAATTGTGGATCGACTGACGAAATCAGCTCATTTTATCGCTTATAGTATGACATACCCGGTAGAGAAGATGAGCCGGATGTACATACAACAAGTTGTGCGACTTCACGGTGCACCTGTGTCGATAGTGTCAGACCGTGACGCGCGTTTTACCTCTGGATTTTGGGAAAGTCTGCAAGAAGCTATGGAAACCTCGCTCAAGATGAGTACTGCTTTTCACCCTCAGACAGATGGACAAACTGAGCGCGTTAATCAGATCATGGAGGATATGCTCAGGGCTTGTGTGATCGATTTTGAAGAATCTTGGGAGACACACTAGCCGTTGGTTGAATTCGCCTATAACAACAGTTATCACACGAGTATCGGTATGGCTCCGTTCGAAGCACTGTACGGACGACCATGTCGTTCCCCTTTGTGTTGGGCAGAAGTTGGGGATACAGAGTTGTTGGGACCAGACTTGGTTAGAGAAACCAATGAGAAGATTACTTTGGTCAAGGAGAGGATGAGAACCGCTCAAAGTCGATATAAGAGTTATGTTGATCGACGCCGAAAGGATTTGGAGTTTAGTGTTGGAGATCACGTACTCCTTAAGGTTTCACCAACCCGAGGAGTGGTACGTTTTGGTCTCAAGAGAGGAAAGTTAGCTCCGCGTTTCATCGGACCGTTTGAGATTTTGGAACGTGTCGGGAAAGTAGCTTATCGACTGGCGCTACCACCGAAGATGTCTGGGGTTCACAACGTGTTTCACGTGAGTATGTTAAGGAAGTACATACGAGACCCCTCACATGTGGTTAGTTATGACGATATTGAGACAAGTCATAACGTTTCTTACAAGGAAAGGCCCGTGAAGATTTTGGATCAGAGTATCAAGAAGCTGAGGAATAAAGATATCCCGTTGGTGAAGGTTCAGTGGAATCACCATGATGAGAACGAAGCCTCGTGGTAAGTTGAAGCTGATATGAGGAAGAAGTACCCAGAGTTGTTTCAGGACTAGTTAGTCTTGATTTCGGGGACGAAATCCTGTTTAAGGGAGGAAGGGTGTAATAACCTGCATTTCCATTTATTCCTAAATTACATTTTCATATTTAATTGTCAATTGCATTGTATATTTAATTTCACTGGGTATTGACTGCCTCATTTAAATTACATTATCATATTCTAAATTTTATTTATTGAATTATTGCAAGCTAAGAATGTTGTTGGGGTTAAATTGTAATTTTTATAAAATTAGTAATACCTGTGTGGATTTCAAAGTCTGTATTTCAAAACGGTGAAAATAACTTATTTTGACTCAATCAGTATTTTTATGAAACCAGGAAATCAATTCCTCATCTAAAATGAATTTTCTGTATTTTTGTGGTGACCACCGCGCCCCGAAAATACCAGTTTATGTCCAAAACTGTCCGCGCTGTGCTAAACTTCCCCAGATTTTGGAAGTGACCGATTTGGACATTTGCTTTATTTCCAATTATGGCAAGTGATGATTGCCTTGTGCCTTGTTTGGGAACATATAACTTATGTGTGTTGTGTAGTGCCTATAAGCTAAATTGCCAAACAACCCCATTTGACCCCTATACACCTATCCATGGCTTTTGGCTTAAACTTGGGGCATATCATCTGTATATATGCTAATACGTATGTATATATGCTGTCATTTTAGAAGGATTAAGATTTGGTTAACTTAATTAGAGAAGGCTAAGTGAGCTTAAAAATTCTTGGAGCCCAAGTTCTCTCTATTGGGTTCTATATATATGTATACCTCTCATTACACACACACATTCTCTATCTGCACTTCATTTACACAGAGAGAAAAGAGAGAGCTTGAGAGTTATATTCTGGAGATTTTCTGGAGAAAGAAACTACACAACTCCATAGCCAAGCTTGATTGGGCCTCTTGTATTTCTTGAATCTTTCTCAACACACACACTTTCTTATCAATCAGTGAGTATTACTAACTCACTAAGAATGTAATTACATGTCTATTTACTGTGTGTTTGTTTAATTTTGTAATACACCATTGTTGATCCTACGTATGAAGTTCATAGCTTGAAATCAAGATTTTCAAACCTTAATCTAAATCCGTTTTCAGAGATGAATATCAAAGATTACTGTATGTATTGACTATGGTGAAAGTTTTAGAGCCTAATTTATTCACATGAGAAAGTATATTAGAAATTAAATTTTGACATGTTTTAGTTTATCATAAAATTGGAGAGTTATAGTTAGAATCATGTTAAATTAACCATAGATTCTTAATCCTTGTTGAAAAACAAAGAGATCCATATATAATAGGACATATATACTAACAGAACTGAAATGGGTCAAAAAGGACCCCTGTTTGCTGAACCAGAGCAGTTCCTGCGGAGAAGATGAAGCCTCAGCTTCATCTCGCGCCACGATCGCGCGCGCGAGAATCGCGCGAGCGGCCCGCGCGAGCGACCCCTCGCGCGAGCGGCCCGCGCGCGCGAGGTAGGTTTCCCCAGGCAGACGTAAGAGTTTTTATATATATATTGAAAATTTGGCTGGTCGCGAGAGCGAGGGTCGCGCGAGAACCCCTTCGCGCGAGCGTTCCGCGCGCGCGACCTTGCTTCCCTCAGGCAGACAGAAAAGTTTATTAATATAAGGAAAAATGGGCTTATCGCGCGAGCGGCCCGCTGTGGATATCGCAGGTTGTTTTCAAATTTTACCCACTTTTAAAACAAAAATATTTTCACATTCAAAGAGTCGCCACTTAATTTTTAAAACGAAAAATTAAGAAACCATTTTAAAAGCAAACTGATCTTTTGCGAAACCAAAGATAAACTGAGTCCGGGGATTATGGAATGAAAGGGGAAGGAGCCCGGCGGACTAAAACACCCCCTTTCATCCTATCTCACGATAGGCCTCTACTCAACATCCTTTTTAATCAAATTAATAATCTAAGCATGCCCTCAATTAATACATATATAGGTATACATAACACAAGCATGTTGAAAGGGTGCAAAATTGCTAACGGTAAAATATCATTCATAAGTCACATAATTCAACTAGCAAACATCATGATATGCAATAGAGAACTAGAAAACATACCCGGGATCCGGCCGCGAATATCAAACGTGCAATGCATGCAAAAATAAACCTAAGAAAGGTCTCTAACACATATATACACATAAGGCAAAACCTAAGCTAAGGTGTCGCACATGGGGTCGAAAAATCAATTAAAATCAATAAAATAGATTAAACTAGAGAAGGGTTGAGAAATTGTACCTCAAAGCGCTACAAAACAAAGGTTAGTACACATGCCTTAGACAAGATATAATATCATAAATAAATAAATCCTAAGTCATGTTCAATTAGATACATCTTAGGCAAGAGATAAGTCCTACTTATGGATATTAACATGTATGAATGAATGCATGAATATGAACAAATATGGGACATGAATTTATTCACCAATTTGGATCACTTAGCCTCTGGGTTCAATCTAAATTATCATTGTTCAAAACATGGTTTGGGTCTCAAGACATTAGGAGACCATTTAAGTTAAAATAAATAAGATTAGATGAAAACAGTAGCAGTTTTTTGTGATTTACAGAGAGCAGACCAGACGTTCAAAAATGGAAATAAAATACTTTTGATGGTTGGATCTTATTTATTTTTGGATATGTTATGCCTCTGTGAGTCTAGTTTCTAACCCAACTTGAAAATCAAGATTTCAACGGTTAGATCTCCGGGAATATGGAAAATACTAGACCTCACTCAGGATTCTGCAACTCTCTGTCCAGAGATCTTGTATGATTTTCTAAAAATAGTAAAAAAATGAGAAATACTTAGATCTTTTTAGGGTACCTTCCTAACACATTAAAGTACTTATAAAAAATTATTTAAGACCCCAAAAACTTAATTAAAGTTCTGATTTATTGATTTCAAAACGGATTTATTATTCTGAAAGTATTCTAGAACTCTGGACAGATTATGATTAGCTCACAAAAACCATGATCAAACCCTTCTAATCACAAGATCTTGCTAAAATAAAAATCACAGTGGTAAAACAATGTGTTATGAACATTTTCCCGTTGGTTTCAATCGATTCCAACGGTCGGATTTCAAACTAAAAATCCTTGATCAAAAACAGTTTATGAACCCACTGTTTCATTTTGCTAGTTCAAGTTTATTGATTGGCCTCAACTATTAGAACATGAAGTTGGGGCTCAAACCAAACTACTTCTTCTACCATTTTGATGGTCATTGAAGACTATGAGGCACACCACACTTATGGATCTTGATGAAGTATTGAAATGAACTTCACAAAATCCTCAAATAAAGAATTCAAACCTATGGATCCAAGTTTGAATTCAACTTATCACTCCTACCATTTGATGGTCATTGGAGTTAGAGACATACATACTCATAGGTTCTAGATGAAGTATGAAAGACTTCTTAAAACCTAAGAGAAGGATGAGTTTAAGCCATGGGAATAAACTTGAATTAACACTTTCTTCTCCTACCACTTGATGGTCATTGGAGACTATAAGGCATACTATACTAGTGGATCTTGATGAAGTATTGAAATGAACTTCCAAAATCCTCAAATAAAGAACTCAAACCTATGGACCCAAGTTTGAATTCAACTTATCACTCCTACCATTTGATGGTCATTGGAGTTAGAGACATACATACTCATAGGTTCTAGATGAAGTATGAAAGACTTCTTAAAACCTAAGAGAAGGATTAGTTCAAGCCATGGGAATAAACTTGAATTAACACTTTCTTCTCCTACCACTTGATGGTCATTGGAGACTAAATAAAGTTAAAATCTACTCAAAACCTCATTGGAATATAGTAAGGATTCCATAAGATTTCTTAATGAAGAAGTTCAAGTCATGGATTAGGACTTGAATCTCAACAATTATATGTAGATTATGACTATGATTCATTTTAATCTCCATATGGATCATAAGATCATAGGAAACTAAGGAATCAAACTCAAAGAGGTTCAATGAGATATGGAAGATCTCATGAGCCTCACAAGAGATGGTAGAAATAAGAAATCTAAGTTTGTCTAGAGAAACTAAGAACACAAGCTCTTCAAAAATGAATTTATTTTAAACCCAAGGCATCAATTAGATCCAAATCAATGAAACATTATGAGATTCAATCACAAGTTCTAAGTGGTGTGTGATGAAATGAGGTAAGAAGAGAGGTTTTGAAAATGTGTAAAGCTCCTAGAACTATGAACTTGTGATTGAATAGTCCTAATTCTATCAAGGATTAAGAGGTTACCTCTAAGACCTCAAGTATTTCTTCAACTTCTTGTGAAAACCTTCCAAGATTTCCCCAAAATTCTTCAAATTCTTCAAGTTCTTCAAGAATTTCTTCTTCTCTCTCTCTCAAAATATAAATGATTCTTGTATATCTCTCTCTCTTAATTCTCAAGTTCAAGTATATTTTTTTCAAGTCTCTCAACAATGAAGGTGAAAGTTTGTTTATATAGACCATTAATCCAGGGATAAATGGGTAAATTCGGGGTGGAAACCCATGTGCAAAGATTTCTTCTAGAACATGTGAGAAAAGCAGTCTGTTACAGCCAGCGGCACTCGACGGGTGCCGGCGGCACTCACTTAATGCCGGGCGGCACTCCCTGAATGCCGGGCGGCAAACACTGAGTGCCGGCGCGGCACTCAGTGAGTGCCGCCGCGTTTTCCGCGTGCCGGGGCTAACTGAAATTTGTCCCTCTTTTTGATTTTTCAAAAATATATTGGTGTAAACACAATTTTTTTTATTCTATATATATATATATATTTGTATTAAGATCCCCCATGTGCATGGTATCAACCATGTGCATGGTATATTTTGAATATACTACTCTCTTTTTTGTATTTTCTCTTTTTCTAAGATTTTTTATTTATTTTGTCCTCCCATTTCTTTCAAAAGAACTCTTTATTATTTTTATTTTTTTATTTTCTTAAAATCTGGTTCCCAGACTGGGTTTCTCACGCGTTCTTTATTATTCGGGTTTCTCCCGAATACCCAAACTCTCTCTCTCTTCCTTTCCCTTTTTTATATTTTTCTATTTTGAAATTTGCCTTGAAGAATCAATTGAAGATTTTGAATATTCTGGAAAATCTTCGAGTGTAACCGGCCATTGTCATCATCGGTCTTTTAAGAGGTAACCAATCCCTGGATTTGACGTTTGGTCAAAATCGGGGTGTCTACACCCGCGCGAGCGACCCTTCGCGCGAGCGGCCCGCGCGCGCGAGGTATTGCAGTTTCTGTTTTTGTCTGTTTTTCTGTTAAGGGACTGTTTGGATGAAATTTATATACTGTTAAGGCTCTGTTTGGGAATTTAGTTGATCAGAACTCTATTTGGTTATGTTTAAATGATTAAAACATTGTAGTATGACTCATTAATTCCCGTACGCGTGTCGTTCCTTAATTCAGCATTTTTGTTTAAGTGCATACCATTCATGTGGGTCAGTGGTACATGCATAGGGGTGTCAGTCTGTGTGGAAAAGAGTAATGGTAGTGTGGTAAGAGTATGAGTTTGTGTTTGTGGTTGTGGTTGTGGTTGTGGTTGAGTATGAGTTTGTGGTCGTGGTTGTGGTTGTGGTTGTGGTAGAGTTTGTGGAAGAGGGTATCTTTGAAATGAGACGGTGGCAAAAATGGACACTCCCTGACGCCCATGGAAGCGTTAAAGTGTGTGAAGCCGAACTCGGACACTCCCTGGCACCCATGGTAGTGCTAAAGTGTGGCCTACGGACACTCCCTGATAACTCGAGTCTGGATACTGTGTGAGGGGTTGCCCCGGTATTTGCATGGCGGTTAGGGTATTCAAAGTGTGAGGCATTGGACACTCCCTGGTACCCCGGACCAAAGTGTGAGGCAAACTGGACACTCCCTGGCGCCCCGTTGCTAAAGTGTGGCTATCTGAGTGTTTCAAAGATACCAGGAGTAGGGTAGTGGGTTGTTGTGGCTGTCGAGAGAAAAACGTCGGCAAGATGAGTGTGGTGCATTGTTTTCATACACGGTCCCATCTGTTTAAATTACCCTCTTTAAATAATGTTGTGAATGTTTTCTAAATGAGCTCCTTACTTCAATAATAAACTTGTGGATTTAAAAAGGGAATTGGAAAAAGGTAAGTTAGTATGTTTTACATTCAAAGTTATGTTTTTAATACTCACCAGCTTCTTGAAGCTGACGACGTTGATGCGTCCTGGACATTCGTGTTCAGGCTTTTCAGGTTTTAACCAGGAGGAATCATATGACTACGCTAATTGAGGTGGCTGCTGTTGGAATAAAGAAACTGTTTATTTATGCATTAAGTTTATTTGTTTGAGTTTTAAACTGTTTTTTTTAAGGATGACTGTAACAGACTCTAAGATATTATTTTATTTTTCAAGGCGGTCTGTGCCTTAGTTGACCTCGTTTTATAAGATGTAATAAGATAGAAAATTTTTGTAAGCCTTGATTGCTTTACTCTGATTATTATGTTTTGTTGTTTGACGTTTGGGACGGAATCGATCCTTCAAACTGTCGCGACCTACGGGTCCATAAAGGAAATTAAACGCTTTCCTTATTTATGCTACGTCGGGGCGTGACAATTCTGAACCTAATACACCATTATCTGCATGTTGTACTAGTTTAGGAACCTGTGTGTTAATGGTTGGTTCCGGATCTACACGAGTTTCGGTAATCCTCCCACTACAACGTGGTAATGGAATATCGATAACTCTTTCTTGTGGTGTTTTTTCTCGTATCGATGGCATCGAAGAAGTATGTGTCGGTGTCTCTCCTCTCATTTCCTCTAGAACAATACGGCTTCTGGGCTTGTGGTCCATAACATATTCCTTTTTTAAGAATGTTGCATTGGTGCTAACAATAACCTTCTGATCCTTAGGACTATAAAATAGACCACCTTTGGTTCCTCTTGGATACCTAATAAAGAAACATACTTCTGTTCTCGATTCTAACTTTTCTGCGTTCTGTTTCAGCACATGTGCTGGACTACCCCAGATCCGAACATGCCACAGACTAGGCTTTCGCCCAGTCCATAATTATGTGGGAATAGTAGGTACTGACTTAGATGGTACCAAGTTTAGAATGTATGCAGCTATCTCTAATGCGTGTCCCCAAAAGGAAATTGGTAAATCCGAATAACTCATCATAGATCTTACCATGTGGGGTGCAGACAACTGGGATGTAATCCCTTGCTATAATTCCCTAAACTCTCCCAAGAGGTACTCTCCACCACAATTAGATTGTAGTGTCTTGATACATTTACCTAGACGCTTCTTCGTTTCAGCCTTGAAGTCTTTGAATTTCTCAAATCATTCAGGCTTATGCTGCATCAAATAAATGTACCCATACCTTGAGTAATCATCGATGAAAGTGATAAAGTACTCAAATCCCCCTCTTGATTGGACAGTCATAGGACCACACAAATCAGAGTCATGAACCAGTTCCAACGGCTCTTTTGCTCTATATCCCTTGGCCGAGAACGGCCTCTTGGTCATTTTACCTTCCAAACAGGATTCACAGTCTGGAAGTGCCTCCACTTTCAATGAACCTAATGGCCCATTTTGAACCAGTCTTTGAATCCTTTTCAAATTAATATAACCAAGGCGTAAGTGCCAAAGATGCGTTCGGTTTCATCCTCGAAGGTTCTTTTCTCTTAAATAGCAAACTATTTGTGTTATTCAATTCATTAAGTTGCAGTATTGGAAAGACATGATTTATAATATAAAGATCATCCACCAATTGACCAGAACAAATAAATTGCTTATTCTCTTTAATAACTACTATTTTATTAAAAATGAACTAAATATCCATTTTATTAAATTAGAACTGAAACTAAATTCCTTCTAATAGAATATACAAAAAGGCAATTTCTTAATATTAAAATCCTATCTCTACCAAAACTAAGATGTAGATCTCCTACTGCAACTGATGCTACTCTCGTAGCATTTCCCATATATAGATAAATATCTCCATCACTTAGCTGCCTGATCCCCTGGAACCCCTGCAGAGAATTGCATACATGATCAGTTGCTCCCGTATCTACACACCAGGTACTGGTAGATCGGACTGCTAAACACGATTCAATAACTAGTAAATGAGATTTACCTTGATTTTTCAGTCTGGCGAGGTAAACTGAACATTGCTTCTTCTAGTGTCCTGGCTGCTTGCAAACAAAACATTTGCCTTTAGGCTTTCTCGGTTGTCCTCCTAGCCTTTGGATTGGTAGAGGACTTGCGGCCTTCTTTTGAGCCTTTTTTATTTTCTTCTTGCCTTTCGGCTTTGAAGTAGAACCTTTCTCAAACATAAGAGCATTCCCAGACTTTCTGTTGAGACCCTCAGCTACCTGGAGTTCTTTAAGCAGCTCCGCCAAAGTATTTTTAAATTCATTCATGCTGTAATTGAGGCAGAATTGCTTAAAAGACTCTGGCAGTGACTGGAGTACGATATCGACCTGGGTTTCCCCATCGATTTCAGCTCTAAGGATCTCTAGTTTATTAAGAAGAGATATCATCTTATGATCATGATCCCTTATAGGCATCCCCTCAGCCATGATTGTGTTCATCAAGTCTTTCATGGCAACCTGCCTAGTAGCACGACTTTGATCCCTGAACATCTCGGATGCTCTCCATCATGTTATAGGCACTGGCCATTGATTGATGCTGATGTTGTAGAACATTCGACATGGATGCCAAAATGTAACACTGCGCCATCTCATCAGCCTTGACCCATTTCTTGTGAGCCTGGGTTTCCTCAGTTGTTGCCCTCTCACCAGGTTGCTCAGGACATTCTTAAGTAAGCACAAACTTGTACTCTTCAGCAATTAACATAATATCCAAATTCCTTTTCCAGTCTATATAGTTTGGTCCAGTAAGTTTGTTTTCTTTAAGTATAATAGCGAGTGTATTGAAAGAACCCATTTAAAAGCCTGAGAATCACATAATATAAATAATTACGTTTGGGCAAAAAATTACTATGGATTCGAGTTGAAAATATTGGTTCCCTCTACCATATTTGAAAAGAATCAGCCAACAACCTGATACACTGCAAATAGTATGACTCGATGGGAAGCCATATACTATCCATCATTTGTTCAAATAAGCGATTGCCTTTTTTTAATTTTACTATCCAGGTGATGTACGTTGCCTAGTAAAATTAAACTGTTGACTTGCTTTGATCCTATAAATAACAACAGTGACTCAGATGGAGAGGATGTTAATATTTATAGTTAAGTGTATACCATCACTTAATTCTAGGTCAAGAGTTCCGTGAGGAACACCTCTGATGGAGAGGTAACCCACACTATCACCCAAAACATTCTTTTAAAGAAGTTTGTACCGATGATTCCATGATCAACTGCATCCGATGGGGAGAATAGCACTAGAGCCATCACACAAAATTAATCATATCATCTACAAACCAGTGATGGAGACCATGGGATTTATACTTGATAAATTCCCTCTCCCACTTACAATTTTAAAAAGAATTTGAGGGTTCTAATTTTTAGAAAAACTTTTATTTTAATTAATAAAAAATAATAAAATACTTGACATGGATTAGTCCATCCTTACTTGTCAAACACACATGTATAGATAATAAAATTATTCTATTCTCATGATTTTAGAAAATAAGTACTGATGTTTTCAGAATATGGAATTAGTTTTATTTCTAAATACATATGTAGTTGTCCATCATTTTAAATTAATATAAATTAAACATGCAGCTAGACATCTGAAATAGGTCTAGGAACAATTATTCATGTTGTCCTATTCATTAAACATGAAACAATAATAATCATTCAATTTTACATAAATAAGGAAACCACAATAAAATAGGAATCCCACTATTATGGTCAAACTGCAACTCTTGTGAAGAAATCTTCATTGAACCCGATTAGCTCTATGTCGCCACTACGCACGAGGGTCGAGCTGCCCGGTCAGCTCGTGGGGATTGCTTTCTGAAACTGCTTTCAGGTTGCTTTCGGAAACTGCTTATAAAACTGCTCTCACGAACTATCTTCACGGATTTACTTGAGATATATTACATAAACCCTACGCCTCCATTAAGGAGTTCACATGCTATTTATTTGCAGTAAATTAACCATGCATCAATCAAGCGTGGGATCTAATACATACAAATCCTATGCCTCCATAAAAGAGTTCTCATGCTATATTAAAACAGTAATATTAACCATGGATAAAACCATCGTGAGATCCAATCACACAAAACCAGTGACCATAATAGTGCAATAAGAACGCTGCAAAACAAGGGCTAGCATAGATCTACGTTCTATCCATCCATCAATGCACACATAAGATCTGTATTACTGGACAACATGGTTGCGTCAAACCTAGACGCAGAATCAACGTTGCTTTGATACCACTGTTACAAAAACTGTGTTCCCAGAATCCGTTGACAGTGTGTATAAGTTGGTACTGCAAAAATTTACGTGAAAGCTACAATAACCCTACAAGGGCGGAACTAGGTTTACCTTGAACTGTAAAATGGATTGTTGTAGTAGACGAATCGAGAACACGGGCTCGATAACAGCTCATGATCTTCTACCGTATTCCTTTTCTGCCAGAATATTGAACTGAGTGTGGGCTCTATCGAAATCCTTTCTGTTTTCTGCTCTCCCTCTTTTACGCTCTCTTTTCTATTCTGAGTTATAATACTCTTGATGGAAAAAAATGCAAACTGAGAGGAGAGCCCAAGCAGCATATATATAGGCTACGATAGGGACCATAAGAAGTCAATAAGGAATAGACTTCCTTATGGAATTAGGAAACCCCAATTCGAACTGAATCATATTCTTATTTTCATAAATTATAATTCATACCACCAAGGAATTATAATTGCACTCCTACCCTTATCTCAAAAATATATTCCGAGCTCCATGTTATTAAATGCTTATTATCTCCCCACATTAAGATTACAGATATCCATTAATTAAATATAATTACTGACAATCATATTTAATTAATCTTTTAAAATTCCTTGGGATCCTCTGTTTAACTTATCTGATATGTCGGATATAAAATCCACCTGCAGGGTTTGACATAATCAAAACTTATAAGCTTTCTCAAGAGCATATTATCAATTCCAAAATTGAGACATGGATTCCATCATTAATTTATATCCACCACACAATCAATACTGTCACCTAATTCAATGAGATATTGACCCATTTAAGGATCTCACCCTTTTAGGGATCAAAGTATAAATATCAAATGCATGTGTCTACAAATTAACTTAGGATTTAGAGCATAAGCACTCATAATAGCCATGAGGTATTAATTATCTTATAAGTCAGTATAAAGATAATTACCCCAAGTCGGTCCCGTTTAATACACAAAGTGTACCAGCATAGTGAGTTGAAACTATACCGTTTCCCGTAGTCAAGACAAACCTACTACAACACCATGCTGCAGTCCTACCGATGGTGTGTCCAATCCCATCTAAGATTGTAAACCAAAATCTTACATTCTACAATATCTGATGGTCTGATCTTCCATGTCTAAGCCGAACTTTACACACCAAACCACCTACTATGTAGAATGAAAGACACACATGTATAATATTAAATAAATAGTATAATACAAACATTGCCCACACAGATTCTCATAAAAATGGAATAACTGGTTTTATTGAATGAATAATAAATCAATTACATAAAGCATGGCTTTTAGTATATATCCCTAACAGTTATCTACATCTAGGATTAGAAATTCAATCTAGTTTTTTTTTCCCATCAATTTATGTAATTTGGATTGGTCAACTGATGATATGTACCTACTATTTTTGCATAATCCCCTAATTGTGAAGGTTCTCTCTCTCTCTCTCTCTCTCTCTCTCTCTCTCTCTCTCTCTCTCTCTCTCTCTCTCTCTCTCTCGTGATATTATCATTTTCATAAAGTCCTTACCACTTATTTATGAATTTTGGGATAATCCAGATTCACTACACTAAAGTTGTTTCAGCCAAATTTGGTTATCTATTTAATAGATTTTGATTCATATCTTTTCTGTAGTTTGAACTATGATGTTTCTAAATAACTCGTTATATTTTGATGTGCTTGTTGCTAACCTTGTAAAATTTAGATTTATCAGCTATACCCAATGGGATGAATGTTAATCATGTGTGTGCATATATGGGTGGAAATGTTGATCTTATAGTTTTCTTCTCTTACTATTGTTTTTTCTTGTTTTCTTTAAATTTGTAAGCGAAACATGCTTGAACTTGGCAATCTCGCATACCAAATTGCTGCAAAACAAGAGGGATGTGCAGCTGAAAATTATGACTGGCATTCCCTTTTATATTTTTGCTAATATATTTTCACTTTATATATCTTTGGTTAGGTGGAGCATGTTATACGAGAACGGGAACAGAATGTATAAGCGAGTGATCATATCAGTGCATAGTTTAAGAGTTTGTGTGCCAATTTGTTCTATTGTAAAAGTGAGATTACTACAATTAGTGTGAATTTAGCCCTTTCCCTTTTTAGCCTTTCAGTTAATAGCAAAAACTGAAGGAAAAAAAAATATTTTTTGCTCAATGATTTTTGCAAATAATTCTGCTTATCACTTTAGAATGAAACAAATTCAATTCTGGGTTGGGTTTTTCTTGTTTTCTCCTTGACGGTTTGTCCCCAAATTAGATTATCTTGCTAAAGAGATCTTGAAATAAGTTAAATGAACATAATCATAGCAAGCTTTGTTACATTTTCTTATGATGGAACATGTCTAAATAGGTTACTCTAGTAATATTAATTGAGTATTCTTGTTCCGCGTACTTGCTGGTACAAGTGTGAAGAGGTGAAAATACAAGCCTGGGAAAATCATGAGAAGAGGAAAGTTGAAATGGAAATGAAGAGAATGGAGGTATTTGAGGCAAGTTCTTCATATATGCTAACAAATTGTATAGTCTTCTCACCTGCCTATCTGTTTGTAATTAGACGAAGGGCCCGTGTGGCAAATCTGTTTTGTGATTTTGAAACCACAATCGCTTCTATTCTGTGCAACAGATAAGGAAACTACGATTGAAAGCCCAATCTTGTAATTGGGCTTCCAATCGTGGTTCCAAAATGGGGCCTAATTTGTTTGTTTTAATGTTTGCATAAATTTATAGCAATATAATGATTTTGTTCATCAATCAGGTGTGATCTTTGTCCTAAAAATCATGTTATATCCTATGAATGATAGATTGGAACTCCTGTAATAATTGTTTGGGAAAACATGGCAAAGACAAGACTCTTGTAGCAGATAGTTTAAGTTGTCTTGAACCAAAAATTGGCTTCTAGGGCCCTTTCAGCTTATAGTGTGATGAACTTGGGTATAGTGAGAAAATGCATGCTCTATAACGTGGTGGATATATGACTGTGTTATTTCAAGATATAGGCAATGGAATGGAATTTACGAAACATATTAGGAGAAAATTATGGCAGAAAAGGAAAAGAAACGGCGTGTATGAATAAAATTTTTAACACTTCCTTGGGTTCATAGATTTAGTGAGAAAAAAGAAAATAAAACAGTTAGGAAAACTCCTTTCTTTATTTGCTTAATAAGGAGAATAACGAGGAAAGGAAAGAAAGTAAGATGAAAATAAATTTAAAAAATTGAATTTCATGAGCCACTTTCTTTCATCTTTTTCTTGATTTGTTACTAAATTTTGAAAATTTTTAATCTCTAATATAATTTAAGCATGAAGAAAAATATATTAGGACTTCTTTCACATATTGTTGTACCCTTTGGGCTCGTTTGTTTGCTGGATAAGTAAGGGGTATTAATACGGGTCAATGATGTGTTTGTTTAGCAATTTTCAATATAAACTAAGGAGAACAATGCCTCTAGTTATTGTGTTGCTAGAATTGTTAAATGAGGCATTTCCGGAGAATGTAAAATTGCCAAAAAAAATTCTATGAAGCCAATAAGATAGCTTCTATTTTGACTGTGATAAATTTATGTACATAGGTTTATGAAAATTTTCAGATGTTATAGAAATAGAGAAACTCTGCCGATTTTTTTTTTTTTTTGAAGAATCTTTGCCCTTTTTTTTTTTTTGTTATTGTGTTGCATGTTTGGATAGTTTTTTATTTGTATTTTTAGTCTTGTTTGGATAATTTTTAGATGTTATTGAACTTTCGTTTTCTATTTTAGGTTGTGGCGAGAGATTAGAAGATTTAGATCATGATGAGAATCAATTATGAGCATAAAGACTTTATTTAGATTATTCTTATTTATTTTTACTTCTACAAATGTCAGCTATGAAACAATTACGTATGAACATATACTTTATTGTATCTTATTTTTATCTTTAGTTAATTTGCTTTTAAATTTTATGTGATTATGTTTACTTGTAGTTTGTGTGCGGACGTGCCAGAACCAAAAGTGGTTCGGTGTGTGCAAACTAATTTCCTAAAGTGCTTGAGTGAGTGATACCCAAGGCTTTGAAATCTGACTTCTAAAAGGATGATTGTGAAAGGTGAATAGGAAAGTACCCTCACCTAAAGGTCCCTAGATAGTACTGAAGCGCACAAGTCTAGTGATGATGAGTTTACCAGATAAACAATCAAATAAGTAATAAAACATGTATTTTATTAAGCGTGTTTGGAAAATAACCACAAAAGAACTAAGGAACAAGATCATAACAGGCTCTGATTATTCAAGAAAGACTGGAAACAGTAAAGAAAATAACAAGAGGAACAAACCTATTGCTATGGACGCTGAGAGCTTAAGAACACAAGGTTGAAAGCTTTGAATGCTATGGAATGCTTTTGAATGCGGTTTTCGAGGTGATGTGGAGTGCTTTTGCATGTAAGCCTACTTCCATATTTATAGCGGCCATGGAGAAATTTAACTATGACAAGAACTCGAATTACGCCTCAAACAAGATAGGGACACCCAGACTCCTTCCATATCCCAACTCTTTCCTTTCTTCATCCAGATTCGAATCATTCCCGAAATCCTAGGGATTCGCCTTCCATATCCAACTGGATTTAATTATTGTTTCCTCCTCTGACTCTAATTCTTCCCCAATCATAGCCTTAACAGACAAAGAAACAAGCTACACCTTTCTGCTGTCTCTCCTGTCATCAGGCTTGCTCCGTCGCCCTCCAGATTTAATATTGAAAGCCATTCAAAGCATAAATAAATAAATAAAAGGGTAAGGCTACAGTGAGCAGTTTCTCAAATGAAAAAGCACCCTTTAGCCCTTGGATGAGTGAGTAGCCATAAATACATCTCGAGATTCTCTAAAATCCAATGGTTGCTTTTGCATCCAAGGGTCATAAGTTGCTTTCTCATATGAGAAGCTTCTCATAATAGTTTTACCCTAAATAAAATGCAGACAAAGTCATGTGTAAAGCAAATATTTGATTGAGACAAATGAGATAGTCGGGTTTCACCTGACTCGACCCGATTCACCAAACCACGCGATGAGTCGGGTGCACCCGACAAAACGAATGGATAACGGGTGATAGGAGGGCAAACCCAACCATGTTCGGATGGATGAGTGGGAGAGGGCCAAACCCGACTCACCCGACTCGTGAGCACCACTAACGGAAGTGATCCTTATGATCACCTTGAGCTCTCATTCACACCCCGAATCTAACAGCCATGTCCTTCTTTGGGGGTGGGGTTGCTGTAAAAATGTTCCTTTCTTTTCATGTTCAGGATTAAATCAAAAGTAACAATTAAGCTATGATAACGAGTTAGAATCATGAAGTCATTTTCTACATCAGTGTCGATTAATTTGCCATTATATTCCATTCAGAGAGACAAAACACTTGGATTCTGTTTGGTTCATGGATTTAGGGAGTAAAAGGAAAAGAAAACAAAGAGTTATTAATGCTAGCCCATTACTTCGAGAGAGTGGGTTCTTTCTTCTATTTTTTGATAGATACTAGATTATGGCAGGACATATATACACACACACATGCACACACCGCCATTTCACCCCAACTCAACCCCAAATTCTCACAACTGCCCATAACAAAACCCAACAAGAGACACTTATTCCGACTGACGAATAATAGTGTGCAAGCAAAGGAATTACTCTAAAGATATTTAAACGCTCAATCTCCCCAGTAAAAAGAGAAAGGGCGTACTAATTGAGCTAAACCCGCTTAATTTAGAGAGTGGAATATTCTACATTGAACTAATTTATTGAATAAAATAGAGTTGATAAATACACTAATCCACTCAATTACTCTTCTCTCTTTTTCTTTTTCTATGAACCCACATCATAAAAGAGTACATGCAGCATACACTATATATATATAAGCTATCTATCTATATTATATAGGGTAAATTAACTTTTACCCCCATGTGGTTTGCCTGTATGGCACTTTGCCCCCTTGTAGTTTGAAATGTAACACATAACCACCCTGTAGTTTGCCTCTGTAGTACTTTACACCCCTGTAGTTTGAAATATAACACATGACCCCCCTGTAGTTTGCCTCTGTGGCACTTTACCCCCTATAGCCAAAACTAATTGCTTAAATGACCAACAATTACAGGGGGGGTAAAGTGCCACAGAGGCAAACTACAAGGGGGTTATGTGTTACATTTCAAACTACAGGGGGATAAAGTGCCACAGAGGCAAACTACAGGGGGGTTATGTGTTACATTTCAAACTACAGGGGGCCAAAGTGCCATACAGGCAAACCACAGGGGGGTAAAAGATAATTTACCCTATTATATATTATAGCAATGTATGTTTTCACATGGCACTCCCCACATGGTGGTTACAACTGTTTGGAGAACAAAATCTGGATTGAACCAACTTTTTGTTTTTTTCTTATTCCTAATAACCATTCCTTATAGTTCATCATCAATAGAAAAAAAAAATGTTGACATAAACAGTAATAGCTATTGCTTCAATCAATATACGGAAATATAACAACATAACTTATAGGATGTGTATTTGATATGCTCGTGATAGAGGTGGTGATGAGGCGTCGTGGCTGCGACTATGTTAGTATGTGTTTGTATTAGTTCATCGACTCTTCAATATTATGTAAAGACTAGGTATAATTTGTGTCTAAAGGAACTATCCAACAATTCTAACTATTCGTGCATTCAACCAATACTTAGCTTTACATGTCTTTAACACTTGATAATGTTGCCAAAATTACGACATAACATATGTCAATAAATTATGACAAGACATTTTCTTAATACAAATTCCTAGGTGAAAAACTCCTTAAACAAAAGTCAAATAACCCTTAAGTTAACAAGCATCAAGTCAAAAGCCCTTAAGCCAAAAGCCATTAATCCCTTAAGCCTAACAGTGGTCATGGTTGGGCTTAGAATCTATTCAAACTCTATTTAAAAATACACTTTCTAAATATATATATATATATATATATATAAATACGATCAGTCTCTTAAGTAAATAGGGTCGAGTGAACACACTCAGTGAATATTATTTTTTGCCTAAAAGAACCTGCCACTGGCTGCCCCGCTAACCCGCAGTTCTTTTAAGGCAAAAAATAATAATAATGTTTACTGGATATGTTCATTCAACCCTATTCACTTAAGAGCATGGTGGTGTATATATAATATACAGTCATGCTCTAAAGATCTAAAGAGGGCTCCTTCTCTTTATTAAAGAGAGGCCTCTGTTTTGACCATCAGATCCAGTTTTTAATTTAAACACGACCCGACGGTCAAAACAAAGGCCCTCTCTTTAATAAAGAGAGGGCGCCCTCTCTGGAGAATTTTCGTATATATATATTATTGAGAAAAGACCTCAATTTACATAAAAATTACCCAATATAAAATTAAACAAATGAACTCGTTTAATATATTAGTTTCTAAATGATTGAAATGAAATTTGCATGCCGATACTTCCATTTCTGTAACTATGCCTAGTGGAGACTGGAGAGTTTTAAATTCCAAAAAAAAAAAAAAAAACCTGCAAAACGGATTATTTTAAAACTTCAGTAAGAAAAACAAAAAAACACTCCCCATCCAAGCTTTGAGAGTTTATACAAAAATAATAATAATAATAGCGCAGAAAAAAGAATATCAGAGGCTTCTTTCACTGTACAGTTTGGATGGGGTTATATCTACACAATTTACCTCTTCATACAGAGAGACTATTTTCACAATTTGAACGCGTGCCTCCGGTCATAATGAAACAAATTTGCCATTGTGTCGAAACTCACTCTAGAAATATAATAAAATAGAAGAAAGAACGAATTAAATTGTAATTGTTATTTAAAGCTATTTATAATAACTTATTGTCTATAATTTGTAAATCTCCGTGCATAGCACAAGCTAATGCTAGTTGCTAATGCTAGTTGTTTATAAATACGTATTTGTGTGTATGTATGTATGTGTATCTTTTTTCGACCAAAAAAAAAATGAGCTTCGGCCATAGCCCCCTCAAATAAAACTCTTTAAAGTTAAAATACATGCTACTTTTCTTTATTACATTAAGCTTTTTTTACTCAAATTGCTATAACTTTTGTTATACAAGTCCATTTTTCGTAAAATTTGATGTTTTGGAATCAGCAAAATAAGATCTATCAAATGAGTTCAATATTGACCATGAAATACTGGGACAAAAAAAAAAACCACGAAACATCAAACAAATATGAAAAATTACGTTTTTTAGCATACATATAATAAAAGCATATTTCTTTGGTACAATTGGCATCATAGATGCATAGATCTTAGAAAAATACACAAAAAAATAAATAAATAAATAAATAAATAAATAAATAAAATCACCCTAAAACCCACGAATTGATAAAGTTATAGTAGTTTAAAGTTGAAAGATAATACTATCTATTAGACACACAAATAACAGATAATATTATTTGTAAGGTAGATAAAACCTCAAAATTAGGTTGCAACTTCATTTTTTTTGTAAAATTTCCACGCTTGCATAGATCTCAAAGAAATACATGAAATAAAAATAATAATAATAAATCACCCAAAAAAACCCAAGATTTAAGAAAGTTATGGTGGTTTAAAGTTGACAAATAATATTATCTGTCAGTACTGTCAACAGATAATATTATCTATCTGAAAGATAAAAATGAAAAACGAAGTTCCAAATTACTTTATTCTGTACAATTTTCAACTCTAATGTGTAGATCTCGAAAAAATACTTGATATATAAAAAAAAATTTTAAAAATCCCTCTAAAAGGCCAAAAAACGAGTGAATTATGATGGTTTAAAGTTCACAGATAATATTATCTGTGATAACATTATCTGTGAACAGAGAGGCTTTTCACCGAATATGAAAAGTAGCGAGGGGCTTTTCACAAAACTGAAAAAAAAAATAAAAAAAATAGTAGAAAAGATGTATGTGTACCTTAATAAACATAAGTAGAAAAGAAGTTGTAGGATATCATGTCACAGGGGAATGGCACTTGCTGCAGGATGCCACACTATTGCAGGTGCCATGTCTCCTGCGACATGAGTCCCCCAACTCCTCCATAATTACATGCCTCCCATGTTCCAACTCTCTATCTTTCCCCTATTTATATACAGTCAATCTTGAATTCCTCTCTCTCTCTCTCTAAAATACTGTTTACATTTTTCCACGAATAATAAGAACATTTTCATACCATGGTATGACACTGAAAAAAGAAAAATCAAGTTAGAATAGTCCACGTTCAAAAAGTTTGAATAATGGAACATCCTTTCACATTGTGTAAATGATTAAGTAATTTACAGAGACCGGTTATCCTAGTGGTTTCACGGTTTGTGATGTATTATACTTCCCAAATTATAACATTTTGACAGTCCTTTAGTGCCAAAGTGTTTTAAATCTGAAAACTACACTACTTTTGAAAAAAGAAAAATGATAAGGACACAGGTTTTGTGCACTTAAACTATCCACCTACTGATATGTCATAACAGTTTTGAAATTAAACTATCCACCTGCTGATGTGTCATGACAGTTTTGAAATTAATTCAGACTATGTTTGGTAATTGATGAATATTTTTGGAAATCCATATCAGCAGGTGGATAGTTTAGGTGTCTCTTTTATGTGTACCTAACAATACTATTGAAAAAATCAGTGTACTTTTGAAAATTACAATTTCATAGATGGTACAACATTCTAGCACAAAAGTACGATATTTTAGCACCAAAATCACTAAGAATTTACTGTTTTGAAGTAAAGGTTTAATTACAAGCATTAGGAGACAAGCTAGAAGTTGGTGTTGAGAGAATGAGACAGAGGAGACAACCTTCCTTGAGCTTACTAGTGGTGGTCATTGTTAATGATTTCCTTGCTACTTTGATTGTAGACGACTTTGGTCAAAAATAGAAAACTTTAATTAGAATGTGAATTCTTGAACTACCAAACTAGACCATGTGGAAAATGGAGAATCATGTGTATAGAAATTTATATTGATGAAATTTCAAGGAAGAATGCTTCTTGACCAACCCATTAAGGACCATTTTGGCTGCAACTTATGCTTTTGCGATTCAATTGCAAAATTTTATTTTGGCTAAAAGTCGTTTAAGATAGCTTTTGGCCAATCGCAATTTTTTTTTGTGATGAACTCGCATTTTTGCTGTCATTGAATTGCGAAAACTAGTATATACACGTATAGATGTGTGTGTGTGTGTGTGTGTGTGTGTGTGTGTGTTTATTTTTTATTTTTTATTTTTTGGTGGGTGTATAACAGAAGCTATACATTGTTAAACCAATTCTCCAAAGAGTAGTTTTAACTCAATTTTTCAAACTACAGGATTTATTTTTGACCCTATTTAATTTTTCATCATTTTTTTTATTCACCAAATAGAAAAGCAATTTTCTCAATATTTTCTATTCTTTTCCCTCAATAAATTCAAGAACCAAACGGACCATAAAGGGTTTTTAAAAAATAATAAGAAAAAATCAAATATTTTAAGCATTTAATCATGTTTTATTCATCCTCTTCATTTCTGTCCGCCTGTATTTCTATGCAAGGCTCTTCTCTTCTTCCAAGGTCTATTTTGGTTCCTTCTTGATTTTCCAATACTGTTTCTTGCTGCATTGACGGTGCATGTTGATGCATACCCCAAAAAAAAAAACCAGAACCATTTTGAACTGATTTAAACACCAAAACCTGAATCAAGCTAAACCAATCACAAACCCGAGCACCCGTTTAATTATCAAATATATCAGTGACTAACAAATAGTGCATTGCTTAGGGCCTGTTTGTAATCACTATTCAAATGCACATTTAACCCACAACATGCTTCTGGAACAGACAACATATATATTAGTAGCATGTTTGAATTAAATTTTTCAAAAGTAGGTCCAGAAGTACTTCGGCCCAAACATGATGCAAAAAGTAGATTAGGGTTTTGACAAATTTTTCTTAACTCCTGTATTGACCTTACGATGGAGCTTCTACTCTGCTTCTCGCTACCTACAAAAGCCGCAACCAATCCAAACAAGGTCATAGTAGCTTGTTTGGATTAACTTTGGAAGTATTTTGTAGTCCCAAAAGCACGTTTTGAATACAATAAGCAAACTGGCTTTTTGATGGATTATTTATTCCCATTGCGCCCTTGTGATTAAGGTCCTAAAGGCAACAGCCACACCAATCCAAACGGACCCTTAACAGAATCACCAAAACAGTGGTAAATAGACAGGTACATACGGTCTGAAGAGTAACTTTTCATGTGCATATGGGTGGTACTAAAGCAAGGAGACCAAGGGTACTGGATAGCATACCCAACTTTGGTAATGTAAACTTTATTATTATTATTAGTATATTGTTGATGTTAAGGTGAAGAGAAGCAGCAATATATAGATTTCTTAATACATTTCCAGCATTTTCCCCCTTAACATGGCTTCTGCTTTCCTCACCTGCTTCACTGGTCCTATGATGAACACCTGCATGAATTACCATAATTGTATTAGCAACTTCCATGTAAATCAAATTACAGATTTTCTGGGAATTACTAAAATTTTATTAGCAACTTGCATGGAATCAATTTACAGTTTTTGGGCAACCAAGTTACAGTTTGGTTTGCGGATTAAAAAAAAAAAAAAAAAATTAGTTCCCTTGTGTTTTTCACCATGCTTAAATGCAATTAAAAAAAAAAAAATTAAAATAACAAGATGATTGTGACTCGAGGAAAAATGTTTGGGGAGTGACTCACAAGATTCAAAGTTTTTAGTTTTTTTGTTTTTTTTTTTTCACTATGTTTTCTTTTCCATCCTACTCCCTCCCTATTTCTCTTATTAACCAACAAAAAGAGAAGTGTTTTCCTTTCCTTCCTCTATTAATCAACAAAAGAAAAGTTCATTTTAGGCCCTCTGTTATAAATTGTATCGCAGTGGGCCATCGAGTTCCAAATCATTTTCATTTAAGGACAATTGTTAATGGATATAACGATTGAGGGCGTTAAACACTTAAAAAGTCATCAATTCAAATCGGTTAAAAATGTGAGGGCCTTACATGATCAGTTGAATTTCAGAAAAATTAGGGTACATATTGTATTCGACTCAACAAAATATTATGTTGATTCATTTGTATACCGTGCTATTGTGTTAAAGAGAAGTTGGTCACAATTTGAGACTTGAAATTAAGACCGAGGTAAATGCACATTACATATCCCACTTTAAGTTACGGAAAATAGACAGACTTACCTTGTCGGGTGGACCCTTAGCACCACCAATGAGTATTTCAGCACTGCAAATATACAAATGATAGTAAATGACCATATGAACAATCTCAGTACTTCCCAAGAAGAAATAACATTAATAAACACAGATATTTGTACATACACACAACACCACTTTGCACCCCTATAGTTTGGGTGCAATGTCATTTTAACCCCTTTGATTTAGTTTTAACAACTTCGTCCCTACCGTTTCAACTTAGGTTCAATGTAGCCCATCCTTGAAAGAAATGTCACATGATGCACACGAGTTTTCATTAGGGGCATAATGGTAAATTAACCTACAGAAATTACACTACACCCATATATTGAACCTAAATCTGTCAAAAAAATGTAAAAAAATTCCGAAGAATGGGCTACATTGAACCTAAATTGAAACGATAGGGATTAAAGCGTCCAAATTGAAATTATAGGGACTAAAATGACATCACACCCACAGTATAAGGTTGCAAAGTGTAATTTACCCCTAGTGTATCTACGTAACATGTGGAGAAAGGGAGGAGAGAGATATATATATATATACTTGCAAGACTCCTTTATTGACAAGATGGAAGCTCCTCTTTTTCCAATGACACAACCCATCTTCCCGGGGGGAACATCAAGAACTGACAGGATTTCTTCCTCCGGAGCACTCCCCTCTTCAATTAGGTTGTCTGCAATAATAATTCGAAACCAAGATTAGTACCCAACCAAAGTGAAAAGCATTTCTTATCTTCCAATTTTACAATTTAGTTCACTGCACATTTCTGCAGCAAAACAGAATGAGCAGAGAGTCGGTTACCCACAGAAGATTTTCAGTTGCTAATTAGATACCAGCTTCCAAAACTTGAAAATGATAAACATTTTCTTAATCACAATTCACACAGAACAAAAGAGAGAGAGAGAGAGAAGAAAAAAAAATTGCTATTTTGCACCCTTCATCCATACCTACATTTGCAATTTTGGTCCCTATATCCGCCCCCCCAACAAAAACACAAAACAAAACAAAACAATAACAAAAAAGAAAAAATGGGCAAAATGGTCCCAAAACTAACAGAATGAAGCATTTAGCACCCTCTATCACATTATCTGTATGGGAAATCATCACGTGACCAGGGAGTAAAAATGAATTTTACCAATATTGACGGCTTAATGGACAATGTTGAAAAGCTCATTCAATATGGAAGCAAATTGCAAATTAATCATTACTTTGTCCAAATGTGCGCTGTGTCCAATTAGAGAGCGATTAACCAGACAACCTTTGAGCGAGGGAGAAAGAAAACCTGGAAATGGGGTGAGAGGTGGCCAGTCTGCATAATCACTGTCGTTAATGCAGAAACACCGACAATACAATGCACCACGAACTCCAAGATACCACAAAGACCTCTGATTCAGTTTCTCCATCATCTTGTGATAGATGTAGAGAAGAAGGCGGACATCATCTGCAGCTGCACGGACCATCAGTTCAGATAATGGCCTGTACGTCCAAAAGTTTGGATCCTGGACATGTCAATGAAGAAATCCCCAATGTATTAGTCGGAAAAAGCTTCCAACGTGTGTAAATTACAAAGATCTAATGTTGAGATCATAAATTTCAAAGCTCTAGAATGTCATCTACAGAAAACAATCTAAAAAGTTCAATGTGTTACTGTGATGTTACTAACCGCTTGCGATGATAGAGCTTGAGAATTTTCTTGTTCTTCTCCATGTCTTGTTTAGGTACTACTGTACTAGTCACAGTTTCAGAAGCAGAGAGTATTTCTTAGTTCTCTTTTTATGATGGCGGTTGGACAGTCATTCTTATTTTTATTTATTCTACAACTTTTTGGATGATATAGGAACATATATATTGGATGTAGTTATGGGAATCTCGTGCCTTCTTACTCTTTTATGTTTAACTGAACCTACATTGAATATCACACTTAATAGTTTGAGTTTTTTTACCACTAGTTGCTAACCGAAATTTAACTACTAATGAGAAACCCGATAAGAGTTTGATCTCTAGAACTTCTTCATTCGCAGCAGAGGAGTTTTATACGCACGATTGAAAGATCAAGCAGTTTGGATAACTATAACTCCACAAGCTCAAGAATAACTACGAAATACAACAAGACTAACCTGCCTCAAAAGGACACGAACTTCTTGCTTTTCCTCATAAGATATACCTACATTCAGATCCTCAAATTGAAAATCCAAGAAATATGGCTGATAAAATTTGATGCGGGGGTCAAGATATATATACTGGTTCATAAGACCCATGTTTAACAAAGAACCACTACAGAATGTCTGGGATTTAAGACAGACAAAATATGCAAGTACTCGTCACTAGAAAACTAAAGGACTAAGAACACCAATGAAATGTCGAAAGATCAAAGACATTTGTATACTAATAAATCATAACCGACATTAACTACTAACAAGAGGGAAAAAAAACTTTATAAATATCCAAATTGCATAAAAAATAAGCTCACGTGAAGTTTTGTATATAAATACACCTGCATAGCTTGTAGCTCTAACACTGTGTCCTGCTTGCACGATATAGTTAGGTTCTGTTTGGTTCAAGGATTTAGTGAGGGAAAGGAGAACACTTTTCTGTGTTCAGCAATAAGAAAATAGGGAGGAAAAAAAATGCAGTGAGCAATCAATTAAGATATTTGAATTTTTTGAGTCACTTCCGTGTATTTTTTCTTAAGCTACACTTACACATGCATATGTATACATACATGGACATATATGAAAATGATCTAAAAAACCGTTTCACGTTTCAATCTATTGTAATATGTTCCGCCTTGGCGATTCGGAGAAGTGTACCCCCACCGTACCACATTCCATACCCAATGGCAAACCACATTCTCGTTCCTGTTCCTCGTACCGAATCGATCCACAATCCAGGTAACCTTGGAACAAACTAACAAAAATTATTAAATTGTATTTCAATTCGTCCTCTTCTCATTTTCCCCTCCAATTTCTATTTTCCTCTTTTCTCTTGTTAGATGTATTATATGTTCCCTTACATCATAATCATACAATGCCACAAACCAACATATTTCTCACTCAACTTCCCACTTCGCCTTTAAATTTGCTCTGCAAAACTTTTAGAAATTTGATCAACCAGAATGGAGGATTACCATATTTACAGTTGCTTCCTTTCGTCAAAAGAAACACTCTCAACTAATTAAAATTTTTAAAAAAATTATGAAGAAACTTTGCAAATATAAAATCTTGATAAACTTTTTATGATATTTGACTTTTCTTTGCGTGTGTGCGTGTATGAAACAAATTTAGCGAGAATAATATGCCATCCCCCAAGTAATTTCACTTCAAGTACAAAAAATGTAACCCATTCTATGAGCATAAATTTAGTAGAATTCTCAATTTCTAGTCAATAAGAAAGATGGATGACTAAACAAAAGCAAATGTGTAAAAAAAAATATGGAAGAATGCAAGAAATATGCGACTGCTATGAAAAAAAAACAAAATAAAATACACCATCATGGATTCATGCCTCCTAAAGTTCAAGATATGGATGCTAACATATGTTGTATTCCGGAGAAAAAAAACAATTATATTAAGATTCACTAAGGTTTACCGTTTACGTATATACTAGGCACAACTTGGGATGTTCACTCAACGTAAAAATTCTCGTTCAGAAATTGTTTGTCATAGTTTATGTTCGGGTCAGAACCAAAAGTGGTTCGAGAGTTCAAACTAACCAAACCAAACCAAGCCTTGTGTCCCAATCAGTTGGAGTCGGCTATATGAGTCCTTTTTCTCCATTCTGCACGATCAAGAGCTATATGCTCACTTAAATTTTATATATACATATATATATTCATATCTTGTTGCACTACATACTCTCAGGTCATTCTAGGTCTGCCCCTCCCTCTAACCATTTCAGACACTACGATCTTATCACTCTTTCGCACAGGTGCATCTACAGGTCTTCGTTGCACATGGTTGAACCATCTAAGTCTATTCTCCCTCAACTTATCCTCAATCTGTGCCACTCCTACAGTCTCTCTAATGTACTCATTTCTAATTCTATCTTTCCTAGTCTTACCACACATCCACCTTAGCATCCTCATCTCAGCTACACTCACTTTGCTAATGTGTTGTTTCTTAGTTGCCCAACATTCTGTCCCATAGAGCATAGCAGGCCTAATTGATGTCCTATAAAAATTTTTCTTTCAATTTTGCTGGTATTCTCCGGTCACATAATACTCCGAAAGCACTCCTCCACTTAAGCCAGCCTACTTTAATTCTAGGGGGCTTGGTTTAAGGTCCTTAAAGTTGGGCATATTTGGAATAAAAGACGGCCCATTAACAACAAACTCTCCAAGGTCAAAAGCCCAAGCCCATTTTTAACCTGCATCCATAATATTAAAACATCACTTTTCAAGTCCATTCTACTCTTTCCACCTGACCAAACTACCCTTAAAGGAAATAGCCAAGTCAAACGTCAAGTCAAACGCGCTAGTTAACGTCACTTATGCATTTCCCTTACGCGCTCATGTGGGCAAATTGTCTCCCCACTGCGCCATCACACGCAAATTGTCTCCCAAGCCGCTCACATGGTGTGAGTATTGTACCGTATAATTTCTAATTTCAAAAAATATTTTTAAACTTTAAACCTTCATAACTTTTGATCTGCAATTCCATTTTTCACAAATTTTATACCGCTGGAATCGTGTCGACGAGATCTACAAAACTAGTACCATTGTTGATATGTTTTGAGCAAAAAAAAATTCAAATTTTTACATATATGAATAAATGAAATTTCACTTAATAAGTGAAATTTCACTGAGTACATGAAATATTAAGTAAAATTTCACTTGATATTTATGAAGGTTGAAATTTTCTCTATTGCTTTAAGTATAGATTAGGGCTTAGTTTGGCCCCCACGTGGTTTTTAAAAGTAACTAATGAAAATTATTATTAAGTTGTTTGATAATTTTGTACAAGTGGCACATTACTCTTCAAAAAAAACATCATGAAGCCAAAAAGCAACCTTGAACTTTTAAAGGCTCCATTCTAGAGTTTTAAAAGCTCCTCCCAAAAAGCCCTAAGTTCAATTTTTACATATATGAATAATAAGTAAAATTTCACTTATTAAGTGAAATTATTCATATATGTAAAAAAAAAATTCAAGTTTTTACATATATGAATAATAAGTGAAATTTCACCGAGTACATGAAATATTAAGTGAAATTTAACTTAATATTTATGGAGGTTGAACTGGTCATGCACTTAATATTTATGTAGTAAACTTGAACTCGACATCAGATGCTATGATCACTTTATATTTATGGAGGTTGAAATATTAAGTGAAATTTCACTTAATATTTATGTAGTAAACTTGAACTGGACCATCAGATGCTATGATCACAAGAAAGAAGAAACAAAAGATCGACTTGAGGAAGATTATGCTGGTACTTAGTTCATCAAGTAAGGATCTTGTGGAGTAAAGTTAAATACTGCAATCTATAAAGTGCCTTCTCAAATTGGGTCCATTACTGCTCCAATGCCTCAATGTACCCATTGGACATCCTAACCAACTGAGGTGAAATTCCTGCTAATGCCTTCTCTTTGTTGTTCATTTCACTGCAAGTACTACTACCAGAGCATGACATGAGGGTCTCATAATACCTAAGCTAACTGCCATGAACCCAAATTGGGTGAAATTTCACTTAATATATTTATGTATGTCAAGTGAAATTTCACTTGATATTTATATATATTAAGTATGACTCAATAAAATATCGGCCGTTAATACAAAGTATGACTCAAATTTCTTATATTAAAAATGTTAGCTGGGCCACAATTCACAAGCACCACACATTTTCGAACTATGAGATGATAAACTTTTTAGTTTTTACAATGCTATTATGGACATTGAGATCATCCAGTCATTGTTCAAGTGAGGGAACTGTACTTCTAACTTCTATTGTGCGCATAAATTCGAAGTTAGGGAGTTTGACATAATATGCAGTGAAGAGCGGGACATAATATGCAGTCAAATGAAATTTCACTTAACATTTCACTTATTAAGTGAAATTTCACTTATTATTCATATATGTAAAAATTTGAATTTTTTTTTTGCTCAAAACATATCAACAATGGTACTAGTTTTGTAGATCTCGTCGACACGATTCCAACGGTATAAAATTTACAAAAAATGGAGTTGTAGAACAAAAGTTATGGAGGTTTAAAAGTTTAAAAATATTTTTTCGAAATTGAAAATTATATGGTGCAATGCTCGAATGGTGCAAGCTGTTTGGGAAGGAAACATGCGCGTAAGGTGAGTGGGAAGGTGAGGATCATGCGCATGTGGCACATGTGGCAGGCGGGAATCATGCGCATGCGGCGCGTGTGGTGAGGGTAGATGTGGTTTTTCTAATTTATTTCTTTTGTCTTTTTCTAGCAGGACTTGTTTCCAATGTGTATTTTAAATTGTCTTTAATCCCAATAAAGCTCCTTTTAATGACCTTTTCACCAATTTTCGCTTAATTATATGGGTCACGTCATCACCAATCTCTCCATCTCTACTGATCATTGAACCTAGATAGCAAAGTGTTCCCTGCTTCATTGTCTCTACTTCCACTGGTGCTAAAACTGCATTCCATGTATTCTATTTTCGTCCAACTTATCTTTAGCCCCTTAGTCTTCAGTGCTTCTCTCCAAGCTTCCAGTTTGGTGTCGAGTCCCCCTTTAGTCTCATCAACCAAGACAATATCATCTGCGAACAACATACACCATGGGACCTCATCTTGAATGTGACTAGTCAATTCATCCATAATTAGGGCGAATAAATAAGGGCTCAAGGCCGACCCTTGGTGCAGGCCTACAATATTTGGGAATTCGCTTGTTTCTCCGACCGGTGATCTAATTGTATTAACCGCTTCATCATACATATCCTTCATCTCGTCAATATAACCCTTGGTCACTCCCTTCTTTTCTAGTACCTACCAAATTAAATCACTAGGCATCCTATCATAAGCTTTCTCTAAATCAATAAAAACCATATGTATCTCTTTTTTCTTCTCTCTATACTTTTCCATTAGTCTCCTAAGTAAAATTGCTTCCATAGTTGATCTCCCAGGCATAAATCCAAACTGATTTTCTAACACTGATGTTGCGCCTATTAAGCGATGCTCCATCACTCTCTCCCATAGCTTTATAGTTGGCTCATCAACTAAATCACCTGCGTGAGTGACTCACAAAGTTTGAGAATCTAACTTTAAATAAAACGATTGTGATGGGCAAGTAGGAAAGTACCATTGCCCTAAAGTCCTATGACAGTGTTGAAGCACACAAGTCATACAAGTGATGAAAGAGAAATTAAATAAAAAGACGAATTTTTATTTAATTGAAAGGAAAAGAAATTACAAGAGATTGCTAGGAGAGCCTAAGAAAAATAAAAGGAATGCTTTTATTTGCCTATAAAACACTAAGAATGCATTGTAGAATGTTGTTTGAATGCGGTGTTTTGAGAGAGACACAGAGTGAATTGGAAGCTTGGCCATCCTGTCAATTTATAGCAACCTGGACTGATAATGATAAAAAAATACCAGATTTATCTCTATAAATCTGATCATGAATCTGATCCGAATTGTGGCTTCATTCGCCTTCCTTTCCTTGCAAGTAAAAGACATCTCCATGATATTCTCTTAATATTATCTTCCCATAAGTGATAATATCTTGAAATATTATCTTCCAAATTAATATGATAATCCTTCCTAAATCTAAAAATATAAATATTGAGAGTTCACATTGAGAGTTTGTAGGGTGATAAACTTCCCAAAGGTGACCAAATTAGTATCAACTTTCCAAAGATGACCAAGATAAATGCCAACCAAGGAGTCCGAATCTCAACCAAACGTGGCAAATCATATTCTCAGACTCACTTGTACCAAACCAAGATATTCTCAGTCATCTCCTTTATGTCATATCCTAATTATGGCCTAAATCATTAATAGGCCCAAATAAAGAGGCAAAATTTATGAATTGGTCAGTCCGAATGAAAAATGGTGCCAACCCGCTGGTGAAGCAATATTCATGTATAGCCATATTAAAGCAGGGCCACTTTATGTAATGGCCCGATGAGATGGTGATCAGTTCGAAAAAACTCAGTTAGTCGCTTTTGAAACTCATTCTGCCCTACCAACCTTGAACCATTCACTTAACCACTAATTTTTGCAATCAGACTCTTAGTCCAAATAAAATCACATTCGGCCTATGCAAATTAATAACTTAAAAATGCCTATTTTGGGTGCAAACAAAAACATATTTATTCGGAATTCAATCTTTCTGTGTCGAGTTCTTAAGCTTTAAGTTGGGCTTAGAAGATGATGAACTTTATGCAACGAAAAGAATACAAAGCGGTAATAAATACATGCATAGTGTGTATCCCACTCGAGTTGCAAACATGGCAGCACAAAACTTAAGGGTATATCCTTTAAAATTCAAACAACACTACTACTACAATGCCTCACTACAGTCAGATAGCTATTCCTCATTATAATGTTCACTTCACTTCACTATGTAATTAAAACGAAAGAGAATAGAAAACTAAATTGTCTTGCTAGAAATCTTCGATCTCGTACACATCTTATGACAAAAAGAGCTTTAGCAAATATTCATCTATTCATTCTAAACAAACTAAGTTGCGATGAACGGGTTCCAAGACCTTATATAGAAAAAAATGGATATCACAAAAGATTAAATACCACAATAACGTGGATCTGCAAGGAGGCCGACAAATGATATGTAGTCAATTGGAAACTTTGTTCGTCCCTCTTGCTCTTCTATCAGAGAATAAGCAATCTGCAAGCAAACGAAACAGTTAATACAATGTTCTTTACAACATCCCGACTATACGTATCATTCACAACATATTCAATTCTAAGGTGTGAACATTCACCACTTCCGATGGTATGTTTTGTTAACAAATATTTGGTCAAACTTATAGAGTAAAATCGTCTCTATGTTTTATTAATAAAGAAAAGAAGACAAGAAAGGGAAAAATAATTACAGAGAAGTCCCTACACAAAGATAAAATAAAATAAGGGAACTAAAAGATATAACTCTCAACACTCCCCCTTAAGCGGGTGCGAAGATATCTCTCATGCCCAGCTTGCCGAGAATAGAGTGAAAAAATTTGCTAGTTAAACTCTTAGTAAGAACATCTGCTAGCTATTCTCCGGACTTCACAAATGGAGTGCAAATAATCCCACTATTCAACTTCTCCTTGATGAAGTGTCGATCTGTTCAACATGCTTGGTCCTATCATGTTGGGACCGGATTGTGAGCGATATTAATGGCAGCTTTATTGGCACAATACAACTTCATAGAGTCTTCAGGCCCCAAACCAAGGTCAGATAGGATAATCTGAATTCATAACAACTCACATAGTCCCTGTGCCCTGGCTCTGAACTCTGCCTCGGCACTAGACCTTGCCACAACTTGTTGCTTCTTGTTCCTCCAAGTAACCAAGTTGCCACCAACAACTGAACAATATCCCGTTGTTGACCTCCTGTCAGCAACAGACCCAGCCCAATCTGCATCTATATAGGCCTCCACTTGAGTGTGACCATACTTACCAAAGAATAAACCCTTTCCAGGTGCTGACTTGAGATACCTCACAATTCTGAAGACAGCATCAAGGTGAACCTGTCTCAGAGAATTCATTAACTGACTTACCACACTCATGGCAAAAGCTATGTCAGGTCTAGTGTGATATAGGTAAATTAGCTTACCAACCATCCTCTGATATCTTCCCTTGTCAACAGGTTCTCCACTTGTGTCATCACTAATTTTCTGATTTGGGTCCATTGGGGTGACAGCTGCTTTACTCCCAAGCATCTCTGTTTCCTGCAACAGATCTAAAGACATATTGTCTCTGAGAAATAAAAATCCCATCCTTGGATCTAGCAACTTCGATCCACAAGAAATACTTCAAGTTCCCTAAATCCTTGATCTCAAATTCTTTGGCGAGATAATTCTTCAATCGTCCCATCTCTTCTACATCATCTCCTATGAGGACTATATCATCAACATAAACTATCAATGCAGTCAACTTATTTCCTGAAGAACGTTCTATGAAGAGAGTATGATCACCCTGACTCTGTTTAAATCCATACCTGATCATGGCTTGTGAAAACCTATCAAACCATGCTCTAGGTGATTGCTTGAGCCCATACAACGACTTCTTGAGACGGCACACTTTTTCCTTTGTCTTAGCATCCCCAAAACCCGGAGGAACATCCATATACACTTCTTCTTCTAGGTCACCATGCAGGAAGGCATTTTTTACGTCAAACTGATGTAATAGCCACTCCAAGTTTGCTGCAAGAGACAACAAAATTTTTATAGAGTTCATCTTGGCCACAGGAGCAAATGTTTCTTGGTAATCAACTCCATAAGTTTGAGTAAATTCTTTAGCCACTAATCTAGACTTATACCTCTCAATTGTCCCATCAGCCTTGTGGTTCACAGTGAACACCCACTTGCACCTTACAATCTTCTTCCCTCGAGGTAACTCTGCTAATTCCCAAGTGCAATTTTTGAGAATGCTTTCATCTCTTCAACCATGGCTAATTTCCACTTAGGATCAGAGAGAGCTTCCTGGACATGGTTAGGAACTGAAATAGAGGAAAGTTTGAACACAAAGGCCCTATAGGATGGAGACAAACGAGAGTATGAAACATAATTAGAAAGATGATGCTTAGTACATGTTCTAGTGCCCTTTCAATGAGCAGTAGGAATGTCTAAATCATCACTTGAATGAGGAAACTAAGTGGATGGACTCGAAATACCTGGATCATCGTCACTAGAAGTGATTGGCTGTAGTGAAGGGAAAGGAATAGCTTCCATTTCTGCTGCCCCAAATCTTTTCCTTTCTTTGTTCTTTGAGTATGTCAGTAACTCTTTCCCCCTTTTTTAGTTTGTTCTCTTTCTCCCTCACATTCCTATTTATTTTCTACCTCACCTTCCCTTGGTTCCTCTCTCCCTCCTCTTTATTTTCTACCTCACCTTCCCTTGATTCCTCTCTGCCTTCCTCTTTATTTTCTCTTGACTCATTGACTTCCTTTTCCTCATTTTCTACTCTTACTCCCTCATCTCTTTCTGTTGTGAAAGGAACAATGGCAATAGGCACTCCTCCCGTCATCTCTTCCTCACTCTCTTTCTCCCCTTGAAGAGGTGGTTGTGGAGATTGAAAGTAGGATTGGGTCTCATGGAAGGTAGCATCCATAGAGACATACCACTTACGTGAAGGAGGATGATAACACCGATACCCCTTTTATGTGGGTGAGTAGCCAATGAAGACACATTTAAGAGCACGAGGATCTAATTTTTTTCGGAAAGGAGAATGGTTGTGAACAAAGCAAACACAACCAAACACTTTGGGAGGAATAGCAAACGTAGACGATGGACTAAGGAGAATTTCAATGGGAGATTTCTTACCAAGGACACGAGTAGGTAAACGATTGATGAGGTATGCAGCCATTAAAACTGCCTCACCCCAATAGGGATTTGGAATCTGCATGGAAAACATCATGGAGCGAGCAGTTTCGAACAGATGGCGATTCTTCCGCTCTGCAACTCCATTTTGTTGGGGAGTATTAGTGCAGGAAGTTTGGTGAATTATGCCATGTTCAAAAAAATAGGATTTAAGGCCACCATAAATATAGGGTGAGGCTAATACACCACCTTTATTGCTAAATGCAGCACCTTCACTCACACATTTTTCATCTTTTAACACTACAGGGTGGTGTATTTAGCAGAAAAAGTGGTGAATTTAGCCCCACCCTAAATATATTCTCCCCTTTATCAGAACGCACAATTTTGACAACAGTACTAAATTAAGTGCATATCATTTTGTGAAAGCTTTTGAAAATAGAAAACGCATCACTCTTATCTTTCATCAAATACACCCAAGTAGTACGAGAAAAATCGTCAATAAAAGTAACAAATCACTTATAACCATTCAAGGAAGAGATATAGGATGGACCCCAAACATCAGTATGAACAATCTGAAAAAGAGTAGTACTTTTATTCAAACTCAAATTAAAGGGTGGCACGATGATGTTTGCTAAGTTCACATGCTTCACAAAGAGCATCAGAAATATTCTTATTATTTATTAAAGAAGGAAACAAATGACGAAGAAGTGAAAAAGATGGATGGCCTAGTCTCTGGTGCTACAGCCAAGCCTCTCTAAGAAGAGTCTCCCTCAGTGAATGGTGAGCACTCCGCAGCATATTCCCACTCTCAGCTTCCTTGGGCAGCAGAAAATAAAGTCCATTCTCTTCCTTACCACTGCCAATCATCTTCTTTGTGGAGAGATCCTGAAAGACACAGTGAGAGGGAAAGCAAGTCACACAACAATTTAGGTCTCGAGTAATGCGACTAATAAAAATAAGATTAGTCGAAAAATTGGGTACATGAAGAACCGAAGATAAAGTTAGAGAATTAGAAGCATTAATGACACCTTTACTAGAAATAGGAGAAAGATTACCATTTGCAATTCTAACTTTATCTTTACCTGAACACAGAGCATAGGTAGAAAAATTCGTAGACAGACCAGTCATGTGATCGGAAGCCCCCGAGTCAATGATCCATGGTTGTTGAGAGGTAGCATGTAAAGCACAAGAAAAATTAGCAACATTACCTGCTTGAGCAAAAGACGTAGAAGAACTCGTAGGAGTGTCTAGCTGTGCCATAATACGCCTCAATGTCTTCAGGTCAGCACTACTAATACCCCCTGCAGCAGATGAAGGGGAGGATGACTCCTCTGAATGAGGAGGGTCAGAACTAGTGGATAAGTGAGCCCTGGGCCTGCTGCCCCAGTCGCCACTGCGTCCTCCACCTCTCCCCTTTATCAATGGTGGACGGCCATGGAGCTTCCAATAAGTCGCACGAATATGCCCCGATCTATTGCAATAATCACACCACTTGTCTTTAGCATCAGTACCCTCAGAAATATTATCTTTCCGTGAATTGAAAACAGGGCCCTTACCCCCTCTATGATTAGAAGAGGCCAAAGCAGACCTATCAGTGGAAACAGGGGAAAGCATAGCAAAGCGACGACTCTCCTCATTCTGAATATATGCAAATGCTTCCCTAAGCGACTGTAAAGGTTCCATCCCAAGTACCCGACTCCAAACTTGATCAAACTCGGAATTGAGCCCAGCAAGGAATTTAAAATTTTGTTCTCTCAAAATATTCTTTAAAACTAGCAGCATCTTTGGGACAAACTAGGCGATGATTTTTCAAGTAATCAAAACGCTTCCACATAGTGGATAAGGATGTAAAGTAATGAAGTGTAGAACAGTCACCTTGAACCGCGGCCTCAACAGTCCTACGAAGTTCATAAGTTTGAGCTATGTTACCTTTCCTAGCATATGTCTGTGCAAGAGTATCCTAAATGTCATTTGCAGTTTCCATTTCCAAGAAAAATTCAGCAATACTGAGCTCCATCGAACGAACAAGTCAGCTCATAACCAGATAATTATCAATCTCCCACTTAGCATAAGTGGGTTCCTCACAACTAGGTGCCTTGATCGTGCCATCAACATAACCATACTTCGCTCGACTGCGGAGCCAGAATGTGGCGGACTGAGACCACGAAAGATAATTTTCACCATTGAGTAAGGCAGTAGTGATTTTGGATCCAGGATTCTCAGTAACAAGGAACTGTTTCTCATTACCTTTGGGAAAATCTTTACCACTAGGGTTTCCAGTTGTAATTCTTTCTTTTGATATGTTGAAGGAAATATGCACTTACCCAAAGAGAACGATGGTCAGCAAGGCACTCCTAGTACTCGCATGCACCGTTTAGGTGCAATTGTCCACTTTATGGACAGGTCATGGGTCCAAAATCGGACCTAGAAAGGGAAGAAAAAAAGGATTGGATCAGCCCCAATTGAATCTATATGAACCAATGAATAGGGCTGAAAAAGAAGAGAGAGAGAGAGAGAGAGAGAGAGAGAGAGAGAGAGAGAGAAATAGGGCTGTTGGATCAGGCCAGGTGATCTGGGAGGCTATCGACTAGCCTAGGGTTGCCGGCGTGGTGAATGGAGGCTAGGGTTGGTGTCAGCTCAAACCAGGCTTGAGAAAAAATAGTCTCTCGGGTGAACAGTACTGTGAATAGTAGCGGTGAACAGTGTGATGGACAGTAGCGATGAACAGTGTCGATGAATAGTGCTCAGGTCATATTTGGTGGTGTGTTGGTGGCCGGAGGAAGCTAGGGTTAGGTAGAGGATGGTTGGGAAGGCTCTGATACCATGTTGACAAACATTTGGTCAAACTTAGAGAGTACAATCGTCTCTCTATCTTTTAGTAATAAAGAGAAGAAGACAAGAAAGGGAAAAATAATTACAAAGAAGTCCCTACAAAAAGATAAAATAAAATAAGGGAACTAAAAGATGTAACTCTCAACATGTTTTCCCTGTGTTTTCCTCCATGCTTAAATAGCAGTAAAAGTTAAAAAAATTCAAAACATAATATGAACTCAAGAAAATAGGAAGGGAAATGATTCACAAAGTCAAAATAATTAGCTTTAGTTTCACCCTATTTTCTTTTCCCTCCAACTCTCCTCATTTTCCTCATTAACCAAACAAAACCAAGTGTTTTCCTTATTGTTTCCTTTTCCATTTTTTCACCCAAAAGGAGCCTAAAGGAAAATCTAGAAACCAAGAAAAGAATACAACAATGGGCCAGCAACACGAATCATAAGCTCTAGTTAAGTTAAAACCTCACCTGAGTATCCACAACATTGTGCAACTTGATTCCAAATTGAAAAAACAGTGCCTATAAATGAGAATAAGAAACAATGACATCAAATATGAAACAATTTATTTAAAAATGCCAAGATGCAGAAGCAAATAACATCAAATTAGAGACCTCGCTATCTCGTTTGCAATCGTGAATAACTTTAGTGATGTAACTAGACTCAAGTGCAGGCTTACAGGCTTCCATAAGCATCTCACCACCCTGAGTAACATCAACCAGATATATAGCATCTGGAAAGGCAAGCTGCCAAAAAAAAAATACACTTTCATATCAAATAAAAGGTCAATTCTCACAATACACATAATAGATGGGACATGTGTTATGCTATTCATTAAATCCATGAAATAGACGTTTTAACGACACCTACCAGAGAAGCAAAATGAATATGAAGTTAACAAATTCACATTAATATGACATAATGAGACAAAATATCATACAAGCATATCTACCCAACGTAAGTTGAGTAAAATCATTCATGACCAGATTGTCAAACAAAAAGGTATTTCCCTAAAGATGCTAACACATGTTTTTACCAGTTTATTACCTTAGACTCAATTTATAGATAGGATTGAAAATGTTAGTTAATCTTACAAATTCGCAATTTCAATTCAACGGTTGAAATTGAAGAAGCAATCTCCATGATTGGGAAGGGAATCCTTTTAAGATGTATCACGCAATCCCATATCTGATATAACATTTACAACGGAGCAAAGTTTAGTTTTACCTGCATGATACAGAGAGTTCCATGGCGACATAGGTCAACACCCTCACAGTCAAAACCAATCACCAATTCTGCCTGGGGAGAGGGTTCCAAGAAGTCAGTAGGAAGTTGACTTGCATCTGTGACAATGTGGATCGGAACTTCAAGATCTAGGGGTTTCCCACCTGCAAAATGCAAAAATAAAATTTTACAAAAAAAAAAATAGGGGTAGTTTGGGAATCCGTAATTAGTCTGAGCCTCTCTTTCCAATTGGTTTTTATGAGAATCAAGTTTATGTTGGTTTCAAAAATAACCAATTTTAAAAGAAAGATAAATAGATAGGAACTCCTATGCAAGAAATGAACATTCATCAAACACTTTAATTTACAGAACTAGTTTACTTTTTTTTTTCTTTTTTTTTTTGCTAGAAATAGAACTAGTTTACTTATGAACACATAACTTGTTCTTTGCCTTGCCAAAAAGCCCCTTAGGTCAACGATAAAATACTCCAAATGTTAAAAAGTGGTTTTGTAGAAACGATGATAGACATTAAAGATTTTCTATCATTGCTTTGAAAACGAGAGTAAACACATTATAGAGGTGAAATGTGTACCCTCTAAATAACCAATCTCTTTTCTTTAGTAAAGGATAACAAAAGTGGCAACCTCATGTGCACACTCACCACATTCCGCCTAACATGTACGGGAGGTCGTTGTGCACTTGTGCACATGACTATATAAGCTGGCAGCATTGGCGAATTCTGGTTTTTTTTTTGCCATTTCAATTAAGATCTGAGTATGAAGTAACTGGATGTGGTTTAATTAATGGAAACAAAATCAAGAAAAAGAAAACTAGCAAGTGATTGAAGACGAAGGAGCAATAGAAGTATGTTGAAACAGAAAATATGAAAGCAAAAAAATAAAAAACTATAAGTTCCGCAGAACTATTAGGTGTAATTGTTTCGCTCTGTATCCTCTCTATTTCACTGTTCTCACTAACTATGCAAACTTTTGCGATATAAACAAAAGTTAAGCACTACATTTTGACAAGTAATAAACTGTTTCTAGTGCGTGGGGGATGTCTGGATACACCATGCTCCATCATAATATTCATCCATCGAACTGTACACAGCGTCTAATGCGTAGGAGTTTTTCAAATAAAGTAATCATTTAAAAACCAACAGAACAGATCATAACAGAACTGGGATCTATTTTTCTGCATATTAAAATTTATAGACACCCCATTTTATGAGAAAGGGTAAGAATTTAACCCAATTAAGATAAGGATGATAAAACAATTGAATAAACACTCCCAACTTGCCTATCCATACCCTATGGATAGAAGCATCTGATGAAACAATTGACTAGCATCCAACACTCATCACTAGAATTAGAAAGCAAAAAAGCAATAAAACCCACTTTCTAGATTATCAAATTTATTGAAAAAAAAAACTTAATTCACCTCTGAAACAACTGAAAACAAAAGACCCAAAACTTGAGAGAGAGAGAGAGAGAGAGAGAGAATCCATAGCAGTAAATAAAAATACCAACACGATGGATCTGAGTTCAAATTCGTACCAAAATTACAGTTGCCAAAAAACACCAAATAAATCAGTAAGCAAAAGGAGAACAATTAAACAGAATCGAGAAACCCTCATTCAAAATCAAAAAAATTAATCAAACATAAATGAAATTACAAGGCATGTGATCAATGATTCATACAATTAAGGTAGTGGTAACCATACCCAGAAAGCAACATATACCCCCCAAAAAAATGTGTATATGAGATTGAAGCGAGTACAGATTAGGATAAAGAATTACCTGGGTCCGAAGGCAGAGGAATGTGAGTCTGGTGAGAAGAGTCAGGGGATGCCATCTGATCGGACCATCCAGGCAGATCGTAAATTCTCTCTGAATTTACTGCCTATATATATATATATATATATATATACACAAATCCTTGTCACCAGGATTCCTCATTTTCAAAGTGAGATCACGTTTAATTTAGAGCACGTCGGCGAAATGACAGAAGTACCCTTCGTGAAAATCCAATGACCGATAACATAAGTCCGCACTTTATTAAAAGATTAATACTTGGGATACAACCAAAATACACAACTTTGGGACACAACCTCCATTTTGTGTCTATCTCTCTCCTGACGGGCCCCACAATGCCAGTGGACTCCACAGTACCCACTAGGACTACTAAGAGAGAGATAGACACAAAATAGAGGTTGTGTCCCAAAATTGTGTCTTTTGGATGTGTCCCAAGTATTACTCTTATTAAAATGAGTTATCTCTCATTAGAAAAGCTTTGTATATATATAGAGTCAGACTCCAGTGCGCACTGGGTAATCGCACTAGGTGAACGGACTGAGCTTTTAAGCATAAAAAATTGCAGATCAACGGGGCGGCAGGATGGGGCGCAGGTCAGTGGGCCGACCAGCGGATTTTTTAGGCTTAAATGCCCAGTGCGTTTAACAAATGCACTTATCCAATGCGCATTGGAGCCTGATTCTCTATATATCAACAACGCTCTGAAAGGAGAGGATTCTCAAAACACTGTTCACATGTCCCATCAATGGTCAAATACCATAATATCCCTTCAATATACCATAATTACTCATACATCTATTTAATCATCATTAGAATATTTTAATTTGTGTGAGAGTAATTCTGTTATTTCAGATACTTATTACATTCAGGTCAGAGTTTGAAATTTTATTTAATATAATAAAGAGGATTCAATCAACAATATTATATCTAATTACACTTGGGTCAACAAGTTTTTTCATTAGGTCAACAAATTCTAGGATATTTATTATTAGCTTCAACAAAAGTAAAAAAATGTGCCTATTTGTGAATTTGTAGAAACCCAGATTTTTATAAAGGGTATTTTGGTAATATTGGACCATGTGGATCTTAGTTTGGGGCAGTGTATTTTAAATTTTGATACATATTGATATCACTTTTTAGTTAGGGGTCACATGTGGGTACATATGTGTGTAATGATGCTTTGGTGTGTATGTGGTTGATACACCCTAACTTTTCCCCTCACCTAACCCCATCTACTTTTGGAGACATCTCTCTCCTCCCTTTTCTCTATAGACGGCCAATCTCTCTCTCATTCATACTTCTTTTATTTTCTCTCTCTATATCTCTCTTTTCTATCATGGTTTGGGAAATTAAACCCCCATGGAAGCATAAGCTTCAAGCTTCATTTTGAAGATCTAAGACTCAATATTGGAAGTGTGGTATTTGTAGCAAAGTTGATCATCTACACTTGGTGCTTTCATATTTTATTTTGGAGTCCCTTAGCTCAATCTATGGCTTAGAGGAAGAAGAGGGTTTCTAATTACTTGTTCTTGGGTGCTCTACACTTGGGTTCTTCTACTTTTCTCCCTTGGACTCTCCATTTCTCTTGCTTTTCCTTCACAAAGAACAAGGTAGATTTCATTGTTTAAGTGCACTAATATTTCTAACTTCATGGTTTGACATGTGTAGGTTAGAGTTAATACTTGTTAAATTAGACTTTGAAATCTTTGATGCGATTAATTACATGATTAGTTGTTCTTATGTGCCTAATTGATTTCATGCCTAAACTTATGTGCTGAGGGAGTTGCTATGACTTGAATTGCTTCTTGATGATAGTAGTTTCCTTAATGCCTAGATGATGATGATGCTTTATATGAATCCATGATTTATGTAAATTTGGTATCATGAACTACCATGTTTATTACTTAGCAATATAATCATAGAAATGACATTGTTAAAGCATAACCGCATCTAGTAGCATTTTATAGTCGCCAAGTCGTCAAAGCATTCATGGTATTGGCTTGTGGCATATGAAATTGTTAGAATTCCCACGATTGGGGAATGTTTCTTGAAATCCCTGTTTGGGGGTGGTTATTGTTGAAATTCCGGAAGCGGGTGTGAGGTGAGGAAGGTTGTTTGTGATCCTTAAAACATTCGAAAACGCAAGGTCATATTCGGTTAGCTACAGGATATCTTGTATGCTACACTCACGTTGGAGTGGCTCGCATCCGATATTGAGAGTGAGTGGTTATGGAATTGGTATTGGGAATGTTGCACGGTTTGGCCATCCGGCTAGTTGCATTGCCACGACGGCAAAACATTGCACCACATGTCATAGCATGATTTTAGAAGTAGTAGTACATTTCTACAAAGTTTTCTACTGAGCCCCGTGCTTAATGAATCTATAAAACCCCTTTTTCAGGAAATGTTGATTAGGGCAAGGCCCAAGAGTTATTCGACGCGTGGCGTCCCGTTTGAAGATTCCTTACGAGGAAGTCTTATATTTTAAAAAAGAAAGCATTTCTTTGTCACAACTCATAGTAGGAGCATTATTCTAATTGTAATTCATTATCTTAATCGTAGATTCGAATTACTAGATTTCTCATGATAACTCCTATCGTTCAGCATTCGAGTTTTGTAAAGTTGAATTTATAGTTGTTGTAGTGGGCACATGTTTAGCCTTGCTTTAGTGACTTATTTATTTTGGGCAATGTAACTTGAACTTGTAGCTGTATATCATTTGATTCCTTGTTGAATGTATTATGAGTCTAATTTGAAGTGTTTCCCATAAGTCCCATGAGATTTGATTTGGACTTGGGATGATTTTAAACTTGTAAACTAGAGTTTTTATTCTTTTTGGCAGCGGCAAAATTTGCTTCTGCAGAAAGTTCGATTGAGCAAACAGAAAGTTCGATTGATCGAATATTTGGCAAAACCTTCCTCTGTAGAAGTTCGATTGAGCGAACAGAAAGTTCGATTGAGCGAAAACTTGGCAGAACCTTACTCTACAGAAGTTGGATTGAGCAAATTCTTTTTGTGTATTGTCAAATGACTCTATTTATTGTTTTTGACTAAGAAATATTTTTTTTTTTGGAACTAAATTGGTTTATACTTAACCTATGGATATTATATTAAGGGAAAAATTACTAATTTCAAATTCTTAAGGACCGTTTGGTCGTAAATTTCCAGAAGCTTATATTATTGTAAACTTTCAAAGTGAAACTCAAACCTTTGTTTCCTTTCTCAATGGAGCTTCACCCAACTTTCTTTTTAACTAATTTCAAAACCAAACCTATGTTGATTGACCTTATTTGACATGTTTGGTCCTGGAGAGTCAATCTTTGACTTATTGACTTTTTTTTTTGGAATCCACGTTGGATTCCCCTATGCTTCCGCCTTAGTATTGGTCCATGTAGAACTATTCCTTGCTTCCCTTCGTATTGTTTGACTCGTTGACCTTGACCACATGGCCTGGTTTTTGGGGCGTTACAGAATTGGTCATAACTATTTACATTTTGGTCAACTATTTCCATTAGGTCAACAATTTTAGGGATATTTATTATTGCATCAATAAAAGTCAAAAAAAGGGTGGCAAAATAGTGGCTAATTACGAATTGGTCATTAATATTTACATTCTGGTCAACTTTTTCCCTCAAATTTAGGATTTATATACTATGATATGTGTAATTACATTTATGTCAATATTCTATTGCATATTTATCATTCACTTCAACAAAAGCCAATAATAATGGTTAATTACATATTGGTCTATAATATTTATATTTTTGTCAACGTTTGTATTGAAATTTAGAATTAATATATTGTGGGTTTTTTTTTTACACGTCTTGTGGCTTTTTTCCTTTTCCTTTTTCCTTCTATTTTAAAATTGATTTTTATAGCGCACACACATGCCTATAACTATAATTTATACACACATGGCCACAAATTTAATTCACACACATGCTTATAAATTTATTTCTATTGCACACACATATCTAATGTTTGTCATTTACCGTTTGAAAACTATTGTCTATTATGGAACTTTGAATATATGGATATGAAATTAACTCATACAAATATGAATACATTTTTACTTTGTAATTCTTGAACCAAATCCATACCAAATTCACTTTTACTCAAATCTTATACTAAATTGAACAACACTATTCAAATCTTATACTCAAATGCATAGAAATAATGAACTTATATCCTTCAAAAAATAATAGTAGATATCAATATGACAATTGCAGATGTACATACCAAATGAAGGTTTTACTTATTTTAACACATGGATTTACATTTATTTTACGAACACATGCATGCTTCTAAATGTAATTTTATTACACATACATATCATCTACAATGTCTATTAAGGAATTTTGAATATATGGAGACGAAAATAAGTTATAAAAATATTGTAGTGCTTTCTGCAAAAGAAAACAAAAAATACTTGAAAACGCAAAGATAGACACATAAAATGGGACCGGGGGGGAGAGACAACAAAGTTATATCACAAATCAAATGAGAGAAAATACCAATAATATAGAAGTAGTCACATTTTAAAAGTCAATGAAGATAATTCGAGAAAATACAATGTCTTTCATTAGTTTATTCAATTTTTACCCCATTAATATCAAGATTGCAAATGAAAAGAAGCTAATAAGAGGGGATTGGCACGTGCTGGTACCCTAGTGTATATATATATATATGTGTGTGTGTGTGTGTGTATATGTTGTACATAATGGTTTTTTGTAATCATAAAGATTCACTTTCTGAGTCATTGCGTCAATATCTGTTGTAGAAGGGACCACAAATGAAAATGACCAATAGTATCTTGCCACACATGTTATGCTTAGCTTATTAAAAATAGGATTAATTATATTTTACCGCTAACGGAATTATGCAACTGGAGTTAATTGACACGAAATTGGACATAATTGGAATGAGGGAAGTATGTAATTGGACTTAATTAACACGAAATTGTTTGTTCAACAATAAAATCTTGACACGAAATTGTAACTACATGGTTGAATGTGTCAATTTTTAAACAATAGGGGACAGAGTGTGACAAGATGTAAACTAGAGGATGCAAAGTGTGTTTTACCCACAAAAAAATATAATAATTACCCTCACAAGACTTGTCTCTCTTACAATTCTATATATAAAGGCGTCTCTCTATCACACCAGGTGGCACTTCCACACCCTGACAATGGTGAACTAAACTCTTTCGTAACCTTCAATTTCTAAACAATATATATGAAGAAACCTTTAGTCCTGTAGTGAAACACACTACTGTCAGGGTTGTTCTCAAAATTGCTGCCCATTTTGGATGGTCTCTTCGCCAATTGGATGTAAAAAATGCTTTTCTTCATGGTATCTTACATGAAGAAGTTTATATGACTCAACCACTGGGCTTTATTGATCCCAATTTTCCAAATTTGGTGTATAAATTGAACAAAACCATCTATGGTTTGAAGCAGGCCCCTAGAGCTTGGTTTGACACTTTTACATCTCGGCTTAGGCAGTATCAGTTTGTGTCTTCTCAAGCAGACACTTCCTTGTACATTCGACATGTTGGTACCTCTATCACTTATTTGCTACTTTATGTCGATGACATCATTTTAACAGGAAATGATTCTATATTTCTCCAGTCTCTCATTCAGGATCTTAACACTAATTTTGACATGAAGGATTTGGGGTCATTACATTATTTTCTTGGTCTAGAAATCTCTCACCTTTCTAATGGTCTTTTCATTAACCAAAGTAAATACTTGAATGATCTCCTCACTCGAGCCAAAATGCACGAATGTAAGTCTTGTAAAACTCCCAGTCCCAATAATGTCAGATTGTCCAAAATTGATGGAGTTCCTCTTTTTGATCCCACATTCTATCGCAGCATTGTAGGGGCATTACAGTATCTTACATTTACTAGGCCTGATATTACTTTCGCTGTTAACCAAGTTTGTCAACATATGCATGCCCCTACTGATACTCACTATGCCGCTGTCAAACGTATTCTGCAATATCTTAAAGGCACTCCACTGCTTGGTCTTCTCTACACTGTGAACTCCCTTAATCTGTCAGCATTTACTGACGCTGTTTGGGTTGGTAACCCCTTTGATCGATGGTCTACAACTGAATACTTGATTTTTTTGGGCTCCGAACCTATTAGTTGGTCCACTAAGAAACAACCCACCGTGGCTCGATCCTCTACTGAGGCTGAATATCGAGCGCTTGCTACTGCTACAGCTACAACCGAGCTTTCATGGATTCAAATGCTTTTATGTGATTTAAAAATCTATTTGTCTCAAGCTCCATGTCTTTTTTGTGACAATATCTCTGCTCTTGCACTTGCTTCCAACCCGGTCTTTCATGCTAGGATAAAACATATTGAAATTGATTACCATTATGTTAGAGAGAAAGTCACCCGAAAGGATTTGGTTGTTTAATATGTCAATACTGAGGATCAACTAGCTGACTTCCTTACCAAAGGATTATCTTGTCAGCGTTTTGTACGTTTTTGAGACAAACTTCTGGGTGCAAGCCCCCACTTCAGTTTGCGAGAGGGTGTTAGAGTATCTCCCAGCTCACTCAGCTGAATATAGTGGCTCTTAGCTTTTGGTTAAGTGGTTTTGTAACTATCTTGTACAGCTAGAATAAGTTGATTCATAGTTTGTTGTAATTGAATGAGTTGTTCATTGAGTCTTGCCTTTAAATATAGCTTAGTCTATATATGTTTAATAATCTGTGAGAAATGAAATAGATCTGAGTTCATCTTCTTCCTTAAGACTCTTCTATTACTGTACTTTATCAATAGAGACGCACTGTCCCAACGAAGTTCCAAAATGTTGCGTATATACATTTCAAGTAACACAATGCATATATACATTTGCATATATATATATATAGAGCACGATGTATGCATCCATATAACCATGCCAATCAAAGAACGCTATACCACAACAAGAGTAATGCTACACACACACTTTTTGACACCCAACTTTAAATGCATGTACTTGTGCTGTGTAAGTGGTGCACAGAAAAGTGTGAAAAATTCAAACAGCACAAAGTACATGAGTTTAAAGCATAATGTATCAAAAAGTGTGTCAAAAAATGTGTGTGCCAAACATTTCCCCCACAACGATCCAACAATTGGGGATCCTTTAATACATTCATCAAACTTGATTGATTAGCACCACATGCTGGCAAACATGCACTCGCACTTGTTTCCCTCTCTCCTAGTGTGGTCTATTTTGTCTTGGTAGGAATCGTAAATCTTCAATTATTGCCAACAAATGGGTACTGTGGTTTTCTTCTTTTGTAGAAGAGCAGAGATCTTAAGATCACTCTCTATTTTTCAAGTTGCAAAAATATGCCTCCAAACCAAACTTCAAACCACTCCTTAAGCTCTCTAATTCCGCTACAAGATTTGTGAAGTTGACCAGACTCCATGGTAGCCTCTTTTCAATGTCCTTTGTCATCACTAATCAATCCCATATGCATTCCCTGCCTAAAACTTCTTTGTTGCCTCTATTAATTTTTAGTTTGAAGTAACATGCATGAGAAAATTTTCGTTTAATAAGTGTTGGAAAATTAAATAAAAATTTATAGTGTTGTATATGATTGAGTTTGGTCATGCCAAACAATCCCTTACCTGACTAGCCATGACTGTTTATGAATAGTCACTGGCCATGACTATTCACCAATAGTCACCTATTGACCCATATATACAACTAACATTCATTCATTTAGGATGAATTAATTTGGAGAATCTTACATAGTTCAAATGCATACATAAAAAGAGTGTGTCAGTGTTTGAGAAAATGCAAACATCAGTATGGTTCGCTGGAACCTTATTATTTGAAGTTCTTTTATAGTAAGTGAGAGATCATTGTATCTTGGGAGACAAATGCCGTAAACTCATGAGCACCAATGCGGGGCATGATTGTCTTAAGGACATAGTATCTAACACTAGACTCAATCTAATATTTGTATCGTATTTAAACCATGTTCTGTTTTATTTTTTTACAGTATTTACTATTGCTTTTAGATTTCAGATTTATACATATATATATATATACATTCCAATATCTTTTGGATAACAATAAGAACATAAATAACCTGTATAATTGTGATATTTATATTTGAACTTAACACAATTGTGCTTGAGAAAAATCACATTTTTTCAAGCTTGAATATTATCTGATATCTATTTATTGTATACAGGTTTTTGATGACAAATTTTGGAATTCATAAGTAATTCTGAAATTTTGAAATCTAACATAAAAGTATTTGGCAACTAGATTATTTGATTCAGTCACAAGAAAACGTGAGTCAATAAAGAAAATTGCAACAAGCTAAAAGCTACCTATTGGAAAACATGCACACTCATGCATAGGGTCGAGTTTAGAAACTTACCTAGCAGAATTGAACCCGACGGATCGATGAACGTTGATTATTACAAGCCTCCTTCTATGCAATCACCATACAAGATCTCCTAGCCTCTATGTATGCCTTGTGCTCTGGTATGGTCGTGAGAACTACTACTAGAGCATCCCCCTTTGAATCCACGCGCAAAATCCCAAGCCCTAGATATGATTAGGCTACAGAGAGAGACAGTAAAATCTAGAGAGAGGGAGAGAGAGGGAGAAAAATCGTGTGTGTGTTTGTATGTATAACATATATATATACAACCTCTCCCAAAGTAGGGTTATACTAGGAATCCAAGATTGAACTGGCTTGGTAGTCAAATAAAGCCCGTTTGGACCTCGGGTCCAATATGTGGGTGCAAGGCCCATAATATTTCCTACATCTCTCACTCACCCAGGGCTTTGTGTAAAACAAAATCTCTCAAACTTTAACTTTCATCTCTTCTTCATATGGAAAATAGAACGTGCGACCTCATGAAAAGAACATACAGCAACAGGAGCTGAGATGCTAAGTCAATCACTAAACTAGCAAAACGCAATCTCTCGGAAGCTTCTCGTGTATTTACCCAGAATTATTCAATCACACCTGATCTAGCACTCTTAATCCCTCGAAAAGAAGTGCTACACCCCAAATATGTAATGTGCCCATGGCAATCAATACATATACGATTGTTGTTGGCTAGCTAATGAATCACAGAACATGGTGTATTATCGAATTATAGTCTTCCCTGCCTACTAGTGCCAATTCAACTAACTTGACCTCTTTCCTAGACATACCCCATAGAATGGAATTTGCCGCTTCCCCTGGGAGGTATGCTAAAGTAGCGTCATCAAATGTCCTCTTCATGACACAGTCGTAGGTCATAGGGCAAATGGTGCAGAATCCCATTCTACAGGGAGACTACGTAGCTCACATAGCAATGAAATAGGGATTAATCCATTGCTCCATAATATGATTGCTAATAAGTGTAGACACCCCAATTTCGACCGATCATCAAATTCAGGGGATGATTACCTCTAAAACCGATGACGACAATGTCCGAAAGAATTCAAAATCCTCAATGATAAAATCATGCTCTTCAGAAAGCTTCCTAACTCGAGAACTTGCCAATTTCAAAGCCAAAATGACCAAAATACCCCGGGAGTGACACTTTTTGACTAACGTGTGAAAACATGTACCAAAATATGGAAGCATCCTTGAATATCCCTTTGATCAAAGGAATTGTACTAGAAAAAGCCGAAAGTTCAAAATATGCATTTTCAAACAAAATCAATGCAAAATGGTTCTTTAAGGGCAAAATGGTCACAAATAAATTTTTTTTTAATGATTTTCAAACCATTTTTATAAATTACTAGACTCCAATACCTTTCCAATGGTATAAGATTTGCAATTTTTGGATTTGCAATGATTTAGATATGAATTTTTGAAGTTTCGTGGCACTCGATGGGAAGAGGCGGCACTCAGCGAGTGCCACGAGACTTCATCGAGTGCCGCCCTGGTGGAAAACAGTTTTTTATGTGACTTTAAAAGCATATTTTGATAAATTGGATACTCCAAATGTCACCAATTTTTGTGTGTGTGTTCATCACTCATATGTCACACTTCCATACATATAACACTCTAAAAATTACCTTTATACCCTCACTTCATCTATCTATAAATAGAAACCCATTTTTTCACCCAAAAAAAATTTGAAAATCCTAGTTTGGAATTGGATCTTCATCTTAGAGTGAGAATGAAATGGTGAGTTGGTGTGAGTGATTTCCACATGATTTTAGATAGAGTAAATCATCCAAAAACAGAGGAAAATCTACCCAAAATGGATCAAACCCACTTTGAAGTCATAGAAGCTTGAATAAGAGCATGAAGAAGCATTAAAGATCTTAAAAAATTCAACCAAACCAACTCAAAATCTGAGAAAATTTATAGGTAATTCTCTCATCTTAGATCATATTCTACTATAATTCAATCACAATTCATAGATCTATAAGATTTTTACACATTTTCAAAAAGTCTCTTCTCCATCCCCTTCTTCACACACCACCTTGAATTGTGATTGAATCTTCATTTGCTTTTCATTGATGTGGATTTAAATAAGCCTTGGATCTAAGATCAAATAAATTGAAACTTATTTGGATCATCAACTAAACTTTGATTCTATTTCTTTTATTTACATCTTTCTCTTGAGATTCATGAGACCTTCAAATGTCTCATTTGTTTCCCTTATGATTGATACCTTATTTTCTATGATCTTATTATTTATATAGAAATGAGGTAGATCATGGTTACAACCACACATGATTTGTGGGTTGAGTCTTAATCCATGACTTAGATCCTTCAACTTAAAATCTCATGGAATTCTTTCTATAATTCTTATGAAGGTTTATGTGGATTTGGTCTTATTTAGTCTCCAAGGACCATTAATTTGAGAGGAGAATAGGATATGATAAGTTCATATCCCTCAAGGATCATCAACTTGAGAGAAGGATTGACTTGATAACTTTTATGACTTAAATGTTGGTATTAGTGCAGTGAACTCATGAACCCACTATGATCAAAGATTTTTAATTAAATCAAGGTCCATGGGAATTGAATGAGACCAATTGGAGATTGTTCATAACTCATATATGCATCACTAGATTTTTTGTTTTGATGAGATTTTATAATTAGGATGGTTTGGTCTTATGGTTTGTGAACTAGTCACTCTCTGTCCAAAATTTCATAACAGTAAGTCCATTTTAAACTTAGTAGATCAGAACCTTATTCAAGTTTTCTTGACTTCAAATAAATTTTTCTAGGAAGTTTAATGTGTTAACAAAACTCTCTAAAAAGAATGAAGTCATTCGGATTTATTTGCTATTTTTAGAAAATCATACAAAATCTCTGGATAGAGAGTTGTAAAATTCTAAGTAGTGTCTGGTTTTGGTTCAATTCCCGTAGATTGAACCGTTTGATCTTTGATATTCTTTCTGGGTAAAAAACTAAACTCACAGATGCATCTTGTATCCAAAATCACTCACTTTCTTTTTGAACTGGACGGTGATGTCACTATCACCTAACAAAAAATAAAAATAAAGATAAAAATAAAAACCAAATTAAAAAAAAAACACTTTATATACCTCATAATATGTTAGGATGTATAAATAAATAAAAAATAAACAAGTGATGACATAATGCACTTTTATATACCTCCGCCAAAGTGTCATTTCCCACGACATAGTTCACTTTTCTCTTCAAAGCTTTCTGAGCAGACGTACCAGAAGGATCCGAGGGCACCCCCCAACCCAGCCCTTCGAAGTCATGGTCCACAAAATCTCCTTAGCCCCAAAACACAACAAACCCCAAACATCGATGCGTCTAAGAGTAGGGGCACGAAGAGATATATCACCATAGCGAATTTTCCCAATCACCATAGCAGAAGGAGAACCCTCACAATATGCTCGAAAAGCTAACAAGGAACTCTGCCAAAAAGTGTCATAATCGGGTAAAAATCGTCCTCACCTCCCTGGCTGTGGTAACATTATTTCACTGCCAAACCGAAAATACCCATCGCTGAAACTAGCACAATACAGAGCAAAACTATCTGGAGACAGAGCAGTGCGTGCCAAGGAGTACCTTGATCCAAACCCAACTGCCGCCTAACCCGATCAAGATGGTATACCATTATTCTACCACCTGCCTCCCAAATTGCCGGAAGAAAAAGGCAAGCCAGCATGGTCACTGCAGCAACAACAGAAATAGAAGCTCCACTGAAGTCAGCAGCCGAAACTTGACTACCAGCAGCCTCACTCCATGGAGAAACCCCTGCTCGATAACCCAGACTTGTCCGACCATAGGGGCGCTGTGGACACGCGGAATTCCACCTCTTTTTTGTTTTGGTTTGAAATTGATTGGATCAAAGAAAGAAAAGGAAGGGTCTATTGAAAACAGATACAGAGTCGCCACTTGGTCTTTAAGGAACCAAGGAACCTAATTTTGACTCACCCAAATGGATAAAGGGCACCAGCCCTTCATAACCAAAGAACTTGGCTAGGGGTTTTGGTACGAGAGAGGAAGGAGCATTTGTCGCGACTAAAACACCCTCAACTCGCCTCATCTTTCGACGGGCCTCAATTAGCATCCAAATAATCATCTTACACTATGTTTTGGTTCGAAAATTAATATCTATGATAGGTATGTTACATCACATAAGAAAATTTGAAATGGAAGATCTAAAGATAAAATATCATTCATAAGATCTAAGCCAAGTATCACACAATGCAAAAGTGAAAGATCACACGAATAAACCTAGGAAAACCGCCTAATCATATATCAAGTAATCAAGTTTTTATAATCTAAGGGGACATGAATTGTTCTTGAAACAAATAAATCAAAGAAAACAAGGATGCTTAGCAAGCTAGAATGATGCATGTTAATCTTTGAGAAAAGAAGATCTCTCAATCCCTGGGACGGATAAGAAAGGAGGATTAGATCGAGGGGAAGTATGAACGTGTGATCATGATCATTCCTTATAATCTTCTTAGATTATGAGTTACAAAAACCCCAAATCTTGCATGAATGCAATGTATGATCCTAGAATGTGCAAAGGTTGTAGTGTGTTTGTGTATATGGACTTTCTAAAGTGGCTTAGAAGTCTAAGATATGCATGAATGCATGAAGAAAATCATCATATAATATGTAAAAATATGTTATGGACCACTTCCTAAGACATGAACAAATTTGGAGTACATGTAAGCATCAAATCAAAAGATGGAAGTAAAAGTATGCTCGCTATGAATACTGGACAGAACAGTGACATGATCTTTTTGAAATTGAAAAAAGGGGTTTGGAATGTTTTCAATGCATGATATTTTATGTAGATCTTCCTTATTGTGTCTAGAACACAACCCAAAAAGCCAATCTTTAATAACTATCACAGATTAAGAGAAATCATATAAACAATAGAGGTTATTTAGAAATAGAGTCCATACTGTCGACTGAAATGTTAGAAAATCTTAGAAAATGAAAACAAAAGATCTAGAGGCCCATATTATATAGAAAGTTCCCTAAGACATTTAAGTTCAAGGTAAAAATAAGTTGGGACCACTCATTTTGGAAAACCTTTCTGTAAAACAAGTTGAAAGTCAACCTAGCTTCTGTGGCAGCAGAGGCAGAATGTTTGGAAGGAATGTTTGGACAAAAATGGACCCCTTTCAAGTGCTTCCAAGTCAAGCCAAAAATCATGGGTGTTCTATAATGAGTTAGAAAGACTTTCCAAGTGGTCTTGCATTCATATACTGAGTATTGAACTCAAAATAATTCTTTGAAGTTAAATGACTCACTGTTTTCAAGGTTTTGAGAAAACAAGGTTTATTTCTTGAAATCAAAATGGGGGGTTTAAGAGAGGGTTTTGAAATGTGGGTTTTGAAAACATATTTTCAATACTTAATGAAGATTATAAACACTTAAAATGTCAACATTTGACTCACATCAAGAACCTCCAAGATTATTGGAAAATATTATTTCCATTTTAAAGACAACTTCATGAATACATAGGAATGTATTGAAGTTGAAATCATCATCTATCAAACATGTTTTTGAGGCCAAGATCTACTATCCATAAGAATTCACTCACCTCAAACTTCATGTCATCATATAGATGATGATAGACTAGTAATTAAATAAAGAAAACAAAAGAAAAAAAAAAGAAATGAGGTAAGAGAAGATAAACAAATATAAACAAGCAAATAGATAACAATCAATAGATGATATTCATGATGATCTTAGACTTATAGCTTGATGTTTCACTCATGTATGGTGACTTTGGACATGAAAGTAGCTTTCTCTCTCATAAATACCCACTAGAATGGTAGTTGGTTGTATTGAATGTGAAGTATATAGAAGTAATGAAGTAAAAACAAAGTTTAAAACTCACTTTCTTGTTTGAAAATCAAAGAAGGAAGCTTCTTTTCTCTCTATTCTAACATTATCTCTACAACTTTCTCTCTAAAACTTTTCAAAACTTGCATTTGACACTCCCAAAATGAGAAGTCAAGGGGGGTTTATATAGGCCAATTTGGGGTGGTTTTGGGGTTATAAAAGTACTCCCATTTGTCCCAAACATCTGTGAACATAGAACTACGTCGTTTTGGATTCCAATTAATCAAAATGAACCCCCAAAAGAAATTACAAAAATGTACCATTCTGGGAGAGAGTGTCGCGGCGGCAGTGGGCCTATGCCATGGCGGCACTGCTCCTTATTCGTCCAGTTAATCCTTTTTAGGCCCCCATAGGTTCCGGTATTCGCGAAAAGGCCCTATTTCGTCCGAAATTCACAGAAAATGCATACGAACTCCAAATTGAGGTTGTGATATACCGTTGGAAAGGTAATGGAGTCTAATTTACATAAAAAAATAGTTTAGAGATAGGTCACTTTGAAAAGTTTTGCGGCATTCGTGATAAAAGCCGATTTGATCGCCTTTTTCACCTTCAGAAATTCATTATAAATTCGTTTGAAATCCAAAAATTATGTGTGATATACCGTTGGAAAGCTATTGATCTCTAGTATCCATGAAAAATGTTTGAAAAATGATACGGTGCTCTGATTTTAAAGTCAACTTTTGGTCAAATTGGTCAAACTTGGGATTCCCGGGAAGTTTTGGAAACCTCTGGGAGCTCCCAGGAGCCGACGTTTTCGTTGGATTTTCTTTTAAAACTCATTTTAATACTTTCCACATGATCTAGAATGATCCCGGAACTTTTTGGTGAATTTGGACGATATCGATCAAACTTGGTCAAACTTGGTCAAATCTTGGTCAAATCTTGGTCAAACCGGTCAACGGGGACTTTCTGGGAACTTCCAGGACTTCCGGGTAGGGGTGTACGCGGTCGGTTTCGGTCGGTTTTTTGTGTATTTTAAAACCGACCAATAGGTTCGGTTTCGGTCGGTTTTGCGGTTTCGGTCGGTTTTGCGGTTTCGGTCGGTTTTTCGGTCGGTTTTAGCTTGTATATGTATTTTATAAACCGACCAATCGGTTTTTTGGTCGGTCGGTTTCGGTCGGTTTTCGATTTTTCGGTTCTTTTGTTCACCCCTACTTCCGGGGGTCTCTGGGAGTCGACGATTTCATCCGATCTTGCTTTAGAACTCATTTTATTGTTTGTCTTACAACGTAGCGCATTTCCAGAACATTTGGTTCGAATTCGGGAGCGTTCGAGCTTTCAGGGGTATTTTGGTCATTTAAGAAATAGAACTAACTTCCAGGAGTCTTTTTTGAGTCTTTTCGATCATTGTGAACTACCAAGCTATGGGTCTCCTAAATTTGATAGCCGACAAAATGGGGTGTCTACAGGCGTCAATCAAATGAAGCCACATCATCTATCACCGATGAAAGAGAACGCTCGAGTGGCCCACAATTAATCCATCGGCACACTCTATACTCTGGCGTGCCACGATGATGATTCAAAATTTCCAACCCATGGTGATAGCGCTCATAAATAAATGCCTACAGAAATGGAATAGACACAAATGTGGAAACATCATACCTACCAAAGAAGCAATGCATATCCAACACTGCCATGTCAAGCCGTAAATATAATGAACCCAAAAAGAGGCCAGCTAAGGGTACGACTTTTCCTCTGTATAAAATAGCAACTACTCCAAACCAACAGAAAGCTCGGCCCATGCTCTGGAGACCCTTCAAAAATACACCGAGAAAGCCAACACGCCAAATATGGAGCATACCTATAGTCATTCATCAACCCAATCTCAACATCACGAGTACCACCCTCCAGTACGAACCTCTCGGGCTAACGGTTCTCCCAAAAAAACCTCATAAACGCTTGGAAATTAGCTATCTTACCATTCCCCTTCTACGGTCCAAGGATACGTGCACCTGTGGAATCATTGAATACGGGTGATCTCTGACAATATTGAAGCCCCTCCTCAAGAACTTTCACAATCTGTTGCTCCTCTGAATCCAACACATAAGTCGTCAGATTAATATCTCCCAAAATACTGAGCTTCAATAAAACGGACACATCCTCTAAGGTAGGTGAAAATCACCCCAAGTGGTGACAAATGTATGTATGGAAGTACACTAACGGGACATCAACGTCACCATATCCAACTCCACCCGAGATACATTGGCAAGATCACGCCAACACATAACAGAGTCATAAATTTGAGCTTGCCTTAGGGGCCACTCAAACTCTCTTACAATGGCATCCGTCCATTCCTGCCAATCCACCTTTAGAAAAAATTTGTTTGCAAACTTCCAATTAGAATAGGGACAATCCCCACGCTCAACTTGAAATTGTACACCTTGGCAAAATCAACTAGATCAGCATCAGAAACCTAGGGAGGTAAAGGAGAAGCCACACCCAAATATGCAACCGCATGTTCAACCTGAACCCAAAACTCATCTGTAGCACCAAGAAACGGCGCCCTCAACGACCGAGATAAAGGACGAACTGGAGGAACACCCTGCGAATTGCTCTTCAACGGTTTACTAGGACGGGGAGCCATAACACCTGCATTTTTAACAACCGCATGTCCACTCCGATTTCACGCGTGATTCAGGTGATACCTTTCCTCTCTTTAAATTTTTCGGCCAGTTACATTGAGGACAATGCAAGATTAAGTTGGGGGAGGGTTTAGTTGTTTAGAACTTATTTTGAAATTTTAGTTATTCATTTAAAAAAAATAAAGAAATTTTTTTTAAATAAATAAATAATTTAAAAATAAAGTTTAAAATTTTGAAATAATTAGGAAATAAGCATGGTTTTATTTATGTTTGGACATTCTCTATCCATGCAATGTAAGTGTAGTGCATTCATAATGTTCCTTATAGACTTTTAATACACACTGCATAGCTCTCTTAGTCTGTTTATCATCCTAATTATTTAACATATCCTGCTTATTAAATTTCACACATTTAAAGCATTGTGGACAACTATATGTTATAGTGGCCATTTCTTGTTGTATGACCTTAAGTAATTCGAAAACACGCGAACAAGGCTAATGACCATGGTGAGCTCTTGTGCTATTCGTTCTTTTGAGAGGGTTATGAATGTTAAAAAAAACTAGTCAGTTTATTTTCTTTGATTCACGTCTTGTTGTTGAGCCTCATTATTTCTTCATGTTGATGGATCGCTAGAGGAGAACATTCAGGACCACTATTTAAAATTCTTGAACTACTTAAATTGATAAATTTTGTTGCTTAGAGTATGAAATAGGCTGCATCTTTGGTTCGATTCGTATTATTCGTTCCTTATAGATAATGAAGTCGCTCACGATCCTCTCCACACATAAAAAAAACAAAAAAATATCATCTGATGACAAGTGACGTCCTATTCTTTCTATTATTGAACTATAAGTTGCTTTTGGGCCTTTATTGCAATGTAAGCATATTTTACTTTACTTAATACATCAAGCATGTGATGGGAATTCGGAATCAACAATGGCGATCTGAAAAAAAAAACTTGGAGAAGTTGAAAATGAATTAAAAAAAAAAAAAAAGAGGAATGAAGAGAAGAAAGAACTACTTGTCACATGTATATGAGTTATTCCAGAAGCTCTTCCATCTCCACTTTCCGTCTCTATTCTTGAATAAAGACCTATGGACTTTGAGTGACCAGATTTTGAAATGAAAGTAGGAAGGGATTTTCCATGGTAAGTCACTCTTCTAGTGTGAAATGTTCCGTTCATGAGGCTATTTCACCATCCCGACAACCACCATCGACGACACTACCCAACCCCACCAGCCCAGGACATCGACACCCTAACCCGTCGCCAGGCAAAAAAATAAAATAAAAGGCGCCATCGATAAAACCTGGCCCAACACCTCGTTGCCATACCTATCAACAACCCATGTGTGTCGTCGACACAAAATGACCCCTCTTGTTGACAGCCCAACCCATCACTAGCACAAAAAATATTATGCTGATGTCGACGACTCAAACGGTACCACTACCTGTCATCGACCACAAACCGCTAATCTCACTACCATCGCTACAAATCCTGCCCACCATCGATAATGGCTTCTTCAAAAATATATAAAATAAAATAAAAGTTTGGGTACCGTCGCTAGACAAACCTACCAGTGATAGCGCTGTGGGGCCCACCCTCACCCATCGCTGAACACATACTAACAACCGAAGACACTTCCATCACTAATCTCGGGCCCACTATCCCACCGTCACCCACCTACAAAATACACCACTCACTCATCGCCACCAACATCCATCAACAGCACTTGCCGTCGCCAGCACTCCCATCGCCAAAACCTTGCATCACCATCGCCGAAAACCCCATCATCCACACACCCAACCTCTCTTCGACACAAAGTCGAACCCATCCCACCACCACCAAGTCCATCGACAACACTTGTCACCACCACTCACATATATAAAAAAAGGAGCCGTCACTCAGACCCGAGACCTGGTCATCCCCCTTCTCACCTCTTTATCGACACCACAAAGTAAAAACAAAAAAAACAAAAAAAAAATAGGGCCATCGCTACAACCTGTCGACAACACATCTCCCACCAATAAAACCCATCACCACTACCGTCGCCACATATATATATATATATCACTAAGATTACCGACACCCACACTCCCCACCGATAACCCCAAATCGACGCCCAGCCCTGCCTCAACCTCTCCGATTGATGACCCCCCACTGACAAACCCAAGACCTAACCAGCTATCGGTCCCACCTCCCCTCCCCTCCTCTCGCAAAGTTAAACCCCATCTCCAAATCCCCATACCTGTCGCCGTAACACAAAAAAAATATGTCATTGCTGGGCATGTGACCCTGCCGTCGTCACAAGGGAGCCACCCCTATCATCAGCACATTCCATCGCCAACCCTAGTCCTATCGACATCCTCACTCTACCCACCATCCCCACCGACATGCCCACTGACAACACCAAAAAAATAACCCATCGCCATCGCAAAAAAAAAAAAAACAAAAAAAGAAATATGTCGCCGAGACCCAGCGACTCCGCCATCGCCAAAAGGGGTCCAATCGATAGTCCCAATCACTAGATCCACCTCTTAATACTCAAACCCCTCCCCTTCACCATGTCTATATCATAAAAATTGATTACAGTAGAGCAAGCATAGACCTGCAACAGGCTTAGATCTATCTCTGTGCTATCATCACTACCAACTCCAAAACAATCATTCTCCCTCTGCCTCACCTCTTGCCGTCGCCAGAGCTTTCTCTCTCTCCCCTACTGCCTTTTGCTTTCGCTACCTCTCCCTATCACCATTTTAACACTTTAACTCTAATGCCTTTTGTTTAAAAAACTCACCAACAAGGTCTTACCAAACCTCAATGCACATTCATCAAAAAAAATATCACATGAAGATTTACCATGTCCTTGCTTCAGCCTTTTGGCCTGTCCTCTTTCCCCTCTTTGATCCCATATATATATATATATTTTTCTCTCTCTCTTTCTTTCTAGACCCGTACACTGGTAATGGTACAAATACAGTCATAAGCATTGTCTTTTCACTTCATCTTTGGATTCAATTCAATACCATATACAGAGAATCTCAGAATCTTACTATAGCCTCACAAGCATGTACTGCATGCTAGATAATTTTCAGATTTTTTTTGTGACTCACTCCACTTTAAGATTCACGAGATCCGCACAAAAATTTTCAAATACTCATTTATTATTCAGTACAGTACAACAAAATTTTTGCACAAAGCGCCAAGATTCTCACAAGCACTTGCTCAAATATTAGCCTGATATTTATTTAGTTCGACATTTATCTGCTACATTCTATACCATCTCGATAAATTTCAAAAATAAAAAGTGAATTTTCTTTTTACTCCTATTCTGATCTCCTAACATTTTAGTTCATTACACATACACAAAATATATTCTTTTTCAAAAAATATACACCAAACAAACCATGTAAACCAAAATCCTAGTACCTTTTATAAGGGAAAACGATGAACAATGGATCATTCCCCACAAATTCACCAGAACAACACCCGGTTCGAAAATACATATTTAACAAATAACACAAGATACAACCACACCAACAGTGGCTACCAAAAAGAGGGAAAAACACACAGAATCATGAGCCAAACTAGCCAAACAAACCAGCATCCAACGTATAGTTTAGATGCAAACCCAGTTCACGAATTTGCTGTTCAACAACAGATACCTCAACTCTAGCAGCCTCAAAACGTACATTAGCATCTGCATACTCTTGTTTCAACTCCATCAGCTTCATACATTTCTATAAATTCCACCGTGTTCGGATCTAGGGAGCCAACCCGCCTACCACCGCCCACTATACTATTGTATTACCCCATAGTCCATGCACACTCCGTAACAGAATTCTCCAACTCCAAGTAAGCATCGAAAGCAGCTCGCCGTACCAACATCGGGTCAAATAGGTCAAAACTATGCTCCATCTCCTCTACATGGGAGTACAACCAGTGGACTGATAGTCTATCTTGTATCAGATTTCACACCTATTCTAAACAATTCGGTAAAGAATCACTATCAGCCTCCCCTAACGTCGTCTTCCACAAACGACGCAAAATCCGGCAAAGAGGTCTAAGTAAATCATATTGGGATCTAGCACCAATCCGACCAAAACAAACAAAAGTATCAAGATAGCGATGATAAACTTGTTATAGACTATCAAAAAACTTTTGATCCATCTTCACGCCCCCTCCCACCATCCTCTACATCTCCAAACGACTCCGGAAGTGGTAAACCCCACAATGAACCACCCGAGGATCCAGAGCCAGACATCTCCAAGAACAAATGACTCGCACCGCAATCAAGCATCAACCAAACAAACAAAAACATGTTATAGAAATGAGAGCTTATAAAGACTCCACAACAAACACAATGAAAATGAGAAGGAGCCAAGCTATATAAAGACTTTGATAAAGGAGACAAACGACAAGACCATACGTACTGTACTACTACACTATACTAACCAGATGACAATATTGACCACGCAGGACAACTAGAATATTGCCCTTTAAAGGCAAAATCCTAGAAACACCTCTACTAGGGGCACATTCCCCAACATTTGCAACTGGAATACGATATCTTTCTTTTTCCTTTCCCCCGAACTAAGAAATATTCTCTCCAAGAGGCACACTCCCCAGCGATTTGAGAGGCACACTCCCTAACACGAGGAGCCTGAGTATTATACTCTCCTAAAAAATGGGTTGAGCATTATGCCCCCACCTCTTCACCTCACCATGCTCCCCACCACTCCGCCTCACCAAGGCTGTAGAGTGCAAACTACGACCACCATTCCAATATCTCCTCAAAACAAAAAAGAGAGAGAGAAGGGGAATGATTAAAAAAAAACCTCTCCACAACGAGGAGAACTACAAAAACAAATACATAAGATCAAATACAAAATAACCAATCATAGGTGCAAGAAGAAGAAAGAAAAGCCCGATTCTCATTATGATACATCAAAATTACAGACCCAATACATACACCAATACATAACAAGGATAAATATGTGTGTTTCGTACAGACCCAATGTTAGGAAACTGCGTTCCCAGAATCCATTGACAGCGCGTATAAGTTGGTACTGCAAAAAAAAATTACGTGAAAACTAAAATAACCCTACAAGGGCGGAACTAGGGTTACCTTAAACTGCTAAAACGGATTGCTGTAGTAGATGAATCGAGAACACGGGCTCGATAACAGCTCATGATCTTCTACCGTATTCCTTTGCTGCCAGAATATCAAACTGAGTGTGGGCTCTTTCGAAATCCTTTCTGTTTTCTGCTCTCCCTCTTTTACGCTCTCTTTTCTATTCCGAGTTATAATTCTCTATATAGAAAAACGCTAACTGAGGAGAGAGCCAAAGCAGCATATATATAGGCTACGATAGGGACCATAAGAAGTCAATAAGGAATAGGCTTCCTTATGGAATCAGGAAACCCTAATTCGAACTGAATCAGATTCCTATTTCCATAAATTATAATTCATACCACTAAAGAATTATAATTGCACTCCTACCCTTATCTCAAAAATATATTTCGAGCTCCATGTTATTAAATGCTTATTATCTCCCCATGTTAAGATTACAGATATCCATTAATTAAATATAATTACTGACAATCATATTTAATTAATTTCTTAAAATTCCTTGAGATCCTCTGCTTAACTTATCTGATATGTCGGATACAAAATCCACCTGCAGGGTTTGACATAATCAAAACTTATAAGCTTTCTCAAGGGGATATCATCAATCCCAAAATTGAGACATGGATTCCATCATTAATTAATATCCACCACACAATTAATATTGCCACCCAATCCAATGAGATATTGACCCATTTAAGGATCTCACATTTTTAGGGATCAAAGTGTAAATATCAAATGTACGTGTCTACAAATTAACTTAGGATTTAGAGCATAAGCACTCATAATAGCCATGAGGTATTAATTATCTTATAAGTCAGTATAAAGATAATTACCCCAAGTCAGTCCCGTTTAATACACAAAGTGTACCAACATAGTGAGTTGAAACAATACCGTTTTCCGTAGTCAAGACAAACCTACTACAACACCATGCTGTAGTTCTACCGATGGTGTGTCCAATCCCATCTAAGACTGTAAATCAAAATCTTACATTCTATAATATCTGATGGCCTGATCTTCCGTGTGTAAGCCGAACTCTACACACCAAACCACCTACTATATAGAATGAGAGACACACATGCATAATATTAAATAAATAATATAATACAAACATTACCCACACAGATTCTAAAAAAAATGGATTAACTGATTTTATTAAATGAATAATAAATCAACTACATAAAGCATGGCTTTTAGTATATATCCCTAACACCCAATACATACAGTGAATGGGTACAAACTGTCACAACCCGATCCCACAATAGTAGCATCGAAGCTCGTGGCACGCCACCGAGGCTCTTCCTATTCATTTCAAAGTTGTAGCAGCGGAAAATAAACTTTAAAGATAACAACGAGTAGTCGCTCTTTTGAAACAATACATCCGAAGTCAGCAAAATCCGTATAAGTTTGAAAACGTAATTATATTTTGAAACAAATGAATTTATATTCAAAGGGGTCCCAAAGGTGCCCTAAGAACCAATCAAAACATTCAAATAAGTTACGGAAGGGGTATAAAAAGTTTTCATGCAGGGGTCATTTCGACCGGCCAAGATGCCCCTTTCGACCGGTCAGATGACCCTTGGCAATAATCCTTCACAACAGAGGGCACTTTGACCGGTCGAAATGTCCCATTCGACCGGTCGAATGACCCTCTGACAGCAATCCTTCTTGCACTAGGATTTTGCCTAAGGTCAAGCGACCCTACGATCTCAACATTAAATCAAGCCATGAAGTTGACAAGCAAACATTTTAAAACGTGAACTCCAGGTTCGTATACATAATAACTTAACCCACTCCAAACCATGTTCTCCAAGTTAAAACAAAATGAAGTTCTAGCTACTCGGAAGTGATCCTTACAACACTTGGAAGTATAAAACATATACAAGGCTATCATCCATTCTTATTACAAGTCTCTTGACTAAACAAATGAAATAGACGTTTCGATTACAAAACTACGAGATAAACATCTATGTGTCACCTTCTAAGTGAACTCCCAACATCTCGCGATCACTTTTCCGATTCCTCGCCAGTATTCATACCTGCAATGGTTATTTGAATAACCACACATATTTCGATTTGTTTAACGCTTAGTGAATAAATCAACATATGCACATGAATGATAAACATGATTGCATTCACATCTCTACATTTCATACTAGTCGCGGGAGACTCACGTGTACATTCCATACTCCCAATCTGCGACTCCTCGCCAATAAGTCCACGCGAAAGGGTAAGACCCACGATTCTTCTCTTCAATCGTGCGATCCTAATGCCTATATCGGCTCCACAAAATGGCATAGTGACCACATGCTCCTTCTGACCCAAATAAGCAAGTCAGCATGCTCAAATACATATCACCATGCGCTCGTTAATTAAAACATTTTACCATGCTATTGGGCCTACTTATCAATATAAACGCCCAATATGAACTACACAATATATCTCTATGAATTAACACATGCTATTCAAACATAACATGAATACACGCCAAGCAATCATTCCATAATACAAAGTTGAATCACTCACCTCCGATATATGCTCTTAAAGTTCGATCCAAAGAAAACCCGTGTACAAAGAATGTGTAGAAGTTCGTCTAGTACGGTTCCTATCGATTGGAATTTCAAATATCAACTTTTATGAAAAATTCTAGAAAATAAATTTTTGAAAAACTTAGCCAAACAGCCCCTAATAGATATCAAAACGAAGCTCTTACCTCGGGGTGTTCGAATATGAAATCTACGAGAAAACAGACAAACGAAAAGTCGTCGTTTGGCACCGCAAAGCTCTCAGCTCCAAAATCTCCCTATAGCCCCCCTTTTGGAAATTAGGTTAAGACTTATGAAATTTATGAAAGTCATCTCTAACTATATATAGGCAACACTCTCAAAAATTATGTTTACCTTCCCACGAGTTTTCAAAACTCCAAATCAATCTTTGAAACTTTCTACACAATCAATTCATAGCTTTACGAGTGAAACCTCAAAATATAAAAGTTTTCGACTAAGTTCCGTTTGGTTGCTAAAACGCAAATGCTTATATGACTTTTTCGAAGTTGCTAATTAGCCTACCAAATTAATAGCGTGTTAATTCGTTCTCACCAGGATACTAAAACTAATAACAAATATAAATTCTAAACTAACAATAATACAGATATTGAAATACACAGGTAAACATTTATTCTTAGATAAACATTTAAGGTGGTCCACAGTGACTGTCCCATACTCGGAGAGACGTCACAACAACAAATCCTCAATCTCCACAATCTCAGAGGGTTCTCCAATACAGATACCCAAATCGACTCGTGAGTCTAAACTCACTTAAACATGTGTCATAAGACACGCCACACCACATTATCATGCATGACAATGCAATGAAATGCAATAACACAAATGCGGGTGTTATAATACTCTCCCCCTTAAAATAAGTTTGTCCCCAAACTTGTACCTCATGTATCGAATAGGTGCGGATACTGAGTACGCATCTCATCTTCTATTTCTCATGTCATCTCTTCCGTCATTTGGCTATGCCATAACACTTTCACTTTCGATATCACCTTATTCCGTAAGACTTGATCGTTCTGATCCAAAATCTCTACTGGATACGAAACATATGTCAAATCACTCTGAATCTCATTCGACGTCGGAGTCATTACTTGATCTCTATCTTCCACTAATTGTTTACGTAGCAATGATACATGAAACACGTTATGAACTTGAGCATACTCACTTGACAAATTCAATCGATACACTACGGGTCCAACTCTCCCAATGATTTCAAAAGGTCCTACATACCTCCGGTTGAGTTTCCCGTATCTCCTAAATCTAGTAATCCCCTTTGAAGGTGACACCTTCAAATATACCAAATCGTCCACGTTAAATTCCAACGGTCGCCTACGCTTATCGGCATAACTCTTATACCTACTCTGAGCTGTCAGTAACCTTTGTCGAATTACCTTTATCTTGTCGGTTGTCTCTTGTACAATTTTCAGCCCTTCTATCATTCTTTCTCCCACTTCCGTCCAACTAATTGGTGAACGACATACACAACCATACAAAGCTTTATAAGGAGCCATTCCAATACTTGATTGAAAATTGTTGTTGTACGCGAACTCAATTAACGTCAAATGGTCTTCCCAATCCCCTTGAAAATCAAGTACACATAACCGAAGCATGTCTTCCAAAATTTGAATTACTCTTTCCGATTGCCCATTGGTCTGAGGATGAAAGGCGGTACTGAAATGCAATTTGGTACCCATTGCTTCTTGCAAAGCTCTCCAAAACTTCGACGTAAAACTACCATCTCTATCCGAAACAATAGAAACTGGGATACCATGTAGTCTTACAATCTCGCGAATATACAACTTAGCTAACGTCATCGGCTTAGTTGTTCGAAGCGGTAGAAAGTGCGACGACTTCGTCAAACGATCAACAATCACCCAAATGATGGTATTCGATCTCTTAGACCTCGGAAACCCACTAACAAAGTCCATTATAATGTGTTCCCATTTCTACTCGACTATCGTTAATGGTTGTAACAATCCCGAAGGTACTTGGCGTTCGACCTTCACTTGTTAACAACTCGTACATCGCGAAACATAGCGTGCTATTTCTCTCTTCATTCCCGGCCACCAATAAACATGTCTCAAATCTCTATACATCTTGGTGCTTCCCGGATGAACAGTATACTTCGTATTGTGTGCTTTTTCTAGGATGTTCCATTTCAACTCTTTTTGTTCGGCACACAAATTCTACCTCTCAATCGCAAAACACTGTTCTTAAAAGTGAAACCTAATTGTTTACCCGTCGAAATCTCATCACAAATCTTCTTCAAAGCCACATCTTGAAGTTGTTTCTCCGTGATCTCGTGAATCAAGAGTGGTTGTGCCATAATCGTCGACATCAAGCCACTTTCAGTCCTTGGAATCACCTCAGGCTCCAAATTCTCCATATCTTGAATCAATTCTTTCTAAGAAGTCAAATCTGATGTAGTGTTAGTCGGTGCTTTACGACTAAGAGCATCGGCGACACCGTTCGTCTTCCCCAGATGATACTGAATTGACAAGTCGTAGTCCTTCATCAACTCTAGCCATCTCCTCTACCTCATATTCAAATCTCATTGCGTGAACAAATACTTTAAACTCTTATGATCTGTATATATCTCACGTTTCTCCCCGTATAGGTAATGACGACAAATCTTTAATGCAAAAATCACGGCGGCCAATTCTAGATCATGTGTCAGATAGTTCTTCTCGTGTGGTCTAAGTTGTCTCGATGCATAGGCAATGACCTTATCACTTTGCATAAGAACGCAACCTAAACCTCTATATGAAGCATCACTGTAAATAACAAATCCTTCAGTCCCTGACGGAACAGTTAATATTGGTGCCTTCACTAGTTGGCTCTTCAACTCTTGAAAACTTTCCTCACATTCCGGACTCCATATAAAAGCAATATCCTTCCTCATTAACTGTGTCATCGGCATTGCAATTCGTGAAAAGTCTTTTACAAATCTCCGATAATAACCAGCTAATCCTAGAAAACTTCAAACATCTGTCACATTCGTTAGTCTCACCCAATTAATAACGACTTCTATCTTCTGAGGGTCTACAGAAATTCCTTTAGCTGTTACAACATGCCCAAGAAAAAGCAATCTCGGTCAACCAGAACTCACACTTCTTCAATTTTCTGAACAATCTCTTCTCACGTAAGCGTTGTAAGGCTAATCACAAATGATGCTCATGATCTTCAACACTCTTGGAATAGATTAGAATGTCATCTATGAATACAATAACAAACTCATCTAAGTAGTCCTTGAAAACACGATTCATCAAGTCCATGAAAGCAGTTGGTGCATTAGTCACTCCAAACGGCATAACCAAAAATTCAAAGTGACCATAGCGAGTCCTAAAAGCCGTCTTCTCAACATCTTCCTCCTTAATTTTCAACTAGTGGTATCCAAATCTCAAGTCAATTTTTAAAAATACCTGAGCCCCTTGTAACTGATCAAACAAGTCATCTATTCGCGGCAACGGATATTTGTTCTTAATGGTCAACTTATTCAACTCTCGGTAGTCGATGCACATACACATTGTCCCATCTTTCTTCTTCACAAATAAGACTGGAGCTCCCCACGGCGAAACACTCGGTCGGATAAAACCCTTCTCCAACAGTCCTTCTAACTGAACTTTCAATTCCTTTAATTTTACCGGTGCCATTCGGTACGGTGCTTTGGATACTGGTTGTGACTATGGTACTACTTCTATTGTGAACTCAAGCTCTCTCTCTATCAATACGTCGGGTAGATCATCGGAAAAAACATCTAGAAATTCTCGAACTACTGGAATGTCTTCTACTAGTGGTCCAAGAACTCGTGTGTCGACAATCGAACATAAGAAACCTGAACAACCTTTCTTCAACATCGTACTGGCTTAAATCGTTGATATCAAGTACGGCGGTACAATTACACCCCTACCCTAAAAAGTAAACTCCTCTTGACTTGTCGGATAAAAACTAACTCGTTTCTGTTCACAATCAATTCTAGCTTGATTGACCGACAACCAATCCATACCCAAGATAACATCAAAGTAGTTCACTATCAATGGAATCAAATCGACGCTCAAGACCTTTTCACCTATCTTGATCTCACACGACTTGAATACCGAAGAAGTTACTAAAGGTTCATTAGTAGGCAATGATATACACAAATCATATCCTAACGGTTCAAACTTAACAGTTAAATGCTTAACAAAGTCACGTGATACAAATGAATGCATGGAACCAGAATCCATAAGTATACGTGCAAGATACGAACAAATAGGAAGAATATCTGATACGACAGTATCATCCGTATTCCCCGGCCTAAGCTGAAAGTATCGCCCTTATTGTTGCGCGACTCCTTTCCCTTTATCCATCTGTGGTTCTGTCCTTGACCCGCTTGGCATACTCGATGCACCGGTACTCATTCCTGGTTGTCTCTTACTTAGGCAATTCTTTGCTATGTGCCCCGGTTGGCCACACTCAAAACATTTCCCTCTCATCTCTGGGTTGTAGCTCTTGGTGTTCGAGGTGGTGTTCAGTATAGTCATATTTGTATTTATAGGGCAATTACGGGATATATGTCCTAACTGCTTGCAAAGGTAGCAGGTGCTCAATTGATAGCAAGTCCCTCTGTGTCGCAGGTTACATGTTGGGCACAACGGTCTCAAGTCTCCTACGAATGAACTCCCTCCCTGACTACTCATGTTCGATCCCGAACCTTGCGTGAATGGTTTCTTCGCATTCCCTTGACTCTTGCCCCTATTGTCATTGGATCTCTTTCCTTGTTGCCCTTACCGATATCGATCGACACTTTTCTCAGCTATTCGAGCAGCTTCCTCAACTAAAGAAACGGTCGGGTGCTGTAACATGTCCACACGGCCTCTGATATTCTCCCTAAGCCCTTTCTCAAACTTACGAGCTTTATCCTTATCAGTTGGAACTGTAGTTTTCCAAAAGCGCAATAAAGCATTGTAACGGGATACGTACTCGCTCACAGTCATGTCTCCCTGGACCAAACTTGCAAACTCTTGGCGTTTCTGGGTATAAGCAGATTACGGAAAGAAACGCTTGTTGAATTCGTCTTTAAACGCTTCCCATGTAGTTGGCTTCCCTTGTTCAAGCACATTGTTCCACCAATCCAATGCTTCGCCCATCAACGTATCAGATTCGCATAAAATTTTCTCCTCGTCGGTACATATCACAGTATGAAAATGTATTTCCATGTCCATCATCGATGGGCCAAGTCTATGTCAACCTGTCCATGATACAACGTCGGTTTCTGCTTATGAAACTGTTCCACGATTGTGTGTTGAGGCTGCGGTACCGATGGTGCATTGATGTAACAGATTTCAACTGGTGGAGGTTGAACGTTCATCTGCTATCTTTCACTTACCGCTTGTATAAAATTTTCCACCATATTCACTATTTGGTCCATCCGCGAATGCAGTGACAACTCTCTTACCGGATCAACCATGACGTTTCAAGAACTCGTCCTGTTAAGTTCAATGCATAATGACTATGCATGCTATGCCTCAATATAGATATATGTGCACAATTCATCACAAACAACAAATGCTAACACATGAAGCATTTCTACAATGATAATAATTCGATTACACACTCCACTCGACGTCGCTCAGCATATAACGTCACTCGATCCCAAGGCTCTAAACCTATAGCTTTGATACCACTAAATGTCACAGCTTTATCCCACAATAGCATAATCGAAGCCTGTAGCACGCCACCGAGGCTCTTCCTACTCATTTCAAAGTTGTAGCAGCGGAAAATAAACTTTAAAGATAACAACGAGTAGTCTCTCTTTTGAAACAATACATCCGAAGTCAGTAAAATCCGTATAAATTTGAAAACGTAATTATATTTTGAAACAAATGAATTTATATTCAAAGGGGTCCCAAAGGTGCCCTAAGAACCAATCAAAACATTTAAATAAGTTGCAGAAAGGGTATAAAAAGTTTTCATGCAGGGGTCATTTCGACCGGTCGAAAGGTCGAGATGCCCCTTTCGACCGGTCGGATGACCCTTGGCAATAATCCTTCACAACAGAGGGCACTTCGACTGGTTGAACTGTCCCTTTCGACCGGTCGAATGACCCTCTGACATCAATCCTTCTTGCACTAGGATTTTGCCTAAGGTCAAGCGACCCTACGACCTCAAACGATCTCAACATTAAATCAAGGCATGAAGTTGACAAGCAAACATTTTAAAATGTGAACTCCAGGTTCTTATACATAATAACTTAACCCACTCCAAACCATGTTCTCCAAGTTAAAACAAAACGAAGTTCTAGCTATTCGGAAGTGATCCTTACAACACTTGGAAGTATAAAACATATACAAGGCTATCATCCATTCCTATTACAAGTCTCTTGATGAAACAAATGAAATAGACGCTTTGATTACAAAACTATGAGATAAACATCTATGTGTCGCCTTCTAAGTGAACTCCCAACATCTCGCGATCACTTTCCTGATTCCTCGCCAGTATTCATACCTGCAATGGTTATTTGAATAACCACACATATTTCGATTTGTTTAACGCTTAGTGAATAAATCAACATATGCACATGAATGATAAACATGATTGCATTCACATCTCTACATTTCATACTAGTCGCCGGAGACTCACGTGTACATTCCACACTCCCAATCCGCGACTCCTCGCCAATAAGTCCACGCGAAAGGGTAAGACCCACGATTCTTCTCTTCAATCGTGCGATCTTAATGCCTATATCGGCTCCACAAAATGGCTTAGTGACCACGTGCTCTTTCTGACCCAAATAAGAAACTCAACATGCTCAAATACATATCACCATGCTCTCGGTAATTAAAACATTTCACCATGCTATTAGGCCTACTTATCAATATAAACGCCCAATATGAACTACACAATATATCTCTATGAATTAACACATGCTATTCAAAACATAACATGAATGCACGCCAAGCAATCATTCCATAATACAAAGTTGAATCACTCACCTCTGATATACGCTCTTAAAGTTTGATCCAAAGAAAACCCGTGTACAATGAACGTGTAAAAGTCCGTCTAGTACGGTTCCTATCGATCAGAATTTCAAATATCAACTTTTATGAAAAAATTCTAGAAAATAACTTTTCGGAAAACTTAGCCAAACAGCCCCTAATAGATATCAAAACGAAGCTCTTACCTCGGGGAGTTCGAATATGAAATCTAGGTGAAAGCAGACGGACGGAAGGTCGTCGTTTGGTGCCGCAAAGCTTTAAGCTCCAAAATCTCCCTATAGCCCCCCTTTTGGAAATTAGGTTAAGACTTGTGAAATTTATGAAAGTCATCTCTAACTATATATAGGCAACACTCTCGAAAATTATGTTTACCTCCCCACGAGTTTTCAAAACTCCAAATCAGTCTTTGAAACTTTCTACACAGTCAATTCATAGCTTAACGAGTGAAACCTCAAAATTATAAAGTTTCCGACTAAGTTCCGTTTGGTTGCTAAAACGCAAATTCTTATATGACTTTTTCGAAGTTGCTAATTAGCCTACCAAATTAATAGCGTATCAATTCGTTCTCACCAGGATACTAAAACTAACAACAGATATAAATTCTAAACTAACAATAATACAGATATTGAAATACACAGGTAAACATTTATTCTCAGATAAACATTTAAGGTGGTCCACAGTGACTGTCCCATACTCGAAGAGACGTCACAACAACAAATCCTCAATCTCAGAGGGTTCTACAATATAGATACCCAAATCGACTCGTAAGTCTAAACTCACTCAAACATGTGTCATAAGACACGCCACGCCACACCACACCACATTATCATGCATGACAATGCAATGAAATGCAATAACACAAATGCGGGTATTATACAAACATAGTTTTACTGGGATCAGATTTGGAACGAGGAATAAAGTTGGAGCCACCATGTTACTGTAGATGTTGTTCAAGTCAAGATCTTACAATGAGAACTTGTACAACCATTTTACATCCAGCCAAGGTCTCCTGAAAGCAAAAATCCTAGGCTAGAATAGCCCAGTACTTTCGTGAGAGGAGGGCTTGCAACGCAAAAGGACAGAAACATTAGTTATCACCAACTCGTCCCAAGGTCACAATCTTCATCCCTAAAATATGGGGAGAGAAGTAAAAAGTGGTCACTCATCCCAAGCACCACAAAGAAACACAAGTAGAGCATGCACTGTCTAATAAGGCATGTGCACTGCTAGAAAAGATCTCTCCCCATTTTTGCATTGATAGAAAAGATCCTTGGAAATATGCTAAGCAAAACTTGAAGCCCCGCTCTATGCAGAAACTCGATACAAGGCATGACAGAGATCCCAAGAAACTAGGTACAAGGCATGACAGAGATCCCAAGAAGTTTTGACCCCACACCATCGCCAAAACACTCTGGCCTTACATAGTAATAATCCAGAAAAGGAACTCCATGCAACACAAAGTGGAGCCTGGAACATGTCTCATACTTTCACCAAAAGAGTAAGAGAGAATTTGTGTAGAAGAATTGGATGTATGACTTCTCCAAAGTCCCCTTTTTATAGCGGCTATCCCAAAATAATGCACAATGGATACTGAGTAATACTAATATCCACTGGACCAATCTACCAAGCAGATTCGCCATCAGAAAATCCACCAGAAAGTCACCAGTACCAGCTACAAAAGTTGAGAGCTACATCAGTCATCAGCGAAGTCATCAGTATTAGCTGCAAAAGTTGAGATGTCCATCAATCATCAGCAATGTCACCAGAAAACTAGTATAACCTACAAAAGATAGCCATCCATCATTACAGGAGCCACCAAGAAAAATACGTGAACATCATGCCCGTATCCTAGCCGTTTCACGCCCAGAATACAGACAGGGGGGCTAATGTAGGTAATGGTTAATAACTCACATGGTTCGACTGACACACACTACTCTACGTATATCCAATATCATCACCAACTAATGGGCCTCACTTACAATTAGCAACCCATTCTAAGGTCAAATCCAGTGACCCAATCTGAGGCCCACCCATTCTAAGGTCAAATCCAGTGACCCATTCTGATGCCCACTCATTCTAAGGCCAAATCAAGTGACCCATTCTGAGGCCCACTTCAAAGTAAAGCATGTCCTCTACGAAGGAGCCCATTCTAACCAAAATACTCACATCGAAGCCCACCTCAGAGTAATCACCCTGAAGCCCAATGCGAACAAGCCCACCCCAAAGCAGAACAAAGGGACTGCATTTCACCTACTACCATCTCCACTCGCTCCATCACTGCCCATTTGGCACTTGGATATTATCTCCAACTTAAACCTCATACGGTCAATCCATCGACCACTAATCAAGGCTGTCCATCGCTTAGAATTACCATTTGTGCCATCACTTGGAATGACCACTCGCTATCAAACGCATCACTTGCAATCCTCATGCACCGTAATAGACCTCGATACTCCCCACAAACACTGTACTACACATAAGCACACACTTACACATGGATTCTCCACCTTTAGTCATGAAACAGTACTAAGGGTGGCCATGTCCACTGGGAATTCCAGAGCTCATGGCTTGGTGGCTAGAACCAAGGGCACCTCCCTACCCGAATGCCTCATAGGAAAAGCTAGGGTTGGTCCCAAAGAGAAAGAGAGACACGTGACCATCGAGCACGTGCCCTGCCCCCTCCAGCCTCATAACTAATTGGACAGACCCATGTCCACAAATACCAGCTGGAACCTTTGACTCTCACCCTGCTTAGTCACTTCAATATCACTGAGTATTTTGCAAGGCAATAGCATGACCTTGAAATAACCCCAATGCTTGACCTTCTGCACCAGTAGGAAACCATCGCTAGACAATAATGAATCATCGCTCCAAGTGACAATGCGTCTTGCCAAACCAATAGAAAGGCCTTGATATTTCCCCCTCGCTTAAACCCCTGCACCAATAGCATTCACCCCCCTTTTGTCTCCCTTTGACCAACCAATGCCATTGGTTGCCATCAAGCGACGATACCTCGTCTCGCCTTCTCAATACACTGCCTTGTCCACATTCCCATTTAATGATCCCAACTACCTCAAACATATGCATTTAAGTTCCCATCTACCTCAACAGACGAACCACTCCGAAGATGCCAACTCAGCTACTTCTAATTGTACTAAGAACCTCACAAACCCTGTATAAATACCCTCCTCATTCAATACATCCAATGACCCAGAGCTCAACCTAGAACTTAAGCTTTAACCCAGTCTTAAGCTTCAACTCTAAGCATTTAAGGCATTCATTGTCTTTTCCAAATCCCCAAAGAACAACCCTTAGTCATTATTCAACCTTTCCCTACCTCTCCCTTTAGCCGCATAAAAAACTCTCTTCAGTACACCAGTCTCCACCCAAGAACCAGACCCTTTACTACTTTTTCTCTCTCTCTCTCTCTCTCTCTCTCTCTCTCTCTCTCTCTTTTATTTGGGGCTACTTTGGTTCTCACTCGAGCCACACACTCTCCAAGTCCCATCGCTGATTATATATATTATCATCTTATTAAACTCTCACTTTTCCATCGTATAGCATCAGTTGTTGCTTCACTTGGCACTAAGTAGCTTACGTGTTATACCATCCCTCATATATCATCCACATCAGATAAAGAACTCACGCACAATTAATGGCAATTGATTGGAAATATATCCAATCGATTAGGGCTCAACTGATGGCAATCAATTGGGAAAAGTCCAATCGATTAGTACTTCGTCTTCCCTAGCAAATTCGTAAAACAGAATATATAATCATCTTAAGGACGTATTTAATACATCTAAACATCACCAAAACTTGTAAAACATAATATTAAAGGGTCCAAGTGAGTAAAGACTCACCTAGAGTATGTAGGGTGTGTTTGGCTTGTGAAAACCCAAGCTTGCTCTATACTCCTTCTCTTGCTCTCTTCTCTATCTCTCTATATCTTTTGTCTCTTTCTTTCTTCTTCTTTCTTCTCTTATGCTTCTCCTTATCTCTCTGGTCCAGAGAATGTGTGTGTATGTATGCTTGTGTATATATATATATATGGATATATGTATGTTTAAGTGTATATATATAACTCATACTCTCTCAAGAAATCTGAACCAAACAAACCCAAGGCATAGAAATGGTTTGGTATCTATAGAAAAATGAGTTGCCATGTGTCAATCCACGAATCAAAGTTGAAAACAATTAGTCTCTGCAAATGCTAATTGACTGGAAGCAAAAGCAATCGATTGGTTATAGATATTTTATGGCAATCGATTATGAGTCAAGGGCAATCGATTGGTAAACATGACAATCGATTGGTATGCAATAAGTGGCAATCGATTAGGAATCTATTCAATCGATTGGTAACCAAAATTTACCAAATGAAGGGTAAGGGTTATACAAGTACAAATACGAAGTCTTATTTATTAATATGCACTCAAAAAATACAGGGTATTACAATGAAACACCATGTATTAATCCCAAAAATGAATAGTGTGTTTAGGACATTTTAAGCAATTAAATCACATACAAAACACATCTTTAATGCTCTAAAATATAAAAAATTATGAAATAATTTACTAATAAATTATTTATTGTTCCTTATAGTGTCTTCAATTTAGTAAAAATAAAGAATAAATTTTCCTTAATTTTCCAGAATTTTCAAGCAATTAAAATAGATTTAGAGTATTGAAAACGTTTATTTTAATAGCAGAAAATGTTTTAATTATATAATAAATGATTAACTTTTTAGGGAAATTATTAAAAAATATATTAAGGACCGGGAACCAAAGTGGGAACCCTAGTTGCCGGGTCAGTGGCGCCGGACCACCGCCGGCCTGAGAGTGGCCCCCGCTCTCCTCGGTGAGAGTGGACGTGGCTTGGGGGGTTGGATCTTATTCTCCAACGCAGTAAAGGGGCTGCTCAGTGGCACTCCGCGGCGCCCACTTCGCGGCCTCGCAACGGTTTTGTTTCTTGACAAAAGTCGCATGTAATATACGGTTGGAAAGCCCTCATGGAGTAGATGAGTTTGCGCCAAAAAACAGACCACTTGGATGTCTAAATCGTCCAGAAAATGGGCTCAAAGTTGGGAAATTTTTTTTGGAAGTTATCATTTTGAAAATAGGGTTTGATATATCTCACTCGTTTGTGATAAGTAGGCCATGAAACTTTAAGGGTAGACTCTAATGATGTATTAGAATAGATACATTCCAAAAAATTGAAAGAATATTAAAGTTTTTACGTAGACCCATCACAAGATTCATTTTTGATAATTTTTGTAAATACAACGAATAAATCCATGGTGGATCTAAAAATTGGCAAACAAATCAACCTGACTCTGATACCAATGTTGGAAAACATGCACACTCATGCATAGGGTCGGGTTTAGGAACTTACCTAGTGAAATTGAACCTGACAGATCGATGAACGTTGATTATTACAAGCCTCCTTCTTTGCAATCACCACACAAGATGTCCTAGCCTCCGTGAACACCTTGTGCTTCGGTATGGTCGTGAGAACTACTACTAGAGCAGCCCTCTCTGAATCCACGCGCTAAATCCCAAGCCCTAGATGTGATTAGGCGAGAGAGAGAGTGAAATCTAGAGAGAGAGAGAAAGACGACATGAGGGAGAGAGAGAGAGGGGGAGAAAAACCGCGTGTGTGTGTGTATGTATAACATATATATATACACACAACCTCTCCCAACGTAAGGTTATACTAGGACTCCAAGATTGAATGGGTTTGATAGTCAAGTAAAGCCCATTTGGACCGCGGGTCCAATATGTGGGTGCAAGGCCAACAATATTTCCTACATTTACCTTAGACAACTTATGTTAAAAATCAGGTTTTTAGATGATTGAATGGCATTAGCAAAAGCTATACCAACCAACCTCCTAGTCAAGGGCGGAACTGTGTGGAGGTTCAGGGCCCACGACCCCCTGCAAATTTTTAGTTATGTATATGTAATTTGTAAAATTTTACAATTAACTTACATATTGGCCCTCCATTTTTTTAGTTTTTAAAAAATAGTCTATGCCTATAGACAATGACAAACACTCATGTGATAAACTATAAGTCAAAAGAGTAAACACCAAATCTCATACCTCTAAAACATGACAAAAAATCTTACATTGCAAAACTTTGATCAACCCAACCTACGCCTCTTCTTTATTGATAGGATTTTCATCATCTGTAGTCTCAGGAGACAAGGGCGAGGCATTGAATTATCCTAAAAATATGTATAAACAAATATATTTAAAAAAAAAAAAAAAAAGGTGTCGGAGGTATCCCATTTGGTTATGTTAGGTACCTTGACAAATTTCTAGGTTGACCCTTCTCACACTGTTTCCAATTCCAGGGTAGATCTGTTTGCTAGGAAGAATAAATAGGAGAAATCACACTTTAAAAGACCCCAATTTTAGATTATCACTATCAATAATGTTAGACATATAACACCAACTGATACGCCCAAAATTATGGGCAGTTTCCTACTCAAGCTAGAAGACTAATGGAAAGTGCATCTATTTCCTAATCCAATTGGGAAACTCCCACAATTAATGTCAATCAATCCTAATACAATTAGGAAGCTTACTTGATTGGTGTCAATCACACCCTAATAGGATTATATTTCCTTATCCATGTATGAGTAGGTCTCTTGCATCTATAAAAGAGACCACTCACCCCCCATTGAGGGGGCGGCCAATTTTGTAGTCTACACAGCGCCTCTATAATTCACCATTACACGCATACACCCGGCCGGTATTACTGGTAGTGCCGCCCCTCTTTGTTGGCTCACCAGGCCCGCCGGTGATCTGCTAGTGAACGTGCTCAGACACACCCGTGGACGTAGGTACCTTCATTAACAGGGCCGAACCACATACAAAAAATAGTCTCTCTCTCACTCTTTCTCTCTCTCCTTAAATTGCTCTACTTTACTCTTACCAATTTTTGGCATCATCAGTTTGGCGCCGTCTGTGGGAAACGACAATTCTTCTCATCAACAAATTCTTGACTGATCAATATGCCACCAAAGAAGGCTGCGCAGCAGTCCGACCGGGATGTTCCTTCAGCCCCGGCGTCGACTGCAGCGGTCCCAACATATGAGCAAATCACCGCAACCCTCACACAACTCTTGGAGGGCCAGCGTCAAATCCAGCAACAGATCGAAGCACTGCTAGCCCAGCAAAGCAATCCTCCAGTGGCCGAAAAACGACCCGGGAACATTGCGTACGGTCGAGAACCGATCTTGACCCGACAACGAACCCGAGCCAACCTGTCCCATGTTGAGGATGCCAGAGACATCAACAGTGGGCGTGCTGCCCGAGAGAAAAGGCAGGAGCATATGGCCCGGGAATCAGTCCAGGGTCACTCGGTCAAGAGCCAAGTCGTCCCTAGGCGAACGGTTACCCGGAGTCATAGCCGAGTCCGATCCCAAAGGACAACACCCTGCCATGAAGAAGCCTCTTCCACCAACCCGACCAGCTCCTCAGATACCGGTCGGGAAGGAGTGGAAGCCCGAATCAAGGACTTGAAGAAACAGATCGACGGAGTGGCCAAAAAGCTTGGTCAAAACTGTGTTCCGAATCAAGCCAATACCGAGACAGAGTCACCATTCTCCAGCCAGATCACGAGGTTCTCTATCCCGCGCAAATTCAAGCAGCCTCGGCTAGATTCATACAACGGCTCGGGAAGTCCGATCGACCACGTCCGAACCTATAAGGCTCAGATGGCCCTAGCCACCAACTCCGATGAGCTACACTGCCTAGCCTTCCCCAGCACTTTGAAAGGCCCGGCCATGCAGTGGTTCTATTCCTTGGAGCCCCGATCGGTCCGCAGTTTAAACAACTCAGCAAGCAGTTCATCAACCAGTTCGCCGGTATGCATGAGCGGCCAAAGCCAGACATGCAACTACTAACAGTCAGACAACGGAATAACGAGTCCCTCAAGGAGTTCACCGACCGGTTCAACCAACAGAAGCTTCAAATCCGCAATTTGAACGAGACAATCGCCATCATAGCCTTCTGCTCGGGAGTTCAACACATCAAGTGCGCCGCGTCGTTCCACAGAAACCGACCGGAAACTTTGGTCGAGCTCTCTGAGAGGGTTGGAAAATACATTGACACTGAAGAGTTTCTGAAGACCAAAGACACCGGGCAAGAAAGCAACGAGTTTTCCAGAAATAAGCGGAAGCGAAATCAGCCTGGGAATTCTGACAGTTCCTTCGGCTCACAGCAGGCAGGGTCCGGCAGCCCCGACCCGACCTCCAGTTCGCAGCGGTCTGAGTCCGACAGCCCTGGCCCGATCTCCAGCTCACATCGGTCAGGATCAAACAGTTCCGACTTTGCCTCCAGCACAGAGAAGTCAGAAGCACAACGACCCTGATCCGACCTCCTGTCTCCATCAGTCTAGAAGAGCCCGACTACATTGGTACTTGCTTGATCACCACATGAGGCTCCACCGATTGTCAGAGAACTCATACAAAGACCTCGGGCCTAACCCCGAGGCATACAAAGACCTCAGGCCTAACCCCGAGGCATCCAAAGACCTCGGGCCTAACCCCAAGGCACTAAAAAGACCTCGAGCTCCGAACTCAGGCGCTAAAAGACCTCGGGCTCCGAACCCAGGCACCAAAGACCTCGGGGTCACGCCCGAGGCACCGGCTTCGCTTAGGTCCAGCCGACGATGGAGGCAAACCTCCTAGGTGGCTGATGATGGCAAGCTTCAAAAGACCCTGCAACCACCATGTTCCAGGTCGGTTACCTACAGATCATAGCCTCTGTAAGACCCTCGTCTTAGCGAAAGCTTGGGGGGCAAGATGGCGCAGTGAACTAAACAGGTAATCACACCGGGTATTTACAGGCCTCGCGGATAACCAAGTCAAAATCTTGGACAACCCGAGCACCTACAGTACTCAGAGACATTAACTCCACTTAGGTCCAGACCGACGATAGAGGTGACTAAAATCTCTTAGGTTGGCCGACGATAGAGGAGTAAAAGGACCCTAAAGCAACGTGATTTAGGTCGGCTCCACCAACATGGTCAAGCTCTTCTCCCAACAGTCTTGACGAAGGCTGGCCGGGCAGAAGACAACCATCCTGGGGAGTTAACAGTAAAAAGGACCCTAGAGCAATACGCTTTAGGTCGGCTTGTCCAACATGGTAAAATCCTTCTACCCACAGCCTTGACGAAGGTTTACGGGCAGAAGATGACCATCCTGGGAGCTAACTCAAGCAAAAAAGACTCCGAAGTAGGCCGATTCTAAAATCTCGGTCACTTCCCGAGCATTCAAAGACTCCGAGCTAGGCAGGGTCTCAACTCCCGGTCAGTTCCCGAGCACCTAAAGGTCCCGAGCTAGGCAGGGTCTCAGCTCTCAGCCAATTCCCGAGGACTCACCAGGCTCAGAAGCCCCAAGGCAACTTCCCGAAGCACTCAAACAGTGGCAAGTAACATCAAATTGATTTCCAAACTTGCCCCGATATAGCATCTGGCCAATCTTGGAAATGGGGGGCAGCTGATACGCCCAAAATTATGGGCAGTTTCCTACTCAAGCTAGAAGACTAATGGAAAGTGCATCTATTTCCTAATCCAATTGGGAAACTCCCACAATTAATGTCAATCAATCCTAATACAATTAGGAAGCTTACTTGATTGGTGTCAATCACACCCTAATAGGATTATATTTCCTTATCCATGTATGAGTAGGTCTCTTGCATCTATAAAAGAGACCACTCACCCCCCATTGAGGGGGCGGCCAATTTTGTAGTCTACACAGCGCCTCTATAATTCACCATTACACGCATACACCCGGCCGGTATTACTGGTAGTGCCGCCCCTCTTTGTTGGCTCACCAGGCCCGCCGGTGATCTGCTAGTGAACGTGCTCAGACACACCCGTGGACGTAGGTACCTTCATTAACAGGGCCGAACCACATACAAAAAATAGTCTCTCTCTCACTCTTTCTCTCTCTCCTTAAATTGCTCTACTTTACTCTTACCAATTTTTGGCATCATCACCAACTATAACACAAATTATAATACATGCTTTAAATATATATACTTTGTGTTATATGGATTTGCACTATAGTTGAGACAAGGAAGAACCAATGTCATGTAATCCATTGTTTTTAAAGTAAATTACTCCGTATGGCGTTATTTGAACGGTAAAAATAGTTTGGATAAAAATGTAATTTTATTTACTCTACTAGTATTACGTTGAGGTAATTATACTGAAATTGACATGGATTGGTATAACTGAAGTGGCAAACAGCTTAACATATATAAGTCCCCTCTAATACATAAAGTTTAGAATTCGAAACTAATTTCCCTACCTCATATAAAATAAATAAATACATGAATATTATACCGAAATTGGGTCCGTTTTTAAATCAGAGGTTCTAGTTCTATCCAATTGGGCCCTCTCTTTTCCGCAAGACTCCTGATCTTTTTTGGGTTGAGGAATCCCTAAAACAAGCGACTGTCCTTCCTTTTCTTTCCCGAATATGTTCTCTTCTCGCTCTTTATAATCTCAGTGTCCTCAATTCATTATTGCACAGACAGACTTAAATTATCGTATTCGTACAATTGATAGTTTTCTTGTTGCTTTCTCAATCATTTTCTCGAGAAAGTACAGTTTTTCCTTAAATTGGTCGTTTCTGGGTTCTTCAGGAAATTGTTCAAATTGGAAGGGATTTATAACCGATTTTGATTTCTGGCTTTGTGCAAGTGGGGTTTTGGTTCTTCTTCATTGATTTTAGTTTGTAAGCTCTTTTTTTTCCCCCCCCCGACCAATAGGGTCAGCTTTGGAAATTTGAGAAATCAGTGATTTTTAGGTGTTCGAGTTTGTGAAAAGCTGAGCCTCTGCAAGTGGGTTTTGCTTGTGGAGGTCTGAGATTCTGCAAATCGTTCAATTTCCGATAAAAGATCCAATTTTGATATTTGGGTTTGTACAATCTTCTTGTTTTTGGTTCAAAAGGTCTGGGTAAATGGGTCATTTAGTTGAGGTTTGTAGAAAAAACTGTTTTCGGTAGTTGGAGTTTTTGGTTTGAGAGAGAGAGAGAGAGAGAGAGAGAGAGAGAGAGAGAGAAATATGAAGAGGGGAAAAGATGAGGAGAAAAGTATGGGGCCTATGTTCCCAAGACTTCATGTTAATGACACAGAGAAAGGAGGTCCAAGAGCTCCACCAAGGAACAAGATGGCCCTTTATGAGCAACTTAGCATACCTTCTCAGAGGTTCAACAATGGTGATTTGTCTCTTAACCCCAATAACTATGCAAGTTTGGTTCCTCCATTACCTTCACGGCAGGTGAATTGAGAATTCATATAGATTTTCCTTTGCATTTATTGTTTGTGTGTATTCAGCTCTACTTTGTGGTGCAGATTCAAGAAAGATGCGATATCTGTTTTTGGGCTGTCATTGTGTTTCTAATTTGATTGACATAATTGATAGTATTGTTTTTCGAAAATTCTGCTCTATTTCTTTTGGTTGGCCTTTTAGATATGAGATTAAACTAATGGAATCCTTAGATTGATATGGGCTGATAGGGGATTCTTGTATTAGCCTTGATAGTAGTATAAGAACTAGATGTGTGCACATACTAGTTCTTGTATAAGAACTAGTATTCCATTGTATAGGTAAATTATTTTTATTTATTTATTTATTTTTGTGTGTGTGTGTGTGATGAAGAAGTTCAAAGATTATAGCACATAAGCCAGTCTGTTATTATGTTGCACATTGATTTTCGTGCAAAACCATCATAATCAGATTTGGAGTTTAAATACGGGAATTATACTCAAAAGTGTACTGAAGCTAAAACTTGAAATAATTTTGGATAGGTGATTCAAATTCATTACATTAGAAACAACACATTAGCGAAATGAGCGTAGCTGAGATGAGGATGCTAAGATGGATGTGTGGTAAGACTAGGAAAGATGGAATTAGAAATGAGTACATTAGAGAGACTGTAGGTGTGACACAAATTGAGGATAAGTTGAGGGAGAATAGACTCAGATGGTTTGGCCATGTGCACCAAAGACCTATAGACGCACCGGTGCGAAAGAGTGATAGGATTGTAGTGCCTGGAGTTATTAGGGGAAGGGGCAGACCTAGACTGACCTGGAAGTCCGTAGTGAAACATATATGAACATCTTTAATTTCAAATTTAAATGAGCAAGCTTTTGATCGTGCATAATGGAGAAAAATGATTCATACAGCCGACCCCAATTGATTGGGACACAAAGCTTGGTTTGGTTTGATTTGGTTCAAATTCAATAGGATAACTAACTCACACTTTTATTTATCCTATAGTGAAACTTTATTTTGGTAGCTTGATCACAAACTTCCCCAGATTGTACTATCTAGTGTGAGGAAACCTTGCTAATTCGAGTGGGTGGTTTGTTAATGTAAAATCTTTCATGATTAGCACTTCGCGCCATTTCCATAGAATAGCAAAATTATATATGGCCCCTAAAGTACCTAATTATCCACTAAATTGCCAAAAGCTCTCCTCTTAGAACATGATGTATGCAACAAATGGTCTATACTTGGGTGTTTGTTGTTATTGTTGTGAAGATTTTACTTAGCATGGTGAAGGTAAAAAAAAATGGTCATTACTAGGGGTGTAAACGGTTGGGTTCGGTGCGATTTTTGTGCTAACCAATCGATTTTGGTTCGGTTTAGGTTAAGTGTATTTTCACGGTTCGGTTTGCCCCCCCCCCCCCCCCCCCCCACACACACACACACACAAAACAAATAAAAAAAAACTGACAGTTTTGTGCAGTGGGTTGAACACCTATTATTACACAAATCAACCACGCTTTTAAAAAAGTTAAGTTGAATTAAAGATAAATTCTGAAACCACAGGTTAAGTAGCGGAAACTTGCAAACCTATATGCCTTGCTTTCAATTCATATCTTAAATCATCCCTCTTGCCATGTCACACTCTCTCTCTCTCTCTCTAAACTTGAATACTTTTCATGTATTTTGAGAAACTGACGGAATCGATGTTCCCATCCCGTTGATAATCCAGCTACCAAGCACAATCTCTGTCTTTGCTGATGTTTGAGCTAACGGTACTGTGGATATATATGCATAGTTCATCAAAGAAATTTAAATTTCATCGATCAAAACTTTTCTGTTAAAAATATTTCTTGTGAAATTATAATTGCTAGAAATCTAGATGATGGAACATGATTTGATGTTCCTATATTGGACAATTAGCTTGGTGAGTGCTGAAATAAATGAAGCGCCAGAAAACCACCTAGGGGCTCAAATTTTTGTTTAAATAGCACTATACAAAACTGACACGAGGAAAAAATACCAAGTGATTGACTTTAAGGCTCTGTTTGGTTCTTGGATTTAGTGAGGGAAAAGAAAGGAAAACAGAGAGGAAAACCTTTTCCTTTGTTTGGTTAATAAAAAAAATAATGAGAAAAATAGGAAAGAAAAGAGAATAAGTTGAGAGATGAATTAAACATTTTAAATGTTGTGAGTCATTTCCCTTCCTTTTCATACATTGTAATTATATTTTAGAAAATTTTAATTTTAATGTTATGTAAGCATGAAGGAAAACACAAGGGAAATCACGAGGGAAATAGTTTTCCTTCTTGTTTTCCTTGATAAATTAACTCTTATTGATAAATTAAACATTTTTTGGTTGGTTTATGGATTCGTTTAAGGAAAAGAAATGGGGAAGGAAACTAGTTCCCTTGTGTTTTCCTCTATGCTTAAACAACATTAAGAGTTAAAAATTTTCAAAAGACGATTGCAACTTGAGAAAAAAAGGGAAGTGAGTGACTCACAAAATTCAAAATTTTTAATTTATCTTTCACTAAATCTTCTTTTCCTTCCTATTTCCCTTGATAACCTACCAGAGTAAAACGTTTTCCTTGGTGTTTGCCTTTCTCTTTCCTCACTAAATCCACGAACCAAACAGAGCCTAGGGAGAAGGTTCCCAATTCCCATTTGAATTTCAGTTGCCTTTCCTCCTTTGGGAAACATAACATGTTTCCTATTCTTATTTGACTATTATCTTTTCGGTGTGTGTATTGGACAAGCTTTTGTATCTTTGTTACTATTGTCACGTTGTAAAATATATATATATATATATATATTCTGCCTGATGCCTTGAAGCTATTTATTGGTGCAGGGGAGTGGCCAGGAAAGGGGTGTGGATTTTTCACTTCATTTACCTCCTTCAACACATCAACCTCATGGTCACTATTTTGATTTAAGCACTCCGCGAGTGCAACATGATCAAAAAAAGCAAGATGAAGAAGATTTTAGGGTTCCCATCTTTGTTCACTCAGGAATGGGTCAAGATCAGACTAATAACAAATTTGGGGAAAGACTTTCTCCCTTCACCCCGTCTATCTCAGTTTATCCAATGAAGTTCCCAAATACCGGTGAGAAAGTGCGAAAGCAAACAAGTCATAGTGAAGAGAACTCAAATGAGGTTATGGCAAGTAGGGACCAGCCGGTTAAATCTGCATCAAATCTACCAGCAAGGGAAGCGAATGTTGGTCTTATGAAACATCCCGGTGCATCTTTGAATCACGAGCACAAAGATAAACGATCGTGTGATTTTAGTAGATTAGAGAACACTGATACAATACTCCAGCAACAGTTTAGAGACAGGTCACAGCCTGACAACGTTGCACGTGATCATGGTGTTTCGAGTGAAGCTATGAAGGGTGTAGAGAATGGAAATTCTTTGGTCTCAAGAAGAGAACTTAATCCAGAAGAACATATCAGTACCAGAGATCGCATAAATTATAGTGGAAATTGTCAAGACAAAACATATGGGTCGTTGCAAATGGGAACCATATTAGAAATTGATGATGTTTCCGAGGCTTCAATGGTGGATTCTGAATCAGGCTTGGATTTATCTCCTGATGATGTCGTGGGGATGATAGGTCAAAAGCATTTCTTGAAAGCTAGAAAAGCAATCGTGAAGTAAGTTTCTTGCTTGTTAATACCTTCAAAATGGGTGAGAACAAAAGGGGTTGCATCTTAGGCTTGTTAGCAACATCTAATTTGAGGTTGCATCATTATATATACTTATACAAAATAGCGAATGCCGTTGGAGGTTTTAGCATTTTGACATCTCACTTAGTATTTAGATATATAACTTATAAGCTACATTTTATACTTAGAGCATCTCCAATCCTTACCCTTTACCCGTACTTAATTCATATTTGGTTCAAAACCCCTCAAAATCCTCTCTAGCCCTAGAGTCAAACCTATACCAAATTGAGCTTTACCGAAATCTCATACTAAATTTGAATAACACTATTCATTGTCAAATTTTGGTATTGGTTTGAGCAAGGATTGGAGAGGTTTTTTCTAAATTTTTTACTCAAATTTTATTTGATGTTGGTTTGAGTAAGGGTTGGAGATACATATACTCAAATTTTATACTCATATGAGGAAAAATAATAATATTATAAAGAAATTTGAGTATCGATTGGAGAGGTCCATACTATAATAACCTGGAATTTCTATATTCCTTTTATGCTACAATACATAAGCACAAATCATGCTAGCGTATAATAAATGGATAGTGGAAAGAGACTTCATTAAAAAGATGTAGCGGTCCAATGATAGGAGCAAAGAATGGAATGAGATAACAGGGAAAAATAGAATATAGTTTTGCCACTTGAGTTAATTACTCAATAAAGAATGTAAGGGACCGAGAGGGGACACAATGGGAATTCCATTACGAGAATGGAAGGTACAAATGGGAAGAAGTGAGAAACGATGAAATGGAAATGTTTCCATAATTGGTAGGATAACTAGTAATTCACAAGAATGTGAGGTGTTAATTGGCAATAAGCAAGAAGTGTATAACATGGGGGTAAGCTAGTATTCCGGTACGGGTGAATTCATTGAATTGAGTTAACATTGGTGAGAAAGGGTGTGAGCGAGAAGGGTGTATATGTTAACATTTCTACAACTAGTAGACCAAATAGCAATTCACCGAAATGTAAGGAGCTATATTGGAATAATTGAAAGTGGAGTAGGTTCAACTTCATTTGTGAGAACTCTTTCCAAAAGGTAAAGTTGAAGGTGTGAAGAGATCATAATGATTTTATTAAAATCAGACAATTCAAGAAAGTGTGAAGAGCTAGAATGCAATATCGGAAAATATAGTAGATGAAGGTGTTATTTAGGAAAGTTAAATTCTAGAACTTGGTGGAATCTCCAAAGTAGGGAGATTAATTAACTTAATTGAGGTTAATTAGCTAATTGAGATCGATTAACTTAATCAAGAAGCTTGCTTGTGCCAAGCAAGTAGGTGTTAAGTGTCATGACTTGGGAGATTAAATCTCCAATTGACATGTAGTGATGACTAGCCTTATGAAAAAAATACAAAATAGATGTACATCTTTGAGGTGCTTGTGTGGAGACAAGCAAGGAGGTGAAAGAAAAGAGAGAATAAGGGAGAAAATAGAAAGAATGAAAGGAAAAAAAAAAGGGAAGCTAAGAAAAAGGAATTGGAGTTGGAATTTGATCCTCAAGGGTAAGTAGACTTGTAGTCTATGGTTTAATTCCATTTTGATTATATTAAGATATGGATAAAGGAAGGACTTGACATGTTTATATATTGTTTACATGTTGAATAATTAATGTAGGGGGATTAAAGAGGTGATGTAGAAATGAGCTTGTAATCATGTTATTGAATCTACTAGGTATGTGAGTAATTTAAATCCTTGAATTGACTCTTGAATTGATGACTAAGATGCTATATATATTGATGAGCCATGAGATTTGTAAGTGATCATGTTATCTTGTTACGGTTTCATGAAATGATGTTATAAGCATGACTTATGGAGTTGTGTGTTTAATTATGCTCTCTATCGAGTATAATAAGGATATGGATAGATATTGTTATTGTGGTCTGCGTGGAAAGGGTATGAATGTTTTGACATGCGAATGGATGGATTCCATAATAAACGGAAGGAAAAGGGAAAGTAAGAGAATTCTTACGGGGAATTGTGAGAATGGCTCTGGAAGAGAGCAAAGAATGAGAAAGTATGAAATGAGGTGTAAACTATATGGTATTAAAGTAGCGTTGGAAAAGAATGTGTTTAATCGATGTGCTTATAATCATTATTGTGCTTAAATGCCATGTAATGTTAATGTTCATTGATTATGTTATTCACTGAGCTATATAGCTCATTGGTTATTTATATAACCATTTCAGGTATTTAGGAAGCAAGGTGAAGTGAGGTGAGGTGAAGAATTGAAGAACGTTTTAGTGTTGATGTTTCAGATAATTAGATGGTATTGTAATAATATGGTAGAAGAGAATGTAATGTAATAGGTAATGAACTACGACTCCTATAATGAGAATAATGTTGCGGTGATAGGGATCAAAAGGAGATTTTTGTAATATTTGTTTTTGATCCGGGTGGATATTGTCATTTATTTTGTTTATTTAGTTTTAGAATATTTTCTATTTAAAAGAATAAGCATCTATTAGGAGTAGATATCTTTTTAGGATATTGTTGATTTAGGGAATATTTATCTATTAGGAAGTTTTAGATTTTAGGAATCTTTATTTCTCTATAAAAAAGGCCATGCTTATTTTATTAAAATAGTTTACGACTGAATAAAATTTGAGTTCTTGTTTTGAGTGCCTTAAGGTCTTGGTGGATTCCGAGAGATCTTGGTGGATTCCAATAGTCCTTGTCTTGGTGGACTCCTAGACTTCATCTTTTCTTTTATTCTTCAATTATTCATCAATTTTCCATCCATATTTCAATTTCTCAACGTATCCTGCATCAAGTTTAGTATCAAAGCTCAAGAGCGATTCATCACTAAACAAACAAGCCCAAATCCACTGTTTTCCTTCACATACGAACAGGCCCTTACCCCATCGCAGCCACGACCAAACAAACCCTTCTTCTTCCCTATTGCAGCCACTTTCGAGACCCCAAACCCACCATCACAGATCAGCACCATCGCACCCATACACCCAAAGACCTAGCCGACCAGCCATCTCTCAAAATCTGTCCCAACCAAGCCATAATTGCTCCTACAGTATGTCCTCAGAGACCATCACATGCAGCCCAAACCAGAAATCCTAGCCGCCCAGATTTTGAGCTCACTCTGTCGCGAACCAGCCCCATCCCTGGTGGACCTCATCATCCCCACACTCATACCATGTTTGTACCAAAACCAGCCGCTGTTGTTTTGACTACTCTTAGGCCATGTTTGGTGCTGGATAAGGGGTTCAGATTGGATAAAAAATGATCCAATCCAGTGTTTGGTGCGTGTATGGAGTAGGAGTATTTTATCCCAAACTCTCATTTTATCCCATTGAGTTTGGGATAACTCAATACCAAGGGGGGGAGGGGAATTAGATGGGATAAGGGAGTTTGGAATAACTTTTGGGAATAATTTCTTTATTTATTTTTTCAGTTTTTTTTTTCTCAGATTTATTTATTTATTATTTTATTTTTTTGGGTTTTTTTTTTCCAATTTTTTTTTTTTCATTTTTTTTTGTCCCCAGAGTTGCTTTTTTTTTTTTTTCATCTCATTTTCCAGATTTGCTCATATTTTTTTTTGTTAATTTTTTTTTTTCCAAACCTCTTTGTGTGTGTGTGTGTGTACATGTTAAAATTTAGTTATTATCCGGAACTTATATCCCGGCATGAGACCAACCACAGGATAAGGATAAAACTGCTTATCCAACAGTTTTATTCAGCACATTCCAAACACAAGACAGCATAACAACTTATCCAACAGTATTACTAATCCAGCCCGATCCTACCTTATCTTGTCCAATCCAACAGTTTTATCCGGTCTGCCAAACGAGGCCTTAGGTTTTTGTCTCTCAAATAAATATATTACAGTGATGTGGAAAAGATCCTTTTAAGGGTTTTTGGTGATAAGGGGCCCATTGTTATATGCCCACATAACCTTTTTAAAAGTAATAGTCAACCACTCATACCATTACAAGGACCCAAGTCCCATTTCCCTGTTTTAAAATCCAATCAGCCCAGCTTAACTCGTTTATCTTATCCCAAGCCTTGTTTACTCAAGTCAGTACCCGCTTTGTTCAAAGCCAGCCCAACAGCCCTGCTCACTCTTATTTAAAAGAACCCATCCCCTCTCTTTGAGCATATAGCCCAAGTCCGGTTCTCACTCCAAGCCCACACCCAAACTTTCTGTAATTTATAGAAAGGACCCTTGAGATCTCGAAATTACCAAAATTACCCCAAAAACTTTTGGAAATTGCAGAAAAATCCCCTAACCTTCAGATATTTTCTTAAGCACCTATTTTCCCTTGGCAAAGATGTATGATATTCTACAAAACTTCCAACCACAAATTGATGATTCTGGACATTATCCGTGGGCAAGATACGTTTGGTTCCCCGCATAAGTTGCTAATGGGTTTTATACCTACATCCACTGCGGAAAAAAAGTTTGCAAGATACTTATTGATAGAAATTTATTGATGCATGTACTTTCTCCACGTGTTATTAACAGATTAAAACTTCAAACCGAGCCACATCCACGACCATATATGATAGTTCGGGGAGATCGTTCTACTTTCTTCTTTTTTTTTGTATCCGAATGGTGTTTAGTGTCGTTCCGATTGGGTGACTTATGAAATGAACAAATTCGGTGTGACGTGGTACCTGTAGATATTAATTATCTAATTCTCGGTCGTCGGTGGATCAATGACATTGGCGTATGCAAAGGTAAAGACGAATCCTATTGTTTTCAGTATTATGGAAAAAATATTAGACTAGTGAACCAAGCCCCTTCTCCAGTTCTTAAGAAAGACAATTCTTCTAAACTTGCTCAAACCGAATCAAATAACAAAATCTGCGAGTCCAACATAGAGAAGGAGTTGGTGACTACGGATGTTCCTCAATGTGCACCTCCAAAGCTAGTTGATTCATCACTCGAGGTCAACAACTTGCTAACAAGGGCTCGAAGCTCGGCTCGATAAAGGTTAGGCTCGACTCGCTCATTTCACGATCGATTAAGGCTCGTGAGTAGGCTCGTGAAAAGCTCGTTAATAGGTTTGACAAAGAGCTTGTATAGTGACATTTTTTATATATATATTTATTATAAAACTATATAATTTAAGAGAAAATATAAATCTCGTAAATAGGCTTGATAAATGATTGTTTTATTAATAAACTAAATAAATTTAAAAGCCATGTGAAAAAACTCGTTATAAAGCTCGCGAACACTTGAAAGCTTGGCTCATTTGAGCTCGTGAGCAGGCTCGTATACACCCCTAGGTCAACAACTTACCAACAATTATTCAGGAGGACATACCTAAGGAGCTTCCCACTAAGTTGGTTGACTCATCACTCGAGGTCATTAGCTTTCCAATCGTTATTCACGAGGAAACATCCAAGGAGCTTTCGACAGAGTTGCTGCCCATCAATAATGGCCCACATGCTGCTAGTCTTCACGCCGACAAGTATTGTCAAATTATTTTGAGTATTGGACATAATGGGCTCGTGTCTTCAATAGTGTTCGTTATTCCTCAATCTGTTCATTAAAAACGTAGCTACATATACAAGGTTGTCCTTCGCTTTCTCTGGTATAACCGCCCTACTAACTTGCCGGAGTCGAGTTTTTCGAAGATAGGGAGAATGATAGGGATTAGAAGGAGATTTTTGTAATATTTGTTTTTGATCCAGGAGGATATTGTCATTTATTTTGTTTATTTAGTTTTAGAATATTTTCTATTTAAAAGAATAAATATCCATTAGGAATATATATATATATATATATATCTTTTTAGGATATTATTGATTTAGGGAATAATTATCTATCAGGAAGTTTATAGATTTTAGGAATCTTTATTTTTTCTTTATAAAAAGAGGCCATGCTTATTGTATTAAAATAGTTTATGAATGAATAAAATTTGAGTTCTTGTTTTGAAAGCCTTAAGGTTTTGGTGGATTCCTAGAGTCCTTGTCTTGGTGGACTCCAAGACTTCATCTTTTCTTTTTATTCTTCAATTATTCATCAATTTTCCATCAAGACTTCATCTTTTCATTTTATTCTTCAGTTATTCATCAATTTTCCTTCCCTATTTCAATTTCTCGACGTGTCCTGCATCATGCGATAGGGATAAAAGTGGTACTCTAGAGGTGAAGCCACATTTGGCAAGACCTCAAGAGTACTACTACGAGGAGTTATAGATAATGATGGATTGTGCGTGTTTGATAATGAATGGTGACTCATGGGAAAGAGGTTAAAAAGGGGAAAAACTAGAGGCAATGCTCATATAATGACATGTTAAACTTGTTTGGAAGTAGATTGTGTGAGAGTGATTGTATGTCTGACATTTACGAGATATGAAGATAACTTGGTTGCATGGAAATAGATTGAGTGATGTCATGTTGAACGTGAGCATTACGGCAATGTTATGCTATGAAAACAGAACATGTTATCATCACTTCGTAAGTTTGAAATAGGAGATCATGATAAACATGAGCATTGAATAAAGTGTGCATGATAAAAGAGATAAAAGATGAGTTATGGCGTAAGAGCAAGTTGTAAATGTTGAGGAAGATCTCTCTTTATTCATCTATGAGTGTGTTGGAAATTATATGTGTGTTAATTATGTGTTTGGAGATGTTTTAACATGAAATTGGAATGTTAAAAACAAGCGTGGAGCTCGCGCGAGTGAGGACAACACATTGAATTTTTTAAAAAATGGAAAATGTTGTTTAGCCTGTGTTTAAAGGTTTTATAGTTTATTATTATTAAGAAAGCCTTTGTGGGTTTTTTTTTTTTAAAAAAAAAAGGATTTTATAACTCGACTTGAGAAAACACGATGCTTGTTTGGTTTTGGTCCATTCTAATGAATCTAATTTGCATATAGTCAACTAGGGCTCTCCACGGGTCGGCTGGTTCGGGTTTGACCCCTGCTCGGTCATCCACCTGAATCCTCATCGGGTTAGGTGCATAGCACCCGTCATCCATCCACACAGTTGGGTGGAACCGACTCGACGGTTCAGTTAGGTCGGTTTCGGGTTTGATGCGATAAATGTTTTTAGCATTAGAAAAAATAAAAAATAAAAATAAAAAAACAGATTTAAATCTGTTCAATCTCATGACTCACTATACAGATCTACCAAATCTGATTCAAATCTATTCTCTAAGTATATATACACCTATATGTAGCACTCACGACAGATTTATGCTCTAAAAAATGGGGAAAAAATAGGGACAAAATTAGGGCAAAAATCTTGAGGAGGAGAAGAATCACGAAGAAGAAGTAGAAGAGGAATAAGAAGAATCACGAAGAAGAAGGAGAAGTAGCAGAGGAATAAGAAGAATCACGAAGAAGAAGGAGAAGAAGAAGAGGAAGACAAAACAAACCTGAGTGGCTGAGGCGAAAGATCCTTTGAGACTCGAGAGATGCTATCATGGTGAGGCAACCATGGACTTCAACGAGAGCTCCATCAACGGCGGCGATCGGCGAGATATCCTTTGAGTGGCAATAGATTTTAGGGTTTGTTTTGTGATTTGGGGGTGTCATGTGAGCTATGAGGAAGAGAGAGGATGCTACAATAGAATCAATACAATACATAAGTATTATGTTTATATATATCAGTGTTTTGAACAGTAGTCGAGTCAGGTCAGGTTCTATGGGTTTTACATGGGAAGAACTGACATCCGATCCGAAGACTATCGGGTGGGGTCGGGTTTGGTCGGGTTAAGTTTTTGTTGGACAGCCTTAGAGTCAACTAATGACTCTTTAGTTGACTAGTAAAGTGGGGAATAGAGCCTTGGTTGCAGTCACGTGTCCTAAAGCTACTCTTTGTGGGTTTGGGGTGTGGCACATACCAATTACCAAATCAAGCTTTTACTCAAATTAATAGTCAAATTTGAGTAAAATTTTGAGTAAGGATTGGAGATGGCCTTATATATGCTCCTTTCAAGATGATACTATCTATTGCTTCATATTCGACGAATGCTGAACATGTTCTACTTTTTAACCTACTCTTGGTTTCAAGCTCTTAAAAGCTAGGGTTCATGAGTTTCATGCTAAATTTAGTTTTGATACAATTTCCTTTTGCACTTTACAGTCAACAAAAGGTATTTGCAGTTCAAGTATTCGAGTTGCATAGATTGATAAAGGTAAAATGGTTTTTGAGGTTATCTACGTGTCATCACCTAGTTGTTGTGAAGATTTGTCTTATCATTTCATTTCATTAATTATAGGGTTAGTTACATTTTTCCCTCCGGTGTTTAGGCCCATTTTCAGTTTACCCCATGTGCTTCAAAAGTTGACACTTAACCCCCTTTGTGGTTTCAGACTAAAGTGAAACTGTTAAGATTTCCCTCAAAATTGAAGAAAAATCTAAGATTTTCAAAAAAATTATCACTTAACCCCCTTTGTGAAGTTGATTTTGGGGTTAATCTCCTATGTGGGGATAAAATGCTATCATTTAACCCACTTATGTGGGGCTAATTTTATCACTTAGCTATTTTAGGGTTAACTTTGTGTGTGGTTAATTTTGACACTAAAACTCTCCTATGTGGGGGCTAATTTTAACACTTAATCCTCATGTGGAGCTATTTTGAGAGAAATCTTAGTAGTTTCACTTTAGTCCAAAACCACATGTGGGTTAAGTGTCCACTTTTGAACCACAGGGGTTAAAGTGAAAACGTGTAACCGTAGGGGGTAAAATGTATTTAGCCCTTATTTACGTATGTCTGACTCAATTCTTTGGATATTTAACCAGGTTCAAAGATCAATTGCTGGATCACCGCATATATTACTTGAAGAGAATGCTTATTTGGCCAAACCTTTAAAACCCACGCCTGCAAAGAACCTTCCGTTGGATTATGTTGTAAAGCCACCTCCACAAATTATTAAACAAAAACACGAATCTGAGAAACCAAATCATACAATGGACCACTCTGAGATTGTTTCTTCCGGTCAGCCTTCAAATTACGGACCATTTTCAGAAAACCCACCACCAAAAACTGCAAGTACCGATACTCCAAGGGCTCCTTGGTCTTTTCCTCAATCACCCGGGCATCAATGGTTGATTCCTGTGATGTCTCCTTCTGAAGGATTAATATACAAGCCATATTCAGGACCAGGATTTATGGACCCCGTTTCTGGCGGCTATGGACCACCCAGTTCTACTCAAGTGGCGGGTAACTTCTTCAATCCATCCTATGGAGTTCCCAACTTTGGTCATGGCTACTTTCCTCCCTATGGCATGCCGGCATTGAACAACTTTACCGGACTTGGTTCGCAAGGTCATTATCGTCAATTCTCGGGAGAAGGGGGACCGAACTTCAATGTGCAAAATCAAAGCTCGCGTAACTGCCCGAGCCCGAGAAGTAGAGCTATCTCGAGTTCCGTGAAGGTACGTGTATCTATAGACAGTAAGTTGCAAGGCAGTACAGTAAGTAGTTCTAGTGAGAGAGTGCAAGTAGTTGAGGCACGTCACAGTACTAAAGAGAGAGATGCTCTCTCTCTTTTCCCTTCATCGTCGGCTGTGGTTCACGCACGGGTGATCAAAGTGGTACCTCATAATGCTAGGTCCGCGACTGAATCGGCAGCTCGGATTTTTCGGTGTATACAAGAAGAGAGAAATCAGTGTGATTCAGGTTGAAGCTCATTTGTGGGAAGCAATTGCTTGCTGGTAAGTGAGATGATTGCGCTTGGTCCAAATTATTATTATTATTATTTTTTGGGTAGTACTTTTGGGTGTGATGTTCTGTAACTGGTTTTTATTTGATAATAGGGTCTACATGTGTAGATATACATATACGTATACCTCTGAATATTGTATCAAGTCAATGTTAAAATGTTTGTCACTTGTCCCCTTCAGTTTTGTATTCAAATGACTTTCGGGCTAAGGCCCTTTCTGGTGATGCAATATTTTGGTTTAGTTTGGTTTGGCTCCTGATTTGACCAATATCCAGTAGTCCAGGGCTTAGTTTGCCCCCATGTGGCTTTTGAAAAGGATCTTATGAAATTTACTACTAAGTTGTTTGATAATTTTATACAAGTGACATACTATTCTTCAAAAATATATCATGAAACCAAAAAGTCACATTGAGCTTTTAAAAGCTCCATTCTAGAGCTTTTAAAAGCTCTCCAAAAAAAACTCTAAGTTCAATTTTTACAAAGCGCATAAACTAGTTACCAAATGAATTAACATGAAATTGTACTTTAAAAAAGGAGAAGCACCAAAAGGGGGCCAAACTAAGCCCAAATATGTTCAAATGTCAGCTCTCTCACTCTCTCTCTGCTGAAATTTTAATTGGTGTATGTGGTACATAATTTATAACGTTAGATCTGAAGTGAAAGGAGGAATTTTTGGATACATTACCACGTGCCAACTCTACGTGGTACTTCCAACTAATGACAAAGAGACTTTTGGGTGGGGCCGCCTGCATGTAAGGGGTGCTGGTCACACCCAAAAAGCTCTCATTTGTTGGAAGATGCTACGTATATGGTTTTGGTTGTAACAAAAAAAGAATTACAATTATTTGACACCCAGTAGTGCCAAAGTTTATGGCCCGGTAATAGTTTTTGGAATTCATAAGTGATTATGGAACTTCAAAAGTTAGAATAAATCTGTTTGGCAAATGACGCAAATGCGTTTTCAATCGCAAAAAATGTATGGTAACTTAATATATAGTCCTAATGCATCTAACTAGAAATATGTCCCTTTTTTAAATGAATCTAGAAATAGGTCCCTATAGTATTTTAAGGACAAAACTGCCCCTGTATATATATATATATATATCCACATAAAATCTGGGTTTCAAATTTAAATCAGGGAATTCCTCACTTTTAACATGCTTTTCACTTTTTTTGTGAGAAATTCTCACTTTTTACACGGTCCGTTTTTGAAGGTCGCTTAAGAGCTGGACTGTCTATATATATATGTATATATATAGAGAGAGAGAGAAAGAATTTGCTAGAGAGAGAAAGATGAAGACAGAGAAGGAGAAAGAAGAGAGAGAGGATCGCAGCCCCTCCACTGCCATTGGCGACCACCCACCACCTTCATCCTCCTCCCCTCTCTACCTCCCTTCACTTATATTAACCATGCACCACCATCTCTGGCCACCCCTCTCCGCGCGGTGACCACTCTGTGAACAAATTACTCACTAGTTCATGAGAAAAAAATTCAGATTATCTCATAGGAATCGAATCGTTTTAGGCGCGAAAATTCGATTTCACATTTGTTCTCAGAAATGCGAGTGAAAAGCAAGGGTTTCAAATTTGCAACCCATCATCAACAAAATCAACCGATTGCGAGACGATATAGAAGACGATCACTCCGAAATGGTTCATGGATTTGATGCATTCATCGATGGTTGTGACAGATTTACTCACTTCCATGAATTTGTATACACAGTCCGAACTGTGTAAAAAAGTGAAAAATTCTCACAAAAATCTGCGAATTTATCATATTTTGAAATTTCTCACTTTTGAAATTTCTTTAGATCCGGTTTTTAAGGTTTGATTAAGATCCAGTCCGTTTGTATACATACATATAGTATTGACGAGGATCTCCTTATTACATAGGCTGTAAGAAATTCCTCACTTGTTATGTACATGAAGTTAGTGTGAAATTTCTCACTTTTATAGGCTGTAATAAATTGCTCATTTTTTATGTAGTGAAATTAGTGAAAAATTTCTCACTTGTATAGGTTGTAAGAAATTACTTCCTCATTGTATGTAGATTAAATTAGTGAGAATTTTTTAACTTATATAGACTGTAATCAATAGATAATGTGTTATGTAAATGAAATTAGTGAGAAATTTCTCACAAATAAATGAGAAATTGCCACATCACTTTGTTAAACCAAAAATCCCTTGATTATAGGGATATTAATTCCCTCATCCATGATCTCCTAAAAATACGTTTCCCAAAACTGCATATAACACAATTTTGGAAGTTTTTTTTTAATATACAAAGCAGTATATACACAAAAAACAAAAAAGGTGAGAAATTATCACATTACTCGGTTAAATCTGAAATCCCTTGATTTTAGGGATGTTAATTCAGTGAGAAATTGCTCAAAAGCATATTGAAAATCAATAAAAACTAGTGAGAAGTTTCTTGCAGTTTGATTTATGCATCTTACATTTTGTCATAGGAAATTTGATTTACTACAATTATGCTTTTTTCACATTGTACGTAGATTAAATTAGTGAGAAATTTCTCGTTTGCATAGATTTGAATCAATAGATCATATGTTATGTAAATGAAGTTAGTGAGAAATATGCACAAAAAGTGAGAAATTCTCACATCATTCTGTTAAATCGAAAATCCCTTAAGATATTAATTCCCTTATACATGATCTCCTAAAAATACATTTTCCAAAACTGCATATAACCCAATTTTGGAAGTTTTTAGAATATATACAAAAAAAAAAAGGGTGAGAAATTCTCACATTACACTGTTAAAAACCAAAATCCATTGATTTTTGGGATATTAATTCCCTTATCCATTATTTCCTAAAAACATGTTTCCCATAATTGTATATATCTATATATAACTGTACACATATATATATATATATATATATAAATGTCAAGGGTATAATGGTCCGGATTTATACTAACCATTTAGGAATAGTTGATTTCTATTGCAAATTAAGGATTAATTTCTATACACCAAATCAAGTCACGATCAATTCCTATTAATGGCCATATTTAGGGACCAAATTGTATATTTCTAAAAAATGTAATCCTAAAAATTTGCAATTGACATTGGGAAACTTTTGCCAAAAAGTTGTTTTCTACGATTGAATTACAGTGATAGAAGTTATTGTCACTAGGAGTGAAAACGGTTCGGATCGGTCCGGTCCAATTTTCAATCAAATCGATCGATTTTGGTTCGGTTCGGTTTAGTGTAAAATTTCGGCTCGGTTCAATTTTTACATTGCATGAAATTTTTGAAAACTTATCGAACTGATCGGTTTGCTTACACCCTAAGTTGCCACACCTTAGAACCTAGGTACCAAAGTTCGTAACTTGTAGAAACCCAATATAATTTTGGAAAAATTCTGTGATAAGTACTAGTGTTTTTGGTTGTATCATATATACAAGTGATTTTGAGTGCGGTGCTAAATTGTTTGTGATTAGGTTCTAAAATCTATAAATAAGTCTCAAAGTATGGTAACTTTGAAAGTCACTTCAAAGTTACCCTATTTTGGGACCTATTTACACATTTTGGGGGCATAAGTTACACCATCTTTGAGTCTTGACACTAAATATATGATACAATCAAAATCACTAGGATGTATCATATAAGTTTCCATGATTTTGAAAAGTTGCATAGTTTGGTGCACTTATCTTTCAAACTTTGAAAATTACATGGTTTTTAAAACTTGCATGGGGTAAAATGACAATCTTTGGCACCATCTATTGCTGAAGTTTTGTAATTTTGTTTGCGGTACCATACGACCTAAATCACTTGATTAAATGGTAATCTTCTATTTCTTAAAGTTTGTAGATGCACCATATATATGTATCATATAAAAGGGAGGAAGCCCCCATGAATAGTTTATTTGCCATTGTTGTGTGTTAAATACGAAGTTGAGTTCATGGGCCGGTAATAGAAGCCAGGAGGATAATGTATAGGGTAAAAAATACATAGTTGAGTTCATTGTGGCCACTTTGTTAATTCAGTTTCTTTCATTTTTTAACGTTTTCTATGTCTATCACAATTTTGCCTTTCAATGGTGCAATGCACATAATTACTATTTGAGCAACGACTTAGCCTAACTGGTAAAAAGACTCTTTATGTCACGTTCATAGCAGTCAAACCTTGTCCCCTTCTCTAGACCCTAACACTTACGCCCTGGCACAAAATAACTAATCAAATGATTTAAAAAAAAAAAAGAGGTGCAAATTTACTATTTGCCTATTTGGTTCTCTTGCCAAAGGTGGCATTGACATTTTTTTTTAAATGGGAGGTAGCATTGACTTTTACTAAAAGAAGTATTGTAGCAAGATAAATATCTTATTTATTTCCACAATAAAAGATTTTTCATGTAAAATACAACTATTTTCTCTCCCATTTTTGTTGTTTGGTTGAAACTTTAAAAACATTGGAAAATATTAAGACAATACAATATTAGCATTGTATAAGCATATATATATATATATATATAAACACAGAGACATAAATGACTTATATATATTGACCTTATGTTCCGTCTAGGTATTTGCTTAATATTAAAGCAAATATGTATATGCACTTATGAACTTATACTTTTTCATGAATATATGGCTCCCCAATTTTTTTGAAATTTGTGGGATATATGTGTGATTTTAACATTAATTTACAAACAGACCCTCCTATTTTTTAACATTTAATTAAACATAAACTATCTTAAAATCAATTTAAAAACTAAAAGGTCTAAGGCCGCGTTTATTTTGCAAGACCAATCTAGGGACACAAGAAAGTAGACTATAATAGCCCATTTTACTTCAAGTTTCAACAGTACATTTGTCACACCCCCAAAATTCATTTGTGGATTTTGAGTACAGGACCGACCTTGTGGGTCATCTTTAACCTGCACAGAGCCTAGTGGAAGCGTACAAACATTTATTTAATATTTAGATGAGGTTAGTAGAACCTTCAAACCATACTTGATAAGTTTAGAAATAAGGTTCTAGGCTTATGCTGCCTTCAAATACAGTGCTTGGAAGGATTTCATTCTAGGAATATTTAAAAATACAACAATTGGACTTCTAAAATAGAGATCCTTCAAGGGCATCTAGAAGTGGGTCCTCTCCTTCTACGACTATCTCATGTTCCTCATTTGTCAGCGTAGGGCGTGTCCTTGTCATCTGAAAGGGTTTTTTTAAAACAATTTGGAGAGTGTGAGCATAAAGCTCAATGAACGAACATAACTTGTTTAAAAGATCTCAAAAGGAATTATTTATACTCGAAAGAAGGATATATCAATTGCAATAACATTTATATAATGAAAACGAAGTAAAAGAGAATCAACTTTATCGATATGAAATACGGAATAAATGAGAAGTCAATGATATTAAATTGAAACTATTTGATATGAATGTCAAATTACCAACCAACCACTCACACACATTCTTTTATTACATCGCACAATGATCAAAGGCAACCCTACAGTCGGGCTCAATTCATCGCATACATAGGCTATACTTTATAATTTGTTGTAGTGGTAATTGACTTTGAATAATTGACCAGATGGCATATAAAATTAATTTGAATAACAATGTACATAGATAAAGGAATACATTGAATGATAAAATAGAAAGTCTGGGTTATGACATACAATGAGCATAAACCTGTTTCAGTGGAACCAAGGGACAATGTTCCCAATTGAATAATAGCAATTTCATAATATTAATAATCGAAGATAGAATCAGATTCACTCGAGGGGAGTAAAATCAGCAATAGGAATATGAATCACTCACCTTGATAACTTAGAGATTTGACGATGAGATAGTTCCTACGTCAACAGGGATAAAAGAGCTAAACATATAAGCAAAATGTACAAGTGTAGGGGTAAAACAGTAATTAAAGTTTTCTTATGGATATTTTGGTAATTTTTCTAAAATTATATTAAAAACTTCATTACTGATATCCTTATACTATTTTGTGTCCAACGCCATTGACTATGCCCAATTTGGAGTTTGGGCAATTTATATCTCAAAAGTGGGGTTTCCTACATAAACGTGGGCCTCACAAATAAGTTGTATTTTAAATGGTATCGGATTGCCTCCAAACTTGTAAGTATAATATTAGACATTATTGTAAGACTATAGGAATTGACGGTGTATTTTTCTGAGTTATAGATAATTAGTAATGAATTATTGAAGTTAAAACACTATTTTTAAAATAGTCATAATTGGACCGTAATTCCATTTTCATATCCAAATACCATAAATTAAGTGTGGAAATATTTTTCATGGTCATAAAATGCCACAAGAACATTCTTTGTTGGGTAAATTGCAATTTACACCCCTGTAGTTTGATGGTTGTGACAATTTAGTCCCTGTAGTTTCAATCTTGGCAAATTAAACCCTACAGTTTGAAAAGTGTGCAAAATACACCCATTTACTAACATTCCGTTAAAGTGTGTAACGGAGCAAGGGCAAAATGGGAAGTTTACTCTATTCCCGCCCAAAACCCCATGTGCTGGTCACATGTGAAGCATATTATACTATATGTACATCTATACACTGTTCCTATATGCTAAACGGCTTGGAAAAGTGTAAAATGAAACTTCTCAGGTTGTATAACAATGATGATAAAAAAATAAAATTAAAAATTAAAAAAAAAAAAAAAAACCAATGGTGATATATGAATTTTACTTTTTGGGTTTGTAAGCTTCTTCAAAAATCACTATGTATTTTGCATCAGAGTAGTAATATATGTAAGTCTTTTAGGTATATAATTGTCGAGTCTGGCTCTAGTACGCACTGGTTGAATGCACTGGGCTTTTAAGCCAGAAAAATCCGCTGGGCGCCCCGCCGCGCCCCATCCCGCCGCCCCACTAGAGCCAGACTCGACAATTATATACCTAAAAGACTTACATATATTACTACTCTGATGCAAAATACATAGTGATTTTTGAAGAAGCTTACAAACCCAAAAAGTAAAATTCATATATCACCATTGGTTTTTTTTTTTTTTAATTTTTAATTTTATTTTTTTATCATCATTGTTATACAACCTGAGAAGTTTCATTTTACACTTTTCCAAGCCGTTTAGCATATAGGAACAGTGTATAGATGTACATATAGTATAATATGCTTCACATGTGACCAGCACATGGGGTTTTGGGCGGGAATAGAGTAAACTTCCCATTTTGCCCTTGCTCCGTTAAACACTTTAACGGAATGTTAGTAAATGGGTGTATTTTGCACACTTTTCAAACTGTAGGGTTTAATTTGCCAAGATTGAAACTACAGGGACTAAATTGTCACAACCATCAAACTACAGGAGTGTAAATTGCAATTTACCCTTCTTTGTTTTTCCCCTTTTTTTTTTTTAATAAATATAATAGGTATTTAAAATGATGAAGTTTCCATTAAAATCAATTTCTAACAATTGATTAAAATACTAAAATCAGGTTTATTATTTTAAAACTATTGAAACAATGTTTAATTCGTCTTAGAATAATTTCACAATATTTTTTTTTTCTTCAGAATTTACAAAGGGCCCTAAGTAATTAATACTAATTTCCTAGATTAAATAACCAAGTATTTTACAATTTACTTTTAATTAAAACATATTTATTATTACTGAAAATATTATAATAACATAGTAGTTATTATTTAAATAATTATCAGAATTTTAAAAGAAGCATAATCATATTTTTAAACAAATTTTAAACCATTTAAAAGTAAAGTAATAACTTAAATAACATTTAATAGTTAATTATGAAATAAATACTAAGGTTCTGTTTGTGTATGACCCAAGCTAAAACATCCAACACACATACATAAGCTGAAATATCAAACAGGGCCCTTGTTTTCGTACGTATAACAGTGACAACGCATAGTACAACTACTCTCAAGCATATCATCTTCTTCAAAAAAAAAATAAAGAGGAGCATATTTTATTCATTTTTTTGTCCGAAAATTCAAATGATCATAACTTGGTCATTTCTTAACGAAATCAAGCAAGTCTTATATTAAAATTGATCATCTCGACGAGCTCTATCAATCTATATCAGTTTGGGATCCCAATTTTGAGTTATTAGCGCGAATTTTGGATAAAACCGCGAAGTGGGTTTATGGAAAAATTACAAATTCGTGATGATTGGCTAAGGCTATGGAAAAACTATTCTTAGGGGATTATAAGGGAGCTAATACGAACATTTTGGCATAGGTTTCATGAGTTTTGGTGATGGTCAAAAAATCAAGCTCAAATAGAGCTTTAATGGTGGACGACCATGGCAGAGACTTAAGACCTCTATTTGGTTCATCCAGTGTGCATGTGTGTGTAATATAAATCTGTATACATATATATATGTGTGTGTGTGTGTGTGTGTGAAATTAAAACAGACATGGAAGAAGGTTACCTCTTCTTTCTCTCTCTCTGAATCTGTATGTATGGGTATGCGTACAAGGCAGAGGAGTACATGATGTTATACAGAAATTGATAGGAAGAGGAATAGGGTAGGTAGCTAGGTAGAGAGGGTGAGTGTGTATAGGAGTGACCTCACAAGATATATACCCACATATCAAAATATCCAAAGTTGATTGCGTTAGGCTACATATAATGTTAAGGGCTGTTTGGTAGGCTTAAATGTGAAACCAGTCAGTGTATAATCGTGATGTAAATGACGTTAAAAATGATGAAATTTTCGGGTTATTACAGTTTCTCCTACTTAAAGAGGTTTGGTCCCCAAACTTATCGTACCTTAAGAAGTGAATAGATGTGGGTACTTTGCGTGCATCTGGTCCTCATGTTCCCAAGTCGCTTCTTCCAGTGCGTGATTCCTCCAGAGAACTTTGACTAATGGTATGATCTTGGTCCTCAGTACTTGATTACGTCGATCCATGATATGAACTGGTTGTTCTACATAGGTAAGATCTTCGCGTACGTATAATGGTTCATATGATAAGACATGGCTGGAGTTTGAGACATAAGGTCGAAGCATAGAAACGTGGAATACATTGTGAACATTTGATTGATTTGGTAGTAAAGCTAAATGGAAGGCCATTGCTCCTACTCTATCGATGACGTCGAAAGGTCCAATAAAACGAGGATGAAGTTTCCCTCTCTTTCCAAAACGAACAATACTCTTCGAAGGTGACACCTTGAGAAATACGTGATCACCTAATTGAAACTCTAGCTCTTTGTGTCTAGCTGTGTAGCTTTTGTTTCGACTTTGAGCAGTATGAATCCGTTGTTGGATGAGTTGTATCTTATCAATTGTTAATTGTACGATCTCAGACCCAATAATTTTCCTCTCTCCTACTTCGGTTCAACATACCGGGGATTGACATTTCCTCCATACAATGCCTCATATGGAGCCATGCCGATACTTGCTTGGAAACTATTATTGTAAGCGAACTTAATGAAATGTAAATGTTCTTCCCAATTACCTTGGAAGTCTAGAATAGTAAGTCGTAGCATGTCTTCCAAAATCTGAATAACACGCTCGGACTGACCATCTGTCTGTGGATGAAAAGTTGTACTAAAGTTAAGAGTAGTGCCCATAGCCTCTTGGAAGCCCTTCCAAAAATGTGACACAAACTTAGTGTCTCGATCCGAAATAATAGAAACCGGCGTACCATGAAGTCGAACGATCTTTGTGGTGTACAACCTTGCCAGTCTCTCAGATGAAAAGGTGACTCTGACCCGTAAGAAGTGAGCAGACTTCGTCAATCTATCCACAACTACCCAAATAGCATCATTTTTCTTCACTGATTGGGGTAACCCAACACAAAGTCCATGGTGTTAGGAAACTGTGTTCCCAGAATCCATTGACAGCGCGTATAAGTTGGTACTGCAAAAAAATTACGTGAAAACTACAATAACCCTACAAGGGCGGAACTAGGGTTACCTTAAACTGCTAAAACGGATTGCTGTCGTAGACGAATCGAGAACACGGGCTCGATAACAGCTCACGATCTTCTACCGTATTCCTTTGCTGCCAGAATATCGAACTGAGTGTGGGCTCTTTTGAAATCCTTTCTGTTTTCTGCTCTCCCTCTTTTACGCTCTCTTTTCTATTCCGAGTTATAATTCTCTATATAGAAAAACACTAGCTGAGGAGAGAGCCAAAACAGCATATATAGGCTACGGTAGGGACCATAAGAAGTCAATAAGGAATAGGCTTCCTTATGGAATTAGGAAACCCTAATTCGAACTGAATCAGATTCTTATTTTCATAAATTATAATTCATACCACTAAAGAATTATAATTGCACTCCTACCCTTATCTCAAAAATATATTTCGAGCTCCATGTTATTAAATGTTTATTATCTCCCCATGTTAAGATTACAGATATCCATTAATTAAATATAATTACTGACAATCATATTTAATTAATTGCTTAAAATTCATTGATATCCTCTGCTTAACTTGTCTGATATGTCGGATACAAAATTCACCTGCAGGGTTTGACATAATCAAAACTTATAAGCTTTCTCAAGGGGATATCATCAATCCCAAAATTGAGACATGGATTCCATCATTAATTAATATCCACCACACAATTAACATTGCCACCCAATCCAATGAGATATTGACCCATTTAAGGATCTCACCCTTTTAGGGATCAAAGTGTAAATATCAAATGTACGTGTCTACAAATTAACTTAGGATTTAGAGCATAAGCACTCATAATAGCCATGAGGTATTAATTATCTTATAAGTTAGTATAAAGATAATTACCCCAAGTCAGTCCCGTTTAATACACAAAGTGTACCAGCATAGTGAGTTGAAACTATACCGTTTTTCGTAGTCAAGACAAACCTACTACAACACCATGCTGCAGTCCTACCGATGGTGTGTCCAATCCCATCTAAGACTGTAAACCAAAATCTTACATTCTATAATATCTGATGGCCTGATCTTCCATGTGTAAGCCAAACTCTACACACCAAACCACCTACTATATAGAATGAGAGACACACATGCACAATATTAAATAAATAATATAATACAAACATTGCCCACACAGATTCTAAAAAAAAATGGATTAACTGATTTTATTGAATGAATAATAAACCAACTACATAAAGCATGGCTTTTAGTATATATATCCCTAACACATGGTGATGTATTCCCACTTCCATTCGGGAATAGAAAGTAACTATAAAGTTCTACCAGGACATTGATGCTCTATTTTTACCCTCTGACAATACAAGCAATGTGAAACAGATTCAGCAATATCTCTTTTCATATTCGGCCACTAGAAAGACCTCTTCGTGTCATGGTACATCTTAGTACCACCTGGATGAACAGTGAACTTAGACGAATGTGTCTCATCCAAAACTTTCCTCTTGATTTCAACAATATTTGGAACACAAATTCTGCCCTGATATATGAGCACTCCATATTTCAAATGGAACTCGGGCCATTTTCCTTCAGATATTTCTTCACTAACCCTTTTTAAGAACTCATCGGACATCTGAGACCTCTTGATCTCTTCAAGAATAGTCGGTTCTGCGATGAGAGTTGTAAGAAAACCTTGAGATTGTTAAGGGGTGATGTCAATCTCCGTTTTCTCGAAGTCGTTAATCAACTGTTGTTGTGACATGATCCTGGAAGCCACACTTTTCCAGAAGATTTCCGACTTAAAGCATCAGCCACAACATTAGCTTTTCCAGGGTGATATTGAATATCAAGATCATAATCTTTCATGAACTCTAACCACCTGTGTTGCCTCATATTCAGCTCCTTTTGTGAGAACAAATATTTCAAACTCTCATGATCGGTAAAAATTTCACATCTTTCACCTCAGAGATAGTGACACCATATCTTTAGCACAAAAATTACTACGGCTAACTCCAAATCATGGGTGGGATAGTTCTTCTCATGAATCTTCAGCTGTCGAGATGCATAAGCAATAACCTTACCATGTTGCATTAAAACACATCCCAACCATTGATAAGAAGTGTCACTTTAAATTACAAATCCTCCTTCTCCGGTAGGTATGTTTAAGATAGGTGTTGAAATCAAACGATCCTTCAACTCTTGAAAACAGTTATCTATAATTTCAGTCCATTCAAATGCAACTCCTTTCTGTGTTAACTGCGTCATAGGTCCTGCGATTTGGAGAAGTTCTCAACAAATCTCCGATAATAGCCAGCCAGACCCAGAAAACTACGCACCTCAGATACAGTTGTTAGCTTGGGCCATGACTTCACCGCCTTAATTTTCTGTGGGTCCACCATTATGCCTTCTTTAGATATCACATGCCCTAAGAATGAGATCTTGGGAAGCCAGAACTCACATTTCTTGAACTTCCCATATAATTGGCGATGTCTTAGTGTTTGCAACACAATTCTTAAATGACGTTCATGGTTCTCAAGGCTCTTTGAATATATAAGAATATCATCAATGAATACGATTAAGAAATCGTTGAGATAAGGCTTGAATACTCGATTCATTAGATCCATGAATGCTATAGGAGCATTAATAACGCCGAAGGGCATTACCAAGAATTCATAATGACCATAACGAGTACAAAAAATCATCTTCTCTACCTCTTCTGCTTTAACTCTCAATTGATGGTAACCTGATCTCAGGTCAATCTTAGAGAAAACTTGTGCTCCTTGTAGTTGATCGAACAAATCATCAATCCTTAGGAGAGGATAGCGATTCTTGATTGTTACTTTGTTCGGCTCGTGATAATCGATGCATAGTCTCATAGTTCCGTCCTTCTTCTTTACAAAAAGGACCGGTGTACCCCAGGGAGAGGTACTTGGTCTGATAAAACCCTTGTCCAATAATTCTTGTAGTTGCGTCTTCAACTCTTTCAATTCTATAGGAGCCATACGGTAAAGAGTCTTTGATATAGGTTGAGTACCAGGAATAAGACTGATGGTGAATTCAATCTCTCTATCTATGAGAGTGCTGGGTAGATCTTCAGGAAAGACATCCTGAAATTCTCTCACCACATGAACGTCCTCCAAAGTTACCTCCTTTGCTTGCATAGATAAGATAAGACAAGCGGTGATGCGGCACCTTTCCTCTAAAATAGAAACTAGCTCGACCAAGAATTTGGAAGTTGACTTGCTTCGCAGCACAGTCAATATGAGAGTGAATTGAAGATAACCAGTCTATACCCAAGATAACATCAAAACCTCGAATCTCGAGTGGTATAAGATCGGCAAGTAAGGATACATCACCAATTATAATCGTACATGATCGGGGTATACTTGGTTACAAATCAACGAAGTACCAGAAGGTATGCCAACTGATAGTTCATATTTCAAAGGTTCCGGAGATTTAGCAAATTTTTAATGCAAAAGGACAATGATACAAACGAATGAGTAGCTCTAGAATCTATAAGTGTGTGAGCATTAATATTACATATAAAGATAGTGTCTTTTACCACCATCAGCTTCCTTATTATTCTCCTCAGGAATAAGCGCAAATACACGCCCATGGCATTGTTGGTTTCTTCCTTGGCCTCCTTGGTTCTGTGACGGACGTTGGTTGATTAGTATAGGTGCTTAAACAATTGCCTTATTCATAGGGCAATCCTTAATCACATGGTTCGGATCACCACACTTGTAACACAACCCCGAGTTGAACCAGCAAATACCTTCATGTATTTTCCACAAGTCTTACATAGAACCTGGGTGTTTGATGGTCCTTTCCAGGCTTGATTACTAGCATTAGATCCATATGCTCCAGGAAATGGCCTTTTTACTCGTGCTTGACCTTTGACTTGATTTTCCATTGCTTTGTTCGGAATACTCCTCTTCTATTGAAATTCTGCCTCCGTTCTCTCCGCTTTGAGAGAACGATCATAAACTTCTCTATATGTTGGAAATTCAAACATCTTAACTTTGTTTCGAATGGTAAGTTTTAAACCATTCTTGAACTTTCTTGCCTTTTTTCTTCTGTTGGAATGAGGTAGGAAGCGAACCGGGATAGTGAAGTAAATTCAGTGGTATATTGGAGAACAGTCATGTTCCCCTACCTGAGACGCATAAACTCCTTCTCTTTCTGGTCTTTCACAGATTTGGGATAATACATCCCATCAAAGAGAATTATAAATTGATCACATGTTATGCCTTCCACACTATTCTCTAAGGTACTCCACCAGTGATCTGCTTCTTCAATGAAGGTATAGGTGGCATAGCCCACCTTTTCCTCCTCAGTGCACGAAAAGTGCTTGAATATCCTTTCCATCTTTTAAACCCATGTTTCAGCTGTAGTTGGGTCAGCTTTTCCGTAGAACGGCGGAGGTTTGAGTTTCTAAAATCATTCTATATACAGAAGTGTTCCTCCTCGTCTGTCCACATGCATGTTTCCATCTCCATTGCCGCCATTTCTTGTTCCACTTTCTTGGGCAGCAACCGCTAGTCCTTCCATGATTCTTTCAACTCAAGCAAAATGTTCATTGGTTGCTTGATCCATTAACTATAGTAGTGCGATGTTGTTAGTATAATTAAACTGTACATGAAAAGAAATGGTAGTATTCTATATTTTAGTAATTCTTATTATGAGGATCCTAGTCAATACATATGTTTCCTAATAGTCTCTAGAACTACCTTACGCTCTAATACCATCTGTCATGCCCCCAAAATTCATTTGTGGATTTTGAGTGCGGGACCGACCTTGTGGGTCATCTTTAACCTGTACAGAGCCTAGTGGAAGCATGCAAACATTTATTTAATATTTAGATGAGGTTAGTAGAACCTTCAAACCATACTTAATAAGTTTAGAAATAAGGTTCTAGGCTTATATTGCCTTCAAATACAGTACTTGGAAGGATTTCATTCTAGGGATATTTAAAAATACAACAATTGGACTTCTAAAATAGAGATCCTTCAAGGACATCTAGAAGTGGGTCCTCTCCTTCTATTGCTATCTCCTGCTCCTCATTTGGATCAGCGTAGGCGTGTCCTTGTCATCTAAAAGGGTTTTTAAAACAATTTGGAGAGTGTGAGCGTAAGGCTCAGTGAATGAACATAACCTATTTAAAAGATCTCAAAAGGAATTGTTTATACTCAAAAGAAGGTTATATCAATTGCAATGACATTTATGTAATGAAAACGAAGTAAAAGAGAATCAACATTATCGATATGAAATACGAAATAAATGAGAAGTCAATGATATTGAATTGAAACTGTTAGATGTGAATGTCAAATTACCGACCACTCACCCACTCACACATGCATTCTTTTATTATATCGCACAATGATCAAAACCAACCTTACAGTCGGGCTCAATTCATCACATACATAGGCTATACTTTATAATTTGTTGTAGTGGTAATTGACAATGAGTAATTGATCAGATGGCCTATAAAATTAATTTGAATAACAATGTACATGGATAAAGGAATATATTGAATGATAAAATAGAAAGTCTGGATCATGACATACAATGAGCATAAACCCGTTTCAGTGGAACCAACGGACAATGTACCCAATTGAATAATATCAATTTCATAATATTAATAATCGAAGATAGAATCAGATTCACTCGAGGGGAGTAAAATCAGCAATAGGAATATGAATCACTCACCTTGATAACGTAGAGATTTGATGATGGTTCCTACGTCAACAGGGGTAAAAGAGCTAAACATATAACCAAAATGTGCAAGTATAGGGGTAAAATAGTAATTAAAGTTTTCCTATGGGTATTTTGGTAATTTTGCTAAAATTATATTAAAAACTTCATTATTGATATCCTTATACTACTCTGTGTCCAATGCCACTGACTAGGCCCAATTTGGAGTTTGGGCAATTTCTATCTCAAAAGTGGGGTTTCCTACATAAACGTGGGCCTCACAAATAAGCTATATTTTAAACGGTATCGGATTGTCTCCAAACTTTTAAGTATAATATTCGACATTATTTTTAGACTATAGAAATTGACGGTGTATTTTTCTGAGTTGTAGATAATTAGTTATGAATTATTGAAGTTAAAATACTATTTTTAAAATAGTCGTAATTGGACCGTAATTCCATTTTCATACCCAAATACCATAATTTAAGTGTGGAAATATTTTTCATGGTCATAAAATGCCACAAGAACATTTATGTGTTTTTCCCATTTTTTTTTTTATTTTAGAAATATAGTAGGTATTTAAAATGATAAAGTTTCCATTAAAATCAATTTATAACAATTGATTAAAATACTAAAATCAGGTTTATTATTTTAAAACTATTGAAACGATGTATAATTAGTCTTAGAATAATTACAATTTTTTTTTTAGAATTTACAGAGGGCCCTAAGTATTTAATACTAATTTCCTAGATTCAATAACCAAGTATTTTACAATTTACTTTTAATTAAAACATATTTATTATTACTGAAAATATTATAATAACATAGTAGTTATTATTCAAATAATTATCAGAATTTTAAAAGAAGCATAATCATATTTTAAAACAAATTTTAAACCATTTAAAAGTAAAATAATAACTTAAATAGCATTTAATAGTTAATTATGAAATAAATACTAAGGCTCTGTTTGTGTGTGACCCATGCTAAAACGTCCAACACACATACATAACTGAAATATCAAACAGGGCCCTTGTTTTCGTACATATAACGGTGACAACACATAGTACAACTACTCTCAAGCATATCATTTTCTCCAAAAAAATCAAGAGGAGCAGATTTTATTCATTTTTTTGTCCGAAAATTCAAATGATCATAACTTGGTCATTTCTTAACGAAATCAAGCAAATCCTATATAAAAAATTGATCATCTCGACTAGCTCTATCAATCTATATCAGTTTGGGATCCCAGTTATATCAGTTTGGGATCCCAGTTTTGAGTTAATAGCGCGAATTTTGGATAAAATCGTGAAGTGGGTCTATGGAAAAATTACAAATTCGTGGTGATTGGCTAATGCTATGGAAAAACTGTTCTTGGGGGATTATAAGGGAGCTAATACGAACATTTTGGCATAGGTTTCATGAATTTTGGTGATGGTCGAATAATCAAGCTCAAACAAAGCTTTAATGGTGGATAGCCATGGCAGAGGTTTAAGACCTCTATTTGGTTCATCCAGTGTGCATGTGTGTGCAATATAAATCTGTGTATATATATATGTGTGTGTGTGTGTGTGTGTTTGAGAGAAATTAAAATAGATATGGAAGAAGGTTACCTCTTCTTTCTCTCTCTCTGAATCTGTGTTTATGGGTATGCGTACAAGGCAGAGGAGTGCATGATGTTATACTGAAATTGATAGGGGAGGGGGGGGGGGGGAATAGGGTAGGTAGCTAGGTAGAGAGGGTGAGTGCGTATATGAGTGACCTCACAAGATATATACCCACATTTCAGCATATCCAAAGCTGATTGCATTAGGCTACGTATAATATTAAGGGATGTTTGGTAGGCTTAAATGTGAAATCAGTCAGTGTATAATCGTGATGTAAATGGCGTGATAAATTGATGAAATTTTCGGGATATTACAACATTGTTTTGAGTTGGCCAAATAATGCAGGGTCTATTGTCAATTTCAACTTAATAGTTCTCGTATGGAGAGCTATTTACTCTAGAGGGTGTGACATTAATGAGTAATATTTGGGGCACTAACAAATTTCACTAACACTCACACCCACACTCTATAGAGATAGAGTGTGGGTGTGAGTGTTAGTAAAATTTGTTCGTGCTCCTAGCATTGGCAGTGCCCCTAGAAGAGAGAGAGTGTATGAGTGTGAGTGCTAGTGAAATTTGTTAGTGCCAGTGAAATTTGTTAGTGCCCCTAGCATTGTTGGACATTAGTAGTCCCTCATAATAGTGAATGAGAAGAGTAATACCCCATACCAAAAATATATATAAAAAAAATTGCCTAAAGAACACTGCTCTCAACCCCCCATAAAACATGTTTACTAGCGTACCCAAATCCATTTAATTTGGCCCCCCTAACACTGACCCGGGTCGCCACTCTAAAACATGTAGTTGCAATTTACATATAAGATTTACACCCCAAAAAAAAAAATAACTACTAGAAAAATATAGAAGTTATACATGTAAAGAAGTTATAGAATAAAGTTGCATAAAATTACTTTCAGGAAACAGACTAGAAAATGTTTTTTTTTTCTCAGATGTGAGGACAAATCTCTCAGTCTATCGTTTGTGACTTTGGAATTAGTATCTAATGTTGTTTTATCAGCGTAGAACATGGGACAAACCCCGGGCACGTGCACCGACCCCACAACACACGCACCAGGTAAATCAGGGAGATAAGCTAGCAGTAAGATCTAAACCCACTCCAAGTTGAACATTATCTATCTTAAGATCCATCAATCCCTCCAACTAAGTTACTGTTGGAAAATTGGATTTTATATAACTAGTTTTAAGTAAACTTTGGCTCCAATTTAAGGAGTCCCACACGCTCTTTGGGGTGGGACTGCATTGGAATGCGTTCTCCTCCATGAGGAGATGAACGTCGTATATTAAATATTTACATGTTGAAATCCAATAAGGGATGAATGAGAAATTGTCATCCAAAGTGGCCCATGTGAAACATTGGTGAAGGAAGAAAATGTGGGAAACTTTGATTGTCCTACATAGGAAAAACAACAAAGAGCTTAAGGGTATATTTAAGAGGGAAGTCTCCTAAGGGGCATGCCCCTTTGGGGTACCAACTTTTGTTAAGGGGGGAAGACCTAGGCCTTTATGGGATTTATCCCACGCGCGCATGCACTCGCACAGATGCGCGCGCCGCCGCAGCCGACCGACCAGCTGGGCGCGAGCCCATGGTCCTAGGCATGGGCTTCTTTGAAAATTAACTAATCTTTTTGGAGAAAATTCATTTGAATTTCCTTCCAGTTTTTTTTTTCAAACAGTCATGTCCTTCCAGAATAATAAGGCCTTGTTTGGTTGTGTTGTTTTCGTACAGTCACCACTTTCAACAATTGCAATGCTCTGTTTGGATGTGTTGATTCGTATAGTCACCAGACAGTCTATATATTCTCCTTTAGTTTCATTTTATAACTACGAAAATAAATCTCTCTCTCTCACTGCATATCATATCATTGTTGTTCGAATATTATACTAGTTTGTGTTCGCTATATTCTGAAGATTGAAGTATAACTTCTGCAAAATTGAAAATCCGTTCTATCTTGGGAGATGATTGTTCATCAACCTTGTGCACCGAGAGGGAGCAAATTCGTCTTAAGGAAACAGTTCGCTGGGCTCGGACTCTTTCTCAAATTTTGTTTCTTCTCATTTTAATTACTGTGAGTTTGATTTAATTACAGTTTTGGTTATACACATTGTCTATTAGGAATAACAATCTTAAGACGAATTTTTGCTTTTGCTTTCCTTTTGTTAATCTATTTTTGTAAAGTAGTTTTCTTTATTCTGAATTTGTTATTTCAATTAAAACTATGTTCAAACATGTTTTATTATAAAAAAAAACTGTAAAACTACTTTCCGAAACTACTATATAAAACTATGTTATAAATCTGCTATAAAAATCTGTTTTAATTTTAATTTAATTAAAACTGTTTTATTATCCATTTGATTAAATTGTTTTAATAATTTGTTTATTAAAACTATTTTTATCAAACTGTTTTGTGTTTCTAAATTAGATATTAAATTAGTCTTTCTTTAGTTTGTGATAATAAAGAAACACATCTCTTTAAAAATTTTAGAATGCCAACTACTTCATCTGTTCCTGTTCCTACAGTGAATTTGTCTCATGGGGAAAAACCGGAAAAGTTCAATGGAACAGATTTCAAACGTTGGCAACAAAAAATGCTCTTTTATCTAACCACATTGCATTTGGCTAAGTTTCTTCATGAGGATCCTCTGGAACTCATAGAAGGAGGAACCAATAGTGCCGCTGTTGATTCATGGAAGAATTCTGATTTTTTTTTATGTCGAAACTATATTTTAAATGGATTAGACAATGTACATTGTAAAATGGAATTAGCAAAAGCACTATGGTACTCTTTAGACAAGAAATCTAAAACTGAGGATGCCGGCATGAAAAAATTCATAGTTGGTGAATTTCTTGACTATAAGATGATAGATGCAAAATCTGTTATTAGCCAAATTCAAGATCTTCAAGTAATCCTACATGATATTAATGCCGAAGGGATGTTTGTAAGTGATTCTTTCCAAGTGGCTGCGATTATTAAAAAATTGTCGCCTTCTTGGAAAGACTTCAAGAATTATCTCAAGCATAAACGCAAAGAGATGAATCTTGAAGAGTTAATTGTGAGACTAAGGATTGAAGAAGATAATCGTGGTTCCGAAAAGAAGAGTGCAAGTTCCTTTCTTGGAGCAAAGGCCGATTCCTCTCTTGGAGCAAAGGCTAATATGGTAGAACAAGGTCTAAAGAAAAGGAAGCATGGTGGCGGAGGTCCAAGTCAAGGAACTCATGGTCCTAAGAAGTTTAAAGGCAAGTGCTATAACTGTGGCAAAAATGGACATCGTGCAAAGGACTGTCGTAAGCCAAAAGCCAAAACAACAAGCTAACGTGGTCGAGTTGGAGATACTTTCCAGCGATGTTTCCGACATCAACCTCTCCACAGTTGTTTCCGAATGCAATCTAGTTGGTAATACCAAAGAATGGTGGGTGGATACTGGGGCTATGCGCCACATTTGTTCAAATAAATGGATGTTCTCTACTGTAATACCCCGTATTTTGGTTATATAATAAGACCTGGTATTTCATTTTTATACTTGTATAACCTAAGCCTTTCTTTTGGTGAATTTGGATACCAATCGATTGACATCTTTTCCAATCGATTGCCATTCTACCGACTAAAAGTTATGACATAGCAACATATCAATCGATTGCCATTCTTCTGTTACCAATCGATTGCCTTCAAATATCTGTTATCAATCGATTGACATCTTTACCAATCGATTGGCATAAGCTGAGATAAGTTTTCTTCTTTGCTTGAACTTTGGACGTGTGGCACTCTCTACATCTATATATATGTCTTCGTTTCAAGCCTTGGGGCTGTTTGTTCTGTTCTTGAGAGAGAGAGAGAGAGAGAAGGAGAGAGAGAGAGAGAGAGAGTTTGTATATTATATATATACTCACATACATCCATATATCTATATCTATATCTATACACACCCACACACACACTCACTGCCTTGGCAGCTAGAATAAGAAGAAGGAGAAGAAAAGAAGAAAAAAGAAAGAAGAAGGAGAGACAGAGAGAGCTGGGCAGAGAAAGCGAAGGAGAAGAGAGAGAGAGAGAGAGAGAGAGAGAGAGAGAGAAGCTTGGAGTTTTTCAAACTCACACAAGCCAAACACACCCTAGGTGAGTCCTAACTCACTTGTTCCCTTCATGTGAAGTTTATACAAGTTATTGTGAGGTTTAGATGTTTATATATGCATGTTTTGTATGTTTATATACGCTGTTTTTATAATCTACTGGTGAACATGAAGTGCCAATCGATTGGCATAATTACCAATCGATTACCATCAGTCTAGACCCAATCGATTGACATCCCAATCGATTGCTAGTTTCCTCAATCGATTGGTATGATTATTGTTCCAATCAATTGGACCTTTTCCCACTCGATTGGTATTGGTAGAACTAGCAATCGATTGACATCCCAATCGATTGCTAGTTTCCTCAATCGATTGGTATGATTTTTGTTCCAATCAATTGGACCTTTTCCCACTCGATTGGTATTGGTAGAACATGGATTCCTTTGCCTATTTATTATATTAAGGGTTCGATTGTTCAATTTTTGATTCGGGCTTCCGTTATGCGATTTTGGGTTGATCAGGGATAATGTGACAACAAAGTTTAAGTATTGATTAAGAACAATAGGTCAATAAAATGATGTGAGACACTATGAGGTTCATGTATGAGTTCGATATCCGTTTTCTTTTAATTAGAGTAGTCAGCCCACAATGGGAAGTCATGTATTCAATGTTAGTACGAAACATAAGTAGGTTTGATAAGTTCTAGGAATGGTACGTGGGAAGACGCCTGGTCATGATATGCTTTTACATGCGGTGGATGATTTATATCCTTAACGAGCAGTGGGCAGGACCATGTAGTTCAGAGATAGCCAAATGATCTATGTTATATCCTTAACGAGCAGTGGATGGATTTATATCCTTAACAAGCGGTGGATGGGGATCACTGGTATAATACGATGAGTTGTGGCAATAGATTTGATGTGATGTTGTTCAAAGCGTTGTATCCCTGACATGGAGTGGATGGTTTATATCCTTAACGAGCGGGGGATGGACCGATGTGGTGTCCATGAATGCGGTGGAAGGTTTATATCCTTAACGAGTAATGGACAGAATAATGGTATGTCTATTTATGTGAAACAATTGAGTCTGTTCTTTCTAGAGAATATGTTGATCATTTGTCTTTGAGTAACAAGACGATAAGGGTTGGTTAACGATGTTGAATAAAGAGAAGATATTACTTAATGGAGCTATATCTTATAACTTCATAAGTTTGTTTTACTTCAGATAATTGGTACCTTGTTAGTTTATGCTCACTCAGCTCTCAGTAAGTTGACGGCCTTTATTGCCTGGACTTTCTCCCGTCCAGACTATCCTGTACCTCATTCTGCAGATGATAGATCCTATGACAACGGTTATTATTTGGGAGAGGAGTACACAGAGGGTGGCCCCACTGATGATACCTATACCGGGGATGACTACTATGTTGATGTTTACGCCAGCTAAAGACTTGGAGATAGTTAATAGTTTATATTTCTGTTTAGACTGTTTTGTTATATTTGGTACTTGGGCATATGCTGCTTCCAAACCTTATATACTTCCGCTGTAGCTTTACTGTTGTTATAACTCTGATGTTTGTAATAGAAGCAACTACTATTTGTATCCAGTTTGTTTTTATTACTATTCTTGTTATAGACTAGTATTGTGTGGTGTGGAACATTAGTGACATTCACCAGTCATTCCCTATGGACCCAAAAAGGAAATTTATTTTTCTCTATTTTTGCTGCTCCGGGGCATGACATCTACTTATAAGCCTGTGACTCACGAAGAACAACTCTATATGGGTAATACTTCAAGCTCTAAGGTGGAAGGACATGGAAAGTAACTCTCAAAATGACCTCGGGCAAAGAATTAACTCTCAATGATGTGCTTCATGTGCCCGACATTCGCAAGAATTTGGTTTCGGGGTCATTGCTTGGCAAGAATGGCTTTAAATTGGTGTTTGTTTCCGACAAGTTTGTACTCACTAAGAATGAGATGTATGTAGGAAAGGGCTACCTTAGTGATGGGCTCTTTAAGATGAATGTAATGACTATTGTACCTAATGTAATTAATAATAATAATGCTTCTTCTTACTTGCTTGAGTCTTCTAATATTTGGCATGCTAGATTAGGCCATGTTAATATGATACTTTGCGTAGATTAAGTAATACTAAATTTGATATTGATAATAAGAATAAATGTGAGATATGTGTTGAATCTAAAATGACAAGACCTTCTTTTAAATCTGTTGATCATGATTTAAAGTTTGTATAAACTAGAGGGGGTAAAAAGTATTTTATAACTATTGTGGATGATTGCACTAGATATAGTTATGTATATTTGTTAAGAAGCAAAGATGAAGCAATAGAAATGTTTAAACATTATAAAAATGAAGTTGAGAATCAACTCAGCAAAAAGATTACGGCAATAAGAAGCGATAGAGGTGGTGAATATGAATCACCCTTTAAGGAGTTCTGTGGAAAACATGGAATCATTCATCAAACTACCACTCCTTATTCACCTCAATCTAATGGTATTGCTGAACGCAAGAACCGAACATTGAAAGAAATGATGAATGCTATGTTGTTAAGTTTTGGACTACCCCAAATTTTTTGTGTGTGTGTATGGGGGGGGGGGGGGAGGGTGGCGGCGATACTCTCCGCAAATTATATTCTTAACAAAGTGCTTCACAAGAAAACCCGAAAGACACATTATGAATTATGGAAAGGTCATAGACCATGTTACAAATTCTTAAGAGTGTGGGGGTGCTTAGCAAAAGTGGAGGTCCCTAACCCAAAAGGGTGAAAATAGGACCCAAAACCATTGATTGTGTATTCATTGGTTATGCCAATAACAATAGTGCATATCGCTTTTTGGTGTACAAATCTGACATTCCCGATATTCATGTCAATACGTTTATAGAATTAAGGGATGCCACATTCTTTGAGGATATATTCCCTTATAAGAATGCACCAGAGACGATTGTATCCAAAAGACCTCTAGATAGTACAAATGATACTCCAATAGATCAAGACCCTTCGGACTTGGAACCTAGACGGAGTAAGAGGGCAAGAGTGGCAACATCCTTTGGCCCTGATTTTCTAATGAATCTGGTAGAAGATGAACCTCGAATGTTCAAGGAAGCAATGTCCTCTCCGGAAGCTTCATATTGGAAAGAAGCTATCAATAGTGAAATTGAATCTATTATGCAAAACCATACTTGGGAATTGGTGGATCTTCCATTTGGCTCAAAACCTTTGGGTTATAAATGGATCTTCAAAAAGAAGATGAAAGCAGATGGATCAATAGATAAGTATAAAGCTAGACTTGTAGTCAAGGGCTATAGACAAAAGGAAGGACTGGATTATTTCGATACTTATTCTCCCATTACAAGAATAAAGTCTATTTGGGTGCTCATTGCTATAGCATCACTGAATAATCTTGAAATCCACCAAATGGATGTAAAGACAGCATTCTTGAACGGCGAATTAGAAGAAGAAATATATATGGAACAACCCGAAGGGTTTGTAGCTCCTGGACAAGAGAATAAAGTATGCAAGCTTGTTAAATCCTTTTACGGCCTAAAACAAGCACCGGAACAATGACATGAGAAATTTGATAATGCAATATTATCAAATGGATTCAAAATCAATGAGTGTGACAAATGTGTGTACGTGAAGAGCACTCCAAAAGGATATGTCATTGTATGTCTCTACGTTGATGATATGCTTATTATAGGTAGCAATACCGATACGATAAGAATTACTAAACAATTCTTATCTAATAGGTTTGACATGAAAGACATGGGCGTGTAGACACCCCAATTTTGACCAACCGTCGAATTTAGGAGAGTGTCGCCTCCGTATCCGATGATAACAAGGACCGGAAGATTCGAAGTATTCCAAACTCTTCAGAAAGTTCTCTAAAACGCGGTAAAATTCCACAGAAAAGAGAAAATACCAGGTATTTAAGAGAATTTAGGTATAAAACACAATTTTCGGAAAAGATCTTCAAGAATAAATTGCTTTGAGAAAAAGGAAGAGTCAAAAAAGGAAAAGCTCAACAAAAGCGGCACACGGCAGATACCGCGGCATTCATTGAATGCTGCACGGCAGTCAGTGAATGCAGGCCCGGCATTCACCAAATGCCGCCAACATTTTCTGACTGCCGTTATCTTTTAAAGTCCGTATTTTGCAGTGCAATACGTATGTGTATGCAGATAAGAACAAAAAACTGATAAAGTAAGACTGACAAAAACGCGGCAATCAATTAATTGCCGCGACATTTGATGAGTGTCGCACGGCAGTCACGTAGTGCCGGCACGGCATTCATGGACTGCCGTGGCGGCATTCACGGAATGCCGCGACAGTTTTTTGACTGCCGCCCTGGGCAGCAGTCTGTCTAAATTCAGAAAGTACACATTGTACCACCAAATGAGAGAATTACACCTATTTTTTGCTCCGAAATTCACCAAAAATACCTGGTAATTTTGCCTATAAAAAAGAAGGGATCTTCCTTGAAGGAGGATATACAACAAGAGCTACCCAATACATACAACATCCATCACTCCACCAACATTTTTTGAGAGAAAAAGAGAGTTGAGAGAACTAGAAGAGCTTGGAAGATCTTCAAAGAAAAGAAAACTTTGAGGATAGTTTGGAGGTGATCCTCTAAACCATAAGTCATTTATTTACATTCTTTCTCTTTTAAATCATTAATCCTCAAACTACTTTGTTTTCTTTTGTTTTATTTCTTTTGCTAATCATACTTCTTTCTTGAGACTCTTAGAGATTCTTAATGTCTCTTTTGAAATCTCTTGAACATGATCTTTTGAATCCCATGTAGGCTTATGCTTCCCATGGGAGTCAAAGTTGATCACCACTTAATAGATGGATCCAAGTCCATACTCATGATTTGGGTCCTCTAAACTTGATGTCTTGGGGAATCCTTTCTATATTCCTTTGAGACCCATGAGTAGTAGTCATGTCTCCATCTCCAATGACCATCAAATGGTAGGAGAATGTAGTTTTGAGTCTAAGCCCATCCCCATGGTTTAGATTCCTTATCTTGTAGATTCCATGAAGTCCATCCATACTTCACTGAAATCTATGAAAAATAAAAGTTTTAGTCTCCAATGGCCATCAAATGGTAGGAGAAGTGGTTTGGTTTAACCCAACTTCATGGTTTAATAGTTGGGGTTACCAAATAAAAGTTGAACTTGACAAATGAAAACAGTGAGTTCACAAATTGTTTTTGATCAAAGATTTTTAGTTCGAAATCTAACTGTTAACGCGGTAAAATTCCACAGAAAAGAGAAAATACCAGGTATTTAAGAGAATTCAGGTATAAAACACAATTTTCGGAAAAGATCTTCAAGAATAAATTGCTTTGAGAAAAAGGAAGAGTCAAAAAAGGAAAAGCTCAACAAAAGCGGCACACGGCAGATACCGCGACATTCATTGAATGCCGCACGACAGTCAGTGAATGCCGGCTTGGCATTCACCAAATGTCGCCAACATTTTCTGACTGCCGTTATCTTTTAAAGTCCGTATTTTGCAATGCAATACGTATGTGTATGCAGATAAGAACAAAAAACTGATAAAGTAAGATTGACAAAAATGCGGCAATCAATTAATTGCCGCGGCATTTGATGAGTGCCGCACGGCAGTCACGTAGTGCCGGCACGGCATTCATGGACTGCCGTGGCGGCATTCACGGAATGCCGCGACAGTTTTTTGACTGCCGCCCTGGGCAGCAGTCTGTCTAAATTCAGAAAGTACACATTGTACCACCAAATGAGAGAATTACACCTGTTTTTTGCTCCGAAATTCACCAAAAATACCTGGTAATTTTGCCTATAAAAAAGAAGGGATCTTCCTTGAAGGAGGATATACAACAAGAGCTACCCACTACATACAACATCCATCACTCCACCAACATTTTTTGAGAGAAAAAGAGAGTTGAGAGAACTAGAAGAGCTTGGAAGATCTTCAAAGAAAAGAAAACTTTGAGGATAGTTTGGAGGTGATCCTCTAAACCATAAGTCATTTATTTACATTCTTTCTCTTTTAAATCATTAATCCTCAAACTACTTTGTTTTCTTTTGTTTTATTTCTTTTGCTAATCATACTTCTTTCTTGAGACTCTTAGAGATTCTCAATGTCTCTTTTGAAATCTCTTGAACATGATCTTTTGAATCCCATGTAGGCTTATGCTTCCCATGGGAGTCAAAGTTGATCACCACTTACTAGATGGATCCAAGTCCATACTCATGATTTGGGTCCTCTAAACTTGATGTCTTGGGGAATCCTTTCTATATTCCTTTGAGACCCATGAGTAGTAGTCATGTCTCCATCTCCAATGACCATCAAATGGTAGGAGAATGTAGTTTTGAGTCTAAGCCCATCCCCATGGTTTAGATTCCTTATCTTGTAGATTCCATGAAGTCCATCCATACTTCACTTAAAATCTATGAAAAATAAAAGTTTTAGTCTCCAATGGCCATCAAATGGTAGGAGAAGTGGTTTGGTTTGGTAGAACATTGTGTTATTGACACTTTCCCGTTGGTTTCACTTGATTTCAACGGTTAGATTTCGAACTAAAAATCTTTGATCAAAAACAGTTTGTGAACTCACTGTTTTCATTTGTCAAGTTTAACTTTTATTTGGTAACCCCAACTATTAAACCATGAAGTTGGGTTAAACCAAACCACTTCTCCTACCATTAATGCCGCGGTATCTGCCGTGTGCCGCTTTTGTTGAGCTTTTCCTTTTTTGACTCTTCATTTTTCTCAAAGCAATTTATTCTTGAAGATCTTTTTCGAAAATTGTGTTTTATACCTGAATTCTCTTAAATACCTGGTATTTTCTCTTTTCTGTGAAATTTTACCGCGTTTTAGATAACTTTCTAAAGAGCTTGGAATACTTTGAATCTTCCGGTCCTTGTTATCATCGGATACAGAGGCGACACTCTCCTAAATTCGACAGTTGGTCAAAATTGGGGTGTCTACAGTTTGGAGCGCATTTGATGAGTGCCGCACGGCAGTCACGTAGTGCCGGCACGGCATTCATGGACTGCCGTGGTGGCATTCACGGAATGCCGTGACAGTTTTTTGACTGCCGCCCTGGGCAGCAGTCTGTCTAAATTCAGAAAGTACACATTGTACCACCAAATGAGAGAATTACACCTGTTTTTTGCTCTGAAATTCACCAAAAATACCTGGTAATTTTGCCTATAAAAAAGAAGGGATCTTCCTTGAAGGAGGATATACAACAAGAGCTACCCACTACATACAACATCCATCACTCCATCAACATTTTTTGAGAGAAAAAGAGAGTTGAGAGAACTAGAAGAGCTTGGAAGATCTTCAACCTGTTTTCGTCTGCTTTATTATGCATGTGTCCGTCAAGCTCGCCTCGCAACCAAGGCTTGGATCTCTAGGAGATATTCGGTAGTAGGCGCAGTCAGAGCAGGGATCCTCGGGAAAGGAGCAGCCATTCTGCTGGGCCAAGCCTCCATGAAAGCCTTCACAATAGAAGGACGCAAAGGGGACCCCCTGGTGAAATCAGCAGTCACAGATTCAGTAGCATCTTGCATAAGTCCAAACTGACGGACGACTCGGTCAGGAATGTAGAAAGTCGTAGCATGCAAACCCGGCAGCCAGATGCCAGGTCGCCCAGGGAGGCGTACAACAACAGAGCAACAGATCCACGAGTGTCGCAGTTGTTATATTAGTAATTAAAATTTCTAAAACATCTGAAGGACTAGTATTTTCTCAATCTCATTACATTGACAAGGTACTTGAAAATTTTAATAAGTATGAGATCACACCTAAGAAGACACCAATCGATGTGAGTCTTCACTTAGCTAAGAATAAAGGAATAAACATTTCTCAACTAGAATATTCACGTATCATAGGCAGTCTAATGTACATTATGAACTGTACTCGACCAGACATAGCCTACTCAGTGAGTAAATTAAGTCGATTTACAAGTAATCCTGAAGAAACTCACTGGAAGGTTATACTGAGAGTTTTGGGATATTTAAAGGAGACTCAAAACTATGGACTGTACTTTACCACATAACCACACGTACTCGAAGGTTATTGGGACGCAAATTGGATATCTGATTCTAAAGATTCAAAGTCCACAAGTGGATATGTCTTTATACTTAGAGGTGCAGTTGTATCTTGGAAATCCTCAAAACAAACGTGTATTGCAAGATCTACAATGAAATCTGAATTCATTGCCTTAGATAAAGCTGTGGAAGAGGTCGAATGGCTTCGTAACTTCCTAGAGGATATTCCAAATTGGTCAAGACCTGTGCCTGCTATATGTATACATTGTGATAGCCAATCTGCGATTGGTTGAGCACAGAGTCACATGTATAACGGTAAGTCTCGTCATATTCATCGACAACATAATACCGTTCGATAATTGTTCTCAAATGGGTCATATCTATTGACTATGTAAAGTCAAAGGAAAACATAGCAGATCCACTTACAAAAGGCCTAACTGTCACGCCCCGACGTAGCATAAATAAGGAAAGCGTTTAATTTCCTTTATGTACCCGTAGGTCGCGACAGTTTGAAGGATCGATTCTGTCCCAAACGTCGAACAACAAAACATAATAATCAGAGCAAAGCAATCAAGGCTTACAAAAGTTTTACTAATTTTTTACATCTTACGATACGGGGTCAACTAAGGCACAGACTGCCATAACACAAAACAATAACTTATCATCTATTACAGCCATCCTTATAAACATACAGTTTAAAACTTAAAACATATAACTTAAATATGCAATGATGATAACAGTTTCTCTTCCAAAAGCAGCCGTTCTCAATTAGCATAGTCATAAGATTCCTCCTGATTATAATCTGAAAAGCCTGAACACGAATGTCCAGGACGCATCAACGTCGTCAGCTTTAAGAAGCTGGTGAGTATTAAAAACATAACTTTAAATGTAAAACATACTCATTTACAAATTTTCCTTTTTAAGTTCGTAAAAAATCAACGGTTTCACCACGGAAAGAATTCAATTATAAAACAACGGGGGAAGTATTTAAAAGTCGTTCATTCATTAAAACATATGATCGTGTATGAGACAATGCACCACACTCATCTTACCGACTCTTTTCTCTCGACAAACACAACAACCCACTATCTCACTCCAGTATCTTTGAAACACTAAGGTAGCCACACTTTAGCAACGGGGTGCCAGGGAATGTCCAGTTTGCCTCACACTTTGGTCCGGGGTACCAGGGAGTGTCCAATGCCTCACACTTTGAATACCTAAACTGCCATACAAATACTGGAGGAACTCTCACGCAGTATCCAGACTCGGGTATCAAGGAGTGTCCATAGGCCACACTATAGCACTACCTTGGGTGCCAGGGAGTGTCCAAGTTCGGCGTCACACACTTTAACGCTACCATGGGCGCCAGGGAGTGTCCAAATTTGCCACCGTCGCATTACAAAGATACTCTCACCTCAATCTCAACACGTCACACTTTAGTACACCATAACCAGGGAGTGTCCACCACACAATCTCAATCTCAATCTCAATCTCAATTTCATACTCTTTCCACACTGACCATTACTCTTTTCCACACTGACTGACACCCACATGCATGTACCACTGACTCCACATGTATGTCATGAAATTTAAACATAAAGGAATTCGCCGAATTAAAGGAACAACGTACGTACGGGGATCGATAAGTCATAAGACATTGTTTTAATCTTTTCCAACATAACCAATAGTATTCTATTTTAATAAAAATTCCCAAACAGAACCTTAACGGTGCTTTAAAATTAATCCAAACAGTCCCTTATACGAAAACACACAAAAACTAGAAACTGCCAGAAGTCGCGCGAGCGGGCCGCTCGCGCGGGTCGCTCGCGCGATATGCCTAATTTTCATTTTATTATAAAAACCTTTATTTCTGCCTGAAATTAGCCACCTCGTGCGCGTGCGCGCGCGGGTCGCTCGCGCGAATGGTATCTCGCGCGATCCTCGCTCGCGCGACCTGCCTATTTCCATTTTATTATATAAAACCTTTTCTGTCTGCCAGAAACCACGCGGCTCGCTCGCGTGAAAGGTCGCTCGCGCGATCCTTGCTCGCGCGATCGTGGCGCGAGATGAAGCAGAGGCTTCATCTTCTTCGTGGAGAATGCCCTGTTTCAGTTTTCAGGGCTCTTTTGACCCATTTCCGAATCCGGAAGTAAATAAGGCATGTAATATATGAAATCTTTATTTTTCAATGAGGATTAAGAATCTATAACCAATTTTACATGAATCAATCTATAACTCAAGAATTTTATGAAAAGCTAAAAGATCACAAAACTAATTTTCTTATATACTTTCTCATGTGAATGAATTAGGCTCTAAAACTTCAAACATAGTATATATGATGTATAATCTTTCATAATCATCTCTAAAAACGGATTTTGGTTAAGTTTGAAAAATCCAAGTTTCTAAGCTTTGAAATTCCAACGTGTGATCATAAATGGAGATTAACAATTACATACACTCAAGTAGTAACTAAGCATGAATTACATTGGGAGTGAGTTAATAATACTTACTGATGATAAGGATAAAGAGAGTGTGTTGAGAAAGAAGTAGCAATACAAGAATCCAATTGAAGCTTGGCTATGGAGATATAAGTTTCTCTCTCTATAAAATTTAGAACTCTCAGCCCTCTCTGAAACTCTCTGAATTTCTCTCTATGATAGGTGTGTGCAGAATGTATACAGAAGCAAGGGGAAGTGGTTAATATAGAACCCCAATTTTGGAGAACTTGGAGCCCAAGTTGTGTTTTCTTCACTCTACAAATTGATTTCTTTCCTTAATTTCTAAAAGAACTACTAATTCACAGATGTGTGTGTGTGTGTGTGTATGTGTATGTGTGTGTGTGTGTGTGTGTGTGTGTGTTGATATACATACGTATACACAAACTCTACAAACTTGAAGAGGCAACACTAGGCTAGTATGGGGCAATGTAGAGGTGTTTGGGAATTTAACTTATGAACACAACATTAAAACACATTCTAAAGACATAGGCAAACAAGGCACAAACAATGTGTCAAAGAATCACTTATAATGTTTGGCAAATTAGCTTTTGGCACTAGGAATGCACATACCCAGAAGCAATATCCAAACAAGGCATAACCAATGATTACTTGCCATAAATGGCAATAAAGCACACATCATCTCAACTTTACGTCACTTCAAAATCTGTGAAATTTTAACGCAGCGCGGACAACTTTGAACATAAACTTGTATTTTCGTGACGCGGTGTTCATCACAAAAATACAGAAAATTCATTTTAACGTAAGAATTGATTTTCCGGTTTTATAAAAATACTGATTGAGTCAAAAACAAACATTTCCACCGTTTTGAAATACAGTTTTAAAATCCACCACAGGTGTTATTAATATTTACAGAAATTGAAATTTGGCCCCAACAGTAATTTCAATAGTAACTAAATCAAGATTTAACATGAGAGAATTAAATTAAGAACATACAATATCACATGAATTTAATTATGACAATGCCATTACAAATTAAATATGAAAATGTAATTTAAAATTAAATGGAAATGCAGGTTGTTACACTAAAAAGAGAGCAAGTGGAAAGTTCATAGAGGGAAATGGGTTTAAAGCCTATGCATTAAACAAGAGTCGTCATGATGGCAACCCAACCTAGTTGACTGGAGATCTCAAGATCTAGGTTTAATGGGCAAACCAAACTATGTAGTACTCGGAATACACTGAGAAGAATTATATCTTCCTTCTCCCATTTCAAAGATGAGTCAAGTCTATCTACCGCGAAAAACAGGATAAGATATGCTTTTAATGGTCTCTATACCTTGGATAATGTCCAAGTGGGGTATTGCAGGATACTCTTCATAGAGACCACCTACGTGAGTAAGAGGAGTCGCTTCTATGAGAATTTGAAGGCTGAATTCTCTAAAACACTCACGGAACCAAGAGGTGTTCAAGGCCAAAACGGACACAAACGTGAGAACCAAATCTGTAAGAAGAATTTCTGTGTGAATTCTATTGTCTAGGTTTACACAAATGGCTAGGAGTTTTAAAGATAATTTCATCTATTCAGTGGTTAGTAAATCCAATAGTGGCAGTTCAAAGCCACTAGGCTACTTAGTCTGAAGCAGTATGTAATACCCTTGAAAATTAGAAAATATGGAAATAGACTTCTAAGTTTGTTTATGTAAGTATTCTGTAAGACTGTACTAATATATGTATATATATTTGACGGCGTTCAAGATTTTCATATTCATAGAATTCACATCGCTTTAATTATATGATTTTTAAATATTAAGCCTGACCCCTTATATTAATATCATAGTTTAAATATTTATTATTGCCTAAGTTATAACTATAGAATATTTAAATAATTCGTAGTCACTAAAGTTATAACTATAGGGCATAGTATATATTCGCAGTCGTGTAATATTATAATAATAAGTTCTATCACATTTTCTTTGTCCCTTAAATTATCTACTATAGGTTATATCATATATTATGTTGATATTATTCGCTGTAGAGTAATATTATAATAGCCAATTATATTACATTTTTCATGGTCCTTTAATTTATGATCATAGGTTATATTGGATACCCGATGTTATTTTAATTCCGTGACTATTATTGAAATTATATTATTATCAATATTTTTATTTAAAACCAGGACTGTAAGTCTCAACTCGGACTGACCTAGCACGTTAACCCGTAGAAACTGTATTAATTTAGACTGCACGGCACGTGGTTCCTAGCGACGACTAGCCATACATATATGGAAATGAGAATATTACCTAAAATACCTAGTGTACTACCCAAACCCCTTATACCTATTGGACTTATACTCTACCCAAACACCCCCTAAATCCATTGGACATTTTCCCTAACCCCTCACTGGGCCTCACATCAATCTCTCTCAATACCCCTCTCAACCCATTGGGTATTCCCCCCAACCCTCTCTATTATCCTTAGGATCCCTTCCATATCCCCATTAATATATAGTATATTATATATGTATATAATCTGTGTGTATATCTTATAGGGTTAATTGCAAAAACACCCCCTCAACTATGACCCGTTTTTGAGTACACCCCCTGATTTAAAAAAGTGAACTACTTCACCCCCTCAACTATAAAAAATTATTTAGTCTCAAACGCCGTTAACGCAAGTAATGAAATGACGCATATACCCTTGGTCTGAATTGCAAAAACACCCCCTCAACTATGACCCATTTTTGAGTACACCCCCTGATCTAAAAAAAGTGAATAACTTCACCCCATTCCCCCCAACCCCCCCCCCCCCCCTCTCTCTCTCTCTCTCTCTCTCTCTCTCTCTCTGCAACTTCTCTCTCTAAATTATAAGGTCTCAATTTAAAAAAAAAAAAACTATGTGTAATATGTTGGTCCAAAAAATCAACCCCACAATTTAGAGAAAATAACTACATATAAAACATTGGTCCAACTGTAATCCAACACACCCTAAACATTTGTCCCAACTCATTTACATCTCATCTCTTAGTTTAGTCTACACAAATTGTTTTACCATCGTGCCAAACTTTACAAATTTCAATCAACTATCAACCCTTATTACTGTTAGGCTTTATTTGGTTCATGAATTTAGTGAGGGAGAGAAAAGAAGAAATGAAATCGAAAAAGAAAATTAATTCTCAGGTATTTTCCCTTCTATTTCATCAATGATTAATAATATCGAAAACTAATAATATTTAAAATATGAGTGATGCTGCGCTTATCAAATTTTGTATCCTAGGTGGTTCTCAAACACGTGGTAGTAGGCCCACCTGATTTTGATTGGAGGATGCTGAAGTCGTTCCACCATTATTGAAGTTGGTCCTGCCGTCATATGTATTTGGAAACCATTTGAGATACAAAATTTGGGAAGCATAGCATTACTCTTTCCTTGTAATTAAGCCAATTTATTACATATAATAAGGTTTTTTGGGTCTATTTGTAATTAAGCCAATATATTACATATAATAAGTTTTTTTTTTTTTTTTTTTTTCAAATTTTGGGAGAATGAAGTATAATTTGACCAACATCTTACATATAAAATCATTTTCTTTTAGCCTAACTACTCCCTCCGTCCCATTTTATGTGTCCATCTTTCCTTTTTGGGATGTCCCAAAATTATTGTCCACTTCCCTAAATTAGTATGTAAATTTTACCTAGTTTTTCAAACTACCCTTCCTTACACTCAACACCAAAAGAAAGCAAAAAAAGAAAATGTAATGATTATGGGCAATTGTGGAAAGTAGGTGTAGATTCTTTTTGTCCCCTTAAATAGTTGGATTCCCCAAGATGGACACATAAAATGGGACGGAGGTAGTAATATTTTTTGGAGGGCTATATAACAAGTTTACTTATTTTGGGGGGCAAAGCTTAATAAAATTTAAAAATTTCCTAAAATACGCATGTAAAAGTCTAATTTTTCAAAAGCCAAGGGTCCTACCCCCCCCCCCCCCCTATATCCGCCACTAGTCCTGGTGGTGTGGGGCAAGGGAATGAGAGAGAGAGGGAGAGGGGAGAGTGAGAAATCATGGTAGGCTGTAAAGAGAGATCAAACTCATTTTGGACACAAAGGGTAAAAGTGTCCATTTTTGCTCTCACGTGATGGGCACATGCCCATTTTTATTTGCAAACAAACGGAGGGAGTCAACTTATCGAATAATACAAACAAAGGGGGTCAATTTGTCAGAAAAAAAAGTTCAGGGGAGCGAGTTGAAAACGGGTCATAGTTGAGGGGGTGTTTTTGAAATTAACCCTATCTTATATTATATGTATGTGTGTGATAGTATATGTATTTATATGGACAGCTTGTGAGAAAGAGGGGAAGAGAGAAACTGAGAGTTGAGAAGGGAGAGACCCGAGAGAGAGGAGTTGAGAGAGAGTGAGAGAGTGAAGAAAAAAAAAAGGAAAAGAAAATAGAAAACCCACTACTTCCTTACTGCCTCACCTCTCTGCCTACCCTCTACCCTCACTCCCAAATCATACACGAAGAGAAGAAGAAGAGGTAAGCACCAATTTTATTTTCCTTTCCTCTACATGTACATATGTATACACACATACACAGCCCAACCAAACAGAGCCTTAAGCCCTTCCATGGCAGTCCACCATTAAAGCTCCATTTGAGCTTGAATTTCCAACCATCACCAAAATGTATAAAACCTATGTCAAAAGATCCGTATCAGACCCATTATACTCCCCTAAGAACGGTCTTGAACAATTCATAGTCAATAGTCACGAATTTATGATTTTTCTCCTTAGACCCACTTTCGGTTGTATCCAAAATTCGTACAAAATACTTAGATTTGAGAACTCAAACTTATGTAGTTGGATCCGGCTCGTCGAAACGATCGATTTTCATATAGGACTTGCCTATTTGCATTAAGGAATGAGAAAGTTAGGGGTATAAATGTGTTTATGCATAAATATATGTTATACGTGTATACATATATACACACACTGCGTTAGGGTGCAATCCATTAATAGATATGTACGGTACATACAATTAATAATTAGTTAATTAATGGTTTAAATGTAATTATCAAGTTTTGATAATTCTGAAATATTATTATTTAAATTTTTTTTTATATATTCTGAAATTATATTTTTATATATTATATATTTATTATTTATTTAGTCTTAATTAAATAATAATTGTAGTTTAATTACAATGAAAAGATATGTGAAGTCATTAATTGTGGTAAAAATAGTTTTAAAAGTATATTAAGTAAATTGTAATATTCTAAAATATTGTATTATATTCAAAAATTATACTTTAATAATTAAATATTATACTTATTATTTATTTAGTTAAAATAAATAAAAAAAAGTGCTAGTTTAAAATTATAATAAATAGGTAATAAATACCTATTGGCCACATTTTAAATTTCAAGAAATTATATTATTATTCCTAAGGCCAAATGCCCTTGATTTACAAATTACTTATTTATGAAATCCAAACTTTAGTATTTCTAATAATTATTAATTATTTATAAAGGACTCGTTTGGTTGTATTTAAATTATTTAAATACCAAACAAACTCCGAAAATTTTGAGAAAAATACCACTAGCCTATTTTAAGGCATAGTATTTAATAAAAATATTTATAAAGATCCAATATCTTCCTAAAATATATTTTATAATTAGGGTGTTCCTAAGTCTATTATTAGATGGTTAAGACTTCAATAATTTGTAATAAATGAACCGTAACTCAGAAAAATACGTGGTCAATTTTCAGAGTCTTAGAATAATATCTAGAACATTCCTTTAAAGTTTGGTGACCTTTTGACACGATAAAAAATACAGCTTATCTTTAGGGCCCAAACTGGTATAGAAAATCAAGCCTTTTATGCGACGGACTCCGATTTGAGTCTAGTCAATGGCGTTAGACTCAGAATGATGTTTAGGTTTAGGGACCCATCATGTTGAGGTTTAGGGACCCATCCAACACAATTACCATTATGCCCTTAATTTTAGCACGCTTATTAACCGACGTTCTATGGATTTATATACTTTGTAGGAACCGCAGTTACGCCTGCGCAACCGCATCGAGGTGAGTCGTCCTAACTCACTTGGTATATTATAGATTTACTCTATGTGTATTACGTGAATATCCAATGTATTCTGTGCGGACATATCTGATGAGTATTATATATGTGTACGTTCAGATTTACGGTTTATATGATGAACGCGTGTATAAATATCCAAACTCCATGCTTAGTTATTAATTGTCGTTATACATGCTTATTATATTATACAATCACATGGAAATTCATATGGGCGTAATTGAGTCATGATGTCAATGTTGACATCTGCATGGTTAGTCAAGGGGACTAACCCAATCATATTGTCATACAAGTTGAGTGGATCGCGGAGGTCCGAATGGTACAGTCAAATCAATGGGAACAATGATGAAATGCTATAGGGTCATGCTAGGAGACGATAGCAAAGATACCCATTGAAATCATTGGGGTGGAACATGGGTTGATGGTTTATACGCTATAGGGCCATGCTAGGCGACGATAGGAAAGTATCCATCTGAACTTTGAATACAATAGTTACCTTTCTAATGTTATAGGCCCATGCTAGGCGATGATAGCGCTGTAACTATTCTATTCTCCAGGCAAGGTCACGAGGATCGAAGAGTCCAATGATTATACTCTTTTTAAAACCAAAATTTGATATAGGGCCATGCTAGGCGACGATAACAACGTAATCATTTTACTCTGAGCTAACGGCGTTACTGTTAGGAAACTGTGTTCCCAGAATCCATTGACAGCGGCGTATAAGTTGGTACTGCAAAAAAAAAATTTACGTGAAAACTACAATAACCCTACAAGGGCGGAACTAGGGTTACCTTAAATTGCTAAAACGGATTGCTGTAGTAGACGAATCGAGAACACGAGCTCGATAACAGCTCACGATCTTCTACCGTATTCCTTTGCTGCCAGAATATCGAACTGAGTGTGGGCTCTTTCGAAATCCTTTCTGTTTTCTGCTCTCCCTCTTTTACGCTCTCTTTTCTATTCCGAGTTATAATTCTCTATATAGAAAAACGCTAACTGAAGAGAGAGCCAAAGCATCATATATATATAGGCTACGATAGGGACTATAAGAAGTCAATAAGGAATAGGCTTCCTTATAAAATTAGGAAACCCTAATTCGAACTGAATCAGATTCCTATTTCCATAAATTATAATTCGTACCACTAAAGAATTATAATTGCACTCCTACCCTTATCTCAAAAATATATTTCGAGCTCCATGTTATTAAATGCTTATTATCTCCCCATGTTAAGATTACAGATAACCATTAATTAAATATAATTACTGACAATCATATTTAATTAATTTCTTAAAATTCATTGAGATCCTCTGCTTAACTTATCTGATATGTCGGATACAAAATCCACCTGCAGGGTTTGACATAATCAAAACTTATAAGCTTTCTCAAGGGGATATCATCAATCCCAAAATTGAGACATGGATTCCATCAATAATTAATATCCACCACACAATTAATATTGCCACCCAATCCAATGAGATATTGACCCATTTAAGGATCTCACCCTTTTAGGGATCAAAGTGTAAATATCAAATGTACGTGTCTACAAATTAACTTAGGATTTAGAGCATAAGCACTCATAAGAGCCATGAGGTATTAATTATCTTATAAGTCAGTATAAAGATAATTACCCCAAGTCAGTCCCGTTTAATACACAAAGTGTACCAGCATAGTGAGTTGAAACTATACCATTTTCCGTAGTCAAGACAAACCTACTACAACACCATGCTGCAGTCCTACCGATGGTGTGTCTAATCCAATCTAAGACTGTAAACCAAAATCTTACATTCTATAATATTTGATGGCCTGATCTTCTGTGTGTAAACCGAACTCTACACACCAAACCACCTACTATATAGAATGAGAGACACACATGCATAATATTAAATAAATAATATAATACAAACATTGTCCACACAGATTCTCATAAAAAATGGATTAACTGATTTTATTAAATGAATAATAAATCAACTACATAAAGCATGGCTTTTAGTATATATCCCTAACAGTTACACTGGTAATATAACAAGTCACATGAGTCAGTTGTGGTGTCTGTGGTCGAGTAAAGTCGAATATATTGATGATGCATCCTGTCGTATCTCATTCATATTATCATATCATAAATCATACGTATTGAGATAATGCTTTTCAAATGTTTAAGTTCGGGATATCTGTTGTACTTGTATATTATTATTTGTATTAGGAGTGATTGGTTAGATCAACTCACTTAGCTTCAAAAGCTAACGGCTCTCCTTCCTGCCCTGGACATATCACGTCTAGATTTTCACAGGTGACGACTATCAAGAAGAGGTCTACCCAAAGGGACACGACAGATGTACAAGTGGAAGCAAAGGACACCGACATAGTCTTATTTAGAATTACTTAAATTGCATTATTGTCTTCTATCTGAGGTAATACTTTAGATATGTATTGTGATAAGAATAGATAGCCCTAGAATGCCTTTATAGATATTTTATTTAGACTCATGATGTAATAACTAGATCCCAGACATTTGAGTTCTAATGAAGAACACCAATAGATGTTTTTATGTTTCCGCTTACTCTGTTAACCATGTGTAGAATGTAGAAAAGACAATCAGTTAATGTACGTAACTCGTCATTCCCTATGTGTCCAGAAAGGAAATTTTAAAAATTTCCTATTTTTGGCTACTCCGGGGCGTGACACAGTAATTCTTCGTCGATACTTGAACTGTGTCAGCATTTTCATTTACATTATTAGATCGCCAATTTCATTCATGTGGGGGATTGTTGGAAAATTAGATATTATATAACTAGTTTTAAGTAAACTTTGGCTCCAATATAAGGAGAGTCTCACACGTTCTTTGGGGTAGGATCACATTGGAATGCGTTCTCCTCCGTGGGAGATGAACGCCATATATTTGCATGTTGAAATCCAATAAGGGATGAATGAGAAATTGTCATCCAAAGTGGCTCATGTGAAACATTGGTGAAGGAGGAAAATGTGAGAAACTTTGGTTGTCCCACATAGGAAAACAACAAAGAACTTAAGGGTATATTTAAGAGGGAAGTCTCCTAAGGGGCATGCCCCTTTGGGGTACCCACTTTTGTTAAGGGGGGAGGACCTAGGCCTTTGTGGGATTTATACCGCGTGCGCACACATACACACACGCGCGCCGTCGCCGCCGACCGACCGGCTAGGCTGGGCTCAGGCCGTGGGTCTGTGGTCCTAGGCCTGGGCTTCTTTGAAAATTAACTAATTTTTTTGGAAAAAATTCATTTGAATTTCCTTCTATTTTTTTTTTCAAACAGTCACGTCCTTCCATAATAATAAGGCCTTGTTTGGTTGTGTTGTTTTCATACAGTCATCACTTTCAACAATTGCAATGCTCTGTTTGAATGTGTTGATTCGTACAATCACCAGACTGTCTATGTATTCTCCTTTAGTTTCATTTCATAACTACGAAAATAAATCTCTCTCTCTCACTGCATATCATATCATTGTTGTTCGAATATTATATTGGTTTGTGCTCGCTGTATTCTGGAGATTGAAGTGCAACTTCTGCAGAATTGGAAATCCGTTCTATCTTGGGAGACGATTATTCATCAACCTTGTGCACCGTGAGGGAGCAAATTCGTCTTAAAGAAACAGTTCGCTGAGCTCAGATTCTTTCTCAATTTTGTTTCTGCTCATTTTAATTACTGTGAGTTTGATTTAATTACAATTTTGGATATAAAAATTGTCTATTAGGAATAATAGTTACACGACCCTTGACGATTCTCTTGTATTTAGTATTTACCCATGTGAAGTCGGACCAATGGATTAAATCCCCTAAAATGTATTGTAACTCGTACACTGGTCTCTTATCATCAACAATTTGTCCGTGGAGAAGACTTGTGCACAGTTATATAAGTATTGTGCAAATTGTGCCTATCACAATTTACACAATATTTATTATTATTATTTTTATCAGAAAGCTGGTTGTTTTTTTTTTTGGTTGTTGTTGTTGTTGTTGTTAGTTGTAAAAACTGCATAAATACTGTATAAATGGTAGGAGGCACGGTTTACACAGCATCCATCTAACGGCAGGCACCAAGTCTTCTCCTTTGTCTGTTGTATGAGTTGACTGACAGGCCGTCATACACGCCCTCTCTCACTCCTCTCTCCTAAGCAAAATCTCGACGAAGAGTCTTCCAAGTAGAGGGAGCTTACCATTATCGCTTCAAATCCAAAGCTTTCCGTCCAGTTTCGAACACAAAAAACACACCAAATCGTTTCTCTCGTCAATCGTATTCTTCACTAAAACCCTAATTTTCATCTCAATTGACAGGTCAGTTTAGTTTTCTATTCTTCTCCACCACATGTATATATAATATATATAGATTGATACATATCTATAGTATATATATATATATTCACGATCTATGTAAGGTTTCACAGATCGGTTGATTACATCGAATGAAATGATTAACCTGATTGATTTTTATAAATTCTCTTTTTGCAGGGTTTGGGCAATTTTATTTTCTTGTTTAGTTGAAGTAGATCATCATATAGATTGGTCAACCATGTTTTCGAGAATTTTTGGAAAACCTAAGGAGGAAGCGAATGCCATTACAACGTTAGACAAATTAAATGAGGTATAGCTTTGATTAGATTGTTTGGATTTATTTAGATATATACTTTATATCCAAACAATTTGTGTAGAGGTTTGTATTTGATTGGTAAATTAGAAATTGAATTATTTTTTTTTAACTGGAGTACATTTTTATATGTTTATCTGGAAACATGAAATTTGCATATTGTACTAGAACTATATAGACTATACCCAACTCAATTATTGCTCTTTTTTCTTTTAGTAATGCTATGCTTCCCAAAATTTTTTTCCCAAAAAGTTTTTCTCAACACATGTGCCAGGTACCTTCTTCAATAATGATAAATGATGGGACCACTTAAACATCAACCAATCAGAATCAACTGGGCACACTGCCTCATGTGCTGGGAAACACTTTTGGGACAATTTTTTGGGAAGCATAGCATACTCTTTTTCTTTCCTTCGTGAATTTATAACAAGCAAACTTACTTTTTGTATTTGACATCATAAATGTAATGTTTTTCCATCTCTACATCCTTCTTTCACATGCAGTTGTGTTTCATTTTAGTGTCTTTCAGACTTTGAATTGACCCATTGCATAATTATAGACTCTTTGCTCTTTTTGAAACTACGACAAAAATAGTTACTTTCCGTTTTGTTGTTTACTGATGTGAGTCCAAGTTCATCACGTTTTATAAATAAGTCTTTTATTGCTTTTGTATTCAATGAAGTTTGGGGTTTCCTTCTTGTTGCATCTCTGTTTCTGTAAATACTTTGTTGGGTATTATCTGCCCACCACGTGTTTTGGACCTTCTGCACATTGAATTACCAGGTTACAAAAAATACTCGATATTGTGGGTGCTTGGGATTATAGCGCATTTGCACTTTTAACCTATCAGCATTTTATCGATTTGATTTTTCACCAAATTTAAAAATTTGTCCTACCTTATACAATCTTTGTGGAAAAAACTTCCTGCGAAGAAGTGTTTGCTTCACTCATAGGCTTAGAGTTTTTGTCCCTCCTCATCTCTGATAGTTTTCTTTTTCTTTAGTTGGGTGCAGGTTCTCTTCATTGTTTGGATCTAATATTGACTGTTGAAGTGTTTGATGAATGATAGTATCGTTGCATTCTCCTAATATCGCCCTTCTGCCTTAGTTTAACTAGTAGCAAGAGCACTACACACCTATGTAGCACGTATACGGACATGGATACGATACGACACGGAGATGGCAAAACTGCTAATCCCAAAAATATAGGATACGGAGACGGCTAGTATACTATGAATAAAAAAATATTTTTTAAAAATCTAATTTAATTTTAAGTAAAAAAGAAAAACTTAAAATATAATGAAAAATATTTTACAAAAAAATACGTGAAAAAAATATAATATTGAGATAAAGATAGTGAGTCATACTTTTAAATTGATGATTTCTTTATGGCTCTTTTAGAAATAGTATAAATTTGGGGTAAAAACTAAAAACATTAGATAAACATAAGCCATGTGGTGTTTTTTTTTTATAAGATAAGTTATGTGGAAGTATTTGCAAAGAAGTAATATAATAGTTGAATTAGTTTTTAATATTGTAAAAACTTATGGGGTAAATGCCAAGTGTTTTAAAAATTTAATATACATATATCTACACATTATATCTAGGGTTTCTTTAGTTACTTATCCTTTATTATACAGCAGCAACAGAGAGAGAGAGAGAGAGAGAGAGAGAGAGAGAGAGAGAGAGAGAGAGACCGAGTCGAAGAAGAAGAAAAATGGAACTTACCTTGTCGAAGAAGAAGTCGAGTCGAAGAAGAAGACTATCTCGTCGGAGCCATCGAGCACACCAGAGCCCTCTCCTTCGTTGGAGCCTTCTCAGTCTCTATCGTCTCTCTGTCTCTATCGTTGACCACTATGCGTTTCTTTTGGTTTAAGAGGCTGGGGTTTTCTATGATATAAGGAGTCATATAGTATCATTTTATTTTCCTATATTTCATTTGGACCCCCCCAAGAAATGCACATCTTAAAAACATCACTAGGTCTCTCTTAAAAAAAAAAAAAAAATACTATCAGGCTGTGTTTCGAGAGTGTCTCGGGAGTGTCCTACCGTGTTACGAAGTGTCCAAAATTAACATTTAATTTAATTTAATCCCGACACTTATACAGCTGTGTCCTGACGTGTCCGACGCGTGTCCGCGGAGTGTCAGAAACGCAAACGGCACCCAAAAATGGAGTGTCCATGCTTCATAGCTACACACCACATTAGTAATTTAGTATTACATAATTGGTTCAATTAGTAATTACATTGGAAGTTCGTCCTTTGTTTTTCAGTGGTGCTGGTTCTAGAACCGAGGATTGTTGCTTTCTAATTTAGTAAATTTGGATGACTTAAATATGGTCAATTGGATATACAGTCATGCTCTAAAGCGCACTGGGTATGTGAATTGGGTTTGCACACTGAGTTTTGTAGCCCTAAAAAACCGCGGGTATATGGGCCGACGAGACGGGGCATGGGTTAGCGGGGCGACTCGTGGTTTTTTAGGCTAAAAATCTCAGTGCGCAAACCCAGTGCGTATACCCAGTGCGCCTTAGAGCCTGATTGATTGTGTATATATATATATTGATATAAACAATTGGATATGTTGGTATCTAGGTGTGTTTGGGTTTGTCAAATCGGGATTCGTATCGTGAATCGAAATGATATATGTGAATCGAATCGGGATTCACGAATCGTGAATTGTAAGATTCGGTAACAAATTAAAAAAAAAACCTATAAACATATCCTTTTTTTTCCCTAGGCTTGTATAAATATATCCCAAGAGGTATAAAAGAGGGTTGAGAATCAATTTTTTTAAAAAAATAAAAATCAAAAACAAAAAAGAAAAAAAAATGGAAAAAGTTAGTTTTGTGCCTGACAGTCAAGTTAATTGTAAGAATTGCGAATTGAATCGTACGATTCACAAGTGAATTGTAAGATTCGCCTTCGATTCTTGCATATGTTCGATTCGTGTATTGATTCGTATCGTTTTCATGGTGAATCGTATGATGATTCGTATCGAATCGTACGATTCATTTTGCGAAGCGTACGATTTCAATAACAAAGAATTCCCAGATTTTATTGTAATCCAATTAATTAGGGATGATTTTATTTTATTTGATTGGAACGTAATTCCCATGATTTATGGGATAGATATGATGTAAAGCTTAGAAGCACGAAGCGGGGGTGGGGGCGGGGGCGGGAACGGGAGTGAGGAAGCGTTAAACTTTAAGAGGTTCAAAGGTTGGGAGCGTTTAAGAAGCGCCCAAATAGTTTATATAGATATATATATTTTATATCTAATTATTGCAGAGGAATTTAGAGTGACATAATCTATGTTGATTGTAAATTTTGTTTTTGAAAGTCTTAAGCCAAATGTTCCGACATAAAAATATTTCTTCGGTAAAATATTTGAGCAAAATAAGAACTTGAATCTATTTATAGGCTATTTTGAGACTTGGTTGTGATGGGAGCGAGGTTCTAATATGAGGGGAGCGAGGTTCTGACAAGCTTCTTAGTAAGAAGCGCGGAATCGAGAGTCTGAGGAGGGAGCGTGACCAATTTAGAAGGTTCCTGCTTCTAAGATGTAAAGGTGTGATTTGAGAACATTTGATTTGGTCTTGTCTCTATCTCCACCCTATATATATATATATATATATATATGGGTGTGAGTCTTGTAATCATATATCAATTGAGAGAATACAAAATGTAGTCCATTGGGGCTTTTAGGTGTGGATGTAGGTCTTAGGAACGAACCGTCGTAATTGCTTTGTGTTCCTTTACTTTTTTGCAATGTATGTTTTTCAACTAGTTTTATTGGCATTACTAGTTGTGAGTAAGGTTTTGACTTGGAAGAGGTTTGCAGAAAATAATTATGTTTATAGGACAGGTGCCTTTTTTTTGGGGGGAGGGGGGGTGGTGTGGAGGGGGAGGATAATTAAGATAGGATAAATGCTTTAGTAGGAGGAGAGCGGTAAAAATCATAAGATACAACAATCCAGTTAGGCACTTTTCGTCTAATAGAATATTTGTTAGAAGTTCAAAGAATGTGAAGGGGGAATACTGGAAGGTTAGGTGGTAGAAGCGATATAGCAAGAGGGATGATGAGAATCAAGGAAGCACTTAATGGGCTGAATTTGGTTGATTCTAAAATGGTTATTCCAAGCTTTGTCCAAAAGGGAGATGAAGATAAATTGGGTTGATCTTCTTAATTGGGCGAAAATTTGAAGAAGAAAGGGCTGATTATATTTATCAATGCATTTGAAGATATGGGCTGAATATAACTTCTAAGTTATGGCTATTTATGTTTTATAGATGGTATTTGGGAGTTTGTTCATGTTTCTAAGTGCATTTAATGAGTCAAACTAGTTTTTTGTATTAGTCTTTGACAAAAAACATGATAGTTTTTATTTATATGGTTGGAGGGTTGTTCCAACCAACTTGCATTTAATCCTATGGTTGGAGAGTTGTTCCAATCCTATATATATATATATATATATCCTTTTGCATCTATTGTAAGGCAGATTTGATCATTTTGGATTAATAAAATTTAGAAGTTGAGCTTTGCTTCTCCCCTTTGTTCTTCACAAAACACCATGAACTTATCAAGGTTCTTCCTTGTGGCGTTCGAAACATGAATACCAGTGATTTGCGTCTCTTTATAGACGTTGGGTCATAGGTTCACTATTTTTGGAATACTTGTGGTTTGCATTTGATTATAAATGTTGGGTCACATGTTCACTATCAATTACAATATGATTTTAGCTTTTATGGGTAAAACATATCAAGATTGCTGTTGGGTCTCAAAAACAAGTCGATGAGGTTTGCAACTGACGGAAGTAATTCAAATATTGGTGTTGGGTCTCAAAGCAAGTGTATTGAGGTTCGCATCAGACGGAAGTAAATTCCAATATTGTTGTTGGGTCTCAAAGCAAGTCTTACACAATTACACAACACAAACAAGAATAAGATATGAAGAACACAACGAATCAGATTTCATTTTTTTTTTTTTTTTAAGAACACGACGACACAAAAAAGGCACGAAAACAAAAGGGATAGATAACCTGACTTTAGAGCCTGAGCTCTAATACCAAATGATGCGAAATTCAAGGAAGCACTTAATGGGCTGATTCTAAAATGGTTAATCAAGGAAGTAATTCTAAATGATGCGAACCTCAATAGACTTGCTATGAGATCCAACAACAAAGGTTGAATATCTTCCCAAGAAAGCTAAATTCAGATTTGAGTTGATAGTGAACCTGTGACCCAACGCCTATAAGGAGACGCAAACCACAGGTATTCCAATTAGTGAACCTGAGACCCAACGTCTATACAGAGACGCAAACCACATGTATTCTTAGTTTTGAACGCCACAAGGTGAAAATCTTGATAAGTTCTGGAAGTTCAATGAAGAACCATGGAGGAGTAAAAGCTCACTTTTTATCCAAATGATCAAATCTACCTTACAATAGACACAAAATGATATATATATATATATATATAGGATTGGAACAACCCTCCAATCATAGGATTAAATGCAAGTTGGTTGGAAAACCCTCTAACTATATAAATAAAAGCTATCACGTTTTGAATCAAAGAGTAATACAAAAAACTAGTTTGATTTTAGCTTTTCTGGGAAACATATCAAGATTGCTGTTGGGTCTCAAAAACAAGTCGATGAGGTTTGCAACAAACGGAAGTAATTCTAATATTGTTGTTGGGTCTCAAAGCAAGTGTATTGAGGTTCGCATCAAGGGAGGTGTACGGTGTTTCAACTAACAGTCATTATGGGGGTGTAAAGGCCGTTATGTATGGACATCCCACCCAGGTTTTGATACTATTATGCCTTGTTATATCACCGAGTGTGTAATTCATGTATGTAATGGCTGTTATGGATGTGAATCATAAAAGCTTGTTACATTGCTGTAACGGTCGTAACGGAACCGTAATGGACGTTTGGTATCCTGTCGGCACACATGGATGGATAAGCTTGCTTGGGAAGGAGAAAGCATGAACGAGAAAGAAGTTGTAGACTGTTTCTGCTGTAACTGTCGCTCTCTTTTTTTTTTTTTTTTTAATTTCCCACTTGGTTGAATGGAGGTCCTGAGTGTGGCGAGAATTTCACGGGTCAGGGAAGAAAGCAAATGAACCGAAATGGTATTGAAATCAGCTGTAGCACTAAAAGAGTAAATGACCTGGACATGAGGTGGGTAGGTTAGCTGCAGTGGCTGATTGTGTGGATGTGAATTTGTGTCTCGCATCCACCAATAAAAGAAAGAGAGAGATTACTAGCATTGTCAGGCATAGTCCATCTTTTTTTTTTTTTCTGTTGTATATAATCTACTGAAAAAACAAATAACAAGAGAATTAATAAAGAGTGTAATTTACAAAGTTGGTTTGTTAACAATTTAAACTGCATGTCAATTAGTCCATTAAAGTTCATAAATTTGTGTTGCTAAAAATATAATGTATAAATTTGTAGTGCAATTATTTATTTATTATTTATTATTTATATTTTATTTTATTATTATTATTTTTTGTATTAATAACGTTAAGGTATGGTGTTTCACGTCCATGATGCCTGCATTCGTTATGTTACTCTCGTAACACCTAGTGTCCGCGACATTGCCATTTTTATTGTTACTGTCGTTATTTAAAACCTTGGAGGTGTAGAGTAACTTGAAAGTAATGCTGAAGGAGTCCATTCATGATTCATGAGTTCCCTAGCCATAGACCAAGTTAGAAAAAAAAAAAGGGAGTTTGGCGAGAACTCTTGATAAGTGAAGAATGTTGAGCGAATGTAGGAGATCATCATATCTGAGAACTCTAGTAGGCGAGCTGAGATACAAGCCTTGAACTGATTGTGAACGTCATAGTTTACTAGTTCACTCTTGACACTTGCTCTAGTAGCCACGAGGCTGTTAGATCTGGTGTTTGTGGAGTTAGTGAGACAGTAACTGAATGAAGTTTGCGGTAATCATGCATTGGGCAAACAAATTGTCTCGAGACAGCAGAGAACCTCCCTACTTAGTCTAAAGCCACATGCTATCCTTGTCCACTTCGGGATGTACACTTAACTCACTCAAAAATCCAAATCATCCAAATTTAAAGTTCTGGAAAGAGAACTCAAATACCAACAATTCTCTAGTTTTGAGAAAGTTCTAAAAACCATGTTAACTTTGTCAAAATCCACATGCAAGTCAGACTTGGTGGACTGAAATTGTAGCAGTCCGAGAATCTGAACACGTCTTAGTAAAATGGACATATCTCATAGCTCAAAAATTCAAAACATGCTAGATTTTTTTTTGTATAGAAAGATAACTCAAATACCCACAACTTTCTAGTTTTGGGTTTGATCTAAAAATCCTGTTATCAGGGTCAAAATCGATATGCAAGACATGTCTAATGAACTGAAACTATAGCAGCCCGAGAATCTGAACACGTCTTAGTAAAATTGACATATCTCATAGTTAAAAAATTCAAAACATGTTGGATTTTTTTTCTATGGAAAGACAACTCAAATACCCACAACTTTCTAGTTTTGGGTTTGATATAAAAATCATGTTATCTAAGTCAAAATTGACATGCAAGTCAGGTCTACACAAAAAAATTATTGCTGGCATAATGTATGATCTTCTTGAAGCTCTCTATTTCGTAATCCATTTGTACACAACTTGTGCTAGCAAATCAACATACCAAAACTCAGTATATTTACATGCAAATAAACTTGAAGGAACTCACGCAAGTACTCACACAAGATGAACTCACCAATGAGAATTCATGCAAGCACACACTACACCTTCCTATACACGCTATATTTTCATAAATTGGACATCTACCCCAGCTAGACTGCAAATTGTGCATTATCTGTCCAAACTTACTAGATTTCTACCGAGCCAGGTCAGTCCATTCTTTCATGTAAATTTGCATATGGCTGTAAATAGATCCCTCACACATACACAGTGTTCCCTATATCTGAACCCATTTATTAGAGTTCGACACGAAAACGTACCTGTAACCGTACCCGTATTTTAAACCGTGCACAATGTCCTCCGTACACGCACAATACCAGTTTTGGCTCGCAGGCCAAACACGGCACAAACACCACCTAGCCACTTGTCACCTCCACCACGCCACTTGGCAGGCCACGCCCATGCAACCTGCCACCTAACCCCCCAGGGCTATAGATACCACCATTACACCAACTAATTCATTTTGGTTAAAAATACTCTCTAAGTGCTGAAATTTTGAGAGCCTAAGGAGTAGAAAGAGAGAGTAGAAGGTGTAGAGAAAGAAGAGAGGAAGAGTTTTAGGAAGCCATAGCCACCTTCTAGCCAAGCTAGTGCTTAAACACCATCTTGGTGAGTTATTCATCTTGTGTGAGTACTTACATGTTTCTATTTGGGGTTCCTTCAAGTATATTTGCATGTAAACATACTGAGTTTTGGTAGGTTGATGTGCTAGTAAAAGTTGTGTACAAATGGATTTTGAAATATTGATCTTCAAGAAGATCATACACTGCCGGGCGCCAACAATTATTTTTTTGTGTAGACCTGTTTTGCATGCCTATTTTGACCTTGTTAACATGATTTTTAGATTAAACCCAAAACTAGAAAGTTGTAGACATTTTAGATATCTTTCTATACAAAAAATCTAGCATGTTTTGAATTTTTGAGCTATGAATATGTCTATTTTACTAAGATGCGTTCAGATTCTCGGATTGCTACAGTTTCAGTTTACTAGATCTGTCTTTCATGTTGATTATGACGTAGATAACTTGATTTTTAGATCAAACCCTAAGCTAGAAAATTGCGGGTATTTATCTTTTTATACAAAAAGGGCTCTCTTAACATATGCCCTAAGGGCACATGTTAATAAGCTTTAAAGGGCTTGTACCTACACAATTTTCCAAAAGATGCTTATATGTACAAGCCTTTTAAAGCTTGTTATCATGTGCCCTAAGGGCACATGTTAAAGATTTTCCTTACAAAAAAAGCCCCTGCATGTTTTGAATTTTTGAGCTATGAGATATGTCCATTTTACTAAGACTTGTTCAGATTCTCGGATTGCTACGGTTTTAGTCCACCAAGTCTGACTTGCATGTGGATTTTGACCAAGCTAACATGGTTTTTAGACCTTTCTCAAAGCTAGAAACTTGTGGGTCTTTGAGTTCTATTTTCAGAACTTTAAAGTTCGGATGATTGTGAAACCGTCTCTAAGATCACGGCAGCTGCTATTGTATCCGAAATGGTAGATACTGATTTTGTATGTCAAAATGTGTCTCATTTTCATTTTGTGTCACTATCTAGTATTCTGTTGGTGTCCCCTGGTGGCACATTAGTGACAGTTGGTTACATGTGTTCTTCTTAACATACTTGACAGTTCTCTTGTTCTGTCATGCAGCGGGGAAAAAAAGAAAAGTTCTTGTGTTTCATTATCTTCTACGTCTATTTTTCACATTACGAACGTTTTCTTTAGACATAACATATAGTTTTCTCTCCGGGATAACATCAAAATAGAAACTTCCAATCATTTATGGGAGCACCAAATTGAGTAGTTTTTTTTATTTTTTATTTTTATTTTATATTATATATATACATATATATAGAATATAGATATCTCTCTCTCTATATATATATATGAGCACATTTTTCTGTGGTTCATTTGAAGGTATTGTATCATGTGTTTCATGTATGGGGGGCCATTATCTGCTAGTGGTCAGGTTTAGAGTAATTGCTTGAGAAGGGCTTGACTTGTGTACAGATTCGCCCTGTTCTGAGTCATTAGGTTCCCAAATACTGCCGTTGAAAACTCAACATTGCAAGGGGAACCACTACTAATGAGTTTTTAGGTGTGGACCCAAGTGTACCAAGAATTTACTACATCTTGACAAGTTTAATTGCTTGACACTTTGACTTACAACATACTATTTAAAAGATGCAATCAAATGGAATTAGTTGAACCGAAATGTTTATTCTTTTCTGATTTGTTATTGCACCATTATCTTGATAACAATCAAATCAGATATACATGTACCTTTATTAGGACCTTCTATATTATTACATTATTACCACTCAGCCACTTGTTGAAAATAAATTGAAATAGTAAACGGAAAGAAAAACCTTGCGGCTTAGCGGGAATTTGGTGTCAGTCTCACAGAAAGAACTGTTTTTTTTTAAAAAAAAAAAAATATATATATATATATATAGAATTCCTCGTTGCACTTTATTGCATTGACCATCATTTAGAAAAAATATATATATACATATTTTTTTGTATTGCTTGCAGACACTCGAAATGCTAGAGAAAAAAGAGAAAGTTCTTGTGAAGAAAGCTACTGCAGAAGTTGAAAGGGCCAAGGAATTTACGAAAGCAAAGAACAAAAGGGGTATGATCGCAAAATCCAGAAGTTATTTTTTAAAGAACATATGCTGTGTAGCATTTCGTTAAGAACCAGGAGACATTGTTGGTCATTCTTCGTGTGTATGTAAAATATAGAATGAATTTATGTGTATATAACATACAGGGGCCGTACTTACACGTTCTAGAAGGAATTCTTGGTGGAATTCTTATATTCTTCTTTATCTTCTCCGAGTAATATTCTTGAGTTGCCAATCACAACCCCCAGTAGGCCCCTATTTTTGCACCAAAACGTACCCTACAGGCCCTAAGCCTTCCTGATTGTGTCACAGAGAGTTGCCTATGTCTATTGGGTGTGGGTGGATCTCTGTCTCTGATCTCTCTAAACTCCAAATCTTATGATACATGAAGTTGGCTTGAAATGTATCCAATAATTTATATTTCATATGACTTTGTGAAGTGCATTTCTATCTTATTTATAAAAATTCTGCTTAGAATCTATCTCATCATATGAAAAGCTGAAAATTATTCTTAGCTCAATTTTGTGCTTCTTCTTACTTTTCAACATCACATGTGGAGGATTCTATGTCTGAGAATTGTTGAACATGTATATTTTGTACCCGTGTTTGTCTCATATTCTATCGGCACGAGTATCGTCGGGGCAATAAGAGAGTCCATGTAGCATAGCTCCCCAATACATCCTTATTCTGGCAGCAAAGCCTACTCTATCAAGACTAAATTATCACTTAACCTTTCTCTTCCCTTTGGCCATTAATTTAATGAATTAAACGCAAAATATGTTGCTGTCCTGAATTTCCAGAATTTAGTTTTTTGCAATTCCTGCAAACAAGGCCTTTTAAAGTTTAGCTAAATGAGCCCCCCTCTTCTTCCACAAGATCCTAAATCCTACCTTTCTTCGACCTCTTAATCTTTTCACTCTACAAGCATTCTGTTGCGAAATTCTGCCACAAAATTATTTGTAGGCAGCCCAAATGCCTGTTTCCCCAACCTGCATCAGTCTGATTTGTTTGTTAAAGCATTTGAAAGGAACTATGTTTTGGGTTCTCTCCCGCCTATTTCCATCCAATGAATTGTTTTGTGTGATTATTATGATGTCGTTCACACTCATTTACGTCATTTGGCCTTTATGACAACTTGTGAATATTGGTCGATTCTATTGGTTTACGCTGTACATATGGTATTCTGGGAAGGAAATTGTGAGATTCTTTGTTAAAATCTGTGTGGAAGATATTATAACCATTGTGGCTTAACTTTTCATTATTTTTTCAGTTCTTGCTTTTTATCCCACTTGAACAATCTTCTTTCACCCTGATTAGGTCTAAGTGCATCTTATATTATGTCATGCTTTTATCATCTGCACTTTTGCTACTTGGAATTTTCGTATTGGATCGACAAATCTAGATGGCATTGATGAGCAGGATTATGAATTCTGTTGCTTCGTATTTTGGATCATAAACATTGTAGGTATTTTGGAAACCTTTACCAATTGGTTTGACCTTAATGAAGTTTCTACCTTGTTGCTCTTATTCAGCGGCAATACAGTGTTTAAAGAGGAAGAGGCTTTATGAGCAACAAATCGAACAGCTTGGAAATTTCCAATTGCGCATTCATGATCAGGTGCTCATTTGATCAAATCATCTTTCAAGTAGGGTGTGTAGTTCATTCGTACAAACTTTTAATTTAACATTCTCTGTGTTTGAATTTCAGATGATTATGCTGGAAGGTGCAAAAGCTACAACAGAGACAGTTGATGCCTTGAGAACCGGAGCAGCTGCAATGAAAGCCATGCAGAAGGCAACGTAAGTAGTTCCCACTATATTTAGGTTTCATTCCTCAAGAGTATTTGTTATTTGCCCATAGTGTTTTTCACGGAAAAACTTTGAATGTTATTGGCAGTACAGTATGCTGTACGAGTTCTCAGTTCTGTTATTCAGGCGCTAGAACGGCCCATTGTTTTGAAAATCACAGAAAACCTTTGATTATTATTAGAACTACATCATGCTCTATGAATATGTCATTAGTACCCCTATTAGTTCAGGCACTTCTTGGGAAACATGATGGTGTTTTCATTGAAGTGGAATTATTTCATTTTGTTTGTCTTGTTTTCAAATATTTTGAAGAAAACTTCTTCTGCGATTGCTCAATCCCCTAAATTGGATCATTCCTCGAGAGTATTTTGTTTGTCTTGGTGAAAATATAAGCATCCTGTTGTTAAAATGTTAAGCCCTAAATACAGCTTTCTTTAAGCAATCAAAATGGTGTACCAAGTATGGAAGTTTTACATACTACGTTATATATATATATATATATGATTTATTAGCACAGTGACTTAAGCATATAACTATTGATCGAAGACTCCCTGACATGTGCAAATTTTACATACTGTTGGAAGTTATTTTCATAGGACTGCAGTTTTATGGATATTTGATTTCTATTTATTTTTGAAACGAGAAACAGAGTTTGTGTCTACCATGTGCCGGTTTTCTGTCCTGGCTGTGGTCTTTATATTCACAATCTCAATATTTGCAACAGGTTCTTCCTGTTACTTCTTTTGATCAGATATCTTTCTCTCTCTAGGAGTCTAAATTGTGATCTGAGCATTGCTTTATCAATTTACCAGTATGTATATATAAAATTCATCTCCCTAGTGTTGAGCAACTATCCAATGCAGGAATATTGATGATGTTGACAAAACCATGGATGAGATCAATGAGCAGACGGAGAACATGAAACAGATTCAGGAGGCGCTGTCAGCACCCATTGGTGCAGCAGCCGATTTTGATGAAGTATATGCTTTTAGAACCGTTACAGTTTGATTTATGGTATTTCTTGCTTTAAAGAGGGGTAATCTCACAATGGCATTATTACAGGATGAATTGGAAGCAGAGCTAGAAGAACTGGAAGGGGCCGAGTTGGAGGAACAACTTCTCCAGCCTGCAACAACTGCCCCTGCTGCTTCAGTGTATGTGCCTGCAGGCAGGCAACAAGCTCGCCCAGCTCCTCGGAAGAACACTGCCGAGGAAGATGAGCTTGCTGCTTTACAGGCAGAAATGGCACTTTAAAGAGGTTATTTTCCTTTCTTTCTTTTTTGTGTTTTTTGATCCTTTATCGTACGAGTGTGATGTTAAGAGCCTGTTTGGGATACCTTTTTGGGGGCCAACAACCACTTATAAGTGAGAGGTTAAAAGTTGTGACCATTTGGATTTGCTGTTTCACAGATTTTCAAAAATCTGATTCCTTTTTAAACTAAAAAACACCTTCCAATTTCCAAAAATCTCTTTTTCTAAGAAGTGATTAATTTAGTAGCTAACCCAATCGGACGCCAAGTCACCACCTGCTTCAAATTAAGCTATTAAAAAAAGGACCCAGCCATGTATATTAAGCTTTAAAACTATCCCTCAGGTGCACCACGTCTTTTGACTGAACACATTAGACTCCATTGTAATGATAACAAATAACAGAGAACATGCACATAAATACGAGGTTAGAGACTTGAACTCAGAACCATTGATCTTATACCAGGTTAAGCTATCAGTTGTTCCAAAAGCTCAAGCTTTTTCAGAGAATGGGCCCAACACTGTATATGAAGCTTCAACATGGTCATTGGGTTAGCTGCTGAATTGCTATAGCACTAACGCTCCGTTTGTTTCAACGTAAAATGTCCTACATCGAAAAACATTTTATATGTAATTACGAAAGCATTTTCACGTAAAATAATTTTTCTTTCTAACGTTTCCCGGTGTTTGGCTAAAATGTTAAAAACATTTTCCAGAAAACTTATAAATTTTTTGAATGCACAAAAATGAAAGACTGAAACTATGCAGACACCCAGTGCATATACGGCAGTGTGAATTAGTTTATGCATCGTTTATACATACTATGTAACAACTGATACATACACAAGAAGAGATGAAATGTACCTACCTCTGATCAAAACTCCAAAAAAAGATTTTGTGAAGTGGGAAAAATTGATAGAATCCAGAAATTGAAATCAACCGCGACAAAATCAGATGCGATTTAAGGATTCATATACAATTTAGTCAAGTTCTGAATACAATGATCGAAGAAGTTCCAAATAAGATAAGAAATAAGAAATTCTAGATCTAGAGAGCGGTATATATTTGACAACTGCCAAGGGTGAGAAGACGCTTCTCGGTGGAGATTTCCCATGAAGAACAGATGGCCACAATGACAATGATTTTGTTTTTCCTGAACTTGATTAAGCATGAAGTCGATTGACCAACCATGGCTCCTGCAAAGGAGGACAAGCTTCATTGTTCGTGAATTGTGAGAGTGGAGTGTCCCGATCGTGTTTTGTGCCGTAAGGAAAATGATTTACAGGCTTTGAAGCTGTTAAGTTACCAACTACTCCAAAAGCTTAAGCTGTTAGAGAATGGGCCCAACAATGTGTATCAAGCTTCAACACCCTCCCTCACGTGCAACCCCGACTTGCACGTGGAGAGCAAACAAACCAAACTCCACCATATTGGAGACAAATAACAAAGTGCAAATATGCACAACAAAGCGGGGATGGAGAGTCGAACCCAGGACCTCCCACAAACAAGGCTTTGATACCATGTTAAGTTACCAACTACTCCAAAAGCTTAAGCTGTTAGAGAATGGGCCCAACAATGTGTATCAAGCTTCAACAGAAGCCATAAGTTATTTTTCATTGAGAGGGAGGAAATTTTTTTTCGGGTAAAATATTTTACTTCACTATTAGTGCATCCAAACACCAGAAAATGTGAAACAATTTTCCGGAAAACATTTTACATCGAAACAAATGGAGCGTAAGTTCTCATGGGACTTGGAATTTGGTCTTCTTCCAATTGTCTTCGACAAGTCACTGCTTTTAAATGGAGGCCTTTGCATGCATGGGGAGGATCCCATTTCAAGGCACATTGAGGCCTTTGCATGCATGGGGAGGATGATCCCATTTCAAGGCACATTGAGGCCTTTGCATGCATGGGGAGGATGATCCCATTTCAAGGCACATTGAGGCCTTTGCATGCATGGGGAGGATCCCATTTCAAGGCACATTCCATACTTAAGCTATAGAGTAATAAACTGATAATTGAACAAAATTGGAGTTTCTAGTTTGATAAGATTGATGGGCTCATCTTTTGACTTTTGAAATGCCAAAAGTGGTATTGGATATGCAGGGACAATGTTTATGAGATGGCAATCATAGCATGTTGTGCATAGGAACCCGAAACTAAGTCCAACTCTGTTTACGAAATTGCTTGCATAAATCCTTTTGCCTCAGGGCCCCACCAATGAATCAAATTCAAGTTTTGGAGGCAATTTAGAAATCCTCCTTTTCTCTCTCATTATTTATTTATTTTTCATACTGGAGTGATTGTTCCATAAGTGCTTTTTTCACCTCCTTGTCTGTTCATTATATGTAGAACACACGGGGATTTTGCTTTCCATCTTTGATTCATTTTCATGCATCCCGAGAACAAATTCTAACATATCCAAGTGGTTTTTTATTTCCGTTAAGACATTCAACAACTTAATCTTCTCTGTGGGAATGTTACACTCACAGATGCATTTAAAATCGAATCTGAAACTGAATTGTTTTCGTTGCATTGTACGTGAAACTTCTGATGCAATTATGCTGGGTGTCCCTTGCAGTTGTCAAAATCACGAATTACTGAAGGAGATTGTGTAAAGATTGGATGTACTGTACGATGGCGGTTGTTGCTGGGGCTATCAAATTTAATTTTCTTGGTGTGCAATCACTGGTAAGAAAAAAAAAACCTGTATAGATCACATTAAGTAAATTACATTCTATCGTAAATCTGGATTCTCTCTGGTTTCCCATGAAAGTTTGACATCTTTCACTCATTTCTCTTATCTGGTTCAAGTTTTAAGTGGAGATTTCCGTGAACATGTAATGTAGTTCTCCCAGACTAGAATATGCCTGAATAAATGTCAGAGCTCTCATGAGAGGTTGGGGGCAAAGAAAACATAAACAGAACTTTGGATCAGATAGTAGGTTGTATTGGTTTGTCTGGCCAAAAAAAAAAAAAAAAAAAAATTTGTGGGTGGTTTTATTGTAGCAGTTGATATCAGGATATATCTATTTCGAATGTATGTAATAGTTGAAGGAACCATCAACATCCATTGCTATCAAGAATTTTACTTTTGCTGTAGTTTAAAGCATTACATAGTTTTCAAATTGTCACCTAAGATGGAATGTTGATTTTGTCTACAATGTCTAAAAGGCAACATGCCAGGGAGGAAAATTACTCAGATACTTGATCCAATTTATAGAATTGAACTCTAGGAACATGGGATGATGGGATGAAAAAAAAAAAAAACTAATTCCTGGGGTTGTCGAAATTCTTGTTGCATACTGAATCACTTCTTTTTCGTGTCACACCGTGTAAATACAAAGACCTCAATTGTATATTTGAAGAGGCAGAAAAAGAGAAAAATAATTGGTGAAATTAGCAATTGATAGAAAAGAATAAATTCACCAAAATGTTAAGGACGGTGGAGTCTATAAGCCAATAACTGACTACGTTCAATATGGATTTACATCTCTAACGCAAAAGTGGAAGCATGTAAGACCTACCTTTTCTAACAGTAAAAGACACATTGTAATGTATTAGAGTTGGCCTTTGGCGTAGGTTCGAATCCTCCTAGTCCGATGTATTTGGGAAAAAAAAAAGAGTTAATTATATAATTGTACAATCAGCAAGAATACATTTGAAAAATGTCATTTTGAAATCTGGAAAAGTTAAAAACTAGTGATGTATAAATGTGTTAGGTTAGCATTCAAAGCTGAGAACACTAATAAACTTCTACTTTGGTCCTAACCAAAAAAAAAAACAGGGATTATTACAACTGACGGAAAAAAAAAAAATACTCTTATTATTAGCATCTAAACCAGCAGAAGTTTTGATTTTATTTCAAGGTCTCTCTTTTTATTTACATTGGAATGGGAAAAAAAAAGTGTAATAGAATTGGTTGTTATGTGTCAACAACAAAGGCGCCAACCATTGTTCCTTAACTCTGTTAAGAAAGAAATAATTCTTCATCGGTGTTTTTCCTGTGATCCATCTCTCTCTCTCTCTCTCTCTCTCTCTCTCTCTCTCTCTCTCTCTCTCTCATATGTCCATACCCTTTGTGCGCAATCGTACATATGTAGCTTAACAAAGTGGCTGTAATTGAATACTTAAAAAGGAAAATGGAAGGTTTGATTGATGCTAATGCGGTATGATTAATCACATATATACTGGGCAAGGTTTGATGTAATTGCACATTCTAAACTTTCGCTGCACTGTGCCTGCACTGCACAGATCTATAAACTAATTTGCAAATCAGGGGTGAGGAATGGAGAGGCAAGAGCATGATAATTCCTTTGTCGTTGGCAAAGGTTTTTTTTTTGCTCAGCAAGACTTTTTTTTTTATTCATCGATGCCATAACCATTGCTCGGGGAAAAACTACATTACACCCATGTTACCAATGCTATTCATAGACTGTGGGATGACAAAGGTCTTGTGGATATTTTAGCAACGGACTCAGGTGTTTATTACTTCAAATTTTCACAAGCTATTGAGAGAGATGCCGCTTTGGAAGTTGGCCCCTGGTTTATTGCTGGTCTATTGAGAAAATGGAAGCCAAATCTCAAAGTGGATATAATGTCCCAGAATTGGATTCCTATTTGGGTGTACATTTTTGATATTCCGTTGGAATTTTGGAACCCCAAAGGCCTTAGCTTTCATTGCGAGTTTGATTGGGAAACCTCTTCATGTCGACTGAATGACAAGCAGCTATCGAAGAATTTCTTATGCTAGAGTGTGTGTCGAGGTTAGTGCGGATAAAGATTTCATTTGTGAATTTGACCTTGAAGTTGATGATGAGCTTAGTGGTACTACGGTGACAAATCGAATTCGTGTCGAATATCAATGTACTCCATTGTGATGTAGAAAATGCTCTACTTATAGTCATGATTGTTCCAAGGATGTCCGAAAACCAGCCTTTGATAACCCTAACCGTCACACCTACAGTAAGTGCAAAGAGGTTTGGAAGACAATTTCGGATAAGGATAAAGTGTCCTCAGATGGGTGGACAGTTGTGAAAAGGGGGGATAAAAGGAATAAGACAGTTAATGAGTCCAAACGTGGGGTCCCTTTGGGAGGCCCCAAAAATGCAAGCAATATGTTCTCTGCTCTTCCCTGTGTTGACGAAGATTCTGATCCAATCGTTAGGATTGTGGATGAAGCAACCCAATCTAGGGACTTATCTTCTGGGGCTAGTTCCTCTAGTCACCCCTCTATGGTGCCTGCTGATTTTTCTTGTAATCCCTCTATAGTCCAAGAGAGAGGATGCAAATGACGTTTTAGTTGTGGAGGTGTTAACATTGAAGAGGACTTTGATGTTGGATGTGAAGAACATCTCCTAACTCCAAAAAGCCCCAAGTCTTGGAGGCATCGAAAAAAGGAAGCGAATATGAAGTTTAGTGGAAGTCGGCCTAAGGACGCCACAGGTCTTGACAGTCTTCATCCTTTTCTAGTGTTGTTGTGGGTTCATCGTTTTTGTTTGGGGCCATGTCTAGCCTTTTGGCTTTGGTTGCTATAGCTTTGGCCATTCTCTGGTTTTCTTTTTTCCAGCTTGGGCTTTTCTGTAGCACGTTTCTTGATATCATTGTAACATCCTAGGGTTTGGCCCTTTTTTCGATTTATTAACCAATTTTTCCGGAAAAAAAAAATGACATCAAACCAATTAAGCCAAAAGTCAAAGAAAACTGCTAAAAGTAGAAGATCCACCCTCAACCATCAAGTATCATATGGGCGAAGTTACTTACATGATTGTCTCGCCGTCCATGTTAGATTTTTTATTGCTAGGAATCCCTGTTAGCAAAGCGGGGCAAAACAAACAATTCACTTTCAGAGAATCTCATTTTTTTTTCTCCAGAATTATATAAAATGGAAAGACCTATAAATAAAATCAAAACTCTTATTGGTTTAGATGTTAATAAGAACCCATTTATTCCCTTAAGTGTAATAATCCCCCCAAAAAATAGAATATAAGAATTGGTCCCTTCCCATCCGTTCTATTAGGAATTAAAATCAAAACTCCTATAAATAAAATCAAAACTCTTATTGGTTTAGATGTTAATAAGAACCCATTTATTCCCTTAAGTGTAATAATCCCCCCAAAAAATAGAATATAAAGAATTGGTCCCTTCCCATCCGTTCTATTAGGAATTAATCCACATAAGATCTAGATTAGAAATAGATCATTTTGCCTAATTTATTTATTTTAAATGTCAAAAGTACCCTTAGTCACATGGATATTGATATACGTATATATTTGTATATCTATATATCTATATTTTTATAGATATTGATTTATATGGTATTTGAAGTTAATGACATTAATTGTTAATGAGATAATTTTTCCTTAAGGAGTCCTTAATTCAAGGGATTTCCTTAATTTGCTCATCATTATCTGTTGGTTGAAATTCAAATGCTTTCATATGTTGTTCAGACTTATTTGATGGATTGTTGTCATTAAAATACAGATCATAATCATCCTTGCGGCTATGTGTATGCGTGATTGGATTGTTGGAATTACTGGATAAGAATCTGATTAGATTGGGAGGTGCCTCATATTCAGTGAGAAGTTGTTCTTGTCAATAGACTGAGTAATTAATTTTACTTGAATATTTTTGCACATAAAAACTTAGAAATTCTCATTATTTTATGAAATTTCTAATAAAAACAATTGAGAAATTCCCACTCCATTGGGGTTTTTTATTTGAAAATTAAGAAATTCCCACTCTGTTGGTGTAATACCTGTAAAATCCATTGTACTTTTGAGTATCTGTATATATGTAAGCCTTTATTATTTCCTTGTCTTTGATGGATTGGAGAGCCCAATCGATTGGACCCTTTCCCCAATCGATTGCCACTTGCTACCTACCACCAATCAATTGTACTATTTACCAATCGATTTCCCTTTGCCACTTGACCCCAATCGATTGCCAACTTACCCCAATCGATTCGATTGGTAACAACTGGCCACGGTTTGTCCCCTCTCCTATATATACCCCCTCATGTATACATCCATGTGTTTGGCTCTGTATGAGTGTTGAGAGAGAGAGAGAGAGAGAGAGAGAGAGAGAGAGAGAGAGAGAGAGAGAGAGAGAGAGAGAGTTTATATATACACACGTTCATACACACACACACACACACATATATATGTAGATATATATATATACACACACAATACATACACTGATGAGGGCTAATATTTGTAAAATATTGGCCCGATAAAGAGTAAAATTGGTTGAACTTTGCCCCCATATCTCTAGTTTTACATGCATTTGTGTCCTAATCCATTTCTTTACACAATGATGTGTTTTCCATGGTATGTTGTTGTGCTTGGTTATTCGAGTGCAGGTTCTGAAGTTGAAATAAATAACAAGGCTAAAAGAGAGAGCTCAAAAAACAAAGAGACCAAGTCAAAATTGAAATCCAAGTACCAATCGATTGCCATGATAGCAATCGATTGCCATTCTGAAATCCAAACCAATCGATTGCCAATTTAACCAATCGATTGGCAAAATCTGGAAATCAAATCTCTTTAATGGAGCAGATTCTCAGCAATCAGGGTTAATAACGACAACCAGCCGTTACACTGTGAACCTGGACGACTTCAACTCGTAATGTTATTGTATAAATAGAGGGGAATGAGAGGAGTCAAGGGTTGGCTTATTTTGTTTTGTTTTGTAGGGAATTTCTTCATTCTAATTTTGTTATAAAGCTTGAGAGTTCTGCAATTCTCAATTTCTGTACGCAATCAGGTTTAATTTGTTGTTATTTGTTACATTATATTATGTTTAATCACAGTTTAGTCTTTGAATCTCCATTGTAAACTCAAGATTTCATGTGTGAACTCGTGTTTAGATTCAATTTAGATAGCAAAGTCCAGTCTATTTTTGTTTCTGCAATTTTAAATATGTTAGAGTAGAACCCTGGTTGGGAATAATGTGAGGAAATGTTGTTCCCAGCCACTGCCATGAATTTGTGAGAGAATTAATGGCAATCGATTGGACACAGAAACTAATCGATTGCCATAAATTCTAAGCCAATTGATTGGCACTTTTACCAATCGATTGGGAGTCATACTATGCCAATCGATTGCCATTCATAGCAATCGATTGGTATGCCTATGGCTTGGGCAGAATCCTTTGAGTATTCCATCAACTTCTATTTTAGAAACTAAGTCCAAATTGATCTTTTCAAGTTCATATTGCAATCTGATTCTGAAATATAAGCTCTTTTGGTTAATTAATTCAATGAACATGCATGACGAACACATTGAATATCCTATATTCAATTTGTTAGTTATAGTTCATAGTTTTAATTAGCCCTTATTTCAGTTCTTCATGGAAAGTAAAGGAATTCTACTACTAGTTATGTTAAATTAACATTGTTAGTATCTAGGTTGCTTCATTTAATCCCTTTTTGAAATATGGAATACTAGAAAGATGAACCCCCTTTTATGCGTTAATGTTAAATCATGGTAGTGGTTGGTGCAATATTGACTCACATATTCCCAACACCTTTTTCATATTTAATTTAAAACAACATTGTTTGTTCCCGTTTCATTGAATTGCTGCTTTACTTAACTCTTTTAATTATAATCTCGAATTCTATAGGATCGTAAGAACCTCCACTTTAAAAGAAATCATCTTTTATTTTCTTTAGGATACAATCTAGATCCTTCTATCCTTATTCTCCGTCCTTTGGGATACGACTCGGTCTTATCAGTTATAGCTCGACGCGACCATCTACACTTGGACGTACTCTTAGGAGAACACATTTCCAGTCGTGTCAAGTTTTTGGCGGCGTTGTTGGGGACGGTAACGAAGCCCAGAATCTTTAGATTGATCCGATCCTTTCTCTCCTTGTTAACTCTTCCCATTTTTTTCTCCTCAAAACACAAAGTTATGCCATTCTATGTCCTTTGGCTCCACTGAAGCTTTTATCACCAATTTATTTGAAGATTCCATCGATAGTGCTGATAACCCCATCTTTACTCCGTCTACGTCTAACTCAATGTCTGATACGGAGAGTCAACAAGGAGATAATAGGCATGACCTCATTGATGACGGTCAACGCCCTTCACGAGAACTCTTGGCTCCTGATCGAACAACCATTCCTTCTTGTATCCGTATCTCTCCACACACGGGTACATTCCATTTTCATAATAGAATGATTCAACTCTTACCCACATTTCATGGGATGGAGAAAGAGAAGGCATACTTACATATTAGAGCCTTCGAAGATGTTTGTGGCACATTCACAGATCAGACCTGCCCGAGTGATATAATCCGATTAAAGCTTTTTCCCTTCACCTTGAAGGATAAAGCGAAGTCATGGTTATTATCACTCAAGCCGAACTCAATTTTGACTTGGCCGACAATTCATGAAGCCTTTCTCAAAAAGTTCTTCCCTAATCGGTTGACAACCGACATCTTGAGACAAATCAAGATGTACAATCAAAAAGAGGAAGAAACGTTCGCTGAGGCTTGGGAGCGATTCAAGGACTTGTTATTGCTCTACCTGCATCATGGTTTCAAGAAGTGGCAAACAATAAGTTTATTTTATGATGGCCTTAGTCTGAAATCAAATAAGCTCATAGAAACTACGAGTGATGGTGAGTTCATGAGCAAGAATGTAGATCAGGCTAAAGCTCATTTTGAATGGTTGGCCGAGCATGCACCGGAATGGGAGACTCATATGACGAGAACTCAAACAACTTCGAGTTCAAGTCAAAAAAGTATATATTAGATAAAAGCAGAGGATGGCTTAATGGAAAAATACAAGCAACTAGCTCGTAAGTTGGAGGCATTAGAGGCAAAGAAAGATCCTGTGATACAATTTGCTTATGAAGAATCATGTTCCAGTTGTCTTCAAATGGGGCATACCTCTCAACATTGCCAAATATATCCTATTTATCAAGAACAGAACCTTGTAGAGGTACATGCCATAAATGCCCCAAATCATTTCAACCCCAATAGAAGATGGAGCCATCCTGGCTTTGATCACAAGAATAGCGCTGCCACAGCAAACCCGTCTCAACAGTGGCAGCCGAATCAAGGAAATCAGTACCGACCTCAAAACCAAGGGTACCAACAGAATTATCAACCTCCTCCTACCTATCAAGGGTACCACCAAAACCAATATCATCAAAATCATCCACCTCAATCCAACTACAGTCAGGGGAGGAACAACCAATCCTCATCCAACACTTACATGGCACCTCATAAGAAGGCACAGGAGGATCCTAATACACTCATGATGGAGCAAATGATGCAGCTAATGAGTAAACTTAACACGAGTGTAGAAAAGTTGGCTGCTCAACAAGGGGATCGAGAGAGAATTATGTTCCCAGCACAACCCGAGCCAAATCCAAGAGGCCAACATTCAGGTACAGGACCTTCGGGGTCAGGACCACATGAAGAGGCAAAGGCTGTAACTGTGTTGAGAAGCGGGAAAGTGATTGAGAAAGTTTCTACCCCTGCACAACCCGAGGTTGAGATGGAAGATGAGGTCGAGAAAGAGGAAGAATTGGTGGAAGAAGAAAAAGAGGGCGAAATAGTTGAGCCCGAAATAACAGTTTTTGAGGATGCCGATATAAAGAGAAGGCCTGGTAAAGAACCTCTTCTTGAGGAGGTACCCAAATGCCCTTTTCCTGCACCATATCCTCAAAGGTTAAAGAAACCACAACAAGAAACCAAAAGTCAGGAGTTTCTGGAGTTATTCAAACAAGTAAAAATCAACCTCCCACTCCTCGACGCAATTAAACAATTGTGCCTTCCTATGCCAAGTTCCTAAAAGACTTGTGCACTGTCAAGAGGAAGCAGAGTGCTAAGAAGAGTGCTTACCTGGCCTGCCAAGCGAGTGCAATTCTCAAACATGATTTGCCTCCCAAATACAAGGACCCAGGTACACCCACAGTTTCTTGCATAATCGGTCAAAAGAAAGTGAACAATGCTCTGCTGGACTTGGGATCGAGTGTAAATCTCCTACCGTATACTATTTACCAACAGCTAGGGTTGGGGGAGCTTAAACCCACTCGAATTACCCTCTAACTTGCAGATCGATCGATTAAATACCCGCGAGGAGTGCTAGAGGATGTCTTAGTCCAGATCGACACATTTGTCTTTCCTGTAGACTTCGTAGTGTTAGACACCGAGCCGGTATATAATGCCAAATCACAGATTCCGGTGATCTTTGGATGCCATTTCCTTGCGACGATCGATGCAACAATCAAGGTAAGGAGTGGAGTGATGACCGTAGTTTTTGGGAACATGACATTAAATATCAAGATCTTCTCAAACCCCAAAATTGAAGATTTTGATGATGATGAAGAGGAAGTAAATTGGGTAAAATCGGTAATTCAAGATTATTTTGATTCGACTGCCTACTCTGATCTTGTGGAGTCCATTATGACAAACTCTTGTTACGAATTGGACAAATACACTCCACAAGATGAGGAGATGAATCAATTTTGTGCAATATTGGAGGTTGTAGAAGAGGAAGTTGCAAGGGCAATGTGGACGGCCCAATATGAACAATTTTCGCCAAAGAGCAAGTTGGCTGTGCCGTCTAACCTGTAATTTTCGGAGTTGGAATTGAAAGAGCTCCTAAAAGAATTAAAATACGTGCTTCTGGGAGAAGATAAGACCTTTCCTGTGATAATTTCATCATATTTGAATCAGGAACAGGAAGGTAAACTGACAAAGTTGCTCAAGCAACATAGGAGTGCATTGGGATGGACTGTCAATGATCTAAGAGGAATAAGTCCATCCATATGCACACACAAAATTTACCTTGAGGAAGACGCCAAACTATGTCGACAAATGCAATGGCGTCTTAATCCAAACATGTAAGAGGTTGTGAAGAAAGAAGTCCTGAAATTACTGGGTGTTGGGGTGATTTATCTGATCTCGGATAGTCCTTGGGTAAGTTCGACTCAAGTAGTGCCAAAGAAGGATGGCATTATAGTCGTGGAAAATAAGGAAGGAGAATTAGTGCCTACACGTGTGACCACAAGCTGGCGCATGTGTATTGATTACAGAAGATTGAATACGGTGACTCAAAAGGACCACTTTCCATTACCTTTCATGGACCAAATGCTCGAGAGAGTGGCGGGTCACCAATTCTACTGCTTCCTGCACGGTTATAGTGGTTATAACCAGATTGAAATTGATCCTGCTGATCAAGGAAAAACCACTTTTACCTGTCCATTTGGAACATTCGCATATCGCCGGATGCTTTTGGCTTATGCAACGCACTTGCTACATTCCAGAGGTGTATGTTAAGCATATTTAGCGATATGGTCAAAAGATCATGGAAGTTTTTATGGATGATTTCTCCATTTTTGGAAGTAGCTTTGACGATTGCTTGAGAAATCTCCAAAACTTTTTACAGAGATGTGAGGAGAAGAACTTGGTTCTCAATTGGGAGAAGTGTCACTTTATGGTGACAAAAGGAATAGTCTTGGGGCATATCGTGTCTACTAAAGGAATACAGGTAGACAAGGCGAAGATTGACATAATTTCTAATCTCCATGTTCCTACTACAGTTAAGGACATTCGATCGTTTCTAGGTCACGTCGATTTTTACCGGAGATTTATTAAAGACTTCAGTGCTGTGTCCAGACCATTGTGTCAACTCCTAGCAAAGGATATTCCATTTGAATGGACGAATGAATGTCAGGAATCCTTTGATAAACTCAAACATCACCTCACTACAGCTCTAATAATGCAATCTCCGAATTGGAGACTTCCTTTTGAGCTGATGTGTGATGCGAGTGACACAACGATTGGAGTTGTATTAGGACAGAGAAGAGATAAAAAGCCATTTGTGATCTACTATGCCAGCCACACCCTTAATGGAGCCCAACGAAATTACTCGACTACCGAAAAAGAGTTGTTGGCAATTGTATTCGCATTAGAGAAGTTTAGGCAGTACCTCATTGGGTCCCAGATTATTTGCTTTACAGATCACGCCGCATTAAAGTATCTTCTATCAAAGAAAGATACAAAGCAGCGATTAATATGTTGTATTCTGCTGCTCCAAGAGTGTGATTTGATTATTAAGGATAAGACGGGAATAGAGAATGTTGTGGCTGATCACCTTTCCCTGTTGACCTTCGAGGACAACTCTTCACAATCCATTCCCTGTTGAATCTTTCCCAGATGAACAATTGTTTACTACAACTGCATTGCCCTGGTATGTAGATATTGTCAACTACTTGGCAACAGGGGAGACCCCGTCCCATTGGTCCACCCCTGATAGAAAAAGATTCCTATCCATCGCTCGTTGGTTCTATTTTGATGATCCGTACTTGTTTAAGTACTACGCAGACCAAGTTATAAGGCGATGTGTGCCAGAAGAGGATATTTATCATATCCTTTTCTCGTGTCATTCTGAAGTATGTGGCGGTCATTTTTCAGCTCAAAAGACCGCTCAGAAAGTGTTTAGCAGTGGCTTTTACTGGTCGACAGTTTTCAAAGATTCTTATGCTTTTTGCCGAGCATATGCTAGATGCCAGATGCTAGGAAGCCTTTCAAGGAGGAATGAAATGCCAATGACCCCGATCATTACTATCAAAATTTTTGACTGCTGGGGCATTGATTTCATGGGGCCACTCCCACCATCCTCTCACTATGAATATATTCTTTTGGCGGTTAAATATGTGTCTAAGTGGGTTGAAGCCATTCGACGAGGAAAAATGATCATAGAACTGTGATCTCATTCTTAAAAGAGAACAATCTCTCAAGATTCGAAACACCGAAGGCCATGATTAGTGATCGTGGGACCCATTTCTGTAATAAGCCTTTTGAGGCATTGATGAAAAAATATGGAGTCAGCCATAAGATCGCTTTGTCATATCACCCACAATCGAACGGTCAGGCAGAGCTAGCCAATAGGGAAGTCAACCATATCCTAGAAAAGACTATTAACATTAACAGTAAGGATTGGTCATCGCATCTAATTGATGCTTTGTGGGCATACAGGATGGCGTATAAAACGAACCTCGAAATGTCTCCCTGTAGGCTGATTTATGGAAAGGCCTGCCATTTGCCTATGGAATTGGAGCATAAGGCGTACTGGGCCACACGGCTGCTGCATTTTGATATCCATGAGAGTGGCACACTACGAAAGCTCCAGTTGAATGAGTCGGAAGAAATTAGGAATGATGCGTACGATCGTGCCCAAACGTATAAATTCGAATTGAAAGCAAAGCATGATTGATCGATCCTGAGAAAGAAGCTTGAACCGGGATAGAAAGTATTACTTTATGATTCGAAGCTTCATCTTTTCCCAGGAAAACTCAGGTCGAGGTGGATTGGACCATTTGTTGTTAAGGAAGTGTTTCCTCATGGGGCGGTGGAAATTGTGAATCCAAAAAATGGTAACGCATTCAAGGTTAATGGGCAACGCCTAAAACCATTTTTGGAAAGGTTTGAACCGGAGTTAGAGACCATCCAACTGGATGATCCTGACTATTCTTCTTGAAATTCTCTTGGAAACTTTACTGTTGTATAGTAGTTTTCTTTCACTTAGTGTGCTCCTTTATTTTTGTTTCTCATTCATCTCTTTTCTGTCTATTTGTTGGTTATAGGATGAATCCACTGCATTTTCTGCCACATCTGCTTTACCATGGGGTCCGTTCTTCGGGAACCCCGAAATAGATGGAACAGAAAAGGCCAATTTTTACTCCACTGTCTATCTCGTGCCCAAATTCTCCTAACAAAGCAATCGCTGATATGAATACCTGGGATTTGTTGTGCACAGTTCGAGAAATTCTGGAAGACCTTCAAATTGACTCGGATGGAGAAGTTGTGGAGTACTTTGTGGATTATGCTGAAGGAGAAGACCTTTCTTTCCCAGAATCTGAATGGAATTGATTTTGCATAATTCCCGTAACCAATGAATAAGACAGAGCTTTGGTTTTGTTTTCTTTTTGTTTGTTTGTTTGCTTCCAACCAAGACCTTGTATTTTTTAATGATAAGAATCCATTTTGAGCAATAAAATTGATGATTCTTGAATCAATTCTTCCAATTTTTGTGTTTGGTGGGTGTTCTTACTGTTTGGATGCTAGTTCTCATAATTGATTGCATCAAATAGCGTCTGAAAATAGTTGGGGGTCATGTTGTGAACTATTTCTTAGTGCCTATGAAGTTTGATGGTCAATCGATTGGCATCTTTTACCAATCGATTGAATATTGATAACAATCGATTGCCAACCATGGCAATCTATTGCCAACCATGGCAATCGATTGCCATTTTCCCAGACGTAAATGTCTGTTCTGCTCCCTCTCTCTCATTTCATTTCAAAACTGATAGAGAGATAAAGGGTTGCGATTTTGAGTAGGGAGAGAACTCCAGCCCCATTTCCATTCCATCATATCCCCACCACCATCTTCACCTTCAAACTCACCACCACCATCGTCCTCCTCATCATCATCATCGCCATAACCACCGCCGCCGCGGTGTGCACAAGAAAAATGGGGGGGGAGGGGGGGGGGGGGGGTTTGTGTTCTGTATTTTCATCACCACCATCAGATTCCTTGTCACAATCCATTCCCTCATCAATTTCATTATCGATAGGGGTGGATTTGTCAGTCTCATAGCCACGGCACCCACTGAGGTAATCTCCCAAACCCATCCTTCCTTTCTTGCATTTAAATTGATCAAAAGGATAGAGGAGCCCCTCATGGTCTTAAGACCACTAATAATGGATTGGGGGGACGTGAGACCTTGTTATGGGCAGCCCCCATTATCGCTGATGGCAATCAATTGCCATTAGGGCCCAATCAATTGGGATTGGATGGCAATTGATTGCCAAATTTTGCCAATCGATTGGCATTAACAGTGGGGCAGTTTGTTCCTTTCTCTCATCTAAATTCTCTCTTATTCTTAATTTCAATTGGAATGGCCCCCAAGCCTAAGGACAATGGGCTCTATCAAGACAAATTTACCTCGCTGATCATTCCGGACCCACCACTCGCTCATGGATTTCGTACGGACAAAGAGAACATCTAGTTCTTAAGATATTTTCAAACTCGTGAGGTGATGGTGAAGCATCAGTTTGAAAATCTTTGGAGCGACTCTAAGACCCCTTTTTATCTCTCTCAGCTTCGTGCCTATCCAGACTGGATGCCGGTTCTCACGACCGCTAAAAAGGTCAATGCTACTTGATGTGAACCCGTGGAGTTGAACAGAAAGACGAGATGAAACAAGATCACGAAAAATAACAGAACAGAAAAAAAAGGAAACAGAAACAAGAACACGAAATAAAATGGATAAATCAGACCTGATTTGGAGCCCAAGCTCTGATACCAAATGATGTGAACCCGTGCTTCCTTGAACCCACGATCAGATTGTAATTCACCCAAGAAAGCCAACAATCAAGTCACAGGGATGATCTAGACCCATTGAAATCCTGTTTCAAGAACCCAGATTTGGTGTGAACGCCACAAAGGGAATGCCTTTGATAAGTTCGGATTGTTCAATCAAGAACAAGCAGAGAAAACTGAATAGCTCTCCAGAAAATAAATTTCATTCACGTTGTATATATCAAAACTGCTACAAAGTTCTTTCTTTTAATCCCTTCTAAGAAACCCTTGGGCCAAAAAGGCCTTCAACGAAAATAAAAGACATGGGCTAAATACTCAAGCCCAAAACAACTTAAACTGCATGTTTAAAGCTAAATAAATGTCTACTTAAAAAAATAAAATAGGCCCACATGCCAAAACCATAGAAACATAAAAATTAAAGTCTATAAAAACCCAATAAGCTATTCCAGCCCTTCTGTAGCTTGTATCACATGAACTAGAACTGATTCTTCTTCCTTCAAGCCCATGTTAAATGTTGGGGCCTTGCATAATAAGTTTATGAGCTTTGCCCAAGTGGATTGCACCAGTCCTTGCATTGCTTCGTTGATATTCTTAGCTCTTGACCTTGTGATTGGCCCATCTGGAACTTGCAAATGATCATCTTTAAGCTTTGGTCCACTATGGTTCCCATCACTACTTGGATCCGGGCGGCGATAGCTAGCATGATTAAGGTTCCAGGGGCTCCATACACTTATTCATCATGTGCTCGAGGGAAAGAGGTCATTTTCAACCCTACTACAGTCTTGACAGCTCTGGGTATCGCTGAGGTTCTTGATAATTTATTTCCTGTGCACATTGATAGGCCATTCCCCTCTTTTGATCTGGTCGCCACAGAAATTTCTGGAGGAAAGGTAAGGAAATGGAGTGGCGAGGGAACCTTTTGGGACCACAATCTCACTTCAGCATACCATTTGTTGCACTTGGCTATTGTTGGTTGCATTCTTCCAACCACATACAAAAAGGAGTTGGCTGGGTGGTACACGCAGTTATTGTATGCTATAGGAACCAAAAAGAAGGTCCGCCTCTCTCGTCTCCTGTTGGATTTCTTATTTGACTACACTCGGCATTTGGGACGTAGCCAGCACCTCAAATGTGCATGGGTTATTCATAGAGTCTGTGCCATAACAGGCATCCCTCAGCTTCCTGTCGACCTTCCTCCTAAAAGTTCAAAGACCGGTATCTTCTGTGAGGCCACAGCGAGAAGGTTAGATGGCCAATTTAAGGCCCTTAGTAAGGGTAAAGGGAAAGTTGGGAAAAGTAGTGCAAAGAAGAGGAGAAAGAGAGAAGACGATTTATCTGAGGAAGAAGCTGACGACCCAGGGCCGCCAGAGGCGGAGGGTCAGGATACGGTAGTGATTGATGAGGAAGAGGAGGACTCAGGGACGCCGACTGCGGCTGAGGGTCAATACGAGTTAAAGAAGCGTGAGCCACCTGCAACCTCCACAGCCACTCCGACCACTCTCCAGACCATCCATGATCTACTTATTGAGGAGAAAGAGGCAAGAGTACAACTTCATGGGATGGTTAGGGAGCTCACTGCGCAGCAGTTGTTGATGGCTACTCAGATGTCTTTTGATCGTGATTTTGTTCAGTCGCGCCTCGAGCAGCTAGGTGGTCAGATTGAGTAGATCTTGATGCTATTGGGGATAGAACAGTCTCTACGTTCGGCATCCGCTCCACCTCCATCTGCTGCTCCAGCATCTACTCCAGCACCATCGGAGGTCCTTTTATCCGAGACGCCACCACCACCGCCACCACCTCCAACTGCTGCCCCTACGCCGGCTATGAGTGACCCGGCAGCTGTCCTCCAGAATGAGACAACTGCTGAGGGTGGTAGTGAGGTAGCTGATCCCGTTCTTGACATCACACATCCGACCTCTGGTGACCCACCTTCTTTGGAGCCCTAGGATTGAGAATGCGGAGCGAGAGAGCGTTTTGATATTTCCTATCTTCTTTCTCTCTTGAGGATATCTTTTGAGTTTTTCTATTATTGGATTTGTGGATATTCTGGTCGTTTAAATATTTTGGTTGGGTGGATATTTTGGTTTCAGTTTTATCTGTACATGGACTTTATTGGATTTCTGGATATTATTATACAAATAGTTCTGTTTGCTCATGGATTGTGTTTTTGTTATATATTTTCTCTCTGTTATCCATTACCCTTGATCTTGGTTGGTTGTGGAGATTATTGTATTTAAATAGGTGATTCCTCATGTGTGCACTGAAAAACGTGACTCAGGTGATATCTTCTTTTAGTTACCTGCAATACCTCCATTGCGGACAATGTCGATTTCAGTTGGGGGGTAGGGAGCAGATATCTACCTGCTTTATTTTTGAATTAAAATGCAAACCTGTTAAATGTTTTAATCTTCTTTCTAGTTAGGTTGGTGTGTTTTCTTTCGCAAAAAAAAAAAACCTTTTGTTAAGCTTCTGATTTTCAGGAATTTCATTTCTCCTAGCAAATATCATCATGCAATGATGCATTAATGTCTTTCTTGTCATATTATGGATCTCGATTACATGTTACTTGGTCACTAATCTGGTTCTATGTTCATAGCATGAATATATCCTGAAAATATTTGCAAAAGTTGACAATTGCGATAGAATCTTTAAATTAAGAGTGAAATACGTTTGTCATGTGATTAGATTAATAGTGAAAACTTTAAACCCTAGTGAGTTTTGAGCCATTCTTTTATTTTGAAGGTTGATCACAAAAACTCGTGTCAATTTTTAGAATGCGCTACTATCTCGTTGAAAGTCTCATTTTTGTTTAATTTGGCTAATGCTTCAGGAGAACGTTCATGATCTACCAATCTAAAACTCAGGAAATACTCGAGATGAGTAAAACTGTTTAGAAAGATGATTTAGGCCATCGATAGCTCACCTCGTCACCCGAGAAAGTCTAAATTCCCATTCATCTATCACAAATCAATGCTAGTACCTGAAACCGTATATTATAGTTCGAGCATGTGATGGTTCTGTGTGAATGGCTAAAGGAGGAAAAGAAGAAGTATAGTTGTAAAAAAAATGGATCTCTATTGAAAAGAAATTGTAGAAGAAAAAGAAAAGAAAATAGAGAATCGATGGAAATAAAGAAACAAAAGAAATTGGAGATTGGATAAATAAAAAGTGTGAAGTGGAATTTGATATTCCCCTGTTACATGCTTGAACCCATTGTCACATCTCACCTTCTTAAACCTCTCTTCTTATTTCTGTCTCAAGTCCTAAAATTCTAAACGTTTTTAACAAAATTTCGAGTATGAAATGAATTTTCCACGGTAGATTGCTCCTGTTGTAAATGGTATTCCGTTCATGAGACTTCTACACTTCAAAATATGTGTCTTTCAGTGTCTAGTATGAAAGCATGTTGATTGTCTCTACATTTACTCATTTGAGCTTCATACTACAAGTGAACAATTTATACGCCAGTTTTAGAGTGATTCTATTTTGAGCATAAACCGTGTGAGAATTGAGTTGAAACTATGAAATCTTGAACATGTTCAATCTAAATAACTCTGAGATAAAGATTTCAATTGTAGTTGTTAACTCCACATACACACAAGGATATGTGAAGGCTATGGATGTAGTTTTGACTAGAATAGTTACTTTGTAACATGTTGTGTATTTCCATGGCACGATAATGAGGCTGTCTTTGTTGAGCATGATTGTTAGCATATAAAGAGATCGAGATTCTTTGATTAGTTGAATGCCGAACACTTGAATTTTGTGGGTATATTCTCTAAAAACCCTCACGAGACACAACTCGTCCACTAGGGTAAATGTAGAGGTTCAAAGGCTTGTTGCAAGCGCTAATTGCAACCGTGATTCCTGCGAAAGTGAGTTAGGATTTTCTCTTGTTTTAATTCAAATAAAACTGTAACGTTGGTTGTTGTTCATCATAGCTTGCTCTAATTCTGCTTCATTGCTAGAGACTAGTAACACGCTAGTTTGGGGTCGTGATGAGGGCTAATATTTGTAAAATATTGGCCCGATAAAGAGTAAAATTGGTTGAACTTTGCCCCCTATCTCTAGTTTTACCTGCATTTGTGTCTTAATCTATCTCTTTACACAATGATGTGTTTTCCATGGTATGTTGTTGTGTTTGGTTCTTCGAGTGCAGGTTCTGAAGCTAAAATGAATAACAAGGCTAAAAGAGATAGCTCAAGAAATAAAGAGACCAAGTCAAAATTGAAATCCAAGTACCAATCGATTGCCATGATAGCAACCGATTGCCAATTTAACCAATCGATTGGCAAATTCTGGAAATCAAGTCTCTTTAATGGAGCAGATTCTCAGCAATCAGGGTTAATGACGACAACCAGCCGTTACACTGTGAACTTCGACGAGGGGAATGAGAGGAGTCAAGGGTTGGCTTATATTGTTTTGTTTTGCAGAGAATTTGTTCATTCTAATTTTGTTATAAAGCTTGAGAGTTCTGCAATTCTCAATTTCTGTACGCAATCAGGTTTAATTTGTTGTGATTTGTTACATTATATTCTGTTTAATCACAGTTTAGTCTTTGAATCTCCATTGTAAACTCAAGATTTCATGTGTGAACTCGTGTTTAGATTCAATTTAGATAGCAAAGTCCAGTCTATTTTTGTTTCTGCAATTTTAAATATGTTAGAGTAGAACCTTGGTTAAGAACAATGTGAGGAAACGTTGTTCCCAGCCACTGCCATGAATCTGTGAAAGAATTAATGGCAATCGATTGGACACAGAAACCAATCGATTGCCATAAATTCTAAGCCAATCAATTGGCACTTTTACCAATCGACTGGGAGTCATACTATGCCAATCGATTGCCATTCATAGCAATCGATTGGTATGCCTATGGCTTGGGCAGAATCCTTTGAGTATTCCATCAACTTCTATTTCAGAAACTAATTCCAAATTGATCTTTTTAAGTTCAAATTGCAATCTGATTCTGAAATATAAGCTCTTTTGGTTAATTAATTCAATGAACATGCATGACGAACACATTGAATATCCTATATTCAATTTGTTAGATATAGTTCATAGTTTTAATTAACCCTTATTTCAGTTCTTCATGGAAAGTAAAGGAATTCTACTACTAGTTATGTTAAATTAACATTGTTAGTATCTAGGTTGCTTCATTTAATCCCTTTTTGAAATATGGAATACTAAAAAGATGAAACCCCCTTTTATGTGTTAATGTTAAATCATGGTAGTGGTTGGTGCAATATTGACTCATATATTCCCAACATCTTTTTCATATTTAATTTAAAACAACATTGTTTGTTCCTATTTCATTAAATTGCTGCTTTACTTTAACTCTTTTAATTATAATCTCGAATTCAGTAGGATCGTAAGAACCTCCACTTTAATAGAAATCATCTTTTATTTTCTTTAGGATACAATCTAGATCCTTCTGTCCTTATTCTCCGTCCTTTGGGATACGACTCAATCTTACTGGTTATAGCTCAACGCGATCGTTTACGCTTGGACGTACTCTTAGGAGAACACATTTCCAGTCGTGTCATATACTCTCATGAGACAGAGAAGATAGACGAAAGAGGAGAAGAAGAAGGAGAAACAGGGAAGAAAGACAGAGAAGAGAAAGAGGATAGAGAAAGCTCATTGAACACCCGAGCTCTACCGAGAACCGCCACCGTGACTTGAGCCCTCTGGTGAGTTCTAAACTCACGTAGTATAACCTTTATGATGTTTTACATGCCTCAAAAGAAGGAAAGACGTGTGTTGGCCCAAAAGTGGAAACCTTAGAGGGGGGGTGAATAAGGTTTTAGCGGAAATTAACCTTTTAAAAACTAATTGCAAATTAAAACACAATCACAAGCAATTAAGTAAAGAGAGAAGGGAAGAGAAACTTGCAAACCGATTTTTCAAGTGGTTCGGCAATCGCACCCCGCGGCCTACGTCCACCCCTCAAGAACACCTCTTGAGGATTCCTTAATCCGATCTACTTACGGGTATAGACCAAACCGTTTCCCGGAGCACTTACGGGTGTGCACCAAACCGTTACAAGAGCCTATGATCTCTCCCAAAGAAGAACGCCTCTTCTTTGCACACAAGGGTTACTAACCCTCAACCTTTACAATTGATTTGATACAAATTGAACTCTCTTTATAGAGTGGATAATACAATTGAAGCTCACTACAATTCACTCTCTCAAAGATTACAATTGAAAGCTAGAGCAAATTGATAAACTCACACAACTAGGGCTCAATTTTGAATGAATAAGAATCAACAAGTTGTGTGATTGAAATGGATGTTTTCCAATAGATTGATCAACATGAAATGGTGTGGGAAAACATATATTTATAGGCCAAGAAAGATTATAGCCGTTGGTGGCAAGTTTGGTAAATAAAAGCCCCTTTAAAAACTAGCCGTTATGCCTTTCCAGGTCGATTCAGTCGACTGGAACATGAAGCAGTCGACTGCCCCTTAAAGCAGTCGACTGAGACGTGTTTACAGAGGGTTTTATTTGCATTCTTCACAGTTCGGTCGACTGCATCGGGCCTTCAGTCGACTGCCCCTCCCTGTTTGGCAGACTGACACATCTCTACTAAAATGGCCATATCTCCCTCTACAAAAATCGGATTTGCGATCCGTTTGATGTTTTGGAAACTAGATTCAAATACCTTTCCAACCATATAAGATTCAACATTTAATTATTCTTCAATTGGTTGGGGCATTGCTTTAAAGATGACCCATTTAAAATTTGTTTCCAAAACTTTAACTTTTAGCATTTGTTTGAGCCCCTAAGAGTGTGAGATCAAGATGCCTTACAATGATGGTCCTAAACTTCAACCAAGGATGAAATATCTTCAAGTCTTCAAGCTTGATCCTTGTTGAGCTCCTTGTAATCTTGATCTACATCAATTAAATCTCATGCACACAAGATGTTAAAACATTGATGCAATATTAATACATGAGATTTTATATGAGCATAAAAATGACTATGATAATAATAAAGAATGAATTAATATGAATCATGTAATTATCATAACATATTTGACATCATCAAAACATAATTAAATATGCCTTAATAAACCTTAAGGCTAACAACGTGCATAATGCGTTCCTCCCATAATTCTGTTTTGGACTGCACGTCTCTGGGAAGAAGACGTAGTTTCAATCGATTAGGAAGGACTTTTCCTAATCAATTACCATAGTTGTTAACCCAATCGATTGGCATTTTTTGTAATCGATTGGTATCGTTTGAGACCCAATCGATTAGACTTTTTTCCAATTGATTGTTACTGCTTTAATCCTAATCGATTAGATCCTTGTCTCAATTGATTAGTAGTTACATATTGTTGATAATTCCTGTTATTCATATTATGAACTGTTCAGTTGTTTAAACGTTGTTCCATGTTTTCAATATGCGACACTGTTGTAATTAAGGGATGATGCAACACCGTATAATAGTAACACTATAATAGTAACACTAAGATTAATGTGTTGTAATTAGTTTGGTTATCGTTCCTTTCATTCAGAGTAGTCAGGCCACATGGAAAAAGTCATATATCAGAGTTAGTATGGAACTAAGTAAGTTTGCTAGGATCTGGGATTCTTGCATGGACGGGCGTTAGGTCATTCATATGTCCTTAAGATCGGTGGACAGGACCAATTAGCCCTAAGATAGGCCGGTGATCCATTCATATATCCTTAAGAGGGGCGAACTGCTCATATGTCTTTAAGAACGGTGGACCAGGATCACAGGTAGATTACGAGAAGTTATGGCAATATAAATATATGTCTTGCTCATTCATATGTCCTTAAGAACGGTGGACCAGAGCAATGGCGTATCCATAGAAGTATTAACTGTCGAGTCTGTTCTCCGATTAATCGAGGGTAGTCGGTCTTCGTGTAACAAGACGTTAGTAATCGATTAACGAAGAGTTTTTTTTTTTTTTTTTTTTTTAATATTTTGTTTTTTATTTTTATTATAAGACTAAGATACTATTAGTAGAACTTAATACTCATATCGTTTCATAATTTGTAATAACTTTATATCTACGATACTCTATTAGTATTCTACTCACTTAGCTTTCATAATGCTGACGACGTTTTATGCCGTTGGGAAGGACACACAGTGGAAGACTTCTATGTGAAGGATGGCTACACTGAGGATGGGCACCCCGAAGAGGACTACTACGCGCAGGGCTACATCTATGATAGCTGAAGACCAGGATACACTATAATTCTATCTATTTTCGTTTTCATCAGACTTTATTATTACGTTTTGTAATTGGCACACGTTACCTTAAGACTCTAGTGCTTTATTTACCTGCAAGGCTCTGATGTAATAGTTTAGTAACCGTACGATATATATACGATGCTGAATTTAGAATCGTTCATCATGTCTCCATTTCTGTTATTTGGATTTTGTGTAGTGGACAATCATGTGACTTCTCCAGTTATTGCCTATAGACCCAAAAAAGAACTTATTTTCTATTTTTGCTGTTCCGGGGCGAGATAGTTGGGAAATTTCTCATTCAAAAAACTGATAAATTCCCATTGTTGGAGTTACTGGATAAAAATTAGATTAGATTGGGAAGTGCCTCATATTCAGTGAAGAGTTATTCTTGTCAATAGACCGAGTAGTTGATGTTACTTGAATGTTTTCACACGTAAAAACTAAAAAATTCTCATTATTTTCTAAAATTTCTAATAAAAAACTAAGAAATTCCCACTAAATTGGGATTTTTTTATTTAAAAAGTGAGAAATTCCCACTCAGTTGGAAAATTTCTTATACAAAAAACTGATAAATTCCCATTTTATAATTTGTGAAATTTCTCATTAAAAAACTGAGAATTTCCTTCGTTGTGAAATTTTCATTCAAAAAACTGAGAAATTCATTACTGTGTATTGAGAATCTTTACATTAGAGTCTGAAGATTCTCTCTCCCCTAATTATGTCGCCGATACCCTAACCTGAAAAAGAAGTTCTTTTCGTCAGAAACCTTAAATTTGCAAAGAGAAAACATAAGAATGAAAGTTTCTTTAATAAAATCAGTAAGAATTTCATCTAGTCTTTCCGATTTTTTGCTTTTTGGTGAAGTTGACGTTGATCGCGTCGGAAAGTTGACGGTCGCTTTTGAATCTCGCCGGATGTCTTCGATCGCCACCAAAATCACTATGGCAGGGTTTCGTTCGAAGATGCAAATGAGACAATTTGGGATTCTTTAATGGTAGGTGATGATTTTTTTGAGTTTTGAATGAGAAGATTTGGAAAACGCTATATTCTAGGGATATCCATTGGAGGCGCGCGAAAAATGAATGAGGGGTATTTATGTCTTTAGCAACACAGGTGGTCTAATTTCTAAATTCATATTTAAAAATGACCTATTTCTAAAAAAATCTAAGATTGGGGACTAAATCCTAATTTACCCAAAAAAAAAAAAAAAAATTCCTCATCAATGAACGTAATAAATGTGACATCCTTAAGTCCACTATAAACTGTGTAACAAGATAATCAAATGAGGGACATTGACTAGAACAACAAGCATGCTGTGCCAAATATACCCTTAATAATTTGTTGCTTTCAAAACACAATTTATTGGTGGCTTCAATGCCAAAAAATCATTAAAAAAATAATTAAAAAAAAAAAACTTTGTTGCCGCTGGAACTTTAATTATCATGAACCATGCCCTACACACAGATAGGATTCTTGAAAGATCAGTGACTGCCCCCTCATGGAAATTTTATTTTATTTTTTTTAATCAGTCAGGAAATTTTTTAATTATAAAGACAGCAACGTTGCAGTACATTATTACTCTATTTATTTATTTAAAAATGTCGATTAATTTTATAGATGTAAATTGTTTCCCGGAGAGTGGAATGTGGATGATTCTTATCCTGTTTTTCATAAGATTATAGATACATTGACTTGGAATGGGCTTTGATTGAAAGGGATTTATATTTTTTAAATTATCAAAGAATAATTGTTTTTGTGTGAATATTATAAGAAGGTTCTATCATCTTGGTTCCAAAATATTGTAATTGCTGAGAAATTCAATTAGCACACGTTACAAAACACGGTTTAATCGGGTGTCCACAATAGAAAATTTCCGAGCATTATATGTGTAATAATTGTGTAATTGACAATTTGTTTATTGCTTTGGACTTATGTGTTTATTCTACTATAAGTCTTGATCAATCTGATGCTAAAATACTATAATATTGGTTTCAAAATGTTGTAGCTTCAGTGATATCACTTGGGTTTTTATTTTATTTTTGGTCAAACAGTGAAGCTATGACTTTGGTTTTTAAAGAAAAAGAGTTTTGAAATTACTATATTTTGGAACAAAAACTAATAAAATGTACGATACATTCAAAATCATTAGGATCTGTCATATAATTTTTTAATGTGAATTGTTTCTAGAATGTCATCAGTTTGATTCAATTGGTTATTGAGAGATTTCAAAACCGACCAAATGACATTGGTTCGGTCGATTTTGGGATTTTTTATTTTTATTTTTATTTGGTTCAATTTTCTCATTATGCTATTTTAATGAAAATAGAACGAACCAATCGGATCGGTCAATTGATTAGACAATCGATTTTTGTGATTGTTTCTGCCATCAACCGTCCTTAGTAAACAGGGGAAATAGTGTTTAAGAAGGAAAAAAGAAAAATAAAAAACCGTGTCCAAGAAGTCCAAATAGTGGAAATGATTATGTAAGTGGACTAAACCTCAAAGTTGAATATTAATACAATATTAAGCGAGCCCTTAATTAAAAACTCCCTATCCTAAGCCTAACTTTGAGTATTTTTTTTTATTTATTTTTTATTTTTATGGATAACTATTGGGGTATATAAGAATCTCACATAAATAAGATACATATATTTTATGTGTCTATCACTCTCTTCTATAGACCCCATAGACACTGCGGATCCTACAGTATCAGTGAACCCCATCTAAAGAGAGATAGACATATTATGATTTATGTATCTTGTTTATGTGAGATTCTTATGTCCCAAAAACTTTTCTTTTTTGATAGCCTAATTATGAGTATTCTAAACAAATCTTATTGAGGAAATGTAATAAAACTGGATGACTAGTAGTCAATAAACATGATTATATGAAAGCATACAACTATGAAAAAAATGAGTATTTGTGCAGTATAGCAACATAGTATGGTTGTAGTACAAAATGTTTTTAGTACATTCTTGATTGAGTAATGCTATGTAATTCTTAAATTTTGAATTATAAATGATTTCTAAATGTGACAGTAGGCTATTAGATTTTAATTGGAGAAAGTTGAAGTGATCTCATCATTGTTGAAGATCGTCCCGCTGTCACATTTATTTAAAAAGCATTTAGGATTCAAAATTTGAAAAATATAGTATTACACTATTACTCTTTTGAATTTAAGCAACTCTATCTCTTTAACTTAAAAGGTAAGGTTGAGTAGAAGATTTTGTACACGGTACACGGGACCCTCTCAATTTTTCAAAATCATATATTTTATACTACTTGTATTTATGCCCCTCGTTAAATTTTTTATTTACCCTTTCTAAATGTGGAGTTCTTACTTTGCTTCTTAATTTTTTTTTTTTTTTTTAATTTCAACCCAACTAAATATCTTATTGACCCTTTCTCTATATATAAAAAAAAACCTTATTGACCAAATTAGCCTGAAATAGGTAAGGACTTATAAATTGTCATTTTAAACATAATAAGGATTCTTTGTTTTATATAAGTAAAACTAGTAAAATATAAATAATGATTACTAGTATATGAATACTATTTTTGTAAAAGAATTATGGAAGAGTTAGTTTGTCTTTTAATAATTATGTTTTACCCATTCTAATTTACAATAAATAAAACCCACGAAATAATCACATAATACTTAAAAACCTAAAAAACCCAAAATTATAGTATTTGTACTAAAAGAATTTTCGGGTAGGGCGCTCTGTCCCCACACTTCCATGTAAACTTGTGTCCCCTGAGTCTGCATCTGTTTTTATGCTAAACTAATCAAATGCCATTTGGATTGGGAATATGGTCCTAAGGTTCTCTTTGGTTCTTGAATTTGATAGAGGGAAAAGAAAGCAAAGCTGTTTTCTTTGTTTAATTAATAAGGATGAGAAAAATATGAAAGAAAAGGGAATAAGTTGAGAAATATATTACAAAGTTTTTCTTTATTCCTGTATGGCAATTATATTCTAAAGTATTAAATGTTATTTAAGCATGAAAGAACACACAAGGAAAAATACAAGAGAACTAGTTTTCCTTATTGTTTTTCATTCCCTTTTGTTTTCCTCACGAAATTCATGAACTAAACAGAGCCTAAAGCTATGTTTGGTTTGTAGATACATGGAAGGATATAAAAATGGAAAGAAAAATGACTCCCCTAGTGTTATCCTCCATGCTTAAATAATATATGAGTTAAAAAAATTTCAAAATATTGTAGTAGCTTGAGCAATGGGAATAAAGCGACTCACAAAATTCACAAATTTTAATTTATTTTCTTCTGTGTCCTCACAAAAACCACTGAATCAAACAGAACCCAAGTGATTACATCATATATAACCCAAGCGATTACATAATATATTCAAAGAAGAGGTCTCAGTTATAACTTTCAAATTAGAGGGCTTAGCTGCTTGTTCTGTAAAACAATTTGGAAAGAGTAATGTCAAAGTTACTACTTTTTCTAAGGGTAAAATTGGTTCGGTTCGGTTCGGTTGGTTTTGGGGGTTTAAATTGATCGAAACTAATCAATTCGGTTCGATTTTCGGTTATAGGTCTAATTTTTGTGTTCGGTTTCGATATAACACTGTGAACTTGTAATGAAAACCGACCAAACCGATTGGTTACATTCTACCTTTCACCCTAGTCATTTCTCATTTATGGGTGAAGTCTTCAATACATCTTGGTAGTTTGGTTGTATGATACAATCAAATCACATGGGCCTTTAGATACAATACAAGGCTAATCCTAGCCCTCCATCATCTTTAAAGTAAAGCCATTTATGATTTTTGTGGTTTTGTCTCCATGGTAAAGAACATTGTACTATGGTAAGGGAGCTTTGTACCTATAATAGAGAATTTTTGTTCTGGCGACCAATATTAAAGGAGCTTTGTACCCAAAATAAGAAATTTTTGTACACAAGGTAAAAAATACTTACCTATAATAATGAATCTTTATACCCATGATAAGAAACATTTATATTTAATAATAATAAATATTTCTTACTTTAATATAAATATTTCTTGCGATCGAAGTTATTCGACTAAACCACTATATTTATTGAAGACTTCGCCCCCCACAGGGAGGATTGAGATTCAAAGTATGTCTCATCATTGAGAGTAAAACTTGGGATACAACCAAATACATAATTTTTGGGACATAACCCAATTAATGTGTTTATCTCTCTCTTGTGATGTCACTGGACCCCACAATGACATAGGAGAGAGATAGACACATTAATTGAATTGTGTCTCAAAAATTGTGTGTTTGGGTGTGCCCCAAGTATTACTCCATCATTGATGTGACTGTCTAATTTTGCTAAGTTCATTCTCTTTTTCACATGAGAGTTCTAGAGAGAGAGAGAGCTCATGAGGAAGACATGAAACTAGACGACAAATGAACAATTATGTTAGAAAAAATTAGATTAGAATATTGACTTTGTGTAACTCAGGTTTGTTTAAATAAAATTGAAATTCAGGTTCAATTGGAGAATAATATAACTTAGAAGAAGTTTAGTTCATAAAAGTATACTTTTATCATCTATACTATTATATAAAGAGAGAAATTGGGGTATCAAAAATATTTTACCTAAAAAACATATTTACAAAAATATTAATATGCTATTTTTTATAGAAAAAACTCACATACAAAGACAAAACTATTACTCCGTATAATTATAATACCTAAGAAACTACTTTTAACTTCTCATCTTCTTCTCCATCCACTCACATAGTGAATGAGCCCCATCTAGTATACTAAAATGAAAGTTCTTTAATACATCCATCTACTTTTGGTTGTATCTTACACTAAGTTTTGGGTCATAATGTGCAGTAACAGGGTGCCAGTGAATAGTAATAATGTGTCAATTGATACTAATTTTATAATAGCAATTGGCTCTATTATACAGAATTCAAGTCCTAAGTGTAACTAGTGGTAGTGGTGTATATATATATATATTTATGTATAATACAACAAAATTACTTGGTTGTATAAACGAATGCCCCTAAAATATTGTGTTTTTTGACATAACAAAAAAGTGTTCATCCTTCTCTATGTACAAGTGGTAAAATGAATGGTAAGGTGGGAAGAATTTGAAATTTGGTTTTAAAATGATTTAATAGTTGTACTTTATGCTATGATAGTGATTAGTGGTATCATATGCCCTGTATGTGATACAACTGCTAAAGCATTTGCATTCAAATTTGGGAATCGTAATCATTACTAAAAAGAATAAGCCAGCAACTTCGACAAACCAAAAAAAAGAACAAAATTCGCAGGTCTTACTTGCTCACCTAATGAGCTGCTTGGATGAGCAATAGGTTGCATGAAAAGTGGTGCGTTCCACTTGGTCACGCAATGAGATATTTGGATGAGTAGTGAGAGCAAAATTTTTTCACCAAAAAATAGAAGAAAAAAGACCATTTGATGTGTAACTTGTTTGTAAGTATTCATGTATTTGTATTTTAAATCTTGCATTTGTTTATGTAATCATTTTCTTGAATAAAATTATCACCTTTCTAGATAGATTGAGAGAGATCACATAGGAAATGTTTGTGAATTTTCATGACTCTTTGCAGACCATAAGGCAGTTTCCTGGAATGTCATTCCTGTGACATATTCAACATTGCACACACGCACACACATACAGAGAGAGAGAGAGAGAGAGAGAGAGAGAGAGAGAGAGAGAGAGTCCTTCACAAAATGTCTGAGGGTTACTTTTTCTCCAGCTTGGAATTGGTCACACCCTCATGCAATTTTCGTGACATTGACCACCAAGAAACAAACAAAATATGCTGATGCTAAACCCTCACATTCATTTCTATCTCACCCACTAAGGCCTGTTTGGCATCTGCTTTAGCTAATGCAATTCTATCGCACAAAAAAAAAAAAAAAAAAACTGTTTTTGGACAAAAACTGCCCAATATAGCTTTTAGCCAATCGTAAATCTCTTGCGATTGGCTCACACGTTTCAGCGATAGAAAGATCTGGCTTGCTAAACGGTTTTGATTTAGCTTTTGTAGCTCTATAACCACTCATAAACTTCAAAAGATGTTGCCAAACACCCTAAAAAAACACAGAAACCACAAATATATATACGGAGCCCTTTTAGCGATGAAAAAAAAATCTTTTAGCGACGAAAATTCACCTTTAGTGACAAATATTTTTTTTTTCACCTTTAGCGACGAAATATTATAAAAGGATTTGTCGCTAAAAGTTTTTTTGGTCACTAAAAATGTTTTTATTGGTCTCTAAAAACTGATATACAATGCTATCTACAACCTTCATGTTGTACGATAGCAGCCTCTAATATATATATATATATAGAGAGAGAGAGAGAGAAAAAAAAAAACTAGTCAATGTAGTTTCTTTCATTTAGTTGGAACTTGTTACATTAAAAACCAGGTTAAAAATTAGAACATAGGTTAAAAATTCAGTCCATACTACCCCATCTAATACAAATAAGATAAATACAAAAACAGATAAATTCTACTCTTAATATTTCATAATTGCCCTTGACTTAAAAACTTGATTTACATAATAAATGTTTCTATCAATTAACATAACCAAATTCCACAATTACCCTTGGTTGGATCAATACTGGTTAGTAACACTTTGAAGCAATCCCTGTGGCTTAACATCACTATAGATAGAGTTAACCAAACTTGCATCATAGTAATTCCCAATTTCAATTCCTGTCTCTTGAGACCAACCTCCATTGATAAGCTCATAACCACACTCCATAGAAAACCCACCAAGATCTCCATTACCGGACCACGAAAAGCTCGAACCTTCTTGAGACGACGACGACGAAATGTTATGATTAGACAATTCAGGGACTTGTGGGAGAGAGTAGTGAATTGGGTCATAAACCATTTTTGGATTATTGAAGTCTAGTGGGTAATTTGTGTTGGGAAATTCTGGCATTGTTGGAGAATTTTGGGTTAATAGAGGTGAGAATCCGAGATTATACGATTCGGGTTTTGGTACTAAAGCCGGTGAAAGAATTGGGTTGTTAACAAGTTGGTGGCGGCGGTGGTGGTGGTTGGTGATGGTTGTGTGATGGTTTTGGGCTGCCAATAGTTTCTTTCTCAATTTGGTATTCCAATGGTTCTTCACATCATTGTCTGTTCTACCTGCTAGTTGAGATGCTATGACAGACCATCTAATAAAAAAATAAAAATAATAAAAATTGTAATAAATTAGTTAAGCCAATCATGGGTAACGTTTTTAATTTTTAAATTTTTGAAAACAAATACTAGTTTTTTATTTTTATTTTTTAACAACGAAAACATAAAACAATGTGTTTAGCATGACACATTTTACATAAAAGGGGAATACATTTTTGCTCACTCTAAAATTGTTCACCCTCTTCCCCTATTAGCTAAAGTAGTGAGACCCAGAATTAAATGAGAATTAATTAATGGTGTAAAATACTGGACCCCACTGCATTAACCAATGAAATAGGAGGGTGAGCAAAACTGCACCCCATAAAGGGGGTCTAAGTGAGTGTATGTCATATGTTTGCCAATTTTTGTTATAAAATTTCAGGAAATGAAATTTATTTTTATTTTTATTTTTATTTTTTTTGGAGGGGGGACCAAATGTTGGAGACGTTTTTTAAATATTAAAAATAAAATAAAAAAACAGCAATCCAACGCATTTTTAGTTGCCATTTTCTGAAAATTTGAAAACTAGAGAAATAAAAAAAAAATTCCCGACAAATTATAAAAACGTTTTTAAGGGGAAAAAAAATTAAAAGAAAAAGGAAAAACAGCAACTAAACGCGTTTTTAGTTGCTGTTTTCAAAAGAATTGAAGACACTCCATAATTAAAAAAAAAAAAAAAGCAAATGTTATCAAACGAGCACTTAGTAAATGAAAATTTGTAGAGACCAACATAGAAAATAAAATTGCCCAACATATAGATAGATATGCGTATATACATATATATATATATATATGTACACATTCAATATATGAACTTGCCTGCTGCCTAATTTGGTATAGAGGTCACAAATAGTGTTGTCTTCCTCCTCTGTAAAGCCACCATGTCTAATGTCTGGCCTAAGGTAATTTAGCCATCTCAGTCGACAACTCTTTCCACAACGGTTAAGGCCTGAGACAGAGATAATGATCAATTATGAGGGTCAGAATTGAACAATTCATTTACAAATTAATCAAAATTATAATTAATTAAACATTGTCATTGTTTGTACAGAACCAATTTTCTTGTATTCACAAATTTAAAAAATGTATGAAAATCTGGACATTCATAATTTTGTATATGAACAACTGGTCCCCAGCAGAGAGAGACACATCACATTTTCTAATGTTTTATGGTAGAGTGTAATTTAAAAAATAAGAAATTGGGAATTCATAAAAGCTTCTTAAGAACAAAAAACGTTTAAAGAATCATAATTTAATTTGTTGCAAGTTTCTGGCATATAAGGAAAATGATGGTAATTAACAAAAAAGTGGCTTTAATGTGAAAATAAAGGGAAATTAAGCAAGTGGGGAGTGAACAAATTGCCTTAAAAGTATGTGTGTGTGTGTGTGTGTGTGTGTGTGTGAGAGAGAGAGAGAGAGAGAGAGAGAGAGAGAGAGAGAGAGAGAGAGAGAGAGAGAGTAGAACCAGCTTTGGAAGGCAAGGCTATCCAATTGCCACCAGTGCCATATTTCTCAAGGTAGTTCTTGAGTGTTGCATCTTCTTCAGGTGACCATGGTCCTTTTTTCACTTTAGTCTTGTCACAGCAAGGAGCCCTTCCCATGGCTGCCCCAAAGGAAAAGAGACAAAGAGAGTTTGGAGAGAGAGAGAGAGGGAGAGAGAGAGAGAATTCAGACAAGTAACAGCACCATGGATTGTGTTCCAAGGTGTGAAAAATAAGAGACCTTTAAATAATATATGTATAGGCCCTTAGTAAACTTGACTTTTGCAAGACCTATTCGCTATATAGGAAGTTATTCGGTGAGATCGTCACGCCACGTCATTATGCTGATGTGGTAAGACGGTTCAATTAATGGATCCATTTATTACAATTACTTGTTTTGTCTACTTAAAAATGGAGTCACATAACCCCATATTATTGAATCATCATACCATATTATATGATAACATGGTGTGACAGTTTCACTGAATAATTTCTCCGGTGGTGATTTTTCTATTACCTTTTTGTTGGTTAAGATTGGGGGGACCCATTCAACATTCATACAAATCAGCACATGATGCAAATGTTTTACTTGGTTTGGTTCATACCTTCAAGCAAGTTACTGTGACACACTAAACCCTTGCTTTCCCACCACTATCAAACTGAATTTTGAACATGGCGTAGGACGACTTTTTCTTACAATGTGGCCCTCAAACTAGGAGAAACTATTCTATTGTCCTTGACTAGGTCATGTGGTCCCCGGTCAATAAGGCACTATCATGTAGCTAAAGTAGTCTGAAAAATGGGCACTTGAAAATCTGCACTTGGTTACATGACGTCACTCTGTTGACCTAGACCACAAAATGTAACTTTTCTCAAATTAAAGTATCTTTACGACCTTATGTACGATAGCACATCAATACAATCACTTATTTACATGTTCTGGTATATGATATTGGACAATCAAGTATTCACGCTGCAATACATATACATAAGGATCATGTTACATTTCAAAACAGCGTCGCATATACATAAGTCATTGTAGTCGGGTCTTTTTCTTTTATGTGTTAATATATTAATTTTTAAGGTTTTTTTGGATCACTAGATATTATTTGATCTATCTACAATATTCGGATCATAAGGACAGTGAGAGTTGACACTGAAGGGTTTTGTTGACATGTATGTCAGAATTTAAGATGATCCAAAAACTTAATTCCTTGGTATTTGGATCCAACTATATATGCTCATCAACTCTATCTTCTACGATTTAAGATTCCAATACGAGACTAACCACTCTCACACATGATCTCACTAATCATTTCTTATGAATCTCTAGGGTTGATATTAGGCAAAATTCACACATCTCCCATTCCATCCTCCTAAAAATAAATAAATAAATAAAACAAATTAACCACCAGGTCCAGCACCACCACCAAGTTGTCAATAAGTTCTCAATTTAATCCATCGGCATGGAATAAAGATTTTAAGTGACTCAACTTCTAAAAAGAAAAACTAATTACAAGTGTTTAAACTTCTATAGTTTAAGGTCAACCAATGCAAAAATGCAAAATAATCAATTGCGTTACTTAAATTTTTTTTTTTTTTTTAAATTTTTTTTCCCAGATTGATTAGCACGAATAGTTTTGCTTTGCTAATTTTGATTGTCTTATCAACCTTAATTTCTTGCCATATAATATATGTGATGCAGCTTGAAAGCGGTACTCAAATATGTTCTGGTATTGTAGAGTGTGTGGTGGTTCAACTGAACAAGAAACAGGATTCAACATACAGACTGAAACTGACCCCATTTCTCACTCTCTCCTTTTCGAGGAGTGAACTCCCTCTTATAACACAAAGGTTCCCTTTTACAAATTAGGTAACCTAAGCTATCTCGGAAACTAATTGAAAATCATCTTGACCTTGTCCTAGAGGATCTGATAAAGCCATGAACTTCACTGGACCGGCCCAACAATTATTTATTCTGGGCCGCAGGGGATCTTCTTGTTGTAAAGTTAGACCGGGTCGAGACAAGGCAGCCTCGCTAGGGGTGTTCACGGTCGGTTTTCGGTCGGTTTTTCTCGGTTTTTTCACATAAAAAAACCGACCAATAGCCTCGGTTCGGTCGGTTCGGTCGGGGTTTTGGGGTATTTCGGTCGGTCGGTTCGGTTTCCTTCTTAGATTATAAGTTTGAAAACCGACCAATAGCCCTCGGTTTGGTCGGTCGGTTTCGGTCTCGGTTTTTCTTGTACACCCCTAAGCCTCGCACAGAGAGGATCTACCCGAGCACCCGACTTCGGCCAGTCCCATGTTAGATAATATGTCTTACATTGAATAAATATGAGGTTGGCTATGGTTAGATATATATATATATATATATATATTGGGCCTCTCCACCTAACAACTTAAGCTTTTGGGTTTGATCTAAAGTTTCTTCATGGTATCAGAGCCAGATCCATTCCCAATTCTTTGAAAACAAAAAATAAAAATAAAAAAAATAGTCCACATCCCCACAATGACAAACCCAACAAAAGACTGCACGATGATAAAACTCAAAGAGGCGCACGTGACAGACTTAATAAGAGGCTACACGTGAGGGGGTGTGTTAGATATTATGTCCCACATTGAATAAATATGGGGTTGGCTCCACCTAATAGCTTAAGCTTTTGGGTTAGATCCAAAGTTTCTTCACCCCATGGTGGGCGTCCTGGGTCGGTCGAAGGCTTTGGTAGAACTGATCATTAACCCATTAATATGTATACACTACGGTACACTAAAGTGGTTTTGAGTAAGAAATATTTGTTCTCGGATAAAAAGAATTTATTCCATAAAAACAAATGTTTCTTATCACTTTATTCCCATCAAAATAATCCAAAACAAATATTTTTTATAACGAAACAAATATTTCTTACATGAGAATAAAACTTTTTTTTTTTCTTTTACTCAAAACCAATTTGGTGTACCCAAGTCCTTTCAATATATGTAATGTCACGAATTAATATTGACAGTGATCAGTGATAATTGAAACCAAGTAGTGCATACATTATAAAAGCATTCCATCAATGTTTTGTGCTTATCACAGTGAATTATAAGCCTTAGTTGAAGAAAATAAATTAATATTATTTCTGTGCACACATATATATCTATATACACACGTACATATACACACAGTCACACACGAACGGTCTGCTAATGCACATGGCCTAGAGTGATAATAAATGGTCACTTACCTAGAGTGATGGTATCGAACTACAAACAAAATATTCACCTAAACATACCATGCTACCAAAGTGATCACCTAGATGTTACTTTTCAACATGGGTTTGAAACCATTTCTGGGGATTTTGATGTGGACTAGTAGATTTTAGTAGTCTGATTTTAAAACATTGTTTTTACTAGTCTGCCTTCAATTCTCACTATTTTGAGTATGTTTGAAAAATACAAAAATCGATTATGTGATTTATAGAAGAACTAAGTTTAAATAGATTCATATTTGTGTAGTTTATGCAGAAGCAATGGCAGACACACATACATTCCAGGAGTGGCACAGGCTCCCTCTGGATTTTTAAAAATTACAAAATTATATGTAATAGTTTATAGAATTTAGAAATAGGCCTTCCTAAAAATCACACAGGTCTCTCCTTGGACTTTTGAAAATTTTAAATTTGCATGTAATATTTTATAAGTTTTAGACACAGGCCTTCTGAACTTTTGAAAATTCTAGACTTATTTGTTTTTACAAAGTTTAGAAATATGCCCCATAAAATTACATAATTTACCCCCAAATTAGGGGTGTTAAACCAATATTCTATAGTTGTACACATAATTATATACAGATAGACCCAAAAAAATTCGTCTCGTGAGCACTGCCCCCGAACCCCCCATATAGTCTAAGGCTCCCATGACAAAAAATCATAGGTCCGCCCCTGTGTAGAATTCTGTGTTTGGATTGAAAATGCTCTGAAAACTGACATTTTTGTCACACCAACAAAATGCAAGTTTTTATAAAAACCAACTAGCTAAAGTGAGATTTAGTTTTGAATCTGATCAGATTTTTAACGTTTCCAAACAGGGTCAAAGTATTGTGGTCCTGAACAAGACTCAAATGAATGCTGAAGCCATGTGAGAGATATGGAAAATATTTCTCACAATATATATTTCAGGAAAGAACTTGTTAGTTGCTTGTCAATTCCAGAATATATGTTCCATGATTTTGTCTCTAATGTAGCCATCAAACAAACACAAAACTCTCAATTCAATATTGGTGAGAGGCATTGTTTTCTCCATTTTTATCATGACTAACCTTTGGTTCATGGGGTTCAAACAAAAAAAAAAAAACCTTTGGTTCATGGGGTTCTCGATTAATTATATTGTGTAATCAGTCAAACTAGCAAGTGTGATTTTTTTTAGGTGCGCAGTTAGGAATTTTGGTCAGAGGGGGGCCTAGTCTAGGGGCGAAGAGAGAGCTAAGGACCAGGGTGGGCCCAAGCCCCCCTTGAGATTTTGGAAATTATATTTTTACTTTGAGATTTTTTAGTATTTTACATTTAGGTCCCCCTCAACTTTTGTTTAGGTCCCCCATCAACTATTTTTAAAGCCCCCAAGGCCTCATTTAGTGTCATCAACTACTTGAAATACCTTAGTCTCCCCCTCCTGGCCAATGGGTCAAAAAAATATGTGTTCTCTCAAATCCTTGACAAAGTTCAAAACCGTATCCAAGGATGGAAAGCTTCATTGTTATCTTAAGCAGCTAGAGGAACTCTCATTCGTACGGTTGCTCACGCTATTCCTGCTTATACAATGGCTACACATGCCCCCCCGACCTCAATTTGTTCTAATCTGGACAAAAAGTTCCGGGACTTCTGGTGGGGTAACAAAAATGCAGGCAAGAAGGGCCTTTATCTTCCAGCATGGGATGCAATATGCAGACCAAAATGCCATGGAGGCTTAGGCCTTCGTCGAATGCAAGACTACAATACTGCTCTTCTTTCGAAGCTCGGCTGGCAAATCCTCACCCAGGGGGAAAATCTGTGGGTTAAGATTATCAAAGGAAAATATCTCCATTACCATCTTCTCTTCCAACACCACAAGAGGGGTAACTCATCTTGGATTTGGCAGGGAATAAATAAAACTTGAAATTTGTTGGGCTCTGGTACCTACAAGTTGATTGGTCTTGAAAATGAGACTAATATTTGGGAGGACCCTTGAATTCCCACGCTTTCCAAGTTTAAACCCACATGCCTTTCCCAGCCTAGACCGAACATCTCTCGTGTCTGTGAGCTCATCTCACCTAACGATGGTGGGTGGAATGTCAGGTTGATTAAAGATCTTTTTGCTTTGGACTTGGTGGAGGCAATCCTTAAATTGACTATGCCTTCTGGGAGACTATGTGATAAACTCATTTGGGCTCCTAATAAGCATGGGAATTTTTCTGTGAAATCAGCTTACTTAACTGATCAGGCTCCGCGCTTCTCTCGTTCTAACGCAAGGCAGAGGTTTGCTTGTAACCTTATTTGGAATGCCAAACTCCATGAACATCACAAATTTTTTCTTTGGAAAGTGGCTTCAAAAGCCATGCCGGTAAGAGATGTCCTATCGACTCGATTCCCCATTGATCACTACAACAAAAAACCCTTATTATGACTTTAAAAAAGAGTCATAAATGTATATTTATGACTCTTTTTTAAGCTTTTAAAATAAGTCATAACATTGCAGTCATAAATAAGTTCGAGTTTGTTAAAAAAGTCATAAATAATTATTACTTTTACAACAGTTCTAAAAAAATAGTCATAAAAAATGAGTGCTTTCAAATTGTTTATGACTATTTTTTAATTGATGCAGTCATAAATAATATTCAAAAAAGTCATAAATAGCCTTTTAAAAAAGTCATAAATAATCTTTAAAAAATTCATAAATTGCCTTTTAAAAAAGTCATAAATAATCTTCAAAAAAGTCATAAATAACTCTTTAAAAAGTCGTAAATAATCTTCAAATTAGTCATAAATAACCATTTAAAAAGTCATAAACAATCTTCAAAAAAGTCATAAATAACCTTTAAATAGTCATAAATAATATTTAAAATAGTCATAAATAACCTTCAAAAAGTCATAAATAATCTTTTATAGTCATAAATAATCTTCAAAACAGTCATAAATAACATTTTAAAAGTCATAAATGATGACACTATTTATGACTTTAGTAGAACTATTGCTAATTTATGATTGTTTTTTATGAAACAGTCATATGTAATGTAAAACAAATTTAAAGAAAAAAAAAATTTTGTTGATAATCCAACAATCAAGATTACACAATTCAAATACATCATCAAAACATGAATGTTACAAATCAACTCAAGAACCATATTCAGATTTTATCTTCCTTCCAACCAAAATTTTTCAATAATCAATCTAATAATTAGTTATGTACAAGAAAAATGTAACAGTAACCACTAAGTATGTATTAAACCAACAAACCAATAATGTATATGTAACATTGTTAAAAAAAAAAGTAAAAATAAATAAATAAAAACAAGATTAGTGTCTATTTAAACTCTTCAATCTCCGCTAGTACATCAACTTATTTGCAATATTTGTTCCATGTAGTCTAACCGTGTAACACTGAAACAAAAATGAAGTCAATGTATTAGATTCTATATAACGAGTATATAATTTTCTTAAATTGTAAAAATATAGATTACCTGGAAAAAGGAAAAAATGTTAAAATTTTCAATACTTAAATGTATTCTTGAATGAACTCAATGAACTCAAGTTGAAGTACATTTAGCTCGTGACTTTCATATTTCACTTTTTGAGACAACTCTTTCATCTGAAAAAGTTCAGGAAAGAATGAGATGTTAAGGATGTATTCCCTCCCCACAACAACACCAACACCACCTCCAACGTACATATGAAAAAAAAAATTCCACAATTTATGAATCAAAGTAAAATAAGAAGAAGAGAAAATTTGGCGACACATTTACAAAGAATACTATGATAATACCTTTATGTTGATAGATTTGGATGGATTCTCTATTATCACTTTCATGAAAAGTAACATATAGTATCCACATTCATAATTTCCTGTTTCTTTGGTCCCTATGAATAAATGTATAACAAATATTAGACAAACAATAAATTACTGCAATCACAAGTCGTGGTAAAACTAACTTATCTTGGAATGAATGTTGACTTAGAATTTCTAAAATTTTCGACAGAGTCTCCTCTATAAATAGAACCTCCCAAAAATTTCAAACAATGAAAACATACCCAGCAACAATTGAATAACCGCAACATACATTATATCAATACATTAAGCATAACATACTAAGTATAATTTAAACAGCTACCATTATATCTACCATGTTTTTATTCAGATTTAATTACCTTTACGAATTGCCAAATTGGTTTTGGCCTTCTTTTCCCTTTGAAATTTAAAGCCTTGAGTCCACTTCAAGACAATATTAAAAGTTAAAATTAGATAATAAAACGTCACTTCAAGACAATATTCTCACACACAACGATTACAACACGAAAAATTATTAGAAAATTCGATGACTAAGCGTCCACAACTTTCTACGATGTAACCACAATAAGAGGTAATTAATTATAATTCAACTTCTAAACGCAAGAATAAAACACCACAAAGTATTTTATTTTATTACACCTTATGTTCACCACATCGGCCACCTATCCATGGTCCAGCCTACACATATATCCCATGTGTCTCCTAACGTAATACTAACTCTCACTCCGGTCCCAACTCCCATGGGGTATCACTGGGATTTGAGTATACATCGAAAGGCTAGTCCTTACGTTCTTGACGTCAACAAAACAATGTCTAGATACACATGAAATAGACCAACAAGCCGGGCATAAGGCTTAAAATAATGAAGAGACGGGTCATCCACGTAGTCGCCGTCTAATCACACAAGGACGGGTCATCCACGAAGTCGCCGCCTAAAACCATAAGGAGCAGTGGTGAACTCTAAGGATTTTCTATCGTTCATACATCCACGTTTTTCACAAAACTCTACTTCATAAGAGATTCATATATCTCAACTCAAATTTCCGTTAAAATTATATTAACAGCTACATGTTCACACAAATTCATAACCCACACAAAATCACACAGTCATAATTTCACAAAGCTCAACTATACATGAGAACTCATATCTTTCTATGTACAAATAAATTAATTTATATTAACGAACACGAAATCACATAAAAATATGATATAGCAAATACGCTTATTTTAACATTCATAAAACTGCTACTATAATATGAATTTTCTGCCCAAACGGTGCAGAATTGGAAAAAATACCATTAGACGAAAGTTGTCCAGAATTGCGTTTTCTACAGGCCTATGCGAACAGAATCACGAAAACTGTAACGTATGATTTATTAGGAATTATCTACTAAAATCTGATCCGTGAAAATCCCAAATCCGAAAATTGAATAATTGCTCAAATGTATATCCAAGGCTCATCTATATATCTCAAATCATAACTTCAATCATTGTAAATAAAAACCTAAATCTCATAACCCATAACCATACTAATTTAATAATCTATCCATTCAAATTTCAATCAAACGAGATTGAAAGAAAATAACAAGTTAACTCACCGATTTAGGACTTCAATGTTGATGAAGATTCGCAAAACAATATTTGGGGTTCCTCTTTTCTTCTCTTATTATCTTCTTCTTCTTCTTCTTCTTCTTCTTCTCTCTCTCTCTCTCTCTCTCTCTCTCTTGACTGCTCTATTTTTCTCATGTCTCTCTTTTCTTTTCTTTTTGTTATCAAAACCCTAGGAGGTATATTATGTATGTATATATGATACACCTACATATATTATAACACAAACACACAAAAGGCTAAAAATCCCATTTTTTGTCTAGGGGCCTCACAAAAAGGCTTTATATGAGCCCGAAATACATTCTAAAGTTATAAAATGAGTGACCCAATGGGTGTACATAACCCGGGTACTTAATTTAAATGTTAAAAACACAAATTAACACATTCACGGGCCTATAATCACTACAAAAAAATAAACACATCAATTCTTCAATGACTTGTTCAAGTTAAGTTTTTACAACTTAACTCCACCACTTAGCTCTATAAAATTTCACACAATAATTAATGAATAAAATAAATACACACATATAAATAAATAACCATGGTTGTATACACAAAAATTTAGGTTGTCTCATTATTTTGTTTTTTTAAATGAATATTTATATAAAGAAAATACGGGGTGTTACATGTATACCAAGTGAAATTTCATTTAAAATTTTTATACAGCTCACATTTTCCTAATCAAGAATCTTAACTTTAAAAATCTTAAAATATTGTCTTTTTCACTATTTTTCCCAAAAAACAGTACTTTGATTCTAGAATTCAAAGAAAAAGAGTCATAAAAATAAAGAATATTTATGACTACCCAAAAATGAAGTCATAAAAGTCTTGTTATTTATGACACTTTTCTAAATACTTATTATATATGACACTTTTCACAAACATGTCATAAAAAATCTTATTTTTTATGATAATTTTCAAAAAACTGTCATAAAAAATCTAATATGATTCTTAATAAAATCTAAATTTGTGACACTAAAAGTAACTATCAAGTGTTAATAGTCCAATTTCAAAAAGTAATTTCTTAAAAACTAGTCTCTCAAATGTCGATTTAAGTGAAATTTCACTTAATATTCATGTAAAGATTTAGTGAAATTTCACATAATATTCGTGTATGCCAAGTAAAATTTGACAAAATATTTTTGTACAGAGGACCTTTCCCTAATCAAGAATCTTAACTTTAAAAATCTTAGCATATTGTCTTTTTTTCACTATTTTTCCCAAAACAGTACTTACGTTTGATTCTAGAATTCAAAGAAAAAGAGTCATAAAAATAAAGAATATTTATGACTACCAAAAAATGAAGTCATAAAAGTCTTATTATTTATGACCATTTTCAAAAAACTGTCATAAAAACTCTTATTATTTATGACCATTTTCAAAAAACTGTCATAAAAACTCTTATTATTTATGACCATCTTATTATTTATGACCATTTTCAAAAAAACTGTCATAAAAAATCTTATTATTTATGACCATTTTAAAAAAACTGTCATAAACAATCTTATTATTTATGACTAATAAAAAAAATGGTCGTAAATAAAACACCACTTACCAATCTTATGACTATATTTGCAAAAAGAGTCATATATGTTAGAAAAAAGTATTTGTTATGACTCTTTTTTTAAAATAGTCATTAGCCCAAAATAAAAAAAAAAGTCATAAAAAGGGTTTTTTCTTGTAGTGGATGATCATGAGTGCATGATTTGTAACCACTAGGTCGAATCTCTGGAACATATGTTTCTAGAATGCACCTTTGCCAAAATTGTTTGGCGTTCCTCTAGATGGCCACTTGATACATCAGTTTATGTTTGTGAAGGTATTAAGGCCTGAATCCATGATATTCTCTGCCGTATCCAGAACCTCAACATCAACAAAGAGGAAGCCCAATATTTCACTATTTTTGCTATTACTTCAATGTCCCATATTTGGAATATCCGCAATAAAGTTCTTCATGAAAATCTTTAGGTGTATATTCCAAGTTGTTTAGCATCTTGAAGTCGGCCAAGGAGCACTGGGATGCCCAAAAAATATCCCAATCCATTTTAACTCCTCCTCTTGCCGTTTGGATTCCCTCTCCCTTAGGGTGGATCAAGGTTAACTTTGATGTTGCTATCAGAGAGAGATCGTCTCAAAAGCTGATATTTTTAGAAATGATCAATCTCTTGTCATGCACGCGAGGATTTGTAATGACGAAAAGTTGGACCCCACCGTCGCTGAAGCGCGTGCGACCCTCCTTGCTATCACTGCAGCGTGTTCTCTTGGAGTTTGGAATATCATTGTTGAATTTCTGGTTTGCCATCCTCTTAGTGACTGGTCTTCTAACCCCGATTGTGTAATACTCTGTATTTCTGTAATATATTATATGAATAGGACCTTGTATGCCTCTTGTAAATACTTGTATGAGTTTTCCCTTACCCTTGGTATAATTTGGATACCAATCGATTGGTATGAATACCAATCGATTGCCAATACCAATCGATTGACTCTTTTACCAATCGATTGGAGCATTAATACCTAATACCTATCGATTGACATTAATACCAATCGATTGGAATCAGCTAGGCAGATTCTTTGCCTTGGCTGGGGTTTGTCCACGTGAACACTCAATCTCTCTGTATATATTAGCCCTTTTTAGGCGTTTTCTATTTCCAGAAAATAGAGAGAGTGAGAGGGAGTGCTTGTGTGTGTTATATATATATACACTCATATATATATGCACACACACACACATACACATATATATATATTCATACACCCACACACACACTCGGATAAAAGAAGAAGAAGAGAAGAAGATCAGAAAGAAGAAAAAAAAGAGAAGGAGAAAGAGAAAAGAAGACAGAGACTGACAGAGAGAGAGAGAAAAGGAGAAGCCATTGAAGCTCCAAGCTCCAAAACACACAACCAAACACACCTCTAATCTAAGGTGAGTTCTAAACTCACTTGGTAACTTTATATTGATGTTAGAACGTGTTTTGAATGAAGAAATAGAGTGTAAACTATGTATTTCCCATTTTATATTGTTGGACAGTCTTCACTTTGAAGAAGACGAAGTCCCAATCGATTGGACTTGTCCCAATCGATTGATATCCCAATTGATTGACATTTATGGCAATTGATTGACATATGATCCAATCGTTTGAACTTTTTGCCAATCGATTCATACTACTTTTATACCAATCGATTGGACCCTTGTCCCAATCGATTGGAAGTTGCAGAATGTTAATTATCTTGTTTAGTTTATATTATAACTATTTAGTTGTTTATTTACTGTTCAGTATTTCCAGCATGCTTTATTGTTGTAATACAGACGTAATAATGAGATAATGCGACGTAGAATCATAGTAACAACGAGGTTAATGGATAATAGTTGTGACGTTAGATGGCGTAATGATTGTGAATCCTTTGGAGTTAACATTCATTTCATTCAGAGTAGTCAGGCCACATTGGGATTGTTATGTATCGATATTAGAGTTAAACTTAATTAGGTTTGCTAAGATTCGGGAATCTTGTGTGGGTGAGCTTTGGTCGATCATATGTTCTTAAAAGCTGTAGACAGACGAAGGTGTCTATGACTACGATGGACCGGACCATTTGCCCTAAGATAGCCAGATGATCTAATCATATGTTCTTAAAAGCGGTAGATAGACGAAGGTGTCTACGACTGCGGTGGACCGTGATCACTGGTAGACGTCACTAAGTCATGGCTATAGAATGATGTACTGTTGCTTAAAGCGTTATATCCCTGTAGTGCGGTGAACTCTGCATATGTTCTTAAAAGCTGGGGATGGACTGACGTGGTATCCATGACTACGGTGGACTGTGCATATGTTCTTAAAAGCAGAGGACGGAGCAATGATGTATCCCTAAAAAGTGAACTACTATCGAGTCGGTTCTCTTATCATAAGGTATCATTGGTCTTAAAATGAGTAAGAAGTTAGTAATCGGATCATCAGAATGATTAAAGGAGTTACCCTCACTGAATCTTAAGGTTATCGCTTATAATTTGTTATAACTTCAATAGTTGATACCCTGTTAGTATCTAATTCACTCAACTTTCATTAAGCTGACGGCGTTTATGCCACTGGACATTTCCATGTTCCAGCGCACCCTGGTTATGACTATACAGGTGAAGGACCTGCAGGCGAGAACTACTATGCCAGTGACGATGTCCCGACGGAGGACTACCCCGAAGGAGGTCAGGCAGAGGAAGACTACTACGCTGAGGACTACCTCTACGCCAGTTGAAGATTAGGCTAAACTGCAGTTTAATTACCTTTACTGCTTTCCAAACCTTTTTGTAATAAGGCATATGTTGCCTTAACAATTGTACTTCCGCTGTGTTTTGTTTTGATTCAAAACTCTGATGTGTAATAGCTAGTAACCTCTTTTGACATTTAGTTGTGTTTTAAACCAGAACTTAGAGTTCATTCTTGTTATCTTCTTTACTTATTGTCGCTTAGTACTGCGTGGTGTGGACAATCGTGTGACTTCACCAGTCGCTGCCTTTGGACCCAAAAAAGAAATTTATTTTTCTCTATTTTTTCCGTTCCGGGGCGTGACAGATTGGGCTTTTGAATATGAGATTATTAAAGGTAGAAGGCTTCTTGCTGATTTTTGACTTCTGGACTGTTCGTAAGGTCCCTCGAGTTGCAAATGGTGTAGCTCATAGGCTTGTCCAATGGGCTGCCTCTTGTTCTTGTTTTTTTGATGGATCTACCCCCTTAAATATATCTCTCCTTTTGTTCTGGAGGACAGTGTTCCTGGGGGATAGGTGCCAGTGTTTGTAGTGTGTGTTTTGTTTTATGAAACTGACTATTAGCAAAAAAAATAAACAAAACTACATATATTATTATATATTGACATACATGTATATACAACTCAAAAGCAAAGGACTCTAGAATTTTGAAAATTACACTTTCAGTGTAAGAATTTTATGAGTTTCAGAAATGTGCCCTCTAGAATTTTGAAAGACACCATATAATATTTACGTGTCACCAAATAGACTCAAATTATAAGTAGATCCCAAAAAAATCTCCATTTATGTATAAGTAGACCCTAAAAAAATCACCAATTATCCCAAAAAAATCGCCAACTACCCCAAAAAAATCGCCTCGAGGGTGCTACCCCTCAACCCCCCGTGTAGCCTAGGCCCCCCTGACTAAAATTTATGGCTCCGCCTCTGGCGTAGTCTATACGGGAGTTTGTGATTCAAGGGTAGCGCCCCAAGACAATTTTTTTTTGGTGCACTTATAGATAATTATGTGTAGAATTGATTTTATGTACACAATAGGTTTTATGTCACAACAAAAAAGAGAAAAACTAGGTCTCTTTTGGTCTTGATATAGGAGATAAAAAAGGGAGAGAAGATGTAGAATTATATTTACACCCAATTTCGGGACAAAAAGATGTGATTTTTAATTTTAAAATGTGATATTTGAAAAAATAATTTGGGTCTATTTTGTGAAACTTAAACATTATAGGTTGTCTTTTAAAATTCGAAGGGGCATATTTCGAAAACTCATATAATTCTTAAGCTAAAAGTGTAGTTTTCAAAATATCTGGGGGGAAAAAATTCAGGGGGGGCTGGGCCCACCCTCGTCCCTTGGTAGCTCCGTCCATGATTCTCGTCATGATTTGATCAAACCGTATGTCCTATGTGAGACCCACAATGATTGAAAAATCACATTAAGTGTCACACGCAGAGAAGGAAAAATTTCTCGTTCACTACTCTTTATAGGAATGAGAAATGTTAGGGGTACAACTATTTTTTACAACTCATTTATAACTAACAATCTGTATCTCTTTCCTAAGTGACACTAGGCCCCATTGAAATCTAATCCGACCCCATAGTGCCACTCAGGAGAGATAGAGATGGTTGTAAATGAGTTGTAAAAAATAGTTGTACCCCTAACATTATCCAAATAGGAATAGAAGCCATTAAACACTTTTTTTTTTTTTTTTAAATATGGAGAGGAGAAACTTACTACCATGCAAGTGTGACTGTCAATGTGATTTCTTGTTACTATGAGACCTACTCATAGTGTAAAGGTGCATTTGGACATCCACAATAATTACTGATTAGGCTATTTTTTTAGAATGAGCTCATTATGCATTAACCTATTTAGTGGTGTTTAGTTATCAAAAATTAATAAATTGAAAAACTAAACAAATTTCACTTCATTATAAAAAACTCAAAGAAGGTAGTTGCTCCAAAAAGCCGTACGTAATTCAAGGTAGAGAAATTTAGAAAATCTTGTCACCAACAGTCTCGAAATATTCATTGTGCTTTTGTCCCTCTTTCTCTTTAGCAATAAATACATACTTCGTAATATATTTGCACGTATTCATCTAGGAAAGGTTGCTTACCAATCAATAATACATAAAGTAAAATAAAGTCATTTACGATTTTACAAATTAAGAATTCACTAATTCATAAAATTAGACAATCCACACAACCACACCCTAAAACTAACTTATTTAAAGGATGAAGCACTTTAGAAACAAGGAAGGATGCAATTTAGAAAAAGGGTAAATTACACTGACACCCCCTGAGGTTTGGCATTTGATCACAAACCTCCCCTAAGGTTTGGAACATAACACTGACACTCCCTGCCAGAGTTATATGACTGACACCATTAATTTCTCTTGTAAAAAGACCATGTTACCCTTATATACCAAACACATACTTTCATTCTTCATCTCCCTCTCTCTCTCTCTCTCTCTCTCTCTCTCTCTCTCTCTCTCTCTCTCTCTCGATCGATCGATCGATCGACCTAACTCGTTAGGTTTTCGGATGATCTATGAGGTCTCGTATTTGTAAATGCAATATGTAAATGAAGACCTAAACGTATTTGTGATGTTGATTTTGGTGATCGATCTGATCATATTTGTGCTGTAAATGCAATTTGTAATCGAAGACTTAAACCAAGCCTAATTCCTTCTTAATTTCTTCATTTGAATTTGTATCAAATTAATCAGACTGGCTTTGCAAACCGAAAATGATAAAAGTTTCAGAGTTGCGATCTCCAAATTAGAAGAATTTCATGCTTTGGCTTCAATCGCAACAATGTATGATCTTCGATCTGGTTCGAATTGTTGAATTCCATCCCAATATTGCAAGATTTCAATCAACTAGACCCAATTGTAAGGATTTTAACTCCTTGATTTCAACTCCTTACTGAAATTTCTGATTCCCAATATAACACCAGAGAGATGGGATGTTTCTTTAGGGTAGTTGTCTCTCTCTGTAAAACTCGATGATCCGATCATTAGAGCCAATGATTTCATCTCAAAATCAACAACCCTTCTCTCTTTCTCTCTCTGAACTGGAGAAATTATTTAGTCCGATAGATTGATATGTATATATACATATTTGTGTGTGTGTGTGTGTGCTCGCGTGTGTTTGGCAGTGGTGGTGGTGGTGATGTTGTATCGCCCAAAAAAAATTCGAGACCGTGATGATGGATTCTCAGTAGATCAGTCACTGATAACGGAGTTTGTGTCTTGGCGGGGCATTGATTCTATTCACAATTTTCTCATCACACTTTTTTTTTTTAGATAATTGTTGAAAAATCCCTACAAGTAACTCTCAAAAGTTTAAAACTCCAATTAGTTTGACCATTTGCTAAAAAGGACAAAAGAAATCTAAGTCAGTGCTCACACGGTATAAGTGCACGCACCATAAAAGATCCCATGTGGCTCTAAGCGCCTCAGTTCCTTCAGCCACTCACACCGTGTGAGTGGCTGTACCATATGATTATCCATTTCGAAAATGTTTTTTTAAACTTTAAACCTCTATAACTTTTGATCTACAACTCTGTTTCTTACAAATTTTATACCGTTGGAACCGTATCGACGAGAGCTACAAAAATAGTACCATTGTTGATACCTTTTGAGTAAAAGAAAAAAAACTTTTTTTTTTACATGCCATGTTCCAGACGAACTTAATAGAATTTTCACATAATATTCGTGTATGAGTTATTGAATTTTCACGTAATATTTACGTATACTAAGTTGATATTGTCACAGCCCGGTCCCACAATAGCGGAACCGGAGCCCGTGGCACGCCACCGAGGCTAAACCAATTCATTAACGTTCCCAAAAATTAGGTTTGAAGAACACACGCAGCGGAAAACAAAACACATTTTAAAACCAGAGGTTCAGTCGACTGCTCAGTCGACGGAGGCGGGCAGGGATTTTTATATCAAATTTCAGTCGACTGAGACTGGGGGTCCAGTCGACTGCTTCGGGGTCCAGTCGACTGCTTTTGTTAAAATAAGAAGCAGTTGCTAACCGACTCAGGGGTTCAGTCGACTGCTCCCCTGGCAGCAGCCCAATCTGCAGAAAACAAGTTTTAAAGCTTCCTAACTTCCCTCCAATGATCAACCACTCAAATCAAACTCAGTCTAAAGTAATCTTAACTGTATTAAAGCATTACCAAACATAATTACAACATGTTATAGTCTAATACAACGTTCAAGATTCATTCTATCATACTAAAATAAACATGGGTTAAAACAACCAAATTCTTATTACAACATTTCTAGGATCCCAAAACTACAAGATTAACATTTCAAGTTGCCTTCTAAAAGAACTCCCAACCCACGTGCTCACTTCTGCGATTCCTCGCCAGCATTTACACCTGAAATGGTTATTTGAATAACCACACATATTTCGATTTGTTTAAGCTAAAGCTTAGTGAATAAAACAACATATGCACATGAATGATAAACATGTCCGCATTCACATCTCTACATTTCATACTAGTCGCCGGAGACTCACGTGCCCGTCCATACTCCCAATCCGCGACTCCTCGCCAATAAGTCCACGCGAAAGGGTAAGACCCACGATTCTACAAACAATCGTGCGACCTTAATGCCACTCTATCGGCTCCACAAAATGGCACGGTGACCACGTGCTCCTTCTGACCCAAATAAGCAACTTAACATGCTCAAATACATATCACCATGCTCGCGGTAATTAAAACATATCACCGTGCTATTGAGCCTACTTATCAATATAAATGCCCAATATGAACTACACAATATATCTCTAAGAATTTATACATGCTATTCAAACATAACATGAATACATGCCAAGAAATCATTCCAAAACATAGTTGAATCACTCACCTCCGATTTACGCGCTTAAAATACGATCCAAAGAAAACCCGTGCACAAAGAACGTGCAGAAGTCCGTCTAGTAAAATTCCTATGGATCAGAATTCCATTTATCAACTTTTATGAAAAATTCTAGAAAATAACTTTTCGAAAAACTTAGCCAAATAGGCCCTAACATATATCAAAACGAAGCTCTTACCTCAAGGAGCTCGAATATGAAATCTGGGAGAAAACAAACTGACGGAAGGTCGTCGTTTGGCGTCGCAAAGCTCTAAGCTCCTAAATCTCCCTCTAGCCCCCTTTTTGGCCTCCTCTCGAAATTTAGGTTAAGAGTTATAAAAATCTAAGTTCATCTCTATCTATATATAGGCAACATTCTCGGGGAATTACGTTTACCTCCCCACGAGTTTTCCAAACTCCTAATCAGTCTCTGAAACTTTCTATACGGCTTATTCATAGCTTTACGAGTGAAACCTCAAAATTATAAAAGTTTTCGACTAAGTTTCGTTTGGTCGCTAAAACGCGAATTTCTGTATGACGTTTCCGAAGTTGCTAATTAGCCTACCAATTTAATAGCGTGTTCATTCGTCCTCACCAGGATACTAAATCTAACAACAGAAATAAATTCTAAAACAGAAAATAATACAGATATTGAAATACACAGGTAAACATTTATTGTCAGATAAACATTTAAAGTATTCCACAGTGACCGTCTCATACTCGGAGAGACGTCACAACAACAAATCCTCAATCACCACAGTTTCAGAGGGTTCTCTAATACAGACACCCAAATCAACTCGTGAGTCAAAACTCACTCAACCATGTGTCATAGGACACGCCACATCACATTATCATGCATGACAATGTAATGCAAATGCAATAACACAAATGCGGGTGTTATAGATATGTTGTGAGGAAAAAAAAAATCGAATGTTCACTTTGTTTTTAAGGAGAGTTTTAGTGAAATTTCACAAGAATTTTGCATTTGTTTGGGTTGAAAAACTATGTTTTATAATTGATTTGTGAAATTTGATTTATTTTTTTAATTTTTTTTAACGAAATATGCGTTGTTTAATATGAAAGAGAAAAAAAAGAGAGTGAAATTTCACTTGGCATACATGAATATTAAGTGAAATTTTCCTGAACTTGTACATGAATATTAAGTGTGTAGACACCCCATTTTGACCTACCAAAAAAAAGAAATAACTGTTACAAGGGGGCCCACTGGGTACGCAAATCGAGGAAGAAAAAGGTAGAGTCCTAATCAGAATATCCGGAGGTCAAATCAAATGTCAAATCAAGTTATTGTCAATTTGAATACCCACCAGCATGGTTTCAAAAGCATGTCGGGTCAGCCGTAGACGCCCGTTTTTTTTTTCCCATCTACAAAGAGGTGGACAGATAAGGCACATCGAATCCGATGGGTAGGAAGAGCTTATAAATACATGGTCCCTAGACTTCGAATCGTCAAAATCGAACTACGGGCGAAGAAGTACAAATTGTTTAAAGTTTGGACAAATCTGCTATTTGCCAGAGAGGGATCGGGATTACTTTTTTAGCTTTTAGGATATCAGAACAAACATTTTTCATGACAGAATGGAAGTGCGTGACATTACCGAGGACTTCCTAAAATTTCATCTCAATTGAACACCAGATCTGGAAAAAGTACTTTATCAGGCGTAGAAATCAAACGGAAAAATTCTATTTTCATCGCCAGAGAACTTCAGAAGGTTTAAAATTGATGCCAAAAAATCATATTTATCAAGATGAAGAGCCTTCGAAAATTTCGTTGCCATCAAACGAAGAAAGTTGCAAAACTGCGATAAGGTCACTCACAGGCGCGTCAATTTATACTGATAAATCATCAGAAAGCCTTGGTCTTCGAGTTCAAATCGGCTGTGACATTTTTGATCTGGATCAAAGTACTTTTCACATCGAGATGGAGAAATCCCTAAAATTTCATCTCAGTCCGATACCGGATTCTGAAAAAAGTGCAGTTTAATTAACGGATTTGTCAAGACAGATGCTTAATACGAGTCATATAGTGTTTCAAGAATTTCATTTTTGCACTAATATTTCGCGTTTGTCGAGAGGACCACGGAAGTCCAAGCTTTCGTCGCACTGCCTTCCAGAAAATTCGAAAGCGCGATGCTTATACAGATATCTAGATATTTTCTTTGCTTAGCGACTAAGTAATCCAGATTTGAGCCAATCGTGCCATAGGAGTCACTTTCTGATTGGAGAAAAATACTCCTCGCATTAAAATAAAGGGATCCATGTAATTTCGTCTCATTCCGACACCGGATTCTGGACAGTTCACCTCGATTGTCGCGTTCTGGCATAACTGGTGCCGAATGTGGGTCACACAATGTTTTAAAAATCCGATTCCGACTTCAAAATTCTATGTTAGTCGAGAGGACCACGGAAGTCCAATTTTTCGTCGCACTGCCTTCCAAAAAAATCGAAAGCGCGGCGCTTGTACAGATATCTAGATATTTTCTTTGCTTAGCGACTAAGTAATCCAGATTTGAGCCAATCGCGCCATAGGAGTCACTTTCTGACTGGAGAAAAATACTCCTCACATTAAAATAAAGGGATCCTTGTGATTTCGTCTCATTCCGACACCGGATTTTGAAAAGTGCACATCGATTGGCGTGTTTTGTCATAACTGGTGCCGAATATGGGCCAAACAACGTTTTAAAAATCCAATTCCGACTTCAAAATTCTATGTTAGTCGCGAGTACCCAGCGGTCCAATTTTCAACCACGTAGCTACCCGAAAAATCCCAGAGATCGCGGCGCACACACACAATATCTAGATATTTTATTACTTTAATATTATTATTTTTTTTAATTAAAATTTTTTTTTAATCAAAATTTTTCCTATAAATACAAGGCCCCCCATTCCAAAAAAATTCACCAATTCACTCTCCCCCTTAGGCTTTGTTTGGGAATCCTTAACCCTTTTTCTCTCCTAAGCCCTGTTTGGCTACATTAGCCAAATAAAATCCAAACTCCATCATAAGCACCTCTAATCTCATACATACAGTATATGTATGGGTACTATTCATATATACGGTATACATACGGATACTATTCATACATACAGTATACATACGGATACTATTCATATATACGGTACTATTCATACATACGGATACTATTCATACATACAGTATATGTACGGAAATTGACTCTTCCGGCCCTTCCGGACCCAACCATGACGTCTATTTAAGTCGATTTTGTGTCGAAATACGACTTAGGCCTCCTCGGATTATTTCTGCAAACGCTTCTCGGATTTCTTTCATCCTTTCTCAACAAACATCGACTGAACTTCAATAGTCGTCTCTGCACAGGTAACATACTAAAACTCATACTCTTAGTAGTGCGGCCACCCTATAAATCCACTGGTTGGATATTCCGCCTTTACTGCTTTATTTACTTACTGTTGTACATACTTATTATATGTAACAAACCTATGAACTTATCAATTATTTCACGACTACTTTCAAACCTAAACCACTGGGCACCGACCCGTACTTCCGGTAGAGTTTTTCTAAACCATTGGGCACCGACCCGTACTTCTGATAAAACTTTCACATCATCATTTTTACATCACTGGGCACCGACCCTTACTTCCGGCGCATAAAACAAAAAGACAAAAAAAATCATAAAAACAAAAAATACAAAAAAAACTCGTCGCACGGTCGATCTACCCAGACTTTTTTACTCAAAAACACTTTCTCACAACTCACTACTTTCTCAAAGGTTAAAGTCTAGGACTACACCGCGCAGGTTAAAGTTCCTAGCTACACCGACTTTACTCAAAAATACTATTTTACACACTCACGGTCTAGATCGGCCAAAACACTCACGCACATACACAGCACAGAACTACGTACGGCCTGATTCTCGTGTCGAGATACGTATGCAACCCATACTTGGGTGCGGCCATAACCATACTTTCAAACTATCTCGTGGCGAGATACGTATACATAATTTCAAACTATCTCGTGGTGAGATACGTATACATACTTTCAAAACTATCTCGTGTCGAGATATGTAAATCGGCAACTGCATGTCACGGATACTCGAATCTAATTCTTGCATCTATACTCTATTACTTCGTACTTACGCCCCGTTACTACGAAAATCACTAAAATTGGCAACCGTGTGTCATGGATGCTCGAGGGTGCCTAACACCTTCCCTCGGCATAATCGAGTCCCCGAACCCACTTCAAGAACTCTGGTTTCGCATGACTATTCGAGTCACACTTTTAAAGGGCCTTACTGTTCCAAAACGTTTTTTTCAAAAGTCAAAGATGATCATGTTGATTGCTTTTGCAGGGATCCTAACTCCTGAATAAATGTTAGGTGGCGACTCTGAACTCTTACTTGGCCCTACTCCCACTTTTCATACACCTCACCTACTTTCACGTATCTCAACGTAAAACGGTCGCGACACCACGAGGGGACCGCCCCCCACCTTCAGGGCGGGCGCGACAGCTGGCGACTCTGCTGGGGATTCATGTGAGAGGACTCAGGCCGTCACTTTGGTGGTTTTCATTCTAACGGGGCATTTATTTTACTAATGACTCTATACTTCTATAATTCTTTTGTAGGTTATAAACTTGTTTGCACAAGTACCTGCGACTCAAAAGAAACTGCAAGGCCAATGCCATACTGAAACTACAAGGCCAATGTCGTACTTTATCGCTATACACACTACACACTTGCATCAAGCATGACATAACCCGTTTCTGAAACTGAAACCTTTTAAGATTAGATAGGAGGATCAGTAAGTGGCATGGCCGTTGCGGTAGTACCGTCGGTACCAGCACCGAAAGTTCCTCCGCTCGAAACCACCAACCTGAGAAGGTGCTACGGCACCGGAGGTTTGAAGGTTCGGGAACCGAACCCAAATAAGTCTACATTAGATGTCAACCTCTCCACATAGTCACATTCTGCACGTGTGCATTCAAAACTTTTCAAAATACGAAACGGTGCCGATAGGCTGCCCAATTCTTTTCTATCCTCCCTTATATAAACTGGGGACGAAAAAACTTTTCAAAAACAATAAACGGAGCCGACGAGCTTCCGAATCCTTCTCTATCTTCCCCTGCAATTTTTACAAACCAGGTGGCGGAAAAACTTTTCAAAATCAAATAAACGGCGTCGAAAGGCTGTCCATTCTTACTCATCTTTTCCTTACATTTTAACAAGGAGAGATACACTTTTCCAAAACTTCATAACGGCGCCGAAGGGCTGCCCATTCTTACTTATCTTTCCCTTACATTTTAACAAAGGTGGATGCACTTTTTCAAAACTTCATAACGACGCCGAAGGGCTGCCCATTCTCACTTATCCTCTCCTTACATTTTAACAAGGATTGATACACTTTTCCAAAACTTCATAACGGCGCTGGAAGGCTGTCAGACTTTTTCCAAACTCGTTCTCACATTTCAAAGCAAAAATAAAACTCCCCAAGGACAAATCCACTTTTTAAAGACATTTGGTGACGCCGAAAGGCTATCCAGATTCATCTCATACCTTGGGAACACACATCACACTGGGGCAGTACTCTCCCATCTCTAACGAGTCACTGGGAGAAGAATCCTCGTTTCTTTCTTTGAAGCGACTTACTAACTTTACATCTACCTCTACTTCTTCTGACCTCCGCCAAAGGTACATTTTTGATAGAGGTCAACACGGGAAGCTTCTACACGCTCAGCCTACTCCTGGCATCACCGACTTCTCCACGGATTGAGAAAGTCTGAATGGACAACCAGTCCAAACAACTCTGATTTTCAAATCCAACTTCCAAATCCAAACATTAAGCCTGAGCAGGGCAGATGACAAAATCTGCGAAGGTCAAATTCGAGCAGTACCAGCGCATTCGCGATTGTTCGAACCTTCAAGCCGCTGAACCAATAGGCCTACTTCTACCCACATACATCCATAAGCTCTGTCCATGCCCGAGACGACTCTCGTAAGAGACCCAATACTCGGCCCACTGTCTTGAAACATTACTCCTCATCATTTACCATACAGGGGCAGTTTCTCCGTACTATTGAATTTATGCTTTGTCTGCTTTGCATAAGCGCATGCTTTCAAACGAAAAACATAAACAAAACTCATTCTTTGCATCATTCAATAACTGTCATCTGCTCTCATTCCTTAAATCTCATGAGTATGTTGGATATGACTGTCTTACTACTTGTTGAATACGAATTAGACATTGTACTAGACTTCTGGACGTAACAAAGCTATGTTCGATCCTACCTGAAAGTACGATCAACACAAGGTCATGTCGAGAAACGACTCAAGTTCGCAAATCGGCCATTTCATCCTCTGACAATGCTCACATCTTAACAAGAATCAGGTGACAAAAGCATACTTCTCTATGACAACTTAATGTCATCTGAGGACACAAGAACGGAGCAGACAGCCGATGGGCATTCAAGAACAGTCCTTGGTCCACTCTCAGGATCATGACATACATAGACTAGGGCAATCTTTGCCCCCCACATCTCAGCAAAAGAGGTCATCACGATCACTGCTGGCCCACATGGGGCCCTTCAATCCTGGTCAGAAAAGTAAATACTCATTCTCAGGATCTCTAACTTCAATGTTGCATATATGTGATCTCTGAACCCGACTCGACTTGTGTCAAAATGATTAGAGGCAATCATTTCAGCTATCTATACACTACTTTCCCTCGTTAGCCCACTTGAGCCATACAATGATTTCTTTTCAAACTTAAACCCCTGAGGATCACCCCCTATACTGGGGTAATGCGAAAAGGAAAAAGAAAGAGAAAACAAACAAAATAGAACTCAATGCAAAGCTGGAGCACATCCACAAAAGGTACGATCCGACTCGGATACATACTTTAAACTGGGGCAATTCTCACAATAGATTGGGATGAATACAAAAAACAAGAACAAAAAGAAAAAGAGCAAAATCAAAAGAAGGAAAAAAAAAAAAAAAAGCAAGGCATAAGGTGATCTCAGGAATCTCAACCGACTTGTCAAAATAAACTTTGAGCCTTCATGCGATCCATTCATTTCTCATCCCAAGACCCTTGCCTACGTTACAACCCAGTAAAGTCCACTTTGATTGATACAAGCCTTGTTGGGTTCACAAGATCACATACTTGCATCATTCCAAACGACGGGAGTGCCACATACTTTCAAATCACAAGATACACTGAAGTGCAGCAATCACATAACCGGATTCAGTGAAAACCCGTGAGGGCGCCAAAGGTAAAAATGGTTTCAGAGAGAAGGAAAGCTCGAGAGAAATCAAATACTGAAAAATTGGATCCTTCTGAAGAACGATCACTGGGGCACTAAGCTCATACAGTCAAATACTTTGTCTTCTAGTACTCAACAGGCGACAAGACGGTCAATATCCACTAACTCATGAGAATTCTTTCACAGATGATAGATTCATGCATCATACTCTTGTAAAATACGTATACTTAGCATGACATAACTTTCAAAATGCATTCATATCTTTCAGCATAGCAGACAATGCATACTTTTATAGTAGGGGCAACTGGTTCCGACAATCCTCTCAAATAGCCCAAAAGCTCACCACTAACTGAGCCACGATATCAATCCTCGCTCAGACTCGCCAACTTTACATTGATCCATCTGCTCGGATCCACATATCAAACCGGTCTTCTCCTATGTAGATTGTCAAAAAAATCTATCCCTCGCTCAGGACTAACCATTTACGCTCGAATCAGGATTAGGTATGAGACCACCAACGGCGTCCTGTCTACTATCCACTTCCAGCATCAGGTATAAGACCCTCCAGCGGTATCCTATTCATTACTCGGCATCAGAATTCGTCATCGGAATCGGGAATGAATCCGTCAAGAGGCATCCCGTTCACAATCTCACTACCGGGAATGAGTCCGTCAAGAGGCTTCCCAATCACATCTTCAAGCTTAGGAGTGAGTCCGTCAAGTGGCATCCTATTCACACTATCAATCACTAGAATCAGGAGTGAGTCCGTCAAGTGGCATCCTATTCACACTATCAACCACTGGAATCGGGAGTAAGCCCGTCAAGAGGCGTCCTATTCACATTATCTGTCACCGAAATCAGGAATACGGCCATCAAGAGGCATCCACATCATCTATTACTGGAATCAGGAGTAAGTCTGTCAAGTGGCATCCTATTCACAACCGCACTACCAGGAAACGAGTCCGTCAGAGACATCCTGTTCACATATCTCGATCACCAGGAATTGAATCCGTCAGAGACATCTTGTTATTCTCGATCGTCGAGTATAAGCCCGTCAAGGGGCATCCCGTTCATAACTTTAACAAACAAGCAAGGCTGTCAAGTGGCATCCCAATCAATCATCAGAATCAAAAGTGAGTCCGTCAAGGGGCATCCTATTCACATCATCATTTATCATTCAATATCAGGAGTGAGTCCATCAAGTGGCGTCCTGTTCATATCACCTACCATCAGGTATAAGTCCCTCGACGGTATCCAACTTACATCGGCATCAAGCATCAGGTATTTCTCTTACCCTCTTGCACTCTATAGCAATCACGCGCATTGCATTTTGCTATCCCCACATTTTCACGGCGATCACGCATACCGCATTTCGCTAATTTCATCACTCTTCACAGCAATCACACCTCACGTGGCATTTTGCTCTCGAATCGTCATAGAAATCACGCCTCACGTGGCATTTTACTCTCTCATACTCCCAGCGGTCACGCGTATCGCATTCTGTTGGACCTTATCTCCACGGCAATTATCCGTATCGGACTTTGCTATTCTCGTCTCTTATATTCAAGGCAATCACGCGAATCGCATTTTGCCACTCTATAACTTCACAGCAATAATGCCCCATGTGGCATTTTGCCTCTCTTATCTCAAACTCTTTACAGCAATCACGTCTTACTCGGCTTTTTGCTCTCTCATCTCTTCAACAGTCACGCGCATCGCATTCTGTTAGACCTTATCTCCATGGCAATTACCCGTATCGGACTTTGCTATTCTCGTCTCTTATATTTAAGGCAATCACGCGAATCGCATTTTGTCACTCTATAACTTCACAGCAATCACGCCCCGACACGGCATTTTGTTCTCTTATTTCACAGCGATCACGCCCCACGTGGCATTTCGCTATCTCACACACAGCAATCACGCCCCGACGTGGCATTTTGCTCTCTCATCTCACACTTTTCATCACTCTAATTCTATCGTAGTATGAACTATGCTCGGTCTGATTCTCCCGACGGGAGATACGTAGGCAACTTTAAGAGCTCGACCATACCCTCACTTGACTACTTGTTTTGTTAGAGTTTGAGATTACGCGGTTATGCACCTCTTGACTACACCATCCCTCTTCTACTCGATTCTCATGTGAATCTCCAACAGAGTCGTTCACCCTTCCTGGTAACGCTCTCAATCCCCAGCGGAGCTATTTGCCTACTCTGGTAGGTACTCATATTCACTTGCCCACATTGGCATCTCATACTCACTTGCCTACGATGGCATTTCACATTCACTCGCCTACGTTGGCACCTCATACTCACTTGCCTATGATGGCATTTCACATTCACTCGCCTACGTTGGCACCTCATACTCACTTGCCTACAATGGCATTTCACATTCACTTGCCTACATTGGCACCTCATACTCACTTTGCCTACGATGGTATTTCACATTCACTCGCCTACGTTGGCACCTTATACTCACTTGCCTACGATGGCATTTTACATTCACTCGCCTACATACCTCATACTCACTTGCCTACTTTGGCATTTCACATTCACTCACCTACGTTGGCACCTCATACCCACTTGCCTACTCTGGCACGTCTTTTTACTTATTCTCATCCCTTAAACGAAAAGGGTCAAAATGGGTCATCTTGTTTCTTTGTCACGATTTGCTTCGCAAAACATGACAAAGAGGGGCAGCTGTAGACACCCCATTTTGACCTACCAAAAAAAAGAAATAACTGTTACAAGGGGGCCCACTGGGTACGCAAATCGAGGAAGAAAAAGGTAGAGTCCTAATCAGAATATCCGGAGGTCAAATCAAATGTCAAATCAAGTTATTGTCAATTTGAATACCCACCAGCATGGTTTCAAAAGCATGTCGGGTCAGCCGTAGACGCCCGTTTTTTTTTTCCCATCTACAAAGAGGTGGACAGATAAGGCACATCGAATCCGATGGGTAGGAAGAGCTTATAAATACATGGTCCCTAGACTTCGAATCGTCAAAATCGAACTACGGGCGAAGAAGTACAAATTGTTTAAAGTTTGGACAAATCTGCTATTTGCCAGAGAGGGATCGGGATTACTTTTTTAGCTTTTAGGATATCAGAACAAACATTTTTCATGACAGAATGGAAGTGCGTGACATTACCGAGGACTTCCTAAAATTTCATCTCAATTGAACACCAGATCTGGAAAAAGTACTTTATCAGGCGTAGAAATCAAACGGAAAAATTCTATTTTCATCGCCAGAGAACTTCAGAAGGTTTAAAATTGATGCCAAAAAATCATATTTATCAAGATGAAGAGCCTTCGAAAATTTCGTTGCCATCAAACGAAGAAAGTTGCAAAACTGCGATAAGGTCACTCACAGGCGCGTCAATTTATACTGATAAATCATCAGAAAGCCTTGGTCTTCGAGTTCAAATCGGCTGTGACATTTTTGATCTGGATCAAAGTACTTTTCACATCGAGATGGAGAAATCCCTAAAATTTCATCTCAGTCCGATACCGGATTCTGAAAAAAGTGCAGTTTAATTAACGGATTTGTCAAGACAGATGCTTAATACGAGTCATATAGTGTTTCAAGAATTTCATTTTTGCACTAATATTTCGCGTTTGTCGAGAGGACCACGGAAGTCCAAGCTTTCGTCGCACTGCCTTCCAGAAAATTCGAAAGCGCGATGCTTATACAGATATCTAGATATTTTCTTTGCTTAGCGACTAAGTAATCCAGATTTGAGCCAATCGTGCCATAGGAGTCACTTTCTGATTGGAGAAAAATACTCCTCGCATTAAAATAAAGGGATCCATGTAATTTCGTCTCATTCCGACACCGGATTCTGGACAGTTCACCTCGATTGTCGCGTTCTGGCATAACTGGTGCCGAATGTGGGTCACACAATGTTTTAAAAATCCGATTCCGACTTCAAAATTCTATGTTAGTCGAGAGGACCACGGAAGTCCAATTTTTCGTCGCACTGCCTTCCAAAAAAATCGAAAGCGCGGCGCTTGTACAGATATCTAGATATTTTCTTTGCTTAGCGACTAAGTAATCCAGATTTGAGCCAATCGCGCCATAGGAGTCACTTTCTGACTGGAGAAAAATACTCCTCACATTAAAATAAAGGGATCCTTGTGATTTCGTCTCATTCCGACACCGGATTTTGAAAAGTGCACATCGATTGGCGTGTTTTGTCATAACTGGTGCCGAATATGGGCCAAACAACGTTTTAAAAATCCAATTCCGACTTCAAAATTCTATGTTAGTCGCGAGTACCCAGCGGTCCAATTTTCAACCACGTAGCTACCCGAAAAATCCCAGAGATCGCGGCGCACACACACAATATCTAGATATTTTATTACTTTAATATTATTATTTTTTTTAATTAAAATTTTTTTTTAATCAAAATTTTTCCTATAAATACAAGGCCCCCCATTCCAAAAAAATTCACCAATTCACTCTCCCCCTTAGGCTTTGTTTGGGAATCCTTAACCCTTTTTCTCTCCTAAGCCCTGTTTGGCTACATTAGCCAAATAAAATCCAAACTCCATCATAAGCACCTCTAATCTCATACATACAGTATATGTATGGGTACTATTCATATATACGGTATACATACGGATACTATTCATACATACAGTATACATACGGATACTATTCATATATACGGTACTATTCATACATACGGATACTATTCATACATACAGTATATGTACGGAAATTGACTCTTCCGGCCCTTCCGGACCCAACCATGACGTCTATTTAAGTCGATTTTGTGTCGAAATACGACTTAGGCCTCCTCGGATTATTTCTGCAAACGCTTCTCGGATTTCTTTCATCCTTTCTCAACAAACATCGACTGAACTTCAATAGTCGTCTCTGCACAGGTAACATACTAAAACTCATACTCTTAGTAGTGCGGCCACCCTATAAATCCACTGGTTGGATATTCCGCCTTTACTGCTTTATTTACTTACTGTTGTACATACTTATTATATGTAACAAACCTATGAACTTATCAATTATTTCACGACTACTTTCAAACCTAAACCACTGGGCACCGACCCGTACTTCCGGTAGAGTTTTTCTAAACCATTGGGCACCGACCCGTACTTCTGATAAAACTTTCACATCATCATTTTTACATCACTGGGCACCGACCCTTACTTCCGGCGCATAAAACAAAAAGACAAAAAAAATCATAAAAACAAAAAATACAAAAAAAACTCGTCGCACGGTCGATCTACCCAGACTTTTTTACTCAAAAACACTTTCTCACAACTCACTACTTTCTCAAAGGTTAAAGTCTAGGACTACACCGCGCAGGTTAAAGTTCCTAGCTACACCGACTTTACTCAAAAATACTATTTTACACACTCACGGTCTAGATCGGCCAAAACACTCACGCACATACACAGCACAGAACTACGTACGGCCTGATTCTCGTGTCGAGATACGTATGCAACCCATACTTGGGTGCGGCCATAACCATACTTTCAAACTATCTCGTGGCGAGATACGTATACATAATTTCAAACTATCTCGTGGTGAGATACGTATACATACTTTCAAAACTATCTCGTGTCGAGATATGTAAATCGGCAACTGCATGTCACGGATACTCGAATCTAATTCTTGCATCTATACTCTATTACTTCGTACTTACGCCCCGTTACTACGAAAATCACTAAAATTGGCAACCGTGTGTCATGGATGCTCGAGGGTGCCTAACACCTTCCCTCGGCATAATCGAGTCCCCGAACCCACTTCAAGAACTCTGGTTTCGCATGACTATTCGAGTCACACTTTTAAAGGGCCTTACTGTTCCAAAACGTTTTTTTCAAAAGTCAAAGATGATCATGTTGATTGCTTTTGCAGGGATCCTAACTCCTGAATAAATGTTAGGTGGCGACTCTGAACTCTTACTTGGCCCTACTCCCACTTTTCATACACCTCACCTACTTTCACGTATCTCAACGTAAAACGGTCGCGACACCACGAGGGGACCGCCCCCCACCTTCAGGGCGGGCGCGACAAAGTGAAATTTTACTTAAATTGACATTTGAGGGACTTTTTAACAAAGTAAGTATCAAATTAGACCTTAAACTCTAGAGAGTTACTGCTAGCAACTTTTGGGATAGTGAATTTTCACTTGACATACTAATTGAAATCTCACTAAACGAGTACACAAATGTTAAGTTTAACTTCAAGTTTTTCAGAAAGAATGCATGTACGGGTTCAGTGAATTTTCACTTAATATTTATGTATACCAAATTTATATGTTTTGAGAAAAAAATAAAAAATAAAAAAAGACGAATAGCAATAAAGTCATTGCTACCTCATTAATGCTTAGTTTGACCCCCATTTTGGTGCTTCTCCTTTTTTAAAGCACAATTTCATGTTAATTCATTTGATAGCTAGTTTATGAGCTTTGCAAAAATTGAGCTTAGGGCTTTTTTGGGGAGAGCTTTTAAAAGCTCTAGAATTGAGCTTTAAAAGCTCAAGGTTGCTTTTTAGTTTCATGATGTTTTTCTGAAGTGAATTTTCACTTTTTAAGTGAAAGTTCACTTATTAATACATGAATATTAAGTAAAAATTCACTTTTTAGTACATGAGGGTCATAATACCCCTAATCGCCATAAATACAAACTGGGTGAAATTTCGTTTAATATTTTTCATGTATTCAGTGAAATTTAATTTAATATTTTATGAATATCAAGTGAAATTTCACTTATTATTCATGTATGTAAATACATGAATTTTTTCTTTCTCAAAACATATCAACAATGGTACTAGTTTTGTAACTCTCGTCGACACGATTCCAATAGTATAAAATTTGCAAAAAATGGAGTTGTAGGTAAAAAGTTATGAATGTTTAAAGTTTAAAAATATTTTTCGAAATTGAAAATGATACGGTACACTGCTCGTCTTACATTTCACTTACATGAAAAATAAGTGAAATGTCACTGAACGTGTACACAAATATTAAGTAAAAATTCAAGTTTTTCAGGAACAACTGAACAAGGCATGTAAAAATGTCGTCTTTTTGTTTTTTGCTCAAAACATATCAACAATGATACTAGTTTTATAGCTCTCGTCAACACGATTCCAACGTGTATAAAATTTGAGAAAAACGGAGTTGTAGATCAAAAGTTATGGAAGTTTAAAGTTTAAAAAAATATTTTCGAAATGGATATCATATGGTACAGCCACTCACACGATGTGAGTGGCTGAAGGCAACAACATGCGCGTGAGGGAGATGTTATACGCGTGAGTTTAAAGTTATGGCCCTTATGGGGGCATAGGAGATGTTATGGCGCGCGCACTTATACCGTGCAAGCACTAGCTGCAAATTTTTTGTCATTTTTATTAAGTGTACTTTTAAATTATTTTTAAACTTAACAAGTGTTCCATAATTATCTCTTTCATCAATTTCCCCCACCCACACACACACACACACACACACACACACCCACCCCCCCCCCCCCCCCCCCCCCCCTTTTTTTTTTTGTTCTACAAATATTGCGTCGTTTAATACCATTTTGGGTCTTCATTATCATAGCCTGTAGGCTGTGTGCCCACAATGCCACATTATTCCGTCGTTGTTTAAAAATTAGATTTTGGGGGTAAATAAATATGAGTAATACTTGTGACACAATCAAAAGACACAACTTTGGGATACAACCTCTATTTTGTGTCTATCTTTCTCTTAGTGATCCTAGTGGGTACTGTGGGATCCACTGACACTGTGGGGTCCGTCAGGAGAGAGATAGATACAAAATGGAGGTTGTGTCCCAAGGTTGTATCTTTTGGTTGTGTCCCAAATATTACTCAACTCGTTTTTTTTTTTGTCAAAAATTCATAATTAATGAAATTTAATTAAATAAAATCCTTATAAAAAAAAATTCACATAATTATTTATGTAGAATTTTCTGTTGAGAGACATTTTACTAAAATAAAAAATAGGTTGGGCGCAAGACCAAAAAAAAAAAAAAAAATTTACTATCTTATAAGAACTTTGACTAAAATTCCCATAAGCAAGTATTTTTGGGGTAAGGGATTGTAAATTAGACTTTGTTTTTAGCTAATCATGAGATGGAAAATTTACAGCTTTATTTGGTGTGCAAATTTATTGAAGAAAAAGAAAATGAATAGGAAATTAAAGCATTAAGGAAAACTGTTCCCTTGTATTTTGTTTTTTCTTGTATTTTCTTCTATGTTTAAACGACATTAAAAGCTAAATATTAACAAGATTTTATTACACCTTGAGAAAAAAATGGCGGAAAGTGATTACTCACAAAATTTAAAAGTTTTAACTTATCTCTCACTATAGTTTATTTTCTTTCCTATTTTGCCTCCATATTTTCCCTTGTAACCGAGCAAAATATAACGTTTTTTATGGGTTTTTTTTCCCACTAAATCCATGAACCAAACAATGCTGTGGCTATTTTTCTTTGGATGGGCCTATGAATAAGAGTAACGCTATATTTCTCAAATTTGATTCCCAAATGATTTGTCAATTGTACAACATATAATATAATGGTATATGATACCACCAACCACTACCAGAACATGTGATACAAATATTAATGCATTGGAAAACTAAATTAAGAATTTAAATTTAAAAATCATAACATTATTGAATGAGTAATATTGTTGGCTGTAAGGCTGTACCTATTGCCAAAGCTCAATTGGGTATCACCAAAGCAAGTACTACAATTAACTTCTTCTTTTCGATGAGAAGTTTTGTATAGCATTGTCTCTTCATTGCTAATTATAGCCCATGGGCTAAAAGCCTACAATGGGGAAGGCCTCGGCTTGTTTACTTCTTTGTCCAATGAACATGGCCCAGGCCAGGTTAAGTAACCGAGCCACAGCAAAAGTCTAGGGGCTGTTTGGGAAAGTCTAAAACAGTACATGGTTCAATACAAGGCCAACTTTTATCGGGTTCTTATGAGAACCAAGTTTGGTATTTTTCTTGCAAAGGAGTCCGTGCCTAGTCTAAAATTTTTAAAACAGGTTCTATGTCAAATCAACCTACACTTCGTTCTTACAAGAACCAGAAAAGAGTTGGCCTTGAACTGAACCAGCTCCTATTTTGGATATTCTCAAACAAACCTCTAGTCATAATATTTATTTCTCTCTCGGAATTATCCCAGTACAAGCATAAGGAATGACCTCTTGAAAATTTAATCAAACCACTTGTTCGGACAAATCTCATTCTCTCCTTTGGGACAAATCTCATTCTCTTGAATAAGATCTATAATAAATTTAAATTATGCAAAAATAAGGATGGTCCAGTGGTAAGGGATTTCATCCCAGCTGTAAGTGGTTGCAGGTTCGATCAAGGGATTGGGACTTATGGGTTGGAAGAGCACTACCTCCCCTTTATACACTGCATAATCAAAAAATAATAAAATAAAATACAATTCTTACTTCGAAGGTCACGTTTGGTATAACTTCTATTTCTGTTATTCTATCGCCCAAAAAAAAAAAACTATGATTAAAAGTTGTCAAAGATAGCTTTCTGCCAATCACAAATTTTTGTTATTGACTCACAAAATTTTGGAATTCAATCGTAGAATTTGAGTTGCGAAGTAGTTTTATTTTAGTTTATAGTTTTTTAAAGAGATTTTTTTACCCAAAATCAACCATTCTAGGACTTTTCTGGGTAAAGGACAGTCTGAAAAATCTCAAATTTCCTGAATTGAAACAATATGTGGGGAATTAGATTTTAGGCTAGCCCATTGGACATGCATCTGTATATGTGTGTATTTTTCTGAAGTGAATTTAATTATATAATACAATGTAAAGAAGCATAAGGACATTTTTCCTAAAGCAGAGGCGGACCCATAGAGAGATTAGTGTGGGGGGGGGGGGTTTGAAAATTTTGGGGGTTTATGTAGAATTTTGAAGATTTGATAATATTTTACATAGTGGCCCCCTCAAATTTGTGACTTTACATGTGTAGGTTCTTAACACATAGTGCCTACTTGACTTTTATTATGTTGAAATGGTAATGTGTTAGGAATTACATTTTGGGATAAAAAAATTTGGGAATAATAACATTGCAAGATTAATAACAATATTCACTAGTGTGAGCGTGTGACATTAAAAGTCTCTATTAATAGTGAAGGGGAAGAGTAATATCCCATTATTCAACTCAGGAGATAAACAATGCCTAAATCCAATTTGTCACAACTATTCGTTCGACTATCTGTCTCACTTAAAAATAAAAAATATGTATAAATGACCCAAAAAAAAAAATTTCGGGGGCGCTGCCCCCGAACCCCCGCATAGAACTTGGCCCCCCCTAACACAAAATCCTGAATCCGCCACTGCCTAAAGGCAGTTGAAAAATTCATTACAACTGTTTGCAATGAGATGTAGGTGATTATACTCTTATTTATTTATTATTTTTTTTTTATATAATATACTTACTTTGGTTCGGACTGAATACAAACACACTACAGTCTCCCACCAATCCTAAAGTCTCACATTGATCCATAGCAAAACTCAACAAAGGACCTCTCATCCCGACTAAAGAATAACCGCGGGGGAGGGGGGTGAAAACAACTAGAATCCCCTATGAGGATTCGAACCCTCTCCTAGGGGTGGCAATTTTTGACACGACATGACAACACGACACGAATTAAACGGGTTTGAGTTTAGCTTATACGGGTATGGGTCATAAACGGGTCGACCTGTTTAACACGATTAATAAACGGGTTGGGTCATGTTTTAATTGGGTCAATCCGTTTAACACGATTATAGAGGGTATTTTTGGAAATATACATTTTTTTTAAATAGATTTTTTTTAAAAGCAAGTGATATTTATTTATTTTATTATTTTATTTTTTTGGAGGAAAAAGTGGAGTTAAGAGTATTACAGTCCTACCTTTATAATAGTTCAATATTGTTATATAGTACTTAATTAGTTTAAATTTGGAACAATTGATCATTTACTGTCGTTGACTTGTTGGTAGTGGTACATTAGGTGGGAAGACTCGTGTTCTTAGAATCGTGCCTCTTCATTTTTTTCCCTCTATGTTTGGTTTTTTATTACATGAAGTCAATCTATTAAATATGTCATGTTGTACAAGAAAAAAAAAAGGTTACGAGAAAACGGCTTGTTCATTACGCGGGTTGGTGGTTTAAATGAGTGACACGTGAATTGCATTAAACGGGTATGAGTTTAGGTTTTTGACACGTTTAGAAATGATACCGCACGATTATGACACGACACGATTATGACCCAACACGACACGATTGCCACCCCTACCCTCTCCCTTCCCACTAAAAAGAGTGAAATCCGCTCGACGATTATACTTTTTCATAGTAACTTTTTCTTTGTCTTATCCAATGAAAATACATATACATAAGAATGAAGACATTAAGAAACAATGCCTAAAAACATCTTCTTTTTTTCTTTGTTTGATTATGCACTACACATGGAGATGTAGCGCTCTTCCAACCCATAAACCCCCAGTCTATGAAACTCGAACCTCAACCACCTACAAGTGGGATAGACTCCCTTATCACTGGATTATCCCTTAGTCTCAAACATCTTGTTTAAATGCATGAACTAGCTATGTAATGATAAGAAGCAATCTGTATTCATATTTTTTCACTTATCAAAAGACTGGGAATAAAAACAATATTTGAAATACAAATATACTCTTAGTATGTCACCACCTATGAAGTAAATAAGAATAAACGATCAAATTGGCTATAAATACTTTTCCCTTATGAACATTAACTAAATCAGATAAAGTTATGTTTTAGTTTATCTCCCGTGTCAATCCAAACGAGATAAAGGAACCCTACAATTCCTATTTTCTTCATTTCTTTTGATAAGTCTCTCTTCTGTCCACTTTTGTTAATCCAAACGGAGTGTAGGCTTTGTATTACTTATAGATTTAGTTATACAAAGGGTTAAAAAGCATTGAGTGAAACTTGCTTCTTAGTTTTGATTAATATATAAGAAAAACGAGGAAGAAAATACAATAAAAGTACAGTTAAATATTTTGAATTTTTTCAATAACTTTGCCTCTCTTTTTTCTTGAGCTTCTAATACATTTTTTTTAGAATTTTTTTTCTTTTTTATTTCTTTAAATTTGCAAACCATATTGGACCTTGATAGGGAAAAAAACAAATCCTAATTATACGCCTTAATTCACATTTGTTAGTCATTTTTAGCCTGTTTTTGTATAATTTTACTTCGTTTTCTAATTTCTGTCAGGTTTAAGAAGAAAGTAAGGATTCCAGGTTAAATGGGGTGAAAAAGCAAGTAGAAAGAAGCTAAAAAAGCCACTTCGCGCGAGCGGCCCATTCACGCGAGAATTCAGCCCTTCGCTCGTGCGGACCGCTCACGCGACTTCCCAGAATCGCGCTCGCAGGACCCGCTCCAAACTCTATATAAATCCTATTCTAAATCAATTTTGTGGTTACACATCATTACACACCCATATACACAATAATATACAACTAAAACTTCAGCCATTGAAGAGAGAAAGCAAGGAGAAGAAGAAGAAGACCAAGGATTTCCTTGACCTCCTCCATTAACCTCTTCCTGTTCATCAATTTTATGACCAACTAAACCGATATCTAGGGTTTCAATGAAATCCTAGCCAAGTAATAGGGTGTTATTTATGTTTTTCTTTTAGATTTATTATGTATAGATGATGATTATATGTTTCGTGGATTTTTATAATAAAATCGTACTTCTATTTATTAAATCATTACTTTCAAGGTTTATTCTTGTCTTAGATCTATTTTGCATGTGATGTGCTCAATGATCTACATTTGCTGTGCTTGTATGGATTATTTACATGTAATAGTGCTTAATTGAATTGCGATATCAAGTAGTCGAATAGCTCATGCCTAGAAAAGACGGATTGTACCGCAACCCTAGTTTAGTGTGAGACAATCCGTGCCAACCGAAGATGAATTATGTTGGTGCTTGAATCGTAGTTATCTTCTTGACGGAGGAATTGGGCTTCTAGCTACAATTCCCCATTATCATCCATAAGCCAATTAAATGCATAAATACCCTTATTATGAAGCTAGTGGTGAATTTGCAATCCTAGGTTCACTCTAAATATCGTTTAAAATAACTTTTAATTGCTTTCATAGTTTAGATTTATTTTATTGTTCTTAGTTTAATTAAAATCAAATCAAAATCCGTTTTTCTTAATTAATTAGATTTAGGTTTTAAAATTAAAGTGCTTTAATAATTCAATCTCTGTGGGTTCGACCTTTACTTCCACACTACAAATCCTTAAAAAGTGAAGTGTACTTTTTATATCTTGATATTGACAACATCAATTTTTGGTGTAATTGCCGGGGATTGCAATTTACTACCGTTAGCTTTAAAATTTTAGTTTAGTTAATTCGTAAATATTATATTAGTTTTTATTTTTCTTATTTTCCGTTTTTGTTTTGAGTTATTAACTTTTCTTTTTGTGTTGTAGTTTCTCAAGTAATCAAATTCTAGCATGTCGGAGTGGAAAAACTTAGCACACCAAAGGAGCTTCCGCAATTAAAATAAAATAAAATAAATATAAATCGCTTCCTTTAAAAATTTGCATCAAATCACTGTAAGTGAGGGCGCTGAGACGCAATTACTTGCATTAGGTTAGGTGTGAAGTGAGCACTGCATTAGCTAGGAAACCCGGGGCGCTGGGCTTTGACACGAATCACTGCATAAGGATAATTACATGCATCATAGTAGTATTGTGTGCTTGCGTGCTTGATTACTTGCGTAGTTATTTTCGTGTTTGTTGAGTCAGTCGTTGTTTTAGTCTACTTTCTTTTAGTTTATGTTTGGTACACGTTCAAGTAAACCTAAATTACATCTGCTTAATCTTGAACTTGAACGTAATTTTAGAGTCCTTAGGTCATCAACCCAAGTTTCTGGAGCTCAGTTGATGTTAGACGACGATTCGACACCAAAACCATCATCATTGTTTGAGTCTGAAATACAGAGTACCTTAAAACGACTAAAGAAACCACGCGTGAATACCATTGAACCGGATCCAATGGCCGACGTAGGAAACAACGGTAATAACGGAAACAACCCTATTATATCTCCGCCTCCTCCGCTTAAAGGCTATTTCATTCCTACGGCTTATATGCCATAAGCAAGTATCGAATTACCTGAGGTGACAGCATTTCACTTCGAGATAAAGTTATCTACCATCGCGCTACTCCCTTCATTCCATGGCAGTCTTAAAGAAGACCCTTATCAGCACTTAGGAGATTTCTAAGATATATGCTCTACTTTGAAAATACAAAACCTAACTAACGATGAGTTAAAATTGCAACTCTTCCCATTCTCTTTAAAAGATAAAGCTAAATATTGGCTCATCTATTTTAAATTTAAAGCCAAACCAAAATTTGAATCACCACTAATGTATGCATATATATAAATTTATATAACAATCAAATCTTTTATTGTTGGTGTAATAAGCATGAGCATCGGAGGTAAAACAAAAGTCGGAAAAATAAGAATAATTTTAAAATTTGACTGGGTTAGTGTAATTTAAAAAAAAAAAAAAAAACAAGAGAGGTGTATGTTGTTTGACATAACCTCGAGGGAGATAAGGGTAATTTGGAAAGCATATAAAGGTATTTTGGAAAAATTAACACAAATATTTGCTGGCCTAAACATATCTTGTTATGGTCTTTTACTAGCAAATGGGGTAAATTGTTACCTAAATACTAAAGTCAGGGGAGGTTTGTATACTTTTGAAAACCCCGAGGGAGGTCCGTGTAATTATATTTAACGGTTTACTACCGGGGGGGGGGGGGCAAATTGTTACCTAAATACTAAACTAAGTGAATGTTTGTGTAATTTTGAAAACCACAAGAGAGGTCAGCATAATTAGACCTAACCTCGAGGGCAGTCAGTGTAATTACCCCAAAAAATATCATTCAATGATTATTATTCACAATCTCGATAAAATTTTGACAATCCACTAATTTAGAGTGCTTGTGCATATGAAAAGCTTCTCATAATAACATCCCACGGAAATTTATGCAAGTTGTTGCACCATGGGGCATCCCTAATTTAATTCTTCTGTATTTTCTATTGGACTCCAATGTGAGTAAAGAAGGAATGATCTGATTGAGACTTTGAGTGAGAACAGGATGAGCGTAAAGCATTTTAGATGTCAATTCTGTGGGCCTTTGAATGCAATAATCATGGGCTCATGTACTTGGGCTAGTGTTGAAAAGGTAATTTTTCTCTACCACATCTATAGTAATGTTAGAGACACAAAAGAGTTGTGATGCTTACAAAAAGATATAATATTTCATGTGGTAGTAGGATCCACCACATACAACTCAATCTATGAGATAACACATAGAATGCCATATCCTTTTACAAGCATATCTTTGTGACTCTTTTGTGTCCAAAACATTGCCCTCACACACATATATAAAGTTTTTAGGGCTTGTGTTTTGAGTAGTAAATGTTTTTGGAATGCATTCTCATTGATCTTTTTTTTTTCCTCTCTTTATTACGGAGTATATTTCAAGATGTATATTAATATCATTTCTATTAATTTGTGTTATGAAACAAGTATTTTCCAAAGTTATTTTATTCTACTGTGTTTGTCTACTTTCATTTCCCTCCCTATCTCCCTTTACATTTAAAATGTGTAAGAGAAAAGAAGGAATTTCTAATAATACCAACTTTAGATGACAATGATTCAAAGGCACGATCCTATAGAACAGATCCTGTTCAAGTAAGGTCGTCTAATATTACCAACTTAGTATACTCTTTAGCAAATATCATCTGGACATGAATTTACAAATCTAGCGGTGGCTGATTTAGAAGGAGAGACGGCCGCCATGATCCCCAAACATTTTTTAAAATATCAATTATCTATACATACTTTTAAAAACTTTCAAATTTTACTAAGATTGGCAAATTCAAAATTGTGTGATTTTTACACGCCCCTAGTCATTATTTCTGGATCCATCATGAATTAAAAATTCATAATTTATAATTTGATGGGTAATATTGTATTGATATAAATATAAACTTATTTAAACAATCAAAATTCATCAACCCTTTTCTCAATCACTATTTGTCATAGGGAAAATTATACTTTAGTCCATCAAACTACACACCTGATTTCAATTGGGTCCATAAATTTTTTTTTTTCAATTGGGTCCTTGAACTTTAGAAAATCATTCAATCAGACCCAAATTTTGACACTGTAAGCTTAAATTATTAGAAATTGTCACGTATGTTGCGCGTAATGCTTACCTGTCACATGTTAGGTGAAGACTAGCACGGGAGATTGTGAATGGCTAAAAAAATTATGCGATTTTGGGTATGATTGAATGCGATTTTGGATCTAGTCGAGTGTGTTTTTGAATTTGATTTAACGCGATTTCAGATTTGATTGAATTCAATTTTTTGCACTATTCACAATCTCCCGTGTTTGTCTTAACCTGACTTGTGACAGGTAAGAATTACGTGCAACATACATGACAATTTCTAATAATTTAAGCTAACGGTGTCAGAATTTGGGTCTGATTGAATGAATTTTTGAAGTTCAAGGACCCAATTGAAAGAAAAATAAATTTATGGATCTAATTGAAAATATGTGTAGTTTAATGACTAAAGTGTAATTTGCCCTTTGTCATAATAGCCGCCAGCTAGCACACCATATTGCCAAACTAGAGACATTGATACAACACCACATCCCACCTTCTTTGTTTGGTTTTGTTTTTTTATTTTGGGGAGTTGTTTGTAAATAAAGATTGCACAAGTTCATTGGAAATGGATAGTTAAACGATGACAAAATAAAACAGACTGTAATGGGGAAATCATCAATGGTTTCAATCATGGCAACTATAAAAAATGAAGGGATAATCTGTCTACTTCAAACCATATGATCATATCCATGTTTGACGTTGACATTGGATTTCATATCATACTACTGTACATGCATGTCTATATAAATCCTGTACACAAATCCGTATACATACGTAGGTGTGTTTGTGTGTGTCTGTATATGTGTTTGTAGGTGGAAACATTGGATGTCAACATTAAATTCAGTATACACATAAAAATGGGATATAAATGGGCATGGATCTAGGAAGGAGTTGGGGGGCTTGGATGGGTGAAAGGGATAGTGAGTTTATGGGGTTCGGGAGCAGCGTCCCTGAAACGATTTTTTTTAGTCTATTCATAAATTTTTTTTGGACGGATAAAAAAACTAGAAAAGTTAATACTGATTGGTACCAAAGATACAATAAAATGACACATTGTCACTACAAATTGAGACCGAGAAGTTGAGTTACTTTTTCATACTTAAGAGGGGACTTAAGTGTAAAATAGAAAAGTTTTGAATTTGGGAGAAGGGCTTAAATGAAAAAATACATATATTTTTAGAATATATATGAAAATTTTCTAAAAGCGAGTGGGCTCGAGTCCCCCTTGCTTACATTAGATCCGTCTCTGGGTCATCCTAGAGTCTTTGCAAAAGGCTTGTGATATTAATGGTGGCACCGTCTACACATAAGGGGCTGTTTGGGAAGCTGTGGAATCAGTAATATATGGTTTACTAGAGAACTATTTTTACAAATTCAAATACTTTGTTGTGACCCTTTTTGTGCATGGGAGTCCGATGTCCCGAATCTAAAGTCATTCTAAAAGTTGGTTTTTATCAAACTAACATAATGTTGATTTTTATAAAAATCAAATTTAATAGGATGATTGAACCTACTTATGTTTTCTGTATTTCCATACATACCCTAAAATTTATTTCCCAAGTAAACAAATGTTGAAGCTTGATATACATTGTTGGGCCCATTCTCTAACAACTTAAGGTTTTAGAGTAGTTGCTAACTTAACATGGTATCAGAGTCTTGTTTGTGGGAGGTCCTGGGTTCGACTCTCCATCCCTGCTTTGTTGTGCATATTTGCACTTTATTATTTGTCTCGACTATGATGGAGTTTGGTTTATTTGCTCTCCACGTGCAAGTCGGGGTTGCACGAGACGTGAGGAAGGGTGTTAAAATTTAATATATATTATTGGGTTCATTCTCTAACAATTTAAACTTTTAAAATAATTAGTAACTTAACAACAAAGACCCAGATAGATTGACAATATTTGAAGATGACACATAAAAGAAAAAAAAAATGCCTAAATATAATGAAGCCAAAACCATTCAAATCAATATGTACAACTATCCACATTTTTCTTTATGCCGCAATACATCTAAAAATTGATCTTAGTGATAACATAGAGACATATGGAGCCAACATTAGGTAAAAGATATATTGTTATCAACACATGCATGAGTGAGACATATTAGAGATTTAAGAGGCTGTTTGGACAATACAATAACCAGTTCTATAGTTTAAATAAGAATCAGTTTTAGAATTATTCAGTATTTGTGCAGTTGCTTTTTAATTACATAGAAGTCTTTGGTTGGCTTTAAAATACCTCAAGAACTGGTTTTTTTTTTTCAATATTATACTAATTTTCATAAATATAAGATAAAAGTGAAATATGTCCCATTCTCAAAAGGGTGGCGGCTTGTTTTTCTATCATATGATGACGACTTTGATATTTATTTGCCAAAATGTCAAAACCATGTTGCCAAAATGTCATCACAGATATAAAGTTTGTGGTATAAGTTTTGATAAGTTTTGATGTTTTCTAAATGGACCTCAGATTGTGACACTACCCAAGTTCTAGCACATACATGCGTGCAGGGGGGTCTTTCTTCATTATATATATATGTTCAATATTAAGTGGACAAAAATACTTCTTTGCTACATTATTAAAAAAACGCACTAAGGTTTTGTTTGGTTTATGAATTTTATGAGTCAAATGAAAGAGGAATAGAAAACAAGATGAAAAAGTAGTCTCATACGTAAGTTAAAAGGAATGAATTTCCATCTTATTTTTTCTTTCCCCTCTATTTTTTCTCATAAAATTTATGAACCAAACAATGCCAAAAAGAATTTATATTAAGTTATTCGTAAAATTACATTAATAACTCCATTTTAATGAGGTAGTCGGAAACTTTTCTTTTCCATTAATAATACATAATTCTTGCGATAAAATAATAATAATAATAATAATAATATATCATTCTAAACCTATGATAGACTAGCATTTGCACGTGTCGATGACTAAATGGGTCCTGCTATTGTACTAAGTTGAGTGTAGCTATTTAGATTGAGGAGAATATTTGGAGTACAATTATATTTCACTAACTCATTTATAATCATTTTTATATCTCTCTGAAACGGTATTGTGGGATTCAATTAAATTTTAATGGGACACAGTACCACTTAAGAGAGAGATAAAGATGGTTATAAATGAGTTGTACAAAATAGTTGTACCATTAACATTACTCACAGATATTAATTGCGTTCATTTTTATAGCAATAGAATAATTCAACTTTAAGTCATTTGTAAAATTAATCTATATCGGGATTTGCATGGAAATGTTTCGATTTTATAGTTAATCACAAAAAAATAAAAATAATAATAATAATAAAGAAATAAAAATCAAAAACTGCGAAGTAATAGCACGAGCACTTAATATCTGCAGTATCTTGAAATGACATCGACTTTTATTTTTTATTATTATTATCTTCATTTTAGTTCAGCAAATTTGGCATTTCCATCGTCTGTGTGTGGAGGCAGATAAATAATACTCCGTATGTTAAGGCTATGAAAATAAAGGAATGAAGAACCTCAAAAGCCCACTGATACGGATAGGCCCACCACACTGCTAATACTGAATTTATAAAAGAAAAAAATAATCCCTAATACAAAAAGTAAACTACTTATAAGGGTAAATTATATTTTGCACCCCTATAATTTGGGTGCGATTTCACTTTGGTTCCTGTAGTTTCAAATTTCGTCATTTTGGTACTTATAAATTCATTTTAGGTTCAATGTAGTCCATTCATATAATATTTTTTTTGGCAAAAATAGGCCATGTGATGCACAAGTGAGATATCATTAGGTACATAATGGTAAAGTTACTTACAGAAACTACACTTTATCCACCTATTTTGAACCCAAATCTGACAAAAATTGTAAGAAATTTGATAAATGGACTACATTGAACTTAAAATGAAACAATAAGGACCAAAATGACAAAATTGAAACTATAAGAACCAAAATGACATCACATCCAACTACATGGGTATAAAGTGTAATTTACCCCTAGTTATAAGTTGATCTCATTCTCTAGCTGAGAAAAGCTACAAATTTAAATAAAACATAATTTGCTAAGGCCCTCCTTTAAAAAAGAGAGAAAATTTTGGTTTAGGCCCAATTTCAGATGCTGGGGGCCTTAATCAGTGGGCTTTCAAAACTGTGGGCTAGCTAGGGCTCACAAAAAGCTTGACAAAAACAAAAGGTATGAAAGAATCATAAAGGTAGTCGTTATCAATGAAGTGTTTTATACATGTTTGTTTATTGAGTAATGTTTGGGCCACACCTATTCACACACAAAAAGTATTCATACCCTGAAGTGAACCAATAATAAGAGAGATAGAGACTGCGTGGTTCATTGTCAGTCTTTTCTCATTAGTCCACCTCATAATGTGGATGTTTTTTGGGTGAGGACGGGTGTGACCCTAACATTGTTGTTGTTTATTATTATGTTAGTCTTGTTAGAATAACAATGAGAAGTGGAATATGACCACTCAAATACCTAAAATGGAGTAAACTAAATTAATGAATGTATTCCATCTTTGGGTTATTTGAAAGAATAAGAACATGTTCGGTTCATAACTGAATAAGTTCTCTATTAGATATTTTTTAGATGCTTTTGGATTATATATGTTCGAGTTTCTGTTAATCTAAATTCTTTTTAAAATAAATTATTTGTCAAATAATCAATGATGCTAATTTTTGTAATATATATATATATATATATATAAATAGAAAATGGGTTTTTACAAAAGCAAAAAACCGTTTTTGTGGTTCATAAGTGAATTAAATCTACATATTAAGAGGGTGTTTGGAAACCAAAGGGAATGGACTTCTGGAAGAAGAAATCCATTTACAGAATTAAAATTCGTTTGGTGAGATTTGGGAATGGACTTCTTGACAAAAAGTGTATCTCCAAAATGCCCATTTCAAGAAGTCAAAAATCCTGACTTCTCAAAACTGTGATTTTTGCACTTTCTTAGAAGTCAGGAGCTTTATACACAGAATTACTCTTTTATCCCTTGTTTTATAATTAATGTCCTCTTTATCCTAACTCCATACATGAATTACGTAGCCTAGCCGAATTCCTATTGTTTTACAAATCCTATTAAAAATAAGTCATTAAACCAACATTGCAATTAAAGTGTTTTTTTTCTTTTTCTTTCTTTTTTTTTTTTGTGCCCAATTTTAGTTCATTTGACATTATAGTTATGGATAAATATTTTTAATTTATTTTAGCTAACTATTTTGCAGTCTAAAATTATATATTATAATATGTTATACCCATTTAGTTTTAAATTCATGATTAAGAGTAATATTGATAAGTAGGTAAAAGTTTGTACTTCTAAAAAGTTGTCACCAAATGTATTTGCACATTTAAATGCACTTTTTATTTAAAAATAACTCATTCACCAAACAAACTCTTCTTAAAAAAAGTCCATTTTAAAAATTCCATCTTTAAAAGTCCATTCCAGAAATGGACTTTTGTGTGAGAAGTTACGCCAAACAGCACCTAAGTGTTTGAGAAGTACACATTGTTCCCACTGAATTTTCTGCCAATTTTAATAAATCTCTCAAAACTTGTTATTTGTCAAACCGTAACATATCCTTTACTCTAAAGAGGAACCACATAAAACGTGAGATTTGGAGCATGTTTGATAAAGTTTAGAAGTGGATGAGATTCAGTCCATATCTCACATTTTATCTTATTGACAAAGAACTACTTTTAAGATAGTCATTAAAATTAACATATAACAAATTAACACTCATCAAATACTTAAATTAATTTGTTAATTACCAATTCATTTATGAACCAAATAATCAGTTCTCTGCTTTCGCAAACGATCTCTTGAACCACACCAGATTGTAATTCAAGGTCATTCTGAAACAAGTCCCTTAAGAGATGAATTTATCACCACCAAATAGATCCCTCACACGATCTCAAAACGTTGGTCTCAATTTGGATTTTAGGCGTAGTTATTGACCCTTTTTATCGAAGTATGACATAGGGGCGAACTCCAACACACACAGCGACCCCACAACACTCGCACCATGTAAATCAGGGAGACAACTGGACAATAGAAACTCTTTTTTTTTTAGAAGAAAAGGAAGACAGTAGAAACTCTAACCCGCACCACATTCCAAATACGATTTATCCAACTATGACAGAAGCCATTCACTATGACCAACTTTGGTTTTCTCTTTTAATGGAATAAAATATGGATTTCACATGATACTAGTTTTGAGAACCATCTAACATTGGGAAAAAAAACCATATTGGATCTTACGGTTATAGAAATGACGTGGTATTTTAACTCAATTAAATCCATTTATTTATCCATTGTCTCCTAATTTTTAGAGGAATACTTTTTCACATAAGTCCAAACTTCCACCGTAAATTTAAAGACGTGACTTGGAATCAGCGTTACAACTAGGGTGTTCATTGATCCGTTTTTTTTTCTTCGGTTTTTTTATATTTAAAAACTGACCGAATGACAAGATTCGGTAGTTTTTTTGCCATTTTCAGTCGGTCAATTTGTTCAATTTTCTTCTCTGACTATAATTTTAAAAGCCGATCAAATATGCTCAATTTGATTGGTTTGGTTCGCGATTTTCCTTCAACACCCTAGTTACAACCAATATTTACTGCTAAACATTGAGGCCAAAAAAAAAAAAAAAGGGAGAGAGAGAAGGTAGGGGGCACATATTTCAAGAACATGGAAACACCACTACAGAATAAGTTTCCACCTACTGCGACTTTTGAGGTCTGGTTTTGCATAGTTTTGATAGTTGAACAAGGACTTTAGATTTTTTTTTTTTTTTTTTGGTAACTGTGGGTTTGGGCTAGCTAGCGCGCACCTCGACTAATTCCACGAGGTTAGGGCGTCTAGGTGAATCACCTGTGACCACTCCTTCGAGATTCGAACTTGAGACATCTGAGTATAACACCCAGAAACCTTGTCATCCGACCACAATAAAAATAGTTAACTTTAGATTTTAATATTTAACCCAATTAAAGCTTGGAACCTCCGTCTCTTTTGTCGGCCTTTTTCGCTCTTATTTAATTTCACCATGTCCCCCTCCCTTCCACCACCTAAAACCTTTTCTCTCTCCTCTCTCTCTCTCTTCATCCAGCACGTACATACAACAAGCGTACATAGGTGGAGTGACCAGAAGCCTGTCACAGATTTTTTGGTGGGGCCAATACAAACAGTGGAAGTACCACCTTGACCGTGTCCTGTTTTGTTGTTTAAATACTTTTGATGTTGATTAAATAATTTTTTTGAAAATATAATATTGTAATGGGAAAATTAAAATAAGAATATTTTGAAAGTAAGATAAGGACGGGTTTATCACTTCAATGTCCACATCTCAAATCTAATCCTCATAATTCAGATAAACCTTTTTTAGGTGTTTGGATATAGATAAACATGAAATATTTTATTTTAAAGCAAAGATTGAGATTTTTCTTTGTCCTTTCATAATTACGTCCACATCACACTTCGACTTTTTTTTCCCTGTCCTTTGCCGGTATTATAAGTAAAGAGTTAATTACACTGGGCTCCCTTGAAGTATGTCCTAATTACAGAAATCTCTCTCATAGTTTAAAAAATTACATCATCTTTCCTTATCTGACGTGGAACCCTAAAATATTAAAGATTTCATGAAAAAGTATCGATTTACTCCAGAAATATAATCACCTTTGGTTTTATAATAAAAGTGAACAAGTTTTAAAATGACAAATTTGTACATTATCTACCCTTAAAACAAAGAGGAGAAAAAAAAAATACGGGGTATAATTTTTGAAAATTTTTGGTTGTTATTTGTTTGATTTTAATAATGACAAAATAGTCATTTCAAAAAATAATAATAATAAAATTAACGGTGAACTGTCGACTAACAGAATGAAGAGCATTTTTGTTCACTAATGCAACTCATTGGGTGAGCATGTAGGACTCGCAACTTTTCGGATTATTTTTCCCTTTTTATCCATGAAAAGTGGTGAGTCTCACATACTCACACTATGAAATGCTTTGGTGAGCAATTGGTGCACAAATTTAGAGTGAGCAAAATTGCTCTCAACAGAATGGGGAGAATGTTACGTCAACAACCTCAGGGGAGGTTAGTGTAATTTCTAAAATTATGAGGGAGATATGTGCAATTAAGACATACCTTAAAGAAGTTTAGAGTAATTTACAGTATAAGTAATTGTATAATTTATGCTTCCTACATGCTTTAACAATTGCATCTCATACTATGGCAATGAATTATTGGTACCACATGCAACACGTAGTAAACTAACAAAATATTTTACTACCAATTTTAAAATTCAGATCTGAGAAGCATAGTTTTACTCAAGTAATCAATAGCTACTATCACTCTTCCTTGTAAAAATTACAATTCATTTATCATTTAGTTATAAGAGCATCCACAATAGTGTTGTGGAACTTATGACAAACTTAAGCTACGTTGTGATGCGATAGTGTAGTGTGAGAAATAGCAAGGCTTGATCGTATACGGCCAGCCCTAGGCCGTTTCTCATCAAAAACCAATTCTTTCACTTTGATACAAACGGTTAATTTTGTGACGGTTCCATCGATTTTACTACCATTTTAAACGGTTAACACTCAATTGTTTGGTCACCAACAACCTAAGTGTTAGTCGTTTGGTTCCGTATGGCTTTCTCCCTACCATTTAGTTGTGCATTAACGGAACTGAAGCGTACTGTATATGTAACTTTAACCATACCAAGTTAATCTTATATTCACACTACTGTGAGGTTAAGAAACGTAACTTATACGCAATTCTACTACACCCACACCACAGTATGATTCGCTTTCTTTTTATAATTGAATCGCAAAAATAAAGGCTTGAAGACACTTTGATACCCTATAGTTTGGCAAAAGTTTTACTTTGAACCCTATACTTTCAATTTTGTTACAATGTGGACCCTAGTCCTAACGCCGTTGATGGAAAATGACAAAAAACATGTTTTTTGACTCCCAACACATGATGTTTCTATGTTTGCCTTCAAAAACATCCACCCACCTCTCCAAAATCTCATTTTTTCGCCAAACCCATACCCCATCCTTCAAAAATGGCCTCTCTTCATAAATTACTAGCCATACCCACTTGTTGTGCACAGCAAATAGACTATCAAATTATACTAGCCAACCCATTGAACCCAAGTTCTTTGCCATACCAATTCTTATATGAAGAAGATGCGGAAGAAAAAAAAAAAGTTCAATAAGTGCTTGCCTTCCATCAGTATATGGTGGTTCTAATTGTTGAGCATTTTTTTTCTTAAGAGCACTTTTGCTCACTCAAATTTAGTTTTATTTTTGTTCACCCATGTCTTTATTGTCTGACATATGTCTCATATAAGGGCAAAATGAGAATAAAAGAGGCACATGTCGGGCAGTGAAGGCATAGGTGAGCAATGGTGAACCAAATTTGGGTGAGCAAAAGTGCCCTCTTTTTTCTTCCCCATCTTCTTCATATTAGGGATGGCAATTTTTGATCCGACACAGCAACCCGACACGAAAATAAACGGGTTTGGGTGACCCGTATAAAGGCACGGGTCATAAACGAGTCGACCTGTTTGACACGATTAATAAACGGGTTGTGTCACTCTTTAAGCGGGTCAACCCGTTTGACCTGATTAGGTGAGGTTGGGGCATATTTGTTTTTAGTTCTAAAAATAATTTTTAATAATCTGGAAGTCTAAAATGCAACTAATATAAATAAGAATAAATAAATTATTTATTTCAAAAAATAAAATAAATATAAACTAAAGTTGTTTTTTTGCTCCAAAAAAAAAAAAGTAGTTAGTAGTTACCAACTAAGTGAACTTACCAAACAAATAAAATTAGTAAATAGACATTAAATGATACAAATATACAATGTAAAAAATATATACTATATATAATATAAGAGTGACTTATCAAAAAATATATGCATAAGAGTCAAATTTTAGAGTATAAAAAAAGTAAAGTGAACATTACTTTTTTTTTTTTTTTTTTATTGCTTAATTTGGGTGTAATTAAGTAATTTCTCACTTTCTTAACTTTTGACCTAATTTTACACGTTAGGTCTTTCTTCTCATTTCACACTTTCCCTGTTCTTCATTTCCCATTCTGCATCCCCCCCCCCCTCGCTCTCTCTCTCTCTCTCTCTTTTCCAACCTCTCTCGCCGCCTCGCCTCACTCGATCTGTCTCTATCTCGGCCACCCAACCACCAGGCCGCCGCCACCAAGTGGTCACCATCAGGCACCAATTTGAGCACCATCTCACTGCCGCCACCAGTTAATAGGGCTGTAAGCTTTTTTTGAATTATCGAGCCGAGCTAACCGCTCAGTTTTCTTAATACCTACAACAAAAAAAACTGATCCGATAGCCCAAATTGACAAAATCGACCAAAAGCCGAAAAAATCGACCGAACAGACCACTTTCGTTGGTTTTCAAAACATGAAAAAAAAATAAAAATAAAAATAAAAATTTGAATCGAACCGAACCGATGACACCCCAACACGGGTTAGACAAGTGACTTGTGTATGACCCGACACTATTATGACACGTTTAAAATAACACGATTACGACCCGACACGATTATATATGACCTAACACCACCCCGATTGTCACCCTACTTCATATCAAAGCACCCAAACAGAAAGGAACCATCTCAATCACAAAAACCATACCACCCCTAACAGAGTGCCCAACAGCAATACAAGAAAAAAGTTCTTCAATCCTCGCGAACCCATTTCATGAATTTCTTTAATAGAGTAATTGGATAGAGAAGAAATTGATAGAATTTTAAAGAGAGATAGAAATGGAGGGAATTTCAGAGAGACAGATTTGGATACAAGTTTGACGCAAAGATGAGAGTTGAAAACATAAAAGTATCACTTGCTTTGGTATTTTTTTGTCATATTTTTTTTTTTGACGGAGTTAGTGTTAGGGTCCACATTGCAACAAATTCGAAACTATAGTGCTTAAGTATTGCAATTGAAAGTCGAAGACGCAAAGTGAAACTTTCAATAAACTACAGGGTACCAAAGTATCTTTAAGCCCCAAAATAAATTAGTGGATGATCTATGTTGCATTGATTTGATTATCAAACTCACTTTTGTGATTTAATTATAGGGAAAAAAAAGTGAATTAGTCGCTAAAATTTAAAATTTGTCAAAGTTATTTTGAACAGCTGTGAATTATAAATAATTTATTACGATTAAATCACAAAAGTAGAAGTTGTCTATCACCTTACAACCCCATTTTTTTTTTTCACGTGTTGCTCTCTGTCAAATTTGTTGCTTAGTTCTAAAATATTTATTCTAAATATATTTAATTAACACAAAAGTAAAACAATATCAAACTTGTAATATATATATATATATATATACAACATTTATTTAGAATTTAGTTGGTACATGATACTCGTTATCACATTAGTTGAGAGCTATTAATTTTGAAATTAAATGGTTCTTTTGTAACGATGGAGTATAAGACTGCGTTATAATTTACTCTTGAGTTGAAATATTATATTCAAAAACAGATTTAAGCTAATAATTACATTGCTTCATTAATATCAATTAGTCCCATTCAAAGATAAATACACACTTTAATCGTACCATCCGAATTAACCAAATTGGTTTTATGTTTCTATTATATGAACACTTTGTTTGGTACGAAGGAAGAATCTAGTGAAAGGGGCAGAAACAAGGATAAAATCTCTTTGGAACAGAGAGAACGAGAGAAGAAGGGAAGAAAGAGACCATCCCTCTGAAGTCGCCATTTTTAGCTCATTCAAACTTGTGTTTGAGTCTCTCCATTTCTATTCGGTGCAAGGTTTGCACTTGTTCAATTACGCACTCTATTACGTCAGTGTGTCAACTTCACAGGTGTTTGATGGGATTGCAATTACAGGAGGGTGTCACTAATATTCATTGTTGGCATGACATTTTATTTAACATCCATCTTAAAACTTTTGAACCAATTAGTGACTTTAACATATACTCGTATGTACCTTTCCATAGCTTCATTTATTTCAACATTGTTGCTTAATTTTCTATTTACAGAGGTAGGGATGGCTACAATTGTCAATCGCACTTGGATGAAAATAAATGAATGTTTGGCATTTAGTAAATCTAAGCTTTTTACATAAAGCGATTAATATCAGCCGACACTTTGGCATTTAGTAAAATCTAAGCTTTTTACATAATATTTTTATTTATTTATTATTATTATGATTAACCTTAGATAGAAACATCCATTATTTATGTAATGTTTAGTCGGAGGTATATGGTAAAAGCAACAGAAAGGAAGAGAGAAGAAATCTTTCATCAAATATGTTATAATGTTATTAGAAGGGATTGTAGAAAGGGATGGCTGAAAGAGAAGTAATAGTATGCTTTTTAAAATTTGATTGGCAAATATTTTAATAGTTGTATTATATGATGTGGTAGTAATATTATATATCATCATACATGATACAACTGGTCAATTAAAATAACTGATATCCCTAAGAGCCCGATTGTTTCATAGATCGATTCTAGGAAAAATATTAGATATCAGACCATCTCTAATGGGCATGCTATACTTCATGTTATTGTCAAATTATAGCATGATTTTCAAAAATCTCTCTCCAATGGCATGCCAAAGCTCATGCCAAATTATAGTAATGCTATATCCTGTGCCAAATTTGGCGCGACCTTTGGCATTGCTATAATTTGGCATGATATTTGGCACACCATTGGATATGTGTTTTTGAAGGGTCATGCTATAATATGGCACGCCGATAAGGCAATACCTTAACTTTTTCTAATACAAGGAATAGCATTTACCATTGGAGCACATATGCTAAAACATAGTAGTATTTTAGCAATATAGCAATGCCAAAATATAGATTTGGCATGAAGAAAATATCATTTACCATTGGAGATGCTCTTCAGAGCAACTCAAATGCTACATATCATTTCAAATGCTATATTTTGGCCCAACTACTATTTGTCTTTCAAAGTCTTTTGTTCAGGGGCAAAAGGGTCATTTAATAAATGTATATGTGTAGACACCGCGATTTTGACCAAACGTCGAATTTAGGGGAGTATTACCTCCAAGTCCGATGATGACAATGTCCGACTAATCTAGGATTTCCAAAGGTGATCCAAGCTCTTCGAAAGGCTCTTCAATTTCAAAGAAAATGAAACAAAAAATGAAAGAAAGAAAAAAGAGATAAAGAAGAAAGAGATAACAAAAGAAAAACGGCATGCGGCATTTCTGCGGCTGTCACGTGATGCCACAACAGCATTGACTGACTGCCGCGACGGTACTCAGTGAAATTCGCAACGCCGATCGTTGAACGCCTCAAAAACTCTCTAAACGCCGCAAAAATGGAAGGTTAAAAAAAAGACGGCAATCCGTGAGTTGTCTGCGGCATTCACTAAGTGCTGCATCGGTGTTCAGTAAGTGCTGCGCTGGCTATTAGCTTCGGCGCTTACTGAGTGCCGCAGACAACTCCATCAACTGTCGCGTTTTCCAACAGTTTGCTTTAAGATAGTTCGCATTGTACCAACAAAAGTACATCAGAAATTAGGATTTTCACCTTAAAATTACTAAAATACCTCTAAAAAATTTGCCTATATAAATGGAATGAATATCCCATTACAAAGGGATCTTTTTTTTGGGCTTGAATCTTGAATCTCTTTGATATTGATATTCTTTGATATAACTAGGGGAATCTTAGAGAAAATCAAGAGAATTAAGGAGTAAGCCATTGCAAGAGTTAGAATTAAGAAGAGCTTGAATAACCTTTGTAAGACATTCAAACCACAAAGAAGTTGAGGATAATCGGAGGTAAACTCTAGACTAGTTAGTCCTTAATTTAGGTTCAATCACAATTCACAGAACTACTTAGGATCTTTTACACATTTTCAAAAAGTCTCTTCCCACCTCATTTCATCACACACCATTAGAATTGTGAATGAACCTCCATTTGCTCTTTTCATTTGATTTGGATTAAAGTAGCCTAAGGTTTAAGATTGAATAAATCATAAAGCAAAATTCAACTTGGAGATCATTTGAACTTTGATTTCCTTTCTTGTGTCATATTCTTCTTTTGGGATTTATGAGATGCTCAATATCTCATTTGACTCTCTTGAGTTGGTCTTTTTAAATTCTCTATGAACTTGCGTTTCAAATGAGAATAGTTATATCCATATATAATTAGTAGATTCAAGTCTTAGTTCATGACTTAGGTCCTCTAATTGAAGTCTTATGGAATCATTTCCATATTTCATTGAGGCTCACATGGATTAGTCATATTTAACCTCCAATGACCATCAATGGGAAGGAGAATTAGTTTTAGGATGAGTCAACCTCTATGGTTTGGTTGATAGATTCAACCAAAAATGATGAACTCAACAATGGTGCAGTGAATTAATAAATCAATTTTGATCAAGGATTTTTAATTAAATCATGATCCGTTGAAATTGAATGAGACCAATGGAGAGTGTTCATAACACAAAGATCTACCACTGTAATTTTTGTTTTGATGGGATTTCATGTTTAAGATAGTTTGGTCTTAGAATTTCTATAAACTAGCTACTCTCTGTCCAAAATTTCAGAACAGTGAGTTGGTCTTAATTTAAAGAGATCAGAGCCATAATCAAACATTTGTGATCTCAAATAATTTTTTCCATGAAGTTAAATGTGTTAACAAGACCCCCTAAAAAGATCAAAGTGATCTTGATTTGTTTACTATTTTAGAAAATCATACAACATATCTGGACAGAGAGTTGCAAATTTCTCAGTGGTGTCTGGTTTTTGCCCAATTTCCAAGGATTGAACCGTCTGATCTTTGATTTTTTTTTTTGGTTAGAAACAAGAATCAGAGAGGCACCTTTTGTCCAAAAATCATTAAGATCAAACCATAGGAAGTATGTTTTTTCTAATTTTGAAAGTCTGGTATGTTCTCTGTAATTTTCAGAATTCTGTGATTGATTTGATAATTTTTGCAAATAATGGCCCAAACGACTTTTCCATTACCTAAGTTTTAAACCACGTTTTGATTATGATTGATTGAACTTAAATCCAAAGGTTAAATGATCCAAATCAATAAATAGTTCATAGCTTACTCTTGTTCATGTTCATGCATTCATCCATGTATGTTGATACTTGTAATTAGGACTTATTTTCGGGTTAAGTTGCATTTAATTGAACCTAGTTGTGAGTTCCTTATGATCATGTTAGGATTATACCATATCTATATGGACATTACATTGGCTCTTAGTTGAAACTTGTATATCTATAGAAATATTGTGCTTCCAACTAATTAGAAGGAATTCATGATTATGTCAATCATTTCCATGATTGATAGATTTAAGTTAGAAGTTTAGATATGTATTTAGCATTCGATATTATATCTTGATCAATGCATGTGGACTAACTCTTTGTTTTGTAGTGCTATTGAGGTACGATCTCTTGACTTTTCTCTAGTTTATTTTATTTCTTGATTTTATGGATTCACGACTTTATGTGCGACACCTTAGACTAGGATTTGCCTTATGTTAATATGTGGATTATAAACTCCTTTTTTAGGTTTCGTTATTAATTGCATGCATTACACGTTTCCATTTCGCATCTGGATCTCGGGTAAGTTCTCATGTTATCATTCTTGCTTGCTATTTGAATTATGTCGTTTTGTATGCCTTTTATCGTTAGCAATCATGCACCACCTTTCAACATGCTTTTGTAATATATATATATATATATATGTATTAGTTGAGGGCATGCTTAGATTAATAATTCGATTAAAAAGGATGTTGAGTAGAGGCCTATCACGAGATAGAATGAGAGGGAGTGTTTTAGTCCGCCGGGCTTCTTCCCCTCTCATTCCATAATCCACAGACCTAGAAATCTCTGGTTTCCAAAAGATCAGTTTTCTTTTAAAATGGTTTCTTAATTTCCTTTAAAAATTAAGTGGCGACTCGTATTTGAATTTTAAACATGAAAATGTTTAAAAAGTTGTGGTTAAACTGCTATATCCACAATATGCTTCCCAAATTTTGCATCCCAAATAAATGTGGGAGGGAACTTTGTATCCAAAAAAAAAAAAACACCATGTGACAATGGGACACTTCAATATCCTTCGATCAAAATCAAGTGGTACCACTACCAGATGTATTGGGGAAGCATTTGGATGCAAAATTTGTAAAACATAGTAAGAAAAATGGTCAAAATATATCCTTTCAATACTCGTATGCTGCTATGGCATAAATGGCACATGGCATGTGCCATTTGTTGTGTTAAATATGGCATAAAAAGTGGTCATGCCAAAATTTGGCATGACATATGGCATGGGGTAGGAGCATCCATGTTTGCTGTTCATGCTATAATATGGAACTGGCATGACATATGGCATGAGGTTGGAGATGGTCTCATATGAGCAAAAATGCCAAAATATAGCATTTGATATTGTAGTAATGCCAAAAAATAGAATTGGCATGATGAAAATGACATATAGCATTGGAGTTAGTTTTAGGAAGCATTTGGGACGCATATCATTACTCTAAGCCCAAACCCTTTCCACACAAGCCCAAACCTCCATTGTATTAGAGATGTTACAAATAGTGACGTGGTATTCCCGTTACAACCAATATTTACTCTGGACTCTGATGATGAATTTTGATTCCACCCTTAGGTTACCAGTAATCTCAATATATTAGATTATTTGCTTCATGGATTATTTATTAAATTGTGGGCCCTAGTGATTTTGAATCCTGCCAAAGGTAAAAAAAATATGTTGACTTCTAAATCATAGGTTGTAGGTGGTATTCTAAAATGAGTAATGCTATGTACACCTAAAAAGAACACAAGCTGATGTGGATCTCCTAAAATCCTCTTTAGTTACCAAATATATGAACATATGGATTAACAACAATGATAGGGATACACATCAAATGACACACCAAACGACACATTGTGCTTTAAATGCATGTACCCTGTGTTGTTTGAATTTTTTACACTTTTTTGTGCATCACTTACACAGCACAAGGTACATGCATTTAAAGCTGGTGTGTCGTTTAGTGTGTCGTTTGGTGTGTATCCCTATCATTTTTGATGGATTAATTTAGGAGATCCGCATTAGCTTGTGTTCTTTTTAGGTGTATGGTTGAGGTGTACATAACATTACTCATTCTAAAATATTAGTATGAGATTTTGAAGTAATATTTTCACTATACCCAAATTAGTCCTCATGTTAAGCTTAAGGTTTTACTTAAAAATGTTTATATATGCATACAAAATGGTTGACTCATTTTATCTGTAAATTATCATATTTATCACTTTCTTGATAATGTCTACTCAACTTTTAGTCTTAATCCATTGATTACCCATTCACCCTCCAACTTTAGAGGTGACAATTTGAATTTTAGCTCATCGTTTATTTGACCTCCAAGGGTAGTCCAGGTGTCACGTCCCATCCCACCATAGGTGGAAGAAGGATACGTGGCACGCCACCAAGGCTCATCCAATTCATTAGAAGATTGTAGCAGCAAAAAAGAAAATTTTAAACAACATTAAGTATTTAAAACTTTTGGAAACGATACCCTTTGAGTTGTAAAATCCATATAAAATTGAAAACGTAATTGCATTTTGAAACGAATGAATTTATGTTGAAAGGGGTCCCAAAGGTACCGTAAGAACCAATCAAAACATTTAAGTAAATACTGGAAGGGGTATAAAACGTTTTCATGCAGGGGTCATTTTGACCGGTCGAACGGACCCCTTCAACCGGTCGAATGACCCTTGGGCAGGAATCCTTCAAGACAAAGGGCACTACGACCGGTCAAACTGACCCCTTCGACGGGTCGAATGACCCCCTGACAGAACTATTACCTAGAAGTCACATAACATTCTCACCTTAACAGTGCTTGAATCATACTTGCATGATTCCAATCTTCTCAACTATACTAAGGATACAAGAACACATAACATTCATTTTAATACTTGAAATAAAAACAGAAATGAAATAAGTTAAGGACTCGTTTAAAACATAGAAGTACTATTACGTCCTTCCAAAATCCGGATTCAATAAGTAAAACATACAAAACGCGAATCCATGAGTTCAGATTCATTACAAACTTAACCAAAAGATGTTTAACACCCATTACAACACCAATCCAAACCTTCCAAGTTGAAGTTAATACTTCTAACGCTCAAAATTACATTTTACATAATTTAGAATGGAAAACAAAAACATATACAAGGGGTGGTTCTCGTTGTTCCCACGGCCTCACTTCTCACGCTTCTTCTTACCTTTCTTTCTGTCACCTGTAATGGAGTAAATCTCCACTGCCCAGCTATATTCTGAGTGCACAATTCTAAACATATGCTTATATGACAATTCATGCTTTAAACATTGACACTCAAATATACTAGTCTCCGGGGAGAGAGATACACATTCTTCTGGTAATGGAATTATGAGATTGATGTCGTGGAGGGCCTTCTCCCAACCACTCATCCAAGTGTCTTGGCAAGGCATTCTCCCAAACCATATACTATGCCCTGGCAGGGCCTTCTCCTAAACCATGCATTGTAGCCGTCGCTACATTAATCCTCAAACATCGAGGAGCTTACCCCCGGAATGAAAATGCACTAACTCCCCTTCGACCCACAAAAACACATAACATGCTCATATAATCATATGTACATGGTTTTTTTTTTTTTTTTTTTTTCCATTCTTACGTGCATAATTAATGGGCCTAATTAATACATGAATTTTGCCAGGATCCAAAATATCACATCGGATATGTAAAACATTTAAATTCTCTATAATTCATAAGCCTAGAATTCATACCTCGTGTGATTTCTCTCTAACTTTGAAGGATTAACTTGTCACGCCCCGGAGAAGCAAAAATAGAGAAAACAAGTTCCTTTTTGGTCCTGTAGGTTCGTGACTGGTGAATAACCGCATCGTCATCTATTCAAACCAACAAATACAACGATAGGGAGGATGCTATTCATAAAACATATTTTATTAACATAATCAGAGGCTACAACGGAAATTTAAAAGGTTTGGAATCAACTTATGCCCAAGTACCGATTATAAAAGTCTACTAAATCTATTACAACAACTGACTTATTGTCTGAAACCTATAACAATAATAACAGCAGTACAATAGATATACAACCTAACTATTACAAAGCAACACGTTTTTGTCTTTAAGCTTCCAGCTCCAAGTCCGGCGAAACATCAGTCTTCCGTCTTCAAGACCTACAAAGCTCTAGACATTGGAATGTCCAGGGCACAAACGCCATCAACTTTGAATACAAAGCTGAGTGAGTACATCAAACACACTCCTCACCCGTTATTGTTCAGCATCTTAAAATGCGGTTAATATCTCTCCAATGACGTCACTCACGGACATAATAGAGGTCTCATTAAACTATGCATTAAATCAATGATAACAGGAATCATAGGGAGCATAGTAATGACAAAGATAAGGATCATGGTATAACATCTTATCACATATTCACCAAATCCATGCGTGCAACCCATGCATCCATCCCATGTTTATACCTTTACGTCAGGACGCTAATTCCACGACTGAACCATCATCTGTTCAATCCATAATCCTATCCATATTCATACTCGTATCCATGTTCGTATTCTCATTCGTATCCATACGTCGATACAATAATACCAATCTAATATCCACATGGCGATACCATAATACCAATCTGATATCCATACGTCGATACCATAATACCTACGTCGATACCATAATGCCATTCGAAATCACTCGACTAGTTAAGTAGGTCCACAATCCCTTGATAGGGTTACCGGTCGTCTACACGGTACCACCTATCTATAAACAATGGAAGTGGCACATCGGACGTCTTCAACGATGCGTATACCCTCACTGATCGTCTACATAACTGAGAATAAATTAGAGCACTAGCCGGACGTCTTCAACAGTACACTGGACGTCTTCAACAATGCATATGCATCACCAGACGTCTTCAACAGCGAGAGGGGCACTAGGAACTCTAACCGTCCCACGTCCACCCGACTCGTCAGTCGTTGATCCCACGAATCCAAAGTACACATATTTCATATTCTACCTAAGTCACATGTCCCATTTCTCATCATATTCTCTCATCTCTTCATACCACTATCCCATTATGCTGACCACATATTGTGCAATGCTCATGCTCTTGATACATGATTTACACATGCTCTATATTCAACTTAACTACTCATTACTGATTATTAACATGCAGTTGTGTTCCATTCTACTATCCAGTTCAGCAATATCTTATGTAACAATTAAACAGTCCATCTCGTTACAGTGTTGCATTATCATTTAAATTAACAATAACGCATATAGAAAGCATGGATCAACATTTAAACAGCTAAACAGTTCCGATTATAATCAACAGGAAATAAACATGTTCTGTGAGGTTCGATCGATTGAGGTCCTCTCGATCACTTGAAGTCAAACTAAGTTCGATTGATCGAAGTTCGTTCGATCGCTTGAGAAACAGGCAGTTTGATCGATTGAACCAAGTTCAATCGATTGAACCAAGTTCAATCGCTCGAAAGTTGTCTTCTACCCAGAAACTAGCAGAGAAAAACAAGGTCTTGGGGTCACAATATACACGTTCTAAACTGCAGAAATCATCCTAGCGTCATCTCTTGAGTGAGTTAATGAACTCACCTTGCTCCGGCGGTTCGGTGGCGGCGAGCTTTTTTTTTTTTCTCCTTTCCTTCTTCTCTGTCTCTCTTTGGTCTCTCTCTGTCTTGCTTTATAACACCCGCATTTGTGTTATTGCATTTCATTGCATTTGTCATGCACGATGATGTGAGGTGTTGTGCATTTTGGCACGTGTTTGAGTGAGTTTTGACTCACGAGTTGATTTGGGTGTCTGTATTAGAGAACCCTTTGAAACTGTTGTGATTGAGGATTTATTGTTTGTGAAGTCTCTCCGAGTATGAGACGGTCACTGTGGAACACTTTAAATGTTTATCTGAAAATAAATGTTTACCTGTGTATTTCAATATCTGTATTATTTTCTGTTTTAGAATTTATTTCTGTTGTTAGATTTAGTATCCTGGTGAGGACGAATGAACACGCTATTAATTTGGTAGGCTAATTAGCAACTTCGGAAACGTCATATAGAAATTCACGTTTTAGCGACCAAACGAAACTTAGTCGAAAACTTTTATAATTTTGAGGTTTCACTCGTAAAGCTATGAATAAGCTGTATAGAAAGTTTCAGAGACTGATTAGGAGTTTGGAAAACTCGTGGGGAGGTAAACGTAATTCCCAAAAGAGTTGCCTATATATAGATAGAGATGGATCTTTAGATTTTTGTAAATCTTAACCTAAGTTCAAGAAGGAGGCCAAAAAGGGGGCTAGAGGGAGATTTGATTGCTTAGAGCTTTGCGACGCCAAACGACGACCTTCCGTCAGTCTGGTTTCTCCCAGATTTCATATTCGAGTTCCTCGAGGTAAGAGCTTCGTTTTGATATATGTTAGGGCCTGTTTGGCTAAGTTTTCCGAAAAGTTATTTTCTAGAATTTTTCATAAAAGTTGATAAATGGAATTCTGATCCATAGGAATTGTACTAGACGGACTTCTGCACGTTCTTTGTGCACGGGTTTTCTTCAGATTGAATTATAGGAGCGTAAATCGGAGGTGAGTGATTCAACTATGTTTTTGGAATGATTTCTTGGCATGTATTCATGTTATGTCTGAATAGCATGTATTAATTCTTAGAGATATATTGTGTAGTTCATATTGAGCAATTATATTGATAAGTAGGCTCAATAGCACGGTGATATGTTTTGATTACCGCGAGTATGGTGATATGTATTTGAGCATGTTAAGTTGCTTATGTGGGTCAGAAGGAGCACGTGGTCACCGTACCATTTTGTGGAGCCGATAGAGTGGCATTAAGGTCGCACGATTGTTTGTAGAATCGTGGGTCTTACCCTTTCGCGTGGACTTATTGGCGAGGAGTCGCGGATTGGGAATATGGACGGGCACGTGAGTCTCCGGCGACTAGTATGAAATGTAGAGATGTGAATGCGGACATGTTTATCATTCATGTACATATGTTGATTTATTCACTAAGCTTTAGCTTAAACAAATCGAAATATGTGTGGTTATTCAAATAACCATTTCAGGTGTTAATGCTGGCGAGGAATCGGTGAAGTGAGTACGTGGGTTGGGAGTTCGCTTGTGAGGCAACTTGAAGTATTAATCTTGTAGTTTTGGGATCCTCGAAATGTTGTAATAAGAATTTGGTTGTTTTAAACCATGTTTAATTTGGTATGTTAGGATGGATTGTAAACTGTTGTAATGGTTAGTAACATGTTGTAATTATGTTTGATAATGTTTTAATACAGCTAGAAATACTTTAGACTGAGTTTGGTTTGAGTTTGTTTCGAGTGGTTGATCTTTGGGGAAAGTTAGAAAGCTTTTAAACTTGAAATTCTGCAGATTGGGCTGCTGCCAGGGGAGCAGTCGACTGAGCAGTCGACTGAACCCCTGAGTCTGATAGCAACTGCTTCTTATTTTAACAAAAGCAGTCGACTGGACCCCTCAGCAGTCGACTGGACCCCTCAGTAGTCGACTGAACCCCCAGTATCAGTCGACTGGAATTGACATTTAAATCCCTGCCTAACTCCGTCGACTGAGCAGTCGACTGAACCTCTGGTTTTAATGTGTTTTGTTTTCCGCTGCGTGTGTTCTTCAAACCTAAATTTTGGGAACGTTAATGATTTGGTTTAGCCTCGGTGGCGTGCCACGGACTCCGGTTCCGCTATTGTGGGACCGGGCTGTGACATGCTTCTTCTTCTTCTTATTCTGCTCTTCTTGTTCTTCTTTTCCTCTCTCTGCTCTAAGTATATATATATCATACAAACACATACACGGTTATATATATATAGAGAATACACACGCACACACACCAACTCTCTCTAACTTCTAAACTGCCAAAACATCACCCACACGCAAAACACACGTATATATATAGGGAGACAAGAGAGGCAGATGGAAACGCTGGGACAAAGATCTTAACACGTTCGATCGATCAAAGTGAGTACGATCGCTCGAGACAGGTCGGTCAAGGTTCTATCGATTGAAAGAAGCTCAATCGCTCAAGAATGGGTACACGTCACAGAATTAGGTCGGTAGAGTTTCGATCACTCGAAGTATATTCATTCGCTCGAAAAAGCACAAGGTCAATCGATCGAGAAGACTTCGATCGATTGAGAGAGGTGCTTCACCAAGGGTTCACACAAGCATACAGGGTTTTATTTATATAACCATATATCCGAAAATACAGGGTATTACATAACTAGAGACTCGATTAAACGTTGGATCTTCGATTATACACGATTCCTACAAGTTGTACATGGTTTTTACCAAAATTATAGAATTTTTATTTTTATAAAACTCAACCAAATAAGGCCTAAGTGGTATCAAAATGAAGCACTTACCTCAAAGAGTTCGAATATGAAATTTGAGAGAAAATAAACGGGCAGAAGTCCGTTAATTTGCGTCAAAAAGCTCTAAGCAAAATCACCCCTCTAGATTTTTGGTTTTGAAGAACAGTTGAAATGAAAATATTTTGAGTTTTCTTTATATAGACAACACTCTCGGAAATTGTCTTTACCTCCCCACGAGTTTCCAAAACTAATAATTATTTTCCGAAACGTCGCAAATGACCATTTTATTACTTTGCGAGTGAAAACTATAAATTATAAAACTTTTTGTCTAAGTTTCGTTTGCCGTAATTACGTTTCGAAACTAATTTCCGTGGAATCTCTAGATAACCTACCTTTTATGCAACACAACCTATTGGTTATCGCTACAGCCAACAAAATGATCTTATACAAGATTAAAACTACCAGAAATTACACTATATAGGTAATTCCACTATTCAGGAATGTCAGATAAAACAAATAACATTTAATCATATAAATGTCATTTAAATCGTGATACTTCCTCATGATTTTCCGAGTCCCGTGACTCCACTGACACTTCTCGTTGACTCCAGTTAACCACTTCCACAATTATTAATCGACATTAATAATTTTCAAAAATTCAATTATACATGTTAAAACATTTGATTTTTCTCGGAACGGGTGTGACACCAGGTATTTAGCAATATTCCTAGTTTATTTATCTTGGCCTAACCAAATGCTGGATTCTAAAACCAACTAGGAATTCCACTGATAAATCAAATACTCTGTAGGGAAGTAGATTCGTGGTAAAGTAATTACTGATATAATAAATCCTAGTAATCAGAATCTAGCTAACATAATTCGTACGGCCACCAAATGTGTAGGTCCAGTGGTGTTTAATTTATGAGTAATGTTTTGCTTTCCAAATTTGAGTTCTCGCGTAGTTTTATGAGTAACATGTATTACCTTCTTTTTTTTTTTTTTTATCTACACCTCCGGTATCCAGAATCACATTGAGCTCCAACAAATCCGGATCGAGCCAGATAGGACCCGTTAGGGCGACAAGCTCTCCCAACAAGTATTTAATTATAGCTGCATACGCAAGACTTGAACTCGAGACCATAATTAAGCTAGAACAACCCCTTTATCAGCTGAATATGCATTACTATCAATCAATGTCAAGCCATTTGCGAAAGCAAATTTGGAAAGCACAGAATTATTATTAATTTATTGTCAAGCGACTTCTGATTTCGGAAAAATAATTATGAAAGTTAGTTTTAACAATTACAAGTACCAAACAAATTAAGTAGTAATTCTCAGAATCTTATGATGCAAATTCATGGAGGAGAGAGATGAATTTCCATAAATAAGCAATTCTTGGAATTTAATAATGAAAATTCAATAAGGATAGATGATATTGACCTCGTGGAGCCAGTAAAATTTAATTTGGATTGCCAATTACATCCCAACATATAAATGGTTAAAAAGAGTTAAATTCATTGGTTAAAAATAGACAATGCATGGTCGGATCAATTCTAAAATGGGAACAGTACACCAACCCAAAAAAAAAAAAACCGTAAAATCAGACGAGAACCACAGACCCATCCTATTTTTAATTACCCAAACAAAATTTACCCTGTTTAATCACCTAAGGTCGTAAACTTAATTTATCAAATTAAATTACCTAAACTAAAAATTTGTTTACCAGCCAATGTTAACTCATTTGTTGTGAAAACTTTTAAAATAACATAACCTCGTAGTCCATGGTGGTACTTAAAAATCTCTGTAGCTCATTTTGTAATTTTTAAGAATATCTCCTACTATTTCAAAAGGCAATTATATTTAAAATAATCCAAAACGAGCACTAAATTACCATTAAAGTTTTTTGGAACGTCAAACCAAAAATCATTAAAAGTTGGCTAAATCACAAAAAGATTGGGTGATGTGCACAATAAATTTGAAGATTGAACACAACTAATGTAAACAAAAGGAAGGGCCCAAACACAGTTACTGCAAACAAAAAGGGGTCAAACCAACTCTACAGTATAATCAAGAATGTAAAGACAGAATGCAACATTTAGGCATAAGATTTTAGAAAATTAAAATATATTTGCATAAAAAGATATAAATGAAGGAATAATTACATTGATAACCACAAGTAAACAACACAAGGGAACTTACAGAGATCATTTTTTTTTCTCAAGAAAATTAGACAAGAAAAACTCCAAAATTAAACATATAAATCAGTACCCAAATGATAAACCCACCCTCCAACCACTTATCTATATACAAAATACAACCTTGCAATTCTTTCTTCCCCCCCCAAAAAAAAAACCACCACAAAATAGAGATTAATCTCAGCCGTCCGATATAGTATATATACACGGTTCATCTTGAAATAATCACAAGTCTTTTTAATAAGTCAAAAGAAGAATCAAAGGCAACCCGACCCGAACCCATTGCCACAAAATGAATCAAAGCAGATCAAACCAGGTTTGACCCGATCACTTCACCAGTTCCGAGACCCACCCGACATCAGGACCCGGAGCGGCTGAGTCGGCTCGGTCGAGTGAGTTTTCTTTGCTGAGTTTCGCGTATATCTTCGCACGGAGGTCTCTCCCAGACTCCACCCTCTCCATTACAGGCTCTTCCTCACATGACCTATCCCAGAGATCGAAAACACCGAGTCCGGACCGAGTTGGGGCCCGAGTGGGCGTTGTGGGGAGGCTCAAGAACCCGGGTCGGAGTGTTGATGGGCTCCGAGGAGAACCCATTTGAATGCCCCATGATGGTGGGCTCATACTCATCCTCACCTTGCTCATCTGAAGATTCCTCATAGCCGAGGCGAGTTCACTCGTCGAGTTCAGACTCAGTGACCCATTCGGCGACATGGGTGGCGATTCGGATGGAGGGGACACCGGCGGCGAGTACAAAGTCGAAGTCGGAGACGACCCAAATGGGTTCTTAGTCAAATACGAGTCGAACCCGAGTCGACTCGGTGACCCGTCATACGACTCAGCCATTCTGGGACTGGTATTCTGAGGCAAAACTCGGAGCTGATCAGGCGTGTGAGCAAAGAAACAGACTCGGCGGCGACAATGGGTGCCGTCTTTACAGGGCTGCGTACGATAGCGAGCCGGGTGGAGCCAGCACTCGAATACGCCGTGAGCGAACTCGCACGAGTCACCCTTTCGACACTGTCCTTTTCGAAACTCGGGGCACCCGGTTCCGGAATAGTGAAACTTTCTCGGATCCCTCCGGCGAGCCTTCTCGCCCGGATGTGCAAACGGGCACTCCGTCCAGTCATGTGACCTCCCACGTGCGCACTTCCTAACCTTGAACTCGAACATGCGGAAATGATCGCATGAGAACGCGTCCACCGGAACTTCACAGTCGTCGCCGTTAAAATCATCACTGTTGCTGTTGTTGTTGTTTGACGGAAGATAACGTTGTAACGCCGTTAAAGCGTCGTAGTGTGAGCAGTTGTCGCCGTTAACGGAGACCCCACTGACTGGAAATGGAGATGCCATGTCGGCCGTTAGATCGTCCATCAGGTCCCAAGGAGGAACTTGTACGGTTGGATTTGAACGAGTCGTTTCTCCGATCATCATCATCATCATCCTCTTGTTCTTTTCTTTTTTTCACTCTCTCTCTCTAGATTTTGGACGTGTACTCTCTTACTGATCATCCACAAACGGCTTATAAGAGCAAGATTTTAACCGTGGTTAAGTTAAATCTTGACTATGGTCAGGTTAAAACATGTACCGCCTCGCCTCCACATCCCACTATAGTTAATTTGTACGCGTAGGAATCACGTTACATGGCCGTGATATTAAGAACATCACAGCCCGATCTCCAACTTTTGATTTCTGTTGACTCTGACTGAAGAATGTACACGTGGCGTGATAAATATGGATAGTTAATTAAAATGAGTAATGCTAATGCTGAAAAATTCATAATCTTTTTAAATAATGTTACAGTGGAGCCCATATGATTTTGACTGAATAATGTTAAAGTAGTCTATTATTATCATTATTAAAGGTCATCTATCATTTGATATGTGAATTTTTGAATTACGCTTTTAGAAGTATACCCATTACGCCATTACTTAATTAAAAGAGTAATGCTATGCTTTCAAAAAATGTGCTTGGTGTACAACAATTTTTTACAACTCATTTACATGGTTATAAATGAGTTGTAAAAAATAATTATATCCCAAATAATACTCATGCTTCCTAAAAGTACTTCATAAATAATGAGTGGGACCAGTTGAATTTTAATTAAAAATTATTTATTTAATTTCATTGCTATATTATTTAAAAAACACTTTTAAGATAGAATTTTAAAATGCATAGCATTACTCCAATTAAAATGGGTGGTGAAAATTTATTTTTTTCATTAAGGCTATAGATGTTGTAGTCCTGCTACAAATGCACTAACGGGGCTCTTTCTTGAAGTATATGATTTCTTTGCTTGTTATTATAAACACCGAAGAACAAGGACAATTTTATATTCAATACATGATAAATACAAAGTGAATCATGAGGGAATTGGTTCCATATTTATCATTTTTTTTGGGTAAGTACGGATTAATCCCTCTATCACTTGCAACCTATATTTATTGTCATTTTCAGACGAAAGTATCAATCCTGTTTTTAACGAAGTAGGACAGAGCACAATCTTCGGACACATGCATCGATTCTATAACACATATCAAGTAGGTCAGAGAAGTAAGTGGACAATAGAATTTCAATCCACGTCAGGCTCTGGACACGTTTTATTCAGCTATTTGAGGCCCGTTCAACCCACTAACATTCATAATGACTCCTAGGGATTTGAACCATTAACCTACTTTAGAAAGTCCAAGACCTCTAGCCAATCTTTGACGAGCTAAGTTGGTTAGTCGATTCCATGTCCATTACTGTATTGTCTCAAATTAAGAGTTCCTTTTGGATTATTCCAACTGTTTAAGGTCATTTTTTATTACCGTGAAACATTTCAACTTTATACAATTGTCTTTTTCAAAGTTCAAAATTCTAGTATCACATCAACTGAAAAGTGAAAGCGTTTTTTAATCTATTAAAGTGCAAACTTAACTACATGTATAGTTATTTCAAAAAAAAAAAAAAAAAAAAAAAACTACATGTATAGTTAGAGTATATTGACTTTTTAAAAAAGACTCTGAAAATAAGATATTCCAAAATTAAATAGACTCTTAATTAGGACAGAGAGAGTGTTGTTTTTAAAACAAATTTTATTCTATGTAATTTAGTAGAATTTGCTTTTATTAAAATAAAAGAAATCATTATTTTCGGAGTAAAACATGGTTCAGAGTAATTAGGTGTGTATATAATAGCTCCTTCCTACTTTGTTAATTTTCAAACATACACTTTAAATCTAGGGAATTGTTATTCCCACTTCAAAATTAAACTCATGCACTTCATGGTATTACTCAGGGGCGGAGCCAGGAATTTTGGCCAGGGGGCCTAGGCTATACGAGAGTGTCCCCGAAATTTTTTTTTTTGGGGTCTATTCATACATAATTGACAATTTTTTTAGGGTCTACTTGTCTATAATTGTGATGTTTTGGGGATATGCTTATAATATAAGTCTATTCGGTGACACGTAAATATTATATAGTGTCTTTCAAAATTTTAAGAGGGTCTATTTCTAAAATGCATAAAATTATCACACTAAAAGTGTAATTTTTAAAATTTTAGGCGCATTTCTTTTGAATTGTATATTGGTGTATATCAATATATATGTAGTTGATAGCACTAAATTGGGCCTTGGACCCCTTTGAGGGCCTAAATATAAGTTGAGGGAGGCCTAAATATAATTTGAGGGGGAGCCTAAATATAGTTGGGGGGGGGGGGGGGGGGGGGCGGCTAAATGTAAAATACTAAAAAAATTTAGGCTAAAATTTTAATTTTCAAAATCCCAGGCCCCCCCTGGTCCTACACTGCCTCTGCCCCTGGTATTACTAACAAACCATGTAGTATTATACAGTCAATGCATTCCATAGAGTGCATTTGGTTTGTCCATGGAGTACGAATAACAATTCCCTAACGTCTCGTTTGGCAGGCCGAATAAAACTGTCGGATAGAACATGATAAGGCATGATTGGATAGTATAGTAATCATGTTGAATAAGCTGTTATGATATTCTGTGTTTGAAATGTATTGGATAAGCTGTTATATCCTAATCGTGTGTTTGATCATGTCCAAATAATAGCTAAATTATTGCTTTTTAACACCCAAAAATAGAAGGGGAAAAGAAGAGATCTGAAAATGACAGGGACAAAAAAATGATCCGAAAAGGTAAACCAAAAAAAAAAAAAAAAAAAAAAAAATGTCTGAAAAGGGGGAAAAAATAAAATAAAACTAGATCTAGGAAAAAAATTGAAAATTAAAAGATAAAAAAAGAAAAAAAAGAAAAAGAAAAAGTGAATATGACAAAAAAAAAAAAAAAGAGTTCTGGAAAAATATTAAAGATCTAAAAATGAAAAAAGAAAAGAAAAAAATATGGAGAAAAAAAATAACAAATCAAAAAAATGAAAAAAGGTAACAAAAAAAAAAAAATTGTCCTAAAAATTATCCTAAACTTCTAATCCCACCTAATATCATCCCTCATCCATGGGTAATTATCTCACACTCCATGATTGTCCATGTGATAAAAATCTAATTCACGGCTATTTTATCATATCCGATGGCATCACCAAACATCAAACCCGATACCAAAAGTAATCCATCCTATTAAGCCTCTCATCAGACCACCAAACAAACAAGTCCTAATTGTATCTAGTCTATAGACATACTAATAAGTAGTACTCCTATAGTCCTATGTAGGTCCCAATTTGTCCGTGACTTACTGTGAGGTTACAGGTCGGTAGCTAGTGCGATCTTGCTCTAGTAATAAATTGGAAAGAGTAATGCTATGGTGGTTAATTTTTTTTTTTTTAAATATGTTTTTCCGACACATATGATAATAGAATCCTCTTTATTAATTGTAGGACTACTTCAATATTAATTAATCAAAATCAATTGTATCTATTCTCACATACATTAAGAAACACGTGATTAAAAAAAAAAAAACATATATTGAGAAACACTTTAAAAAAAAATTTGAGAAATATAACATGAGTAGTGCTACATACACACTTTTTGACATACTTTTTGACACACAACTTTAAATGCATGTAACTTGTGCTATGTAAGTGGTGCACAAAAAATTGTAAAAAATTCAAACAGCACAAAGTACATGTGTTTAAAGCATAGTATGTCAAAAAATGTGTGTACCAACCATTTCCCATATAACATTACTCCGACTGAAAAACTGACACTTCTCGTCCTTTAGATTTTAAATCTGACATTTATCGCTAAAATATCGGAGAAAATATCGTAAAGATATTTTACCGATATTATGCAGAGAGAGAAATTGATGGGAATATGTGCGATTTTGGCGGGAATAGTGGGACACATGGCAGAGAGATAGAAGGGGTGTACGATTACAGGAGTCTGTGCATGCAGGCCACTTGTATAGTTGTATGTATATATAGATCTAGGAGATATTTGTATACACAGCGGTACAGAGAGAAAGTAGGGAGATTACCCGGGATCTGCTACACCTGGCAGTTGTGAATCCGGCAGATTTGGTGGCTAGTCCATGGCCGTCCACGTCATCGCTATAAAATCTCGTCTAGTCGGTTGTGTGGTTTAATGGTGGTCCTGGTCTATGTAGCGTTTCGACGTTTCGGTAATCTAACGTGGGCTTCAAATTCACATCTCACATGCTTACAGATAGGTACATACGAGCTGAGCCGTTCAAAAAAAAATTTGTAGCTCGGTTCGGTTCGGGTTGACTCGTATAATAAACGAGTCAAATTTGAGCACACATGGGCTCGGGTCGATAACGTTCGCGAACAGTTCAATTAAGACTCGTATAGTAGACTCGTAAAATATCACTTTAATAGGTTTGATAAGGGATTGTTTAATTATATATATATATATATATATGTGTGTGTGATAATTATAAAAATATAATATGTGTATAATGCAAAATATTTAAAATTAAAATAATATTGGCATATTATAATGTACATAGTACTAAATTCACGTGTCAAATAATTGTTTAGGTAAAAATATATATACATATATATATGTCAAAGTGTCAGGCATTGAGTTTAGTCTATGGGTTTTAGTTGGCAACTTAAACTTGCTACTAGAGGTGTACACGAGTTGAGCCACTCGACAAGGGCTCGTGACTCGGCTTGAATAACAGCTAGGCTCAACTAGGCTCGATAATAAACGAGCCAAGCTCAAGCTTTAGCATGATACCAACTCTTAAAGCTCAGCTCGAGTTCGAAAAGCTCGGCTCCAGTACAGCCCTACTCATAGATAATGTAGGATTGGACTCGATGGATTTTTGATTTGATGATTTTAAAGTGGTTTTATCATTATTAAAAGTGATCTCACATGTCACATTATGTAGAATGTGAATTTGAGATTAAGATATGTAAAACATAGCATTACTCTGGTATTTATTGTTGCTAATCGATGTCGTTTGGCAAATGTCAAGTGGAGTTAAATATTATAGAAGGGAAATGTTAACATTAGGGGTGTAAATCGGGCGGTTCAGTTGGTTTTTTCGTGTTTTGAAAACTGATTGATGTTGTCGGTTTGGTTGGTTTTTTGGTCGATTGATTTGATTTTTCAGCTTAGATTTTTTTTTTTTTTTTTTTTTAAAAAATCGACCGTTCGGCTCAATTCGGTTTGATTGGTTGATTCGATTTTGGCTTACACCCCTAATTAATATGTGGTCTAAGGGCACATGTTAAAGTGCTTAAAATGATTAAAAATAAATAAATAAATAAATAAATAAGATAAAATAAGAGTTTGGCCCACACTGATTGAAAATGTCAAGTGTGAGTCACAACTTGTTTGTTTCTATTTTCGATTACAAAAATGCTAAACTCATAACCTTTTCCACAACCAACACATTTTGGTCTTTGATTTCAGTGGATCTTGTGTGGGACCTATGTGGGGTCTGCCGAAATCAATGGTCAAGATGTATGGTTGTGGAAAAGATTGTGAAAAAGATTGTGGGTGTAACATGTTATTAGAACCCATTATAGAAATACTCTTCCTCAGTGTAATATTAATTACTTTAGGGGTGTCACAAAAATTGGACAGAATCAACAAACCAAACCGATTGTGTGTGTTTGTGTGTGTGTGTGTTTTTCTTTTAATATAATAAATAGTGTAGTGAAAAAATCGAATTGAATTAGGAAAAAACGCTCTAAAACCGACAAAATCGACCGAACCAAAGTCATTTGGTCAATTTTGAAACCCCACTCCCAATAACTTGGCATCCCTAATCACTTTGACTCCACTTCGTCCCACCTTCGTTACGATAAGTTATTCAATGAGCTTGTCGCACCAAGTTAGTATGCTGATGTGGTATGACCATTTAATCTAATTAAATCATGAGTAATACTTGGGGCACAACCAAAGCCACAACCTTTTGCCCACAACCTCCATTTTGTGTCTATCTCTCTCCTAGTGGGCACTGTGGGGTCACTGGCACTGTGGGACCCATCAAGAGAGAGATAGACACAAAATGGAGGTTGTGGGCAAAAGGTTGTGGCTTTGGTTGTGCCCCAAGTATTACTCTTAGGCTAGTGCTAATGCCAAAGCACAAAGTGTCACTAAAAGCTTTAGTGACACTTAGATATGTGTCACTAAAGCTTTTAGTGACACTTTGTGCTTTGGCATTAGCACATTGTGCTTTGGCATTAGCATCACCCTTACTCTTAAATCATTACAATTTACATATGCCCCCACTTTTAGAGAGATTATGACAAGTGGTTGGCAAATTTAAAATTTGAAATCTTAATAGCCAATTGTCATAATTTCCCTGAAAAGTAGGGTCAAGTGTTTGACTTAGATTAAATTGTCACAGCCCATCAACATGTTAACGCAATAATTTCTCACTGTTTACATGATTTTTCTCTTTTATACATTACAGTAAAGTAAGAGTTTTCAATTTTCATTTAAAAGAACACAGTGTCTAAAACATGTGCAGTGACTGCAGTCAACAATAAAGTATTCATGATTTTATATAGAATAATGATTGGGGCACCAAAGGATACAAAAAACTTCCACAAAATGAGTGGAAAGTCTATGTGGCACAGTGGGACCTGCCAGTAATTAATGGAAATAATGCTTAATTGCTGGCGGGTCCCAGTGTGCCACATAGACTTTCCACTCATTTTGTGGAAGTTCTTTGTATCTTTTGGTGCCCCTAGCATTGTTGTTTTATATATATATATATGTGATGAAAATAAGCTTAAACAAGTCAGTCTAGTTACATCAGCAAGAACTAAAGCATGAAAGCAAGAAGGTAAACTGTTTGGAAAAATTAAAAAAAATCCCTATGACTCTTGGCATGCCGAGCAAGTTGATGAGCAACTTTGTTACAATTCTGCCACTGATGGGAAACAGTGAAGCAATCCAGACCCTCCAACAGAAGCTTACTTTCCTCAATCAAGTGACCAAAAGGTGCTAAGCAAACCTCACCAGAGTTCAAAGTAGAAACAATAGTTTGCACATCTGATTCCATGGAGTTTGCTTAGAGAAGCAAGCCACATCCACGTTAAGCTTGTATTGAAACTGTGTGGGGGTTCCATCTGTCACACCCGTCTTGAATTTTTTTTTTGTTTTAAATGCATAAATATTTTAGATGAAATTATTAATGTTGATTCATAATTATGAATGGAGTTGACTGTGGATCAACGGTGAGTGTCAATCGAGGACACGGGAAGTTGGTAATTCATAAAGAAATTGACATGATTAAATAACATTTATGTGATTAAATATTATTTGGCTTTATTTGATTTATGTGATTAGTGAATATACATGTTTTGTGTATTTTCTGATAGTTTCGATCTTGTTCAAGATCATTTTGAGGAACATAGTATTAACGTAAGTGATACGTTGCATAAAAAGGTAGGTTATCTAGAAATTTCACGGAAATAGTTTTCAGAACATAATTACGGTGACAAACGGAACTTAGACAAAAACTTTTATAATTTATAATTTTCATTCGTAAAACAATAACTTAGATGTTAAAGATATTTTGGGAGATAATTGAAAATTTTGAGAATTCGTGGGGACTTAAATGTAATTTTCAAAACTCAACCTATAAATAAAAGTGGCAAGATATTTTCTCATTACAACTTTTCCTAAAATCTAAAATCATGAGAGACAAAGGGGGGATTTTGTGGCTTCAAGCTTCACAACTCAAATCGACGAACTTCTGTCTGATTGTTTTCAACCAAATTTCATATTCGGACACCTCGAGGTAAGAGCTACATTATGATACCTCTTAGATCCTGTTTGGCTAAGTTTTTATGAAAATCTGATTTTGGGAAAAACGTATAAATACTTGTAGGAATTACTTGTAATCAGAGATCCAGCGTAGAATCGGACTCCTAATACTTCTCCTAAAATTTTAAAAGCGTAGCATAAGGTATGAATTCTAAACCTATATTTATAGGGAATTTTCATGTTTTAAATATCCGGTTTGATATTTTGGATCCGGGCAAAATTCATGTATTAATTAGGCTCGTTAATTATGCACGTGAAAGTGCAAGAAAGGCATGTATATGTGATTAAATGAGCATGCTCTGTGTCTATGTGAGTCAAAGGGGGGATTGGTGCAATTTCATCCGGGGGTAAGCTCCTCGACGTTTGAGGATTTTGTAGCGACGACTATAATGCATGGTTTGGGAGAAGGCCCTGCCAGGGCACTTAGATGAATAGTTGGGAGAAGGCCCTCCATGACACCAGTTTCATGGTTCCATTACCGGATGAATGCGTAACTCTCTCTCTAGAGACTATTTTGACGTGTTTTGATATTTTAAAGCATGAGTTATCATATACGCATTTGTCTAGAATTGTGCACTTAGCATATAGCTGAGCAGTTGATACTTACTCCATGATAATGAGAATAAAGGAAAGAAGAAGCGAGAAGAGTGAGGCCGATGGAGATGTCGGGGATCACCTCTTGTATATGTTTTTGCTTCCTTTCCAAGGATGTAATAATGAGTTTTGGGTAGTTCAAACCATGTCCTAAACTTAGTAACTCCGAAATAGATTTGTAAGATTATAATAGGTTGAAACAAAACTTCTTTTGGTTAAGTTTGTAACGAATCCGAACTCATGAATTCGCGTTTTGAATCTTTACTTGTCAAATCGAGTTTTGAATCAATGCTCTTAGTACTTTTATGAATTAGGCCAAACGTGTCACGCCCCGGAGCAACAAAAATAGAGAAAAATAAATTTCCTTTTTGAGTTCATAGGAAATGACGGGTGAATATCACTAATTATCCACACCACACAGTACTAGTCAACTAGAAGCAATAGTAAGCAACTGAATATATATATCATAACGATTCTATCAATTACAATATCAGAGTGGTCCTCAGGATCACCATAGGTCTAGGGACAACATATGTCCAAGTACCCGCTACAAATAAAGTTCGATAGAAAAATAAATCTGAATACAACTTCTTCATCTCTAGTTGGCGTATGGGTAGTCATCAGCGTAACAGCCTTCTCTAGCATAACCGGCATTGGTGGGACCACCCTCTGCATATCCCCCTTCAGGGTAGTAGCCATCGTCATAAGCTCCAACATCTGCATTAATAGGGACATGGTAATCTGGATAGGGAATGTCCGGCATAAACGCCGTCGGCCCGTCAACTTACTTTAGCTGAGTGAATAGAAGCTCCCACAATATCATAGGTATAATGTCCTTACCAGTTATGCACGATATAAAGTAGTGATACTAATAATATCTTTTCCTCTTTTATTCAGACCCATCATTATCTGATTCTTATCGTCTTCTAACTCTAAGGCTGACTGTACCAACTCCAACTGACTATCATGAATTGATTATCATCATGACATATTAGTGCTCTTGCTCATCGCTTTTAAGAACTCTTACTATTCACCGCTTTTAAGAACTCTTGCAAACACTATTCATCGCTCTCATATAATGATTAGTCTATGGACATACTAATACTCTTCTTCACCTCTTTTAAGAACTCTTACTGTCCACCCTTTTTAAGAACGTTTGTGAGTACTGTACGCCCATAGCTCCCATGATCCTGGTCGATTCCTTGTTACTCTCTTATCAGATTTAACCTGAGCGAATTATCCGCTCGACTAAACACCACATCGAAAGTAACTAATACCCCACTAACTCAGTCACCAGGTTATCCAATGTTATCCACTGTTATACCTTAAACCTTATCTTGTTAACGTATTATATCATTACTACCGTTTCCAAACCCTACTACATTACTCACCATGTTATCTCAATCTCATTATCGTATCCCATTACCTCCGTAATCCATAAAATCGCATAATAAAAATACAGAACTGCTTTAAACGACTAATCATTTGGATTAACAACCTCAATGGATACAGTCATGTTCTGTTAAGGTTCGATCAATTGAAAACATTTCAATCGATTGAGAAAAGTGAGCTTTAAGCGATCGAAGTCCATTCGATCGATTGAAGGTTCGATCGATTGAAGTCAGTTCAATCGCTCGAGGTTTGTCTTCTTCACCAGTTCTGGACAGTGAACATCCAGAGGTGCTAGGGGGTATTTGGGGTCAATATTTATATCCAAAAACTTGTAAAATATTACACTAATGCTACCGAGTGAGTTTGGAACTCACCGATAGATTGTAAGGGTGTGTTTGGCTTGAGTTCCAACTTTGAGCTGTAATGGATCCTCATCCTTCTCTCCCTTCTTCTCCTCTATCTCTGTTCTTTTTCTTTTCTTCTCCTCCTTCTTTCTTCTCTGTCTCTCTTTCTCACCCTCACAGAATATGTATACCGTATATATGTATATATAAGGGTGTGTATAATATATATGAGTGTGTGTATAATATATATATATAAATATCTCTCTCCCTTTCCCAATTCTCTTAGTTCAGAAAACCCAACACCTACGAACACAATGCATATATATAGAAAATAGGAGGGCAAGGTGGCAGTGTTTGCGTGAACTGAGATAAAATATCCAAGCGAGTTCGATCGATTGAAGGTTCTTCGATCCCTTGAGAGAAGATCGTCCAAGTTCGATCGATTGAGACTGATTTGATCGATTAAAAAAGGGAACATGTCATAAATTCATGTCGGCAGGGTTTTGATCGATAGAACATGGTTTGATCGCTTGAACTCAGAAGTTCTCGATCGCTTGAAATTTGATCGCTTGAACTCAGAAGTTCTCGATCGCTTGAAAGGACTTCGATCGATTGAAAGTAAAACTTCAAGTATGGTTAAGGGAAGTATATAGAATCTCTTTGTATTAATAAATACTGAAGAATACTTGGTATTACATCATCCACCACTCATTAAGGATTCGTCCTCGAAATCGAAAACAAACCAATGTCTAAAAACAAAAACAGAAATTTCTCTCTTATCTCTAACTCTAGCTCCCACAAAGCTTCTCCCTCATCATGATGCTTCCACTGAATCTTCACGAATGGAATCTCCTTGTTTATGAGCTTCTTGATTCCTTGATCTAAAATCTGTACTGGTCCTTCAACTTAACGTTGTCGTTGACTTCAGTATCTTCGAAGTTAATCTCGTGCGCTGGGTTGTGAGCACATTTTTGTAGCATACTGATGTGGAACACATTGTGCACTCCTAACATCTTTGGCGGTAATGCAAGTCGATACGCATCTTTTCCAACACGCTCTAGGATCTTGAACGGTCCGATAAATCGCTATGATAACTTGCATCTCTTCTCACCAGATCTTACGATGCCTCGAACAGCTGAAACTTTGAGTAGCATGTGGTCTCCAACTACAAACTCTAAGTCTTCGCGTCGCTTGTCAGCATAACTCTTGTATCGGGTCTGAGCTGTCTTCATCTTCTCACGTACAATCTAGATCTTCTCGCTTGTTTCTCGTACCATTTCTGGCCCAAGAAATTGAGTATCTCCTACTTCGACCCAACATACCAGCGATCGGCAAGGTCTTCCATATAAAACTTTAAATGGTGCCATCCCTATACTCGTATGGTAACTGTTGTTATAGGCAAATTCAATCAATGGAAGGTACGTCTCCCAAGAACTCTCAAAACTGATAACGCAAGCGCGTAGCATGTCCTTCATCACTTGATTAACTCGTTCGGTCTACCCATCGGTCGGCTGATGAAAAGCTGAACTCAGGTTCAGTGTAGTTCCCATCGATGTTTGGAGACTCTTCCAAAATTCTGCAGTAAAGCGTGAATCTATCTGACACGATAGAAACAGGTACACCATGTAACCATACAACGTGCTATAGATACATCCGGCTCAAACATTCCACTAGATACATCATACACTAGGTGATAAAATGTGATATCTTTCTAAGTCGATCAACGATTACTCAAATAGCGTCGTGGTTTTGCTGTGACTTCGGCAAACTTACCATAAAATCCATGGTGATGTGCTCCCACTTTCATTAGCGAATAGGTAATGGTTGCAGTAATCCATGTGGTTTCTGATGTTCTGCCTTTACTTGTTTACAAGTAAGACATTGAGATACATACTCAGCTATCTCTTGCTTCATTCCTTCCCACCAGAAATTTTCTTCAAGTCCTTGTACATCTTCGTTCCTCCCGGATGAATAGTCATCTGTGACTTTTGTGCTTCATCCAATGTTTCTTTTTAGAGATTTTCTTTGTCATGTACATAGAGTCTACCTTTACATCGTAAGGCTTCGTTTGAACCAATACTCCAGACCTCTGGTTCTTTTACTGACATTTTTGCGAACCAAACTTCAAATCCTCTATCATCTGCCGAGCTTCCATGATACGTTTGATCAAAGTTAGTTGTACCATAAGGCATCCAAGATGTTGCCCTTCCATTGGTTCTACTGGTTGAAGATCGAATTCAGCTAAAACTTCCAATGCTTTCCATTCTTGAATTAGTAATACCGGGATCACTAATCGAGGTCGACGACTCAAAGCATCTGCTACGACATTTGCTTTACCTGGATGGTATTGCAATGAAAAGTCATAGTCCTTGAGTAACTCCATCCATCTTTGTTGTCGCATGTTCAACTCCTTCTGAGAGAACAAATACTTCAAGCTTTTATGATCGAAAAATAGATCAAACTTCTCTCCATAAAGATAGTGTCTCCAAATCTTTAATGCAAGCACTATTGCTGCTAATTCCAGATCATGTGTCTTATAGTTCTTCTCATGTACCTTTAATTGTCTTGATCCATACGTAATCACATTTCCATCTTGCATAAACACACAACCAAGTCCTTGGTAAGATGCATCACTGTAGATCACATACCTCTCTCCACTCTTGGTATCGTGAGTACTGGTACAGAAGTCAGTCTTTCCTTTAATTCCTTTAACTCCTAAAATGCACCCTTATGCTTGTCTATCTATTTGTACTTTATCTCATTTCTCGTCAAATTCGTCAAAGGTCCTGTAATCTTGGAGAATCCTTAGACAAATCTCTGATAATATCCTGCTAGACTAAGAAAACTTCTGACCTCTGTCACATTGGTCGGTCTATTCCAGCTTAAGACTACATCAATCTTAGATGAGTCCACCGAGATACCATCCTGAGATATAACATATCCCAAGAATTTGACCTCTTATAACCAGAATTCGCACTTGCTGAACTTGGCATATAACTTGCTATCTCGAAGCGTCTGTAAAGCAATTTGTAAGTATTCCTTGTAATCTATCTTCGTCATTGAGTAGATCAAGATGTCGTTGATGAATACTATAATGAATTGATCCAGTTATGGTCTGAATACTCTATTCATCAAGTCAATGAATACTGCTGGCGCATTCGTCAATTCAAAAGGCATAACTAGAAACTGATAATGCCTGTATCTCGTCCTGAACGCAGTCTTTGTCACATCCTCTGGTCAAACCAATAGTTGATGATATTCTGAACACAGATCGATCTTTGAAAAGATCCTTGATCCTTGTAACTGGTTGAATAGATCATCTATCCGAGGATGTGGATACCTCTTCTTAACTGGTTGAAAGGGAGCTTCTCCCGATGATTTTCTATAAGAAAGTGAGTTTTAATCTTATTCTCTTATACTTCTGTCACACCCGTCTCAAAAATTTAAAAATTTTATCATGCATATTTGTAATTTGGGAGTTTATCAATGTTAGTTGATAATGGTGATGAGGTTGACTGTGAGTCAACGGTAAGGTGTCAGTGAGGACACGAAAACATGGCAGTTTATATTGTATGGGCATGAATAAATGGCATTTATATGATTTAAATGTTATTTGACTTTATTTGGTATTCCTGTGAATAGTAATTATACCTGTGTAGTATAATTCTGGTATTTGGATACTTTAGTATATCATTTGAGAACTGTGGTGAGAACGTGAGTGATACGTTAATTAAAAAGGTAGGTTGTTTAGAGATTCCACCGAGTATAATTTTCGGACGTTATTTTTGGACCCAAACGAAACCTAGTCGAAAAATTTTGAAATTTATAGTTTTCACTCATAAAGTTATAAAATGGACGTGTGAGAAGTTTCGGGAGTTAATTAGAAGTTTGAGAAACTCGTGGGGAGGTAAACGCAATTTCTGAAAAGTTTGCCTATATATATAGTAGTGGATGAGATTCATTCTCATCCAAAACTTGCCAAAAATATCTAGAGAGAGGAGAGAGAAAGAATATTAGAGCCAACGGGCTTTGCGACGCCGATCGACGACTGTTCGTCCGTCAGAATTTTCTCCAGATTTCATATTTGAACTCGTGGAGGTAAGAGCTACGTTTTGATACTACTTAGGCCGTGTTTGGCCAATTTTTGTAAAAATATTAATTCTAGACTTCTGGGAAAAACCTAGTAAAACTTGTAGGAATCGTCCCAAATTTGAAATCCGACGTTTGATTAGCCCCCTAGACGATCTTTCAAAGTTTGAAGAGAATCGCACGAGGTATGAATTCTAGATCTATGAAATATATGGATTTTCATGTTTTGAACATTAACTTTGATGACTTTGTGACAGTGTTCATCGACGATATCCTTATCTATTCACCGAGTGAGATAGAACACGAGAATCACTTGAGGTTGATACTTCAGAGATTGCGAGAGAAACAACTATTTGGAAAACTTAAGAAATGTGAATTTTGGTTACCTAGTATTACTTTTCTTGGTCACGTGATTGACAAGAATGGAGTTTCAGTTGATCCTCACAAAGTAGAAGCTGTATCAAATTGGCAAAGACCGACATCTGTATCCGAAATTCAAAGTTTCTTGGGATTAGCAGGATACTACCGCCATTTTATTGAACATTTCTCGAAGATTTCATTGCTGATGACAAAATTAATGAGAAAGGGTGTTATTTTTTAATGGAGTCAGGAATGTGAAGACAATTTTCAGGAGTTGAAGTCACGTTTGATAAGGGCACCTATTTTGACCATACCATCCGGAACCGAATGATTTGTAATCTATAGTGATGCTTCACACAAAGGGTTGGGATGTGTGCTTATGCAAGGTGGTAAAGTAATTGCATATGCTTCTAGGCAGTTAAAGACACATGAGGTTAACTATCCGACTCACGATCTTGAATTGGCCGCAGTAATTCATGCTTTGAAAATTTGGAGACACTACTTGTACGGGGAAAAGTGTGAGATATTCACGGATCACAAGAGTTTGAGATACATTTTCACCCAACGGGACTTGAACATGAGACATCGAAGATGGTTGGAGTTGATGAAGGATTACGATCTTTCGATTGAGTACCATCTGGGAAAGGCGGATGTAGTAGCCGATGCATTAAGCCGGAAGACGCCGAGAATTTAGCCGATGAGCTAACACAACAAAAAGAATTGATAAAAGAGATGGAACGCTTAGAATTGGATGTGATTCCAGGAACCAATGATGGCGATCATAGCACACCCAGATATTATTGATGAGATCAAAAAAGAACAATTTAACGATGTCTATTTGTGCAAAATGAGGGACGAGATACCTTTGGGGAAACGGCCTGGTTTTGTGTTGGAATGAGGAACGTTGAAACTGGAAAATCGATTATGTATACCGAATGTGAAAGACTTGAAAGAGAGGATTCTAGAAGAAGTTCATAGTACGAAATATTCAGTGCACCCGGGAAGTAATAAGATGTACAGAAACTTGAGAGAAAACTTCTGGTGGAAGGGTATGAAGCGTGAAGTCGCTAAGTTTGTATCTAAATGTTCGGCATGTCAACAGATTAAAGCAGAGAGACAAGTACGCGCGGGGTTACTACAGCCATTGCCAGTGTTGGAATGGAAGTGGGACGAGATCACGATGGACTTTGTTTCTGGATTTCCGCGATTGCGTAATAAGAATGATAAGATTTGGGTTATAGTTGACCGATTAACCAAGTCAGCTCATTTTCTACTGATCAAGACGACTAAACCATTCAAGTTATCAGAATTGTATGTGAGAGAGATTGTAAGACTACATGGGGTACCAGCCGTGATCATATCAGACCGTGATAGTAGTTTTACGTCAAGGTTTTGGGGAAGTTTACAAAAAGCCATGGGTACGAAATTGAGTTTCAGTACTGCATTTCATTCTCAGACCGACGGACAGTCAGAACGTACGATTCAGACCTTGGAAGATATGTTGAGATTGTGTGCATTAGACTTTGGGAATGATTGGGAGCACCACTTGCTGTTAATTGAATTTGCGTATAACAACGGATTTCAGTCAAGTATCGGAATGGCACCATATGAAGCTTTGTATGGCTGTAAGTGTCGATCACCGGTTTGTTGGACCGAGGTTGGAGAAAGAAAGTTGTTAGGACCTGAGTTAATACAGGTGACTGCTGAGAAGGTGAAACTGATTCAGGAGCGACTTAAGGTAGCTCAGAGCCATTGTAAGAGTTATGCGGACTCTCAACGACGACTGATGAATTTTGAAGTTGGAGATTTCGTATACTTGCGAGTATCGCCTTCGAAAGGCATTGTCCGATTTGGAAAGAGGGGAAAGCTCAATCCCACATTCATAGGACCTTTTGAGATTCTAGAGAGAGTAGGGCCGGTGGCTTACCGTTTGGCCTTATCATCAGAGTTGGAACATGTGCACAATGTGTTTCACGTGTCTATGTTGAGACGTTGTATGACTGATACGGGTAAGATTATCGTACCTGAACCGCTGCAGATTCAGGGAGACTTAACCTATGTGGAACAACCGATAGAGATTCTAGATCGAAAAGAGCAAGTCTTAAGAACTAAGACGATTCCGATGGTAAAAGTATTGTGGCGTAGTCACATGGTGGAAGAAGCTACATGGGAAAATGAGGAAGACATGAAGAATGAGTATCCGTACTTATTCGACGCATGAGGTAAAGTTTGGGGACAAACTTCCTTTTTTGGAGGGAAGAGTTGTCACACCCGTCTCAGAAATTTATAAATTTTATCATGCATATTTGTAATTTGGGAGTTTATCAATGTTAGTTGATAATGGTGATGAGGTTGACTGTGAGTCGACGGTAAGGTGTCAGTGAGGACACGGAAACATGGCAGTTCATATTGCATGGGCATATGAATAAATGGCATTTATATGATTTAAATGTTATTTGACTTTATTTGGTATTCCTGTGAATAGTAATTATACCTGTGCAGTATAATTCTGGTATTTGGATACTTTAGTATATCATTTGAGAACTGTGGTGAGAACGTGAGTGATACGTTAATTAAAAAGGTAGGTTGTTTAGAGATTCCACCGAGTATAATTTTCGGACGTTATTTTTGGACCCAAACGAAACCTAGTCGAAAACTTTTGAAATTTATAGTTTTCACTCGTAAAGTTATAAAATGGACGTGTGAGAAGTTTTGGGAGTTAATTAGAAGTTTGAGAAACTCGTGGGGAGGTAAACGCAATTTTTGAAAAATTTGCCTATATATATAGTAGTGGATGAGATTCATTCTCATCCAAAACTTGCCAAAAATATCTAGAGAGAGGAGAGAGAAAGGAGATTGGAGCCAACGGGCTTTGCGACGCCGATCGACGACCGTTCGTCCGTCAGATTTTCTCCAGATTTCATATTTGAACTCGTGGAGGTAAGAGCTACGTTTTGATACTACTTAGGCCGTGTTTGGCCAATTTTTATTTTTATAAAAATCTTAATTCTAGACTTTTTGGGAAAACCCAGTAAAACTTGTAGGTATAAATTCTAGATCTATGAAATATATGGATTTTCATGTTTTGAACATCAACTTTGATATTCTTGGATCCGGGCAAAATTCATGTATTAATTAGACCCGTCAATTATGCACGTGAAATTATATGAAAAGCACATATAACTTTTTATGTGAGCATGTTATGTGTCTACTTGGGTCAAAGGGGAGTTTGGTGCAAATTCATCCGGGGTAAGCTCCTCGAACCTTGAGGATTATGGTTGTGATTGAAATGGAATTGGAATTGTGGTTGTGTCTGGATTGGAGGTGGGCCCAATCAGTACACGGTACCTCGTATGGAGGAAGGCCCAACCAGTGTACGAGATGCGTGGGAGAGATGGGCCTCCTACGGCATCGACCGGATGAATGCGTACCACTCACCCTAGAGACTATTGCTATGTGTTTTAGATGCTTAAACCATGAACTGTCATATAAGCATACATTTAGAATTGTACGCTCAGCATATAGCTGAGCAGTGGAGATGTACTCCATTGCAGGTAAGAAGAAAGACAAGAAGTAGCGTGATGAGTGAGGCCGATGAACGCCGGGGAAATCACCTTTGTATATGTTTTTGTTTTAAATCCTAAAACTTGTGTAAGGATTAGGAATTGTATTAATATGTTGTAATAGAACTATGAATTAGTTTCATAGTATTGAAATCTTGTAATTGAACGTCTATGGTTATCTTTAAATGTTGTATTTGAGTTATGGTTGTGATTGTTGTTGGTTAGAAAAGCATGAGTTGTTAATTTTTTCACATCAGGGCTGCCCAGCCGGGGAACAGTCGACTGGACCCTTGATCAGTCGACTGGATCCCGTGTGTTTGAGACACTGAAAGTGAATAGTAAGAGAAGCAGTCGACTGGACCCTTTATCAGTCGACTGAACACTATTGATTTTGGCTACTGCTTCTATTAATGGCAAAACCAGTCGACTGTACCATAACTCAGTCGACTGGACCCCTTTTGAAAATGTTGTATTTTGGTTCTGCTTAACACAGTCGACTGGGGACCTTTGATCAGTCGACTGAACTATTGTAGATTCTAGCTACTGATCCAAATAGTAACCAGTGCAGTTGACTGGGTTCCCTGATCAGTCGACTGGACCTTTGTTAAGAATTTAGGGTTTGGTTTCTGCTAGGCACAGTCAACTGGACGCTAGGCACAGTCGACTGAACCTCTGTTTTCAGAACTGATTCTTTTGAATATGTTATCACTTGGCCAAAACTTTTTATAACTCAAATTTTCAATGGATTTGTCAACTCAGAGGGTAATGTTTCCTAAGTTTTAAAATACCTAGGGTTGTTTTAAAGTTCTTTCCGCTGCGTATCGTTAGATGATGATTGGATGAGCCTTGGTGGCGTGTCACGTATCCTATTTCCACGCGTAGTGGGATGGGTCGTGACAACTTCACATTCAAATCCTCCCCAACCATCATTCTTGAGCATTCATGAGATAGGAAGCTACTTCCATGTCCATATATGAGTGAAACACCAAGCTACAAGTCCAATATATCATTGAATATCATCTATTGATTGTTTATTTACTTGTTTATATATAATGTTCATCTCTTCTTACCTCATTTGTTTTTTATTTTTCTTTGCTTTACTTACTAGTTCATCATCATCTAAGTGATGACATGGTGTTTGAGGTGAGTGAATCCTCATGGATAGTAGCTCTTGACCTCAAAAACATGTTTGATAGATAATGATTCCAACTTCAATACTTCCAAAGTATTCTTGAAGTTATGCTCAAATGAAAATAAATCTCTCAACAATCTTGGAAGTTCTTGACTTGAGTTTGATGTTGATATTCTAAGAGGTTATAATCTCCATTTGATGTTAAAAATAGGGTAATACTTGGGGCACAACCAAAGTCACAACATTTTTTACACAACCTCCATTTTGTGTCTATCTCTCTCCTAGTGGACACTGTGGGGTCACTTGCACTGTGGGACCCATCAAGAGAGAGATAGACACAAAATGAAGGTTGTACAAAAAAGGTTGTGGCTTTGATTGTGCCCCAAGTATTACTCTTAAAAATATGCTTTCAACCCCCCCCCCCAATATTTGGATTCCAAGATATAAAATTCAAAACAGTGAGTTATTCAACTTCAAAATAATATTCTGAGTTCAACTATCAATGAGTGATTACAAGACTACTTGGAAAGTCTTCCTAACTCATTAGAGAACACCCATGATTTTTTGGTTCGATCTAAAAGCACTTGGAAGGGTCCCATTTTGGTCCAAACATTCCTTCCAGACATTCTGTTTTTCCTGTCACAACAACTAGGTTGACTTTCAACTTGTTTTTTCAGAAAACTTTTTCAAAAGGAGTGATCCCAACTCATTTTTTCCTTGAACTTTAGTGTCTTAGGGAACTTTTTGTATAATATGGGCCTCTAGATGTTTTGTTTTCATTTTCTAAGATTTTTAACATTTCAGTCGATAGTACGAATTCTGTTTCTATGTAACCTCTATTGTTTATATGATTTCTCTCAATCTGTGATAGTTATTGTAGTTTGGTTTTTGATATGTCTTCTAGACACAATAATGATCTCCATAAAAAAATCATGAACTAAAAATATTCCTAACCCCACTTTTCTATTTTTACAAAATCAACTCATTGTTCAGTTTACTATTCACAGCAAGCATGTTTTGAGTTCTTTCCTTTGATTTGATGCTTACATGCAATCCAAATTAGCTCATATATTAGGAAGTAGTTCATACTACATTTGTACACATCCTATAATAACATCTTTCATTCATCCATGCATATATTTAGATTTCTTAATCACTTTAGCAAATCCATGAACACAACCATACTACAACCTTTGCATATCCTAGGATCATACATGTCATCCATGCAAGATTTAGAGTTTTAGTGACTCCCAATCTAAGAAGATTATAAGGAATGAACTTGATCATACGTTCATGCTTCCCCTCGATCTAATCTTCCTTTCTCATCCGTCCCGGGGATTGAGAGGTCTTCTTTTTCTCAAAGATTAACATGCATCATTCTAGCTTGCTAAGCATATTTTGATTTCTTTGATTATTTGTTTTAAGAACAGTTCATGTCCCCTTTAGATTAGGAAAAATTGATTACTTGATATGTGATTAGACAATTTTTCCTAGGTTTATTTGTGTGATCTTTCACTTTTTGCATTGTGTGATACTTGGCTTATATCTTACGAATGATATCTTATATTTTGATCTTCCATTTCAAGATTCTTATGTGATGTAATATACTATTAATTGTCGAACCAAATATAGTTAAAGATGATTATTTGGATGCTAATTGAGGCCCGTCAAAAGACAGGGCGAGTTGAGGGTGTTTTAGTGCGACAAAGGCTCCTTCCTCTTTCGTACCAAAACCCCAAGCCAAGTTCTTTGGTTGTGAAGGGCCGGAGCCCTTTATCCATTTGGGTGAGTCAAAATTAGGTTTCTTGGTTCTTCAAAGACCAAGTGGTGACTTTGTATCTGTTTTCAACAGACCTTTTCTTTTCTTTCAAATCAATTTCAAAACAAAAGGAACACCATTTCCGCGTGTCCACAGAATCTGATCCTCGTGAGTTCCGTAATCGTGCCCCCGATTGTAGCTAAACCACTTGTTAGAAATATGTTGCATGTTGACTGACACTGAAATCTAATCGTTGGTCATCCTGGTATTGGAAATACAATCTTCCTAGTAGGGCAGCCCATATTGGCATCATATTTAGTCAACTAATCCATTCCTAGTATAATGTTAAACCCTGACATCGATAAAACTAGTAAGTCAGTTGGAAGATTTCTATTCTACATGGTCAATGGACAATCTTTACACACTGTACCCAACTTAATAGTCATTCCCAATGGTGACACAACATTAAGTGCTGGCTCAAGTGTTTGGGGTTCTAAACACAACTGACGCACTATCTTAACAGTAATAAATGAACGTGCAGCTCCAGCATCGAATAAAGCTTTAACTTGACCCTGAAAGAGTACAAGTATACCTTCCAGATGCTGCTATTCATCAGCATTAAAGCCTGCTTCCACTAGGATAATAGCATTCATCCTTGTCTGATCTGGGGGTCGTTGTATTCCCTGAACTGGTGCCCCATAATACCCTCCGCGAGGTGCACGACAATCCCTGCTCAAATGTCCCAGCTTGTTGTAATTCCAGCAAATAGCATCCATTCGGCGGTTAACCCTGGAGGATGTACAGAACTTGGTAATGTGCCCTGGCTTCCCACAATTAAAACACCCTCCATTGTTGGTTTGCGGGGTTGTAAGCAGTGCCTGAGGTTGCAGTCCTCGTTGTTGATATTGCTGAGGTCGGGGATAGCTAGACTGAGGCTTCTTGGTTCCATCCTAGGTGCGCTTGTTCCTTTAAAAATTACCCTGAGGTCTCCAACTGGGTATTTCTTGGTGGTTGGTTCTGGAAATTTCACTACTGAAAACCTCATAATGAATCCAACTGGCTGTCCAACCATCTCAGCTATCCATCCTACTGCCATATCGGCCATGGCTGCCATATGCACTATAGGTCTGGCGGGTAACTCAAGCATAATGGGTACCTCCTGCACAACTACCTCCTCGTCAGGAACATCCTTCTCTGCTACCTCCATGATCACGTCTCCCTTTATCACTATATCATCCTCTCCAACTACGATATCTGCCTTAGGGTCCTCTAGCTCCTGCACTGGGTCAAGCTATGATTCTCATCAGGAACATACTCTGGCACCTCCGGGTCATCCTCCGGCTCATCCTCATCGTCTGCAAAGTTCTTCCTCTGCTGGGTCCTCATTGTCCTCAGGCTCGTCCTCTCCATCCCTACCAATATCCTCATTAGAATGCTCATCCTCTGGCTCTGGGTCCTCCTCACCCTGAATCGGCACAGGCTCTGAAACTAGTACGTCGGGTACTGGTGATGGTGGGCCTGCCGGTACTGGTATTGGTGTAGCTACAGGCTCAGGCGGCACAGGCTCAGCTATAATAGCTCGCAACTCAATCTCGTCTACCTCTGGCTTACTCTGAATCAATCTAGCCATCTCCTGCTATATGGCTGCTCGGGTCATAGCGTAGTGATACGCATCTCTGTCGGGTGTGTCGTGGCCACAACATAGAAAGAAGTCCACATCCTTTCCTCCAAATAACGATTAGCAGTCTGGCGAATGTGGCTCTGGTATATCTTTAGTATGGCTAGCTCCACTGTGTCACCATGAAAAACATGTCCATCAAAAGAATCATTCACGAACAGGTAGAAATTCGGATCCATGCTAACCTGTAAAGGGACTATCTATCGTCAGGAGGACGAAATTATCTTAAACTCATATACCATCTCAGGGATCTTATAATACTAGGACCAGATGGTGTAGAATCGTTAGTGAACAAAAGTATCACAACCTAGAGCTTTGATGCCAAAAATCCTGTCACGCCCGGAGTAGTAAAAATAGAGAAAATAAACTTCCTTTTTGGGTCCATAGGAATGATGGGTGAATGTCACTAATTATCCACACCACACAGTATTAGTTAACTAGAAGCAATAGTAAACAATTGAATATATCATAACGATTCTATCAATTACAATATCAGAGTGGTCCTTAGGATCACCACAGGTCTGGAGACAACATATGCCCAAGTACCCGCTACCAATAAAGTTCGACAGAAAAATAAATCTAAATAAAACTTCTTCATCTCTAGCTGGCATATGGGTAATCGCAGCGTAACAGCCTTCTCCGGCATAACCGGCATCGGTGGGGCTACCCTCTGCATATCCCCCTTTAGGGTATTAGCCATCGTCATAAGCTCTATTATCTGCATTAATAGGGATAGTGTAGTCTGGACAGGGAATGTCCAGGCATAAACGTCGTCAGCTTATTTCAGCTGAGTGAATTAAAGCTCCCACAGTATCATATGTATAAAGTCCTTACTAGTTATACATAATATAAAGTAGTGATACTAATAATATCTTTTCCTCTTTTATTCAAACCCATCATTATCCGATTCTTATCGTCTTACAACTCTAAGGCTAACTGTACTAACCCCGACTGACTACCATGAACTAATTATATCATCATGACATACTAGTGCTCTTGTTCACCACTTTTAAGAACTCTTACTGTTCACTACTTTTAAGAACTCTAGCGAACACTATACATCGATCTCATATAACGACTAGTCTTTGGACATACTAATACTCTTGTTCATCACTTTTAAGAACTCTTACTCTTCACCGCTTTTAAGATTGCTTGCGAATACTGTACACCTATAGCTCTCATGATCCTGGTCAAATCCTTGTTGCTCGCTTATTATATTTAACCTGAGCGAATCATCCATCCGACTAAACACCACATTGACAGTAACTAATACCCCACTGACTCAGTCACCAGGTTATCCAATATTACCCACCGTTATACCTCAAACCTTATCTTGTTATTGTGTCGTATCATTACTACCATTTTTGAACCTTACTATGTTACTCACTATATTATCTCAATCTCATTATCGTATCCCATTACCTCCATAATCCATAATATCGTATAATAGAAATACAAAACCGATTTAAATGACTAATCATTTGGATTAACAACCTCAAAGGAAACAATCATGTTCTGTTACCTCCAAAAACTTGTAAAACATTATACTAATGCTACCGAGTGAGTTTGGATCTCACTGATAGATCGTAAGGGCGAGTTTAGCTTGAGTTCCAACTTTGAGCTTTAATGGCTCCTCCTCCTTCTCTTTCTTCTTTTCCTCTGTCTCTGTTCTCTTTCTTTTCATCTCCTCTTTCTTTCTTCTCTATCTCTCTCTCTCTCTCATAGAATATATATAACCTATATGTATGCGTATGTATATAAGGGTGTGTATAATATATAAGTATGTGTATAATATATATGAATATCTCTCCCTCTCCCAATTCTCTTGGTTCAGCAAACCCAACACCTACGAACACAATGCATATATATAGAAAATGGGAGGGCAAGGTGGTAGTGTTTGCGCGAATTGAGATGAAATATCCAGGCAAGTTCGATCGATGAAGGTTCTTCGATCGCTTGAGACCAGATCGGCCAGGTTCGATCGATTGAGACCGATTTGATCGATTGAAAAAGGGAACACATCATAAATTCATGTCGGAAGGGTTTTGATCGATTGAATAGGGTTCGATCGCTTAAACTCAGAAATTCTTGATCGCTTGAAAGGACTTTGATCGATTGAAAGTAAAACTTCAAGTATGGTCAAGGGAAGTTTATCGAATCTCTTTGTATTAATAAATACTAAAAAATATAGGGTATTACAAAATGGGCCTTAACTTATTTCATTTTCATTTGCTTTCAAAGTTTTGCAAGATTTATGTATGTTCTTATAGTTTTGATGTGGTTGGGAAAGGTTGAGGAATAAAGAATGTGTGTTTGAAGTACAGTTGTTTGATCCTTAGACGAAATTCTGCCAAAAGGGGAGAATTCTTCCAAGGGATCTTTTGACCGGTCGAAAATACTGCACCCTGCCTACATTTTGTACCCCTTCCGAAAAATATTTAAATGTTCTAATTGGTTCTTAGGGTACTTTAGGGTCCCTATTAACATGTTCATTCTTGTTTTGAAATATAATTACGTTTTCAAATTTCTACGGATTCTACAACTTCGAGTGTGTTGTTTTTAAAGGAGTTGAATACTCATTGTTACTTTTAAGTTTCTTTTCCGCTGCTATAACTTTAAAATGGATTGGATGAGCCTTGGTGGCATGTCACGTGTCCTATTTTCGCCCGTAGTGGGATGGGTCATGACATTTATTGGAATCAAAGCAATAGGTTTTAAAAAGAAGTTACAGTAATGCATTGTATAATTAAGTATAGAACCTCGGGGGACGAGAGACGACGCCATGAGATGATTCGGTGTAAGATCACACTTTAAGATGCACATACATAATTGGCAGGGCATAAAAATGCATGTCGAGATATGATGATTTAAATGAATTGTTTACATAATGATTTGCATGCATATTGTATAGCATGACATGATATACACTGTTAGATGTATTATATTTATGAACTTGTGGAAATCATTGTTAAATCATTGTTAGATGTAGTGAGCCCAGTACTTTACACCATTAATTAATTCTCATTTAATACTGGGCTCCATTACATTAGCCAATGGAATAAGATGGTGAACAAAGCTGCAAAATGTTTAGGGTGAGCAATTATGTATAGTATGTTTTACTTTTGACATGTTTAATACACTCTAGGTGTTGATGACATAGTAATACTTAGGACACAACCATCTACACAACTTTTTCTATACAACCTAATAAATATGTTGTCATACCCCAACCCACCTCGAGCGAACTAGGACACGTGTAACAAAGCCCACACTCAAATTAACCTCAACTTATTAAGAAAACCATGAATTAGACCTCATAACACAACTTTGTTGACACAAAGTAGCCCCAAGGATAAAATGGTCATTAGTAAAGTATAGCCAAATTTTATACCAAAATATAGATCTTTGAGTCCAGGTTCCAACGCAAAAAATGGCGTGCAAATACGAGTTTTCTAGAAATAGTTATGCATGTTTCCGTAAAAGTCGACGGTCTAAAATTTTGTACGCAGATCGATCCGCCCTTTAAGCCAGATCGATCCGGGTTCTACAGAATGCATTTTTGTTGCTAAAAATCCTGTTTTTACATGTCCAAATCATACTAAATCAAAACCACACCATTTGGAGACATCAAAATCATTTCAAAGCCAATTCTAAGTGTCTCTAAACTATAACTAAACCTCATAAGAGTATCTAAAACCATTTCTAAACGTTTGGAAAGCTATTCACACACACAACTCATAGATTCCCAAGTAAAAACTTAAACATACATCAAAACCATATTTTGATCCCAACATTAACATGAACATTCCAACAAAAGAACCCAAGTTTAAGTTACATCCAAAGTTACCCAATTCACCAAGTCTCTTCCCAATATACACAACATGAGGTTTACAAAGTGCAACCCATACTACCAAAACACAACCAAGACTATTTGGACTTGACATATTACAAGCTTTACCAAAACTCAAGTTGTCCTAACCTTCCCAATACAAAAGCTATATTAGGAAATTTAAACATGTAGACATATGAACATATCTACATATACACAACTCCACGCCCAACTTGTCGTGCGGATCATTTCCTCTCATTCTCCCGTCCGATACCTGTGATGGTTATTCAATAACAACAATAGAAAATGTATTTTTGTTTAAGCTTTTGCTTAGTGAGAGAACTAATCATGCTATTGGAATGCTAAGTATGTAAATGCAACAATCATTATAAACATCAACAAATTGATCTCCGAAAAGTCAAGTAACTCCAGCCACCACCCCCGGGTCCTTCTCATCCCGGATCTTCCTCACTCTTTTGTCGCATATAGCGTATCACACACTCTTGTGACCCCGAAGGCGTCACCGTCTTTTCCTTGTGGTCGTCACCACGTCTTTCTCTTGAGGATTTACCATCCCTTACATATGGGACCTGTAAATGGTGGCCACTACTTGACTTCTCTTTGATCCACATAAGCATATAATCAACTAAGCATATAACGTGGTAACTTTCACTTAATTGGCATGTTTTCCCCAAACTCATCAACATTTATTCACATAGGCATGAATTAAACAACTATTAACAAGAACTATCACATTTACATAACTAAACACCCAATTTTAGGATTAGAACACTCACCTTTTTGGATTATAGCAAATTATGCCTAGAATTCCCAACCTCTTACAAATTCCCAACTCAAATCTTACCAGTGTTAATCCTACATAGTTTTGATACATCAAAAGTAAACAATCAAGAACGGCCGCCAGAAAAATATTGTCAAAAATGAAAATAAAGGACATCCATGTGATCCTCTTACCTCCACGAGTTCAAATATGGTTTCGGTTCGCAAATTCGAAGTCGAACGACGAAGGAATAGTAGGAAACGTCACCAAAATCAACGTCGCCGACTCAGGAGCTCTCGTTCTCTCTTTCTTCTCAATTTCCAGCTATGAATAATACTAAGGAGGCATATTTGCACACACACATATGTGTCGGCACTATTTTGCTTTAATTCAGTTTACCTCCCCCAACTTTCTTAAAGCTTTGTTATGAAACCCCCATGTTAACTGTGTTAACTACCCACCTTTTCTAAATGGATTTAATCTAAGTCCCACATGGGTCCCAAATGTGGTCCCACATATAATGTGAGGTTACTATTAAACCTACCAATTATGAATCAAATTCAAATACGCCCTCACAGGGGTACCCAAACTAGCCCCCTTTACCTATCATAAGACATAATAATATCTTTAAATATTCAAACAAGTATCATATAAACATATAATAACATCTAAATACAAATTATTCTAATTAGACCCTCATTGGGCCCTACATTTATACCATTCCTACTTTTCACAGGACTTCCATTTGTGTCCACATTTGAACACCTTTTCACATGTGCGTTCATAACCCCACCTTAAACCATCTTATGCATTAATTATCTTTAATTAACACGTACTAATACCACATTAACCTTCTTTTTCGGGTACGGTTGTTACATGTGTCTATCTCTCTCAAGTGATTGAGAGAACAGAAATGCTACGCCCACATAGTAAACCATACAACAAACCACACAAGAGGTAGCTAAGCAAAATTTTAAAACTTTTATGGGACCTACAGAAAATAAAAACACCCAACTCTCTCTCACTCTCTCTCATCTCTCTCTCATCTCTCTTTTACATTCTGTAGGTGGAGGGAAACCAAAATGGCAAAATTCCTAAATTAGAACCCTAGTTTCATCTCCCTCCCAAACCCACATCTGACTAGACCCGACACGAAGGACGGCGACGGGCAGTAGTACTCTCTCTCTCTTTCGCAATTTCTTTTAATGTATGTCTCTCTCTCTCTCTGTCTCTCAAATCATATATACATATATATATATATGAAAGTTCATAACTAGCGATTTAATTTTGAATGTTGTGATTGTGTATTTAGGTCAATTGATTGGAGGTCTTTTTTTGTCTTCTTGGGTCTTGAATGTTTAGAAGTATGAAATTCAATTTCTTTTTCATTTGCTGCCTTTTCTCAGCCAACAAACTGGGTATAAGTAGAATGTTCCTTGCTTTTTTTTTAAAAGACTATAATGAAGTAAATTCACAAAATGAGGATCCATTACCAAGAAAGGCGTTAAAATAGAGTATATTAGAAGTTCAAAATCAGAGCAGATCTCAACTCTGCCTTGGTGGTTAGTATTTTAATTGTTCAAGACTTGAGGTTCAGTTGAAATTAAGGTATATACATATGTATAATTCTTAGACATAGAATTTCCAAATTTCAAAAATTCATTCACCAAGGACCCATGCTCATAATCCATCAAAACCTCAATCCATGGCACCACCCATTAGCACCCACCAGTCTAAAACCCTCCTCCTTTTTTTTTTTGCTTGCATTTCTGCTGGGATGCTAGTCTCGACATTATGGCTCTAAACTGCAAATTTGATTTGGCCATGGGCTCTGCCATTGCTTTCTTATAATTTATCTGTTGTTGATAAAGGGTCAATTCAATTGGAAAGCAACCATGGTCTTGGATTTGATTGCTGGGTATTTTAATATTCTAGGAACTAAATTTGTCTTTTGTAATCTTTTGTGGTAATCTTGGGGAGGATGTTGTTTGTTTCATGGGGTAGTCCCTCTTGTATTGGGGTGGCTGTATTACTTTTGGCCTTGATGGCTTTTTTTTTTTTTAATAAATACTGCCTTACTGTTCAAACAAAAAGAAAAGAAAAGAAAGCAACCAAACAAAACAAAACTCATCAGCAGGCAAAATCAAACCAAACTCAACATTTCTTCTGATAGAGATTTCAATGCAAGAGAGTGGTGGGACATGGACGCAATGCACAAGAGCTGGCTAAGAACTCAAGGCTGGACTATTTCTTTGTGAAGGATTTAAATCAGGACCAAGTACATGAAATATTTTATAAACTTTTGAATACGTTGATTTGCTCTTGAATTATGAATTATTGATTTGCAATCTTACTGTCATAGCCCGATCCCACAATAGCAGAACCGGAGCCCGTGGCACGCCACCGAGGCTAAACCAATCCATGAACGTTTGTAAAAATTAGTTTAAGAACATGCAGCGGAAAACAAAACAAAACATTGAAAACTAGCAGTCTAGTCGATTACACCCTATGCCCAGTCGACTGATACTGGTCCAGCAGAAACTTTAAATTTAGAACATAATTCAGTCGACTGTTTTCTACGCCTAGTTGACTGGGGCTTCAAATCTTCAGTCGACTGGTACGGTCCGGTCGACTGAAGTCCAGCCTATACAAAAATATCTGATTTGAATTCATTCTTAAATGCCTCCCACGTAGTTGGCTTCCTTGTTCTAGAACATTATTCCACCAATCAAATGCTTCGCCCATCAATGTATCAGATGCACACAAAATCTTTTCCTCATCGGTACATATCACAGTATGGAAATTTCTTTCCATGTCCATCATCCAATGGTCAGTCAAGTTTATATCAACTTGCCCATGGTACAAGGTTGGTTTTCATTTATGAAATTGTTCCACGATTGTATGTTGAGCTCTCGGTACCGGTGGTACAGTGATATAACGAATTTCAACCGGTGGAGCATGAACATTCATCTGATCTCTTTCGCTTACGGCCTGAACAAAATTCCCTACCATATTCACTAATTGGTCCATTCTCGTAAGCGGTGACAACTCTCTTACCAGATCAGCCATAACATTTCAAGAACTCGTCCTATTAAGTTTGATGCATAAAGACGATGCATACTATGCCACAATACATATATGTGCACAAATCATCATCACAATTAACAAATGCTAACATATGAGCAATTTCAACAATGATAAGAATATTATCTTTACGATTACATACTCCACTCAACGTCGCTCAGCATATAACATCACTCGTTCCCAAGGCTCTAAACTTAATGCTTTGATACCAATACCACTAAATGTCACAGCCCAATCCATAATAGCATAACCGGAGCCCGTGGCACGCCACCGAGGCTAAACCAATTCATTAACGTTCCCAAAAATTAGTTTTAAGAACATGCAGCGGAAACAAAACAAAACATTGAAAGCAGTCCAGTCAACTGCACCTCGTGCCCAATCGATTGATACTGGTCCAGCGGAAACTTTGAATTTAGAACATAATCCAGTCGACTATTTTCTACGTCCTGTCGACTGGGGCTTCAAATCTTCAGTTGACTGGTACGGTCCGGTCGACTGAAATCCAGCCTATACAAAAATATCTAATTTGAAAACATGACCCAGTTGACTGTGTCGGGGACCCAGTCGATTGGATCTCTATAAAAGAATGCAACGAGTTGCTGGAAAAGAGGCTCTAGTCGATTATTTTCTCTACCAGTCGACTGGTTTATGGCAGCATTACACATTCTGTAGCTTTTCTAAGTTTAAAAGCTTTCTGAATTCATTCAAGGATTAAACACGCACTCCAAACTCGATTCAAAGTAATCCTAACTGTATTATAATTACTAAAACAAAATTATAACAAGTTACTATCTATTACAAAATGACAAGATCAACATATCGAGTCGCCTTCTAAGTGAACTCCCAAACCCACGTGCTCACTTCTACGATTCCTCGCCGACATTAATACCTACAATGGTTATTTGAATAACCACACATATTCGATTTGTTTAAGCTAACACTTAGTGAATAAAACAATAAATGCACATGAATGATAAACATGCCCGCATTCACATCTCTACAATTCATACTAGTCTTCGGAGCCTCACGTGTACGTCCCATACTCCCAATCTTCGACTCCTCGCCAATAAGTCCACGCGAAAGGGTAAGACCCACAATTTTTTTCTTCAATCGTGCGACCTTAATGTCTATATCGGCTCCACAAAATGGCTCAATAACCACGTGCTCCTTTGACCCAAATAAGCAACTCAACATGCTCAAATACATATCACCATACTCACAGTAAACAAAACATGCCACCATGCTATTGGGCCTACTGATCAATATAACTGCCCCATATGAACTACACAATATATCTCTATGAACTAAGACCTGCTATTCATACAAAACATGAATACATGTCAAGAAATCATTCCAAAAATATAGTTGAATCACTTACCTCCGATAACGCTCCTATAATTCATTCCAAAGAAAACCCCCTTACAAAGAACGTGTAGAAGTTCATCTAGTACAATTCCTATCGATTAGAATTTTAATTATCAACTTTTATAAAAAAATTCTAAAAAATTGCTTTTCAAAAAACTTAGCCAAACATGGCCTAATAGGTATCAAAACGACGGCCTTACCTCGAGGAGTTTGAAAATGAAATTTGGTGAAAACCCAGCGGACGAAAGGGCGTCATTTGGCGTCGAATAGTTCTAAGCAACTATATCTCCCTTTTGGCCTCCTTTTGAAACTTAGGTTAAGACTTATAGAAATTATGAAAGTCATCTCTAACTATATATAGGCAACACTTTTGGATATTGTGTTTACCTCCTCGCGAGTTTTCCAAACTCCTAAATAGTCTCTGAAACTTTTGACACGACTAAAAAGTTGTGCGCTCTTGTGCAACACCCAAGTGTAGGTGATCGTGCAAGTAATATTGTACTGGAAGTCCACGTCGATCCCACAGGGAAGGAATATGAAGAATATATACTAAGTTACAACCTAACAAAAAGGAAAAGAAAATAAGAATGTTGGGAGTGGATGTTCTAACGAATCCTAATTAATTAACTTAAACTAAATAATAAACTAAAGCGTAAAGAAACATAACTAATTAAATAGATAAACTAAAGGTGTTGGAAACACGAGAATCCACATTGATCCTAACCATCTACCATGCATATTCATTAACGCTCTATGGAGTACATCCCTTTTCAGTATTCCGTATTTTTCTAAAGATAAAGAATCAATAGTCCTTTCATGACCGAGACTACATCATCACAAGTGATTTAAAATACTTAGAAGACGGTTCAAAACAATGGTTATTACTTGCACTCTAAATGGTGTTAGCATTCAAAGTGGTTTTCAAAAGTCATTGAAGAAAATAGCCTTACGGCTTTAAGTTCTAAAAACGGTTGTGACAAACTAAGCTTATAGGGACAAATTGATGACAGATTTCTAAAACAAAAAGTCATGGAATACTTAAAAGAATCATCTCAGGAATCAACTAGTTTGATCGATCGAAGCGCTCTCGATCGATGGGACAGCATCATCCTTCAATCGATCGAAATGTCTTCGATCGCTTGACTATGGCTCTGGTTCGATTGATCGAAATACCTTCGATCGATCGAGCCCAAGGTTTCTAAAGATTGCATGGCAGAGGTTGGGAATCAATGTTTCATCACATATTCCCAACGTCTAAACTACGGAAACATAATAAAACTAGTGCAGAAACAGTAACCTAAAGTAATCATAGCATATAAACTAATAACAATCAAATAACAAGGATTGAAAAGAAAAACCCGGATATAATCTGAAATAAACTTGAAATAAACATGAAATTTACTTGAATCTTCAATAATCTTCAATATAATAATGAAAAAGAGGAAGAAAAAGATGAATCAAACCTAATCTACTCCTAATCTAACCCTAAAACTATCCTAAACTGCTGTTTTTTGCGTTCTGGAGCATCCTCGCCTCGTCTGATGTCAAAATGACTTATTTATAGGGTTCTTGCAGAATTTACGCAACTTTTGGGAAAAAATAAAGTTCAATCGATCGAGCTTAGTTCGATCGATCGAAGGTTCGATCGATTGAACTCTCCTCAAGCCCTTGAACTCTCTGATTTTGACAGCTCTGCACACCGATGGGAGAATGGCCATAACCTTTCACTCGGACCTTGGATTGACCTCCCATTTGCGGCCACGCGACCGTAACTCAAAGATCTACATTTCATATCTCTGGGAAAATATTCCAAATCTGAAGTCTTCATTGTCAAAATTGGCATTTTCTCAGCTGTTTTTGTTATTCTCTTCACCAGAATCACTTTCTTTAGCTCCACTTCATTGATATACATTCTAATACCTATAAAACAACGCATAAACATATGTTTTAGCATGAATACAATAAAAAGAACATTATTATTAGAATGCACCTAAATGTAGGGACTTTGGGGATAAAAGTATGCATAAAAGACCATATAATATACACTATAAATATGCACTTTTTACCTCGAATCAATTTTCTACACAGCTAATTCATAGCTTTACAAGTGAAACCTCAAAATTATAAAAGTTTTTGATTAAGTTCTGTTTGGTTGCTAAAACGCAAATTCTTATATGACTTTTTCGAAGTTGCTAATTAGCCTACCAAATTAATAGCATATTAATTTGTCCTCACCAGGATGCTAAAACTAACAACAGAAATAAATTCTAAATCATAAATAATACAGATATTGAAATACACAGGTAAACATTTATTTTTAGATAAACATTTAAGTATTCCACAGTGAACGTCTCATACTCGGAGAGACTTCACAACCACAAAACACTCATTCAACACTGTCTCAATGGGTTCTCTAACATAGATACCCAAATCGACTCGTGAGCCAAAACTTACTCAAATATGTGCTAAAATGCACAACACATCACATTATCATGCATGAAAATGTAATGCAATGAAATAACACAAATGTGGGTGTTATACTTACTCTTCTAAGTCAAGTAAATTATGAATTATGAATTAAGACTATTTCTTTCAACATTTTTTTTCAGAACTATAGAGATTGATGGAAATGCAGTCGAGGAAAGACGAGTTAGAAAGAATTGCAGAGGATCTACAGCTAAAAAATGAAGAGCTAAAGACTCTAAATTCCTACTACACAAGAGTGAAGAAGTGAAAATTGGTATTTATTGTTTTTGTTGTTCTATGTTTTGCTATGTGGCTAAATGGGCATATGGTTGTAAAGAATGGTAGGAAGTTGTACTTAAGTAATGTTTGATAGTGGAAACTGAATGACTATACTCCATCTTTTATTGTCGTGTTCAGTTATTATCATCTGCTCATTCCATCATCAAGAAAGAAAAACATCACACTTGCATCACAACTGAAATTATATTAAGTAGAAAAGGTTCTCTAATGTTACTTATTTAACTAGTCTAAATTACAAAGCATCATCATATAACTCCTTCATCACCACTGCCATTTTTGGGAGGTTCTCTTCCATCATTATCTTGTATCATATTTGTGGAATCATACCCCAACCTCCAAATTGGATTCTGATAACCCTACACACATTAAAAATTAAACATTTAGTCCAAGTAGGAAAGGTAGCAAAGCGTACAAGTTGGAAAGAAGCAAAGTTTATACCTAAAATGTAAAATTTCCTCCAACTCCAAAAGTTGGTTAAAATGCAAAGTTTTCCCCAATTCCTGTATTTATGTGTGGCCATATACTTCCTTTGGTACATGCTCGCCACATCCTTGCTCGTTATATACCTACAATATACATAAAAAAAATTAAAAAAAATTTATTCTCATTAAATGATTGCATACTCTTATTAAAAAGGAGTAACTATTGTCCACATGTACAGTTTGCATTGTACTTGTCCTCTTTTGTGCTTTTGATTTTTTCTTCACTGCTTTCTCAATATTGCCAACTTTTCTTTTACTTAGTGGTCTCCCCTTATAATGCATAACCAACGGATCAAGTATATTCATACTCTCTTTAGATATGCCAATACCATTCCCATTTGAGGTTGAATCCTTTTACATATTAGTGGGAATAAGCATTTTGCATACACTAATTTTAGCATTTCTTTGTACCTCTTAATCATTTGAAGCACTTGTACCATCACCTCATACGACCAAGTTTCGAAATCTGCTACCACATCACAAACCTCGAAGAATGCATTGGACAATGTATCAAATCGGCATGCTTTAGGTGTGTTAGACACATTGTCATAACTGATCCGAATTTTAGTGTGTCCCCTTTTAACATTCTTACTCCATCTTTTTAGGATGTATTTGGCAGGTACTTCATCATAAATATGTCACTTGGCAAATACCATAAGTTCATGCCTACATATGATTCCTCTAAACTCAAATAATCGACAAGCACAGTTAACATCTTTCGTCACCTCATTAAAAATTACCGAAAAAGTTGCTGATCGATACGATTATCTAAGTCGAACCTACTCATGTTCTTCATATTCACTAAATCTACCATCCTCAGTAATTAGAGACAAACGACAAGAAATCTTTCCCAACATCTCATTTTGAAACTCTTTAAACTTTGCCCATGTGTAAACTCCTTTAAAAAGCTTCTCCATCCCTAATTGAGTTGCACTTGGGAAGCATGAGTTGTATGAATTGAAATCTTCTTGCTTTTCATTTTCTATCTTTTTTACCAAGGCATTCTCATATTGCTCCACAAATTGTTTCAAAGTGGTCTTTGAGTTGATGTAGCCATAAAAAAAGCATGCACGCTTTTACTTTGTTGGGTGGTTGACATTCTTGCCCAGAAAGTATCCCTCACAAAAGCAGGTACCCACATATTCCTCTCCTCATATAACCCAAATAACCATGTAACACCCTGTAATTTCTTTTTTCATTAATAAATATTTGTGTGGGGTCAAACCATAATTTCCATAAGTATAGAAATACTTTCTACAGATTTGAAAACTGTAACTATATTCTTTATACAACCAGGAATTTAATTCCTATGCTAATATGGTTTTTCTGTATTTTTATGTCAATTGTAAAATACCAGTTTATGTTTTAATCTGCATCTATACTTCGTTTTTGGTGTGGGAGCACGTGAGCTCAACCATACCAGGCAAACCCCGTGGGTTGCTTGGAGCCCAAATTGAACTCTCAGTATATGTTTGCATATAACTCTCAATTCACTCTTACAGTCTTAGTCTCTCCCTCATAATACTCACTGTCTCTCTCAATTTCTATCAACTCTCTCTTGTTCTCTCTAAACACAACACACACAGATTATATATATATATACATACACACAATTACACAGTTTTTATCTAATGAGGACTCCCTCATTTTATAAAATGCACACCTCTCACTTTTCTCTCAAAAAGGGTTTGTATGAATTCATCTAACCCCCTATTTCCAGGGTATTCTTTCCCCAACTTAGCAAAAAATTCTTTCAACTCAGCAAAAAATTGAAATCTATGAGAGGTAAAATAGGTAAGAGAGACATGAATAGAGAGAAAAGGAAGGGGTGTGCATTTTATAAAATGAGGGAGTCCTCATTAGATAAGAACTGCACAATTACATACATAGATACATATATAAATCAAGGGAGAATGGAGAAAATTTCATAGACGACGAAAAATTTGGCAGAATTTTCGGTACCGAATTTGTTGTTCAAAAACCTCAGTGAGTATTATAAACTCACTCCCAATGTATATATATGTATGTTTCTGTATATATGGAGATATCTATATATATGTGTGTATATATATATGTGTATATAGATACACCATTAAAACTTTGAAATTTGAGTTTTAGAAATCTCAACCAAAAATCAATTCCGTGAATTGAAAATAAAAGATCTTAATCCCAATAAGCTGTGGTTCAAATACTACGGCTTAAATCAACCGTATCGCGACATGTTGATGATTTAAAGTTTTGTCACTCTTTTTTTAATTGCAAAAATTGAGAGATATAATCTGTATCAGTTTAATCCGATTACGTATTCGTAATCTAAGCGAAAAAAATGAAAAAATCCATGTATTACAAGTCTTGTTTGAAACAAAATTTAGAAATGGGTAAATTACAGTCCAGAATTTCGAAATAGGGGAAAAACAAAGAAGATGAAGATTTTGCTTCATCTCGCGTGCGCGACCCGCTCATACGAGGCTCGCTCGCGCGAACCACTCGCGCGATGGGGCATTTTTGGTAATTTTTCCATTTTGTATAAGGGACTGTTTGAAAAAGGTTTTGAAAATTTTAAGGAACTATTTTTGGAAGATGTACTATTTTAAATACACATGTTTAAGAATTGGATTAATGAGGATGATTAAGATTGAGATTTACATTCGTACAAATGTTCTGATTTGTAGTTAATAGTTGATGTTACGATTCATGAACATTAACATGCATGATAGGGTCGAGGTTGAGTCGACATGCATGGTGTGTGAGAAAACGTGAAAAGAGTAAAGAGCGGCAATGTGTTGTGCGACTTCAATATCGAGCGGATAATATTCCTGGTATTGAAGGTGACAGTGTAGTGTACGACTCAGATATCGATCAGAATTATTCCTAGTATCTAAGGTGCGCTTTTCGGATACCGAGTGGATATTATTCCTGGTATTCGAAGCGATGGTATGGTGTGTGACTCCAAAATCGAGTGGATATTACTCCTGGTATTGGAGGCGACGGTGTTGTGATCGACCTAAATATCGAGCGAATATTATTCCTGGTATCTGAGGTGATAGCTTGGTATGCGACTACAATATCGAGTGGATTTTATTCCTAGTATTGAAGACGTAGAGTAGTGTACGACTTAGATATCAATCGAATATTATTTCTAGTATCTGAGGCACGCATTTCGGATACTGAGCGGATATTATTCCTGGTATCCGAAGCGATGGTATTGGTATACGACTTGGATACTGTCACGACCCATCCCACTACGCGTGGAAATAGGACACGTGGCACGCCACCAAGGCTCATCCAAACATCATATAACTATACGCAGCGGAAAGAACTTTAAAACAACCCTGAGTATTTAAAAACTTTAGGAAACATTACCCTCTGAGTTGTAAAATCCATTAGAATCAGAGTTATAAAAAGGTTTTGCCCAATTGAACCTGTCCAAAGGAAAGCAGTTTTGAAGACAGAGGTCCAGTCGACTGTGATAGGGTTCAGTCGACTGAGCATGGCAGAACCAAAATCCACATTTTCGTAAAGGGGGTCCAGTATCAGTCGACTGGCTTTACCATTAATCAAAGCAGTAGCCAAATTCAACAGTGGTTTAGTCGACTGATCAAGGGTTCAGTCGACTGTTTTCAATACTATTCACTTTCAGTGTCTAAACCCCACGGGATTCAGTCGACTGATCCAGGGTCCAGTCGACTGCTCCCCTGCTGGGCAGCCTTGTTACTTGCTATAACAACTCATGCTTCTCCACATCAACATCAACCACAATTATAACTGAATTGCAACGTTTTAAAACACAACTACAGGAGTTCGATTACAAAATACAGTACTACTGACTAATTCCCAAGGTTTTATTACAACTATTACAATATCCCAAATCCTTATTTACAAAGTTAGGAAAAAGGAACAAAAATATTAACAAGGGGTGATTCCCCGGCATTCCTCGTCCTCACTCCTCACGCCTCTTCTTATCTTTCTTCTTACTTGCAATGGAGTAAATCTCCACTGCTCAGCTATATGCTGAGTGCACAATTCTAAATGTATGCTTATATGACAGTTCATGGTTTAAGCATCTAAAACACATAGAAAATAGTCTCTAGGGTGAGTGGTACGTATTCATCCCGTCGATGCCGTAGGAGGCCCACCTCTCCCACGCATCTCGTACACTAGTTGGGCCTTCCTCCATACCAGGTACCGTGTCCTGGTTGGGCCCACCTCCATACCAGACACAACCACAATTCCAATTCCATCACAATCACAATCAAAATCACAATCCTCAAGGTTCGAGGAGCTTACCCCGGATGAATTTGCATCGAACTCCCCTTTGACCCAAGTAGACACATAACATGCTCACATAAATAGTTATACGTGCTTTTCACATAATTTCACGTGCATAATTAACGGGCCTAAATAATACATGAATTTTGCACGGATCCAAAGATATCAAAACTGATGTTCAAAACATGAAAATCCATATATTTCATAGATCTAGAATTCATACCTCGTGCGATTCTCTTCAAACTTTGAAGGATCGTCTAAGGAGCTAAATAAACGTCGGATTTCAAATTTGGGACGATTCCTACAAGTTTTACTGGGTTTTTCCCAAAAGTCTAGAAATTAGCTTTTTATAAAAATTTGCCAAACATGGCCTAAGTAGTATCAAAACGTAGCTCTTACCTTCACGAGTTCAAATCTAAAATCTGGAGAAAATCTGACGGACGAACGGTCGTCGATCGGCATCGCAAAGTCCGTGGCAACCAAATCTCTTTCCCTCTCCTCTCTTAAGATATTTAGAAAGTTTGGATGAGAATGAATCTCATCCACTACTATATATAGGCAAACTCTTCGGGAATTGCGTTTACCTCCCCATGAGTTCTCAAAACTCCAAATTAAGTCCTGAAACGCCGCACACGTCCATTTTACAACTTTACGAGTGAAAATTATAAATTTCAGAAGTTTCCGACTAAGTCTCGTTTGGGTCTAAAATCACGTCCGAAAACTAAATTATGTGGAATCTTTACACAACCTACCTTTTATTTAACGTGTCACTCATGTTCTCACCACAGTTCTCAAAATGATATATAACAATATAAAAAATAACAGAAATTATACTACACAGGTATAATTCACTATTCCTAAAATACCAGATAAGTCAAATAAAATTTAAATCATATAAATGTCATTTAACTATGCCAATGCAACATGAAATAGCATGTTCCTGTGTCCTCTCTGACACCTCATCGTTGACCCACAGTCAACCTCATCTCAATATTAATAAACATTAATATTTCCACGTGTTACCACAATGTCATATTTTAAAAGGAGGTAAATTCTGGAACGGGTGTGACAGATACGGAGCGGATATTATTCCTGGTATTTGAGGTAATGGTATGTTTGAATCAAGTTTGTAATGAGTCAGAAAGATGAGATGTTACATTGTTCATGCACGGTCACATATTTATTGCTTATTATTATCCCCACGTAATTTATGTTGAAGTTAGAACCTTGAATTTATTACTTTTAAAGTTTAAATTGTACCGTTGTTCATATGCTTATATATATACATTGCAAGCGTATGTCTATTTTGCTCACCAGCTTGCATAAGCTGACGGATTTGATGCGTCCTGAACTCTATGTCCAGATTTTCTAGGTCAGGAGCAACCAGGGTATTTTGACTATGCTAGTTAGAGGCAAGAGACTTTCCAGGAGGTCTCTTTTATATATTCCTTATGTCTTTTATTTCAGAGTTGTAATAAACTAGTTATTAGACATTTGAATAAGGCGGTATGTGCCTAAGATATTGACTGATGTAATAGTTTAGTAAGTTTTAATTTTGGAGCTTATTAAGATAGGTTGTTTAAGTTATTTGTTGTAGGGACAATTGGTCACTCTCACTTGTCACGACCTACGAGTCCATAAAGGAAATTAAATTCTTTCCTGAATTTGGCTACGTCAGGGTGTAACAGGCTTTTTGGTATCAGAGCCAGGTTATGGCTCGACCAACTGTCCAGAACATATAGGATCTTCCATTAAGATAGCGTTACGATAAAATAGTTTGACCTCATTCTATTTTTCGTCGCTTTTGATTGTTGAGAACTTTCTTATCTAGAGATTGACCAAATTATGTTGTTCGATGAATAAGTACTTTTCTCTCGAACGTATGGCTGATAGAATGAGTCTCAGGCCTCGTCCCACTGCTATTGAAGTTGTACCCCCGACTGCTGATCCAACCGGGATGTTTGAGGCTTTTGTAAGACGGTTGGAGAGGGTCAGCGATCAGAATGCAGGAAACAATAACCGAAATGGGAATCATAACGGGAATGAGATGCGAGCCCACCTGATTGGGGACAACCTTCTCAAAGAATTTTGCACTCTGTGACCTGAGTATTTTGATGGGACCGATGAACCCTGATAAGCGGAATAGTGGCTATGCCAGATGGAACGTCTCTTTGAGACCATAGAGTGCACTGATTTGGAAAAGAAGCGTCTGGCTATCTTTCATTTGTCACATGCAGTGACTGATTAGTGGGATGCCGAGAAGGCGACTATTGGGAAAGAAGCTGCGAGGGGAATGTCCTGGGCGATGTTCAAGGAAAGATTTCTCGAGAAGTATTTCCCTGAAGAAAGGAAGGACAAGAGAGAAAAAGAGTTCATGGAATTGACACAAGGAAGTCTGACTGTCCGTGAGTATACTACTCCGTTTGAACGGTTGTCCCGCTTTACTCTATATATAGTGGACATACCCAAGAAGAAAATCAAGAAGTATCACCGGGGTCTCAACTTGACCCTTCGACATCTGACTATGGGGCACCTGAACCAGTCGTTTGAAGCTCTGGTGAGATTGGCTACAAGATTGGAGAATGGTGGTTATCAGAATTCGAAACCATTTGGAAATCGACCTCCACAGAAAGGCTATCCCGGACAGAAACCTGTTTACCCTCAGGGACAGAAAAGAACTTGGGATGGAAGAAAAAACCCTCAGTAAACACAGGCAGTATAGCAGTATCCGCCTCGAGCAATAGGAGGGAACAATAACAACAAAAACTGCTTCAATTATGGTATTCCCAGTCACCGAGCTAAAGATTGCAGGATACTGTAGACACCCCAATTTTGAACAAACGTCGAGTTAAGGGGAGTGATACCTCCAAGACCCGATGATGACAATGTTCGGCCAATCTAGGACTTCCAAAGATGATTCAAGCTCTTCGAAAGACTCTCCAACCTAAACAAAAAAAAAAGTAAAAAAGAAAGAAAGAAGGGAAGAGAGGCAGAACGGCACTCAAGCTAATTTGCGGCAGTCACGGGTTACCGCAAACTTTTGAACCGGTAGTCAGTGAGAACCGTAACGGCAGTCACCGACTGCCATTTAGTTATATCAAGTGCCGCTAAAAAATGATTTTCAGAAAAGACGGTAGTCCCTGGAGTTGTCTGCGGCATTCATTGAGTGCCGCTGTGGTATTTAGTGAATGCCGCACCGGCAATCACTGAGTGCCGTTCCGGCATTCGGTGATTCCATCTCCATTGAGTGCCGTGTTTTTGTAACAGCCAGCTGTAATACAGCCCATTTTGTACCACCAAAGGATAGTCCAAATTATGGTTTTCTGCTCTAAAATGACTGAAATACCCTTCAAATTTGTCTATAAATAGAGGATGAATATCCTTTTGCAAGGGGTTGGTTGTTTAGTTGGTGGTTTTAAGGTTGAATTTTCTTTGAATCTAGAGGTTATATTAGTGTTCTCCTTGTCTTAACTTTCAAAATTCTTCTTAAAACACAATCAGGAGTGAGTTTAGAGGAGTTTAAAGGAGTTGTGTGGATTAAAGATTGAAGAGCTTGATTAGTCTTTGGAAGTTCCTCACCACCACAAGTTGAGGATATTTTTGGAGGTAGACTCTAAACTAGTTGGGTTTAATTATAGTTTAATCATAATATACTTGAAGTCTTGGAATCCTTTTTTTATTTTATTTTATTTTTTATTCTCTTTTTCTTTTCTATTAGTCTTGAATCCTTCAATTCTCTTGTAAGCTCATGATTTACAAGGAAGTTGAAGTTGATATTAGTATACTTGATTAACAAATCGAAACCTAACTCCATGGTTTAGGTTTGTTATGTTTAGGTCTCATGAAATTTCTCCATATTTCTGTAAGACCTTTAAGATATGAGTGTAAGTAGTCTCCCATGACCATCAAATGGTAGGAGAGGTGTTTTGGTTCAAGCCAAGTTCCATGGCTCAAATTAGTTAACGAAGTTGTATTCGAATAAATGATGCAGTGAGTTCACAATCTATTTTTTATCATAGATTTTTAGTTGAACATCAAACCGTTGGAACTGAATGAAACCAACGGGAAAGTGTTTATAACACAAAGTTTTACCTCTGTAATTTTTGTTTTAAGGTAGCTTCATGTTTGGAGTGGTTTGGTCAAGGGTTTTGTTGAACATATATAATCTGCCCAGAGTTTCATAACAGTAACACTCTTTTGAAATAAGCAAATCAGAACCTTATTCAAGCACTCTTGACCCAAAATAAATTTTTCTAAGTAGTTTAATGTGTTAGGAAGCTACCCTAAAAAGACCAAAGCATTTTTTGATTTTTTTTACTATTTTTAGAAAATCATACAAAAACTCTGGACGGGGAGTTGTAAGTCTCTGAGTGATTTCTAGTTTTTGTCTAATTCCCGGAGATCTAACCGTTCAAACCTCGATTTTCTTTTTGGGTTAGAAACTAGACACACAGAGGCATCTTGTGTCCAAATATCATCAAGATCAAACCATGGTAAGTATATTTTTTATTTCTTTGAAGTTCTGATCTGCTCTCAGCAATTTTCAAAATTCTGTCACAACTTTGATATATCTTGCAAACAATAGTCTAAATGATCTCTCCATGACCTAGGACTTAAACCATGTGTTAATAATGATTAGTTAAGCTTAAATATAGAGGCTAAATGATCCAAACCAAGGAATTATACAATAGCTTATTCTTGTTCATGTAGTCATGCACATTCATCCAAATAGATCGGTATTAGAATTCATAATTGCCTCATTTCTTCTACTTGATAGAATTAAGCTAGACATTTAGGAAAAATGATCCAATATTATACATTCTTCCTAAAGTATGTGGACTAACCCTTGTTTTGCAACACACTTGAGGTACAACTTCTCAACCCTTTCTCTAGTTTACTTAATTCCTTGATTTTTTTTTATTGATTTTATGATCTCATGCGCGACACATTAGAATCAGGATCTTGCCTTATGTGAATACATGTGATTAGAGACCTTTTCTTAGGTTTTACTTTCTATTCGTATGCATTGCACGTTTAGTATTCACGGCATGGATCCCGGGTAAGTTCTATAGTTCCCTATTTGCATATCATATTGCTTGCTACTTGAATTATGTGATTTTTGAATGATATTTTATCATTTGCAATCTTACACCCTTTTAGACATCCTATTGTGACGTATAGAAATATATATGTATTAGTTGAGGACATTCTTAGATAATTAATTCGATTAAAAGGATGTTGAGTAGAGGCCTATCGCGAGATAGGATGAGAAGGGGTGTTTTAGTCCGATGGGCTCCTTCCCTTCTCATTCCATAATCCCCGGACCTAGTTTAATCTTTGGTTTTGCAAAAAGATCAGTTGCTTTAAAATGGTTTCTTAATTTTCCCTTTTAAAAAAATTACGTGGCGACTCATTGTTTTGTATTTTAAATTGAAAAAGATTTTAAAAGAAAAGCTATGGGTAAGAAAATTGCGATATCCACAATCTGGCGACTCTGCTAGAGATCGAATCCAGAATCTCTGGTTTCGCAGACCAGAATTTTTGATTTTAGGTTCACTCGAGGATTAGACTTGAAAGCATCCTTTTAATCGAATAAATTAATTTTTGTGTGCCTGTTACATTACACTTGCATGTCTAGCCAGTCGATTGCACGGAACGATGACCTTGGAGACTCGAGGCAACCTGGTCGGTCACGTAATCATAGGACCGTATGATCACCCTTGATCTCGTACCATGTGTTGGTATATGAAGCATCCTATCGGGTGTGTGTCAAGGGTCCCTTATTTGACCAAAACCCAGCTTTTGCATAGTAGCTTCCATAGAACCTTTCAAATCTTAGGAAATCAATTCTCGATTAGGATTATGTGCTAGGGAGTTTTGTATGCCCGGAAAGGGATTACTTAAGATGATGACGATACTTACTTGATGAAAGATGTATAATCTTTTAATCACCTTTTAACAATTTCTCCTCATGTTCCACGACATTTGGAGAACATGCTGAACCTTGATTATAAGATTATACTTCTTATATCATGTTAGCTAAGCATCATTGACCTTGTATGCATCCAAATTTAAGAAAAGTACGGTGACAATCTGATCTTGTGATCCTTCTACCCAAAAGTTTTAAAATTCACTTTTGTGAGCAAACAAGATTTTGATAAACCACCATGCTTTATCCCAGAATGTTTTTCGGTCAAGCAAAGCTCCAAACTAACCTCTGTTAAGGTATATTTTCACATTGATCATCTTCTAAGTAAAAATCCAAAAAATTTGGGAATTATTTTTGGAAGAAATGCAATTTCAACCCAATCATCTTTATTGAGAAATATTTTCACATCCTCATTTTTTAAATAAAAGATTCTTGAGAATCATTTTTGAAAGATCTCATCATTTAAAGAAATACTTTTTCGAAATTTTTTTTGAATATCCAACCTTTGAGAGGGTAGTGAAGATCACAATGAAAGGAGAAGTTGGCGCACTTGACATGGGTGAGGATCTTATGTGCATATGTGTTTATTTGTTAGGATTAGAATTTTTTTTTCTTTGGCATATAAGATAGGCACACACACACACATGCATTGCATCCGTGTGACATACAAAAGAGAGTTTTTACCAAGGGTCTTTTAAAAACAAAATATATATATATGTGTGTATGACAAAAGGAAGCGAATAAAAGTTTTTTGAAAGGAAAAATTTAAATCTTTTTGTTGGGGCAAAAATAGCATCAAGTTCAAATCAAGCCTAGTTTAGGGATCCCACAACAAGGTTAGTAAGAAGAGAAGGCGCTGAAATGACAGAGGAAAGGAACAACGAGGAAGTAGCCAGGTTGAGAACACTGGTAGAACAACAAGCAGAGCAAATGAGGCGGCAAGCCGAAAATATGAACCGTATGATGGGAATGATAGAAGCACTGAATCGCCGACCACCACCTATAATTTTGCCGGTTGTGGACCCACCTCTAGGGGGGAAGGAGATTGGTTTGATGATCAGGAGGCACAGTGGACTGATGCGCTGCAGGTCAATAGGGAAAGGGAGAAAGCTGAGAAGGAGAGGCTACTGACCGAGAAGATCGAGAAGCTGGAAAGGGTGATGCGTAAGGCTCAAGGGGTTGACACTTATCTGATGGAGTTGGAAGGTCTGTACGATGGGGTCCACGAGACGCTGCAAGCCAACTTTAAGATGCCAGTTTTTGATAAGTTTAACAGAACGGGAAACCCTCGCAGTCATGTAAGGATATGTATCGGAGCTTTCCAACCAAGCAGACTAAGCACCACCATGATGGCCGTCTTGTTCCAACAAACTTTAACCGGAGCTGCCTTATCCTGATACCTCACTCTTGAACCTAACAAGACCCGGGTTTGGGAAGAAGTGATCAAAGCATTCGTGGCACAATATGAATATAATCAGGACCTGGATGTTACCGTCAGAGATCTGGAGACTACCAGGCAGGGAAATAAAGAGTCTTTCGCTGAATACTTGAGCCGTTGGAGAGGAAAAGTAGCTAAGATGGTACAGAGGCCGTCCAAGAAAGACCAGATCTGAATGTTGATGAAGAACCTCCAACCTGTTTACCAAGAGAAAATGAGATTCTAGTCGATCAACACTTTTGCTGAAGTATTTGATGTAGGGACTCGGATTGAAGATGCAATCCAAGAGGGAGTGATAAAGAAGGAGGAACATCCAAATCGGTATAGAAGGCCGAACTATGGGTCCAATGGAGGATAGTCGGGGGTCACTCTGGCCCCACTGATGTCAATGCACTGACCGGGCCGGAGAGTAAATTTGACATGACACCAAGGAGAGGGGGGACAAAGCACCAAGAAAATTCTCAGATCTGGGAGTGTCACTGTCAACCGCTCTCGACAAATTGTTAGCGAAAGGGCATCTTCGTCAGTTGGAACCTCGACCTACACCAAATCCACCTCTGCCAAATTTTTAAGGAGATCTCTTTTGCAAATTCCACCAACAGAAGGGCCACTCAACGGATCGGTGCATGAGGGTAAGGCACAAAATTCAAGATCTTATTGATAACAAGGTGATATCGAAACCACCCACCAGAGCTCCGAATGTCATAAGAAATCCACTACCAAACCACCATGCTGTACCACCACCGTAAGGCCTCTGTTTCTTGGGGATAGAAGAAACCATCTTCGATCCGTCTAGGCTAATCACTAGGGCTAGGACACCAAGAAGGCCTGATCAGCTGATGGAGAATCCGACAATCTATACCTTGGAGGGTGTTTTGAAAGGATGTGAAGAAGAAAAAGCAGAACAGATGGATTGGTGGGTTCCGGAAACGGACAATATAGATCAGATAGAGGATGATTTGTGGTACAAGAGTGATGAAGAGGTGAGAACCGAAAACGAGAATCTGGGAAGGGTTTCGGAGGCCGACAATTTGTGAATGAGAGAAGAAATCAGTCATCTGACCCGATCAGGCAGACACTTCAAGCCGCACGAACTGGAGGAAGATCACCCAGGGAGGGATCTAGGCAAGGGAAAAGGAAAAATAGATGCAGAAGCAGAGGAAGCAGAGGAAGACAGGGTCCTGAAATAATTGAAGAAAACTCAGGCTAACATCAGTATTTGGGGCTTATTGATCGCTTCAAAATGTCACAGGCAGGCAGTCTTAGATGCTTTAAACCAATATGACATTTACATCGACGTAACACAAGAAGATCTCGTGGGAATGATCAGTAGAATTCCGACTCTAGCTATTACCTTCTCATCAGATGACCTACCTCCGAGAGGGCCTGTCTACAATAAGCCATTATATGTCACTGTTGAATGCCTGGGGAACACCGTACCTGCCTGTCTTATTGATAATGGATCCGCTCTAAACGTGTGTCCGTTCCGAACAGCCAACCGTATGGGTTTGGATGAAACAACGTTCGTACCGTCTGAGCAGAAGGTAAGGGAATACGACAACACTCAGAGAACGGTCATGGGAATAATTCTCCTTCATTTAACTGTCGGGCCTGTGGAAAAAGAAGCTGAATTTCAGGTCATCGACATACTTGCTTCTTTCAATTTACTGCTGGGAAGGCCGTGGCTAGACAGTTTGGGCGCCATACCATCTATGGTTCATCAGAAAGTCAAGTGTGCCTGGAAGAGCAAGGTCTATGATATTCTCGGGGATAGTTGGGTTCATCCATCTGAAGCTTCATCGAGCGCACCGGTATTGGAACTTCAGTTGCAAAAAGAGGAAGCGTACTTGGGAGGGTTTGAATTCATTAATATGTTGAAGGGAGAGAAGCCGAGAGAGTTCCTATCATTGTATTTTGATCAGTACTCGAGTCCACTGGTCGCTGGTATCATGAAGAATATGGGTTTCTTCCCAGGTATAAGATTAGGTAAGAATCATCAGGGTCTGCCAAAATTTCCAAAGATCGCCACTCAGACTCACACCCATGGTCTAGGGTATCAATCGTCAAAGAAAGAGCTGAGAGAGAAGAAGAAAGCGACTAATGCACCGTTGGACCCTTACCTGAAGACGCTCAACGGATACTTTGTGAAGGAGGTAGAAGATTTCCCCTTTTGCGACTTCCCATAACTGTGGGTAGATCAGAAAGATAAGTGTTTGAAGCCAGGGTTTGAGATCTTCTTCCCCCATGAATTCTCTGCGTATGAAGATCCATATTTGTAGGTGCCTATTAAATTAGTTACTGCCAAAGATTAGATTGGTGAACTAGATGGCTCGGTCATGAAATACCTGCTGGGCGAAAGGAGCACAGAAGTTATGGAAGCGGGTCATGAAAAGGCCAAAGAAGAATACGTTGAGGGTCTGGTTGAGGAGGCAGCTGAGAGTGAGGAAAATTGGGAAGATCAAGAGAAGATCGACAAAGGAGGACCCGGGAAAGAAGAGATGGAGGAAATTGCCAAGACAGGGGATCTGGAAGAATGCTTCATCACCGATATGGGAGGAGAAAGCAAGAAAGAGTGGGTTTTTGAGTCTAGTGATAGGCATCCCCCATACCCAGAGTCTGTAATGGCCCAAATGAGGCGTCTTTCAATTTCCATGTCTGTTGTAATCAATCCAAAGAAAATCAATAAAAGCATGACTAATTCTGCCTACTCGAATACGCTTAATGAATGTGATGAATTTGATGATCAAGAAATACCCATTGAATTGCAAAAATTAATTAAAAAAGAAAAAGAATCTACATGTAAAATCATTGAGGATACTCTAACAATTAATCTAGAAAATGAAAATAATCCTCAAAATGTCTTTATCGGCTCTACACTTAGCAAAGAAGAAAGCAAGGAATTAATCAAATTATTAAATGAATTCAAAGATGTTTTTGCTTGGTCTTATAGTGTTATGCCAGGCATTGATCCAGAGATAGTCCAACATCATATCCCCCTCTTTCCCAACTCTAAACCAATAAAACAAAAATTGAGGTGAATGAGGCCAGAATGGGCACTTAAGGTAAAAGAGGAAGTTGAAAAGCAGTTAGGGACTGGATTCTTGATGGTCACCGAGTATCCAGAATGGATTGCCAATGTCATACCAGCTCTGAAAAAGGATGGTCATGTTAGGGTTTGCATTGATTTTCGAGACCTAAACAAAGCAAACCCTAAAGACGATTTCCCTTTACCGCATATCGACGTCCTCGTTGATAACACTGCCGGGCATGAACTTCTGTCCTTCATGAATGGGTTCTCAGGATATAACCAGATCCTCATGGCACCCGAAGATAGGGAGAAAACCACTTTCATCACGCTGTGGGGAACTTATTGCTATAGGGTGATGCAATTTGGGCAAGAATACAGGGGCGACGTATCAGCGGGCCGCTACTACATTATTGCACGACATGATCCATAAAGAGGTAGAAGTGTACGTGGATGATATGATTGTAAAATCTAAGGAAAGGAAAGGTCACTTAGAGGCATTAAGAAAATTCTTCGGGAGGTTGAGGGAATTCAGAATGAGGTTGAACCCCCTGAAGTGCACCTTTGGAGTCACTACCGAAAAATTGTTAGGATTTCTCGTTACTCAGAGAGGGATAGAGGTGGACCCGACCAAGATAAAGGCCATAGTCAAAATGTAGCCGCCCAAGAACGAAAAAGAGTTAAGGGGATTTCTGGGTAGAATACAGTTCATAAGCCGCTTCATCTCGAAGCTTACCTTAACCTGTGACCCGTTGTTTAGGTTACTCAGAAAAGGAGAGAAATTCGAATGGGATACCCTATGTCAACAAGCCTTTGATAAGATTAAAACCTACCTCCAAAACCCACCTGTCCTGTCACCACCCTCACCCGGGAGACCTTTACTGTTGTACCTTTTTGTGTTCGAGGATTTAATGGGGTGCATATTGGCCCAAGAATGGGAAGAGGGGCATGTGGAAAAAGCCATTTATTATTTGAGCAAGAGGATGACCGGATACGAGCTGAAATACTCACCTTTAGAAAAAGCCTGTTGGGCCCTAGTCTGGTGTACTCATCGTCTTAGGCATTACATGTTAGCCTTTCCCGTTGTCCTAATCTCCCGAATGGACCCATTCAAATACCTGTTCGAAAAGCTTGTCTTGATCAGTAGAATTTCTCGTTGAACCATGATGCTGGCCGAATTTGATATCAGACATGTCACTTCTAAATCGGTCAAAGGAAGAGCCGTTGCTGAATACTTAGCCGACCTTGCCATAGAATCTGAGGAGAAAGGAGAGTTCAAGTTTCCTGACGAAGGGGTAATGGAGTTGAAAGAGGATCTGTGGAAGATGTATTTCGATGGAGCCGCCAACCAACTAGGCTATGGGGTTGGAATCATCCTCGTGGCACCCGATGGAACACCGACCCCGTTAGCCGTCAAACTTAAGTATAATTCAACCAACAACACGGCCGAATATGAGGCTTGCATAATTGGGATGGAAGCTGCCTTAGCTCTAAAAGTTGGAAGGATCGATGTCTTCGGAGACTCTAACCTAATCATATCCCAAGTATGAGGTGATTGGAGGGTGAAGCATGAGAAGTTGAGGCCTTACCATGACTACCTAGAGAGCCTAAAAGTAAAGTTCAAAGAGATATCGTTCTACTACCTTCCCCATGAAGAGAACCAGTTAGCCGATTCCCTAGCCACCTTCGCCTCGATGATACAAATCCCTTCGGGAGTCACCATGATACCATTATCTATAGAAATCAGGAACCAATCTTCATTCGAGATGATCGCAACGATAGAGCAAGGAGGTGAGTTGCCTTGGTACATAGATGTTTGGAATTTTATTAAGAAAGGAGAATACCCCGAGGGAACTTCAGAGAAGGACAGAAAGGCAATCCGAAGGTTCTTCGCCCAATTTGTGATCTATGCAGATAAGTTATGGAAGAAATCGTATACCGGGTTCAATCTGGAGTGGCTATATGGAAGAGAGGCTAGGAGGATGATGGAAGAAATACACGAATGAGTCTATAGGCCCCACATGAATGGACACATACTGGCCAAGAAGATAATTCGATAGGGGTACTACTGGACCACTTTGGACAAAGATTGCTATGAGTACGTCAGAAGATGCCATAAGTGTCAGATCCATGCAAATCTAATGCATACTCCACCTTCCAAGATCTATAGCATGGTGTAGACACCCCATTTTGTCGGCTATCAGATTTAGGAGACCCATAGCTTGTTGGATCACAATGATCGTAAAAGACTCAAAAGGACTCTCGGAAGTCAGCTCTATCTCTCAGAATGCTCAGAATGACCAAAATGCCCTTGAAAGTCTGAAAATTCCCAGATTTGGTCCCAAAGTTCTGAAAACATACTACGTCGTAAGAAAAGTGATAAAATGAGTTTTTAAATAAAACCGGAAGAAATCGTCAGCTCCCAGAGACCCCCGGAAGTCCCGAAAGTTCCCCGAAAGTCCCCGTTGACCGGTTTGACCAAGGTTTGACCAGGTTTGACCAGAGTTTGACCAAGTTTGACCAAGTTTGACCGAAATTGTCTGAATTCACCAGAACCATTCTAAATCATGAGAAAAGTATTAAAACAAGTTCCAAAAGAAAATCGAGCGAAAACATCAGCTCCTGGGAGCTCCCAGAGGTTCCCAGAACTTCCCGGGAATCCCAGGTTTGACCGGTTTGACCAAGATTTGACTTTGGAATCGGGGAACCGAAACAATTTTCAAATATTTTTCATGGATACTAGAGGTCAATAGCTTTCCAACGGTATATCGCACATAATTTCTGGATTTAAAACGAATTTATTATGAATTTCCAAAGGCGAAAAAGGCGATCAAATCGGCTTTTATCGCGAATACCGCAAAACTTTTCAAAGTGACCTATCCCCGAACTATTTTTTATGTAAAGTAGACTCCATTACCTTTCCAACGGCATATCACAACCTCAATTTGGAGTTCATACGTATTTTCTGTGAATTTCGGACGAAATAGGGCCTTTTCGCGAATACCGGAACATCAGGGGGCCTAAACAGCATTATCCAGACGAAGGGAGGAGCAGTGCCGCCGCGGCACTGGCCCACTGCCGCCGCGGCAGTGGCCCAGTGCCGCCGCGGCACTCTCCCCCAGAACAGTGAGTTTTTGTAATTATTTTTGTGGTCCCATTTTGATTAATTAAAAGCCAAAACGACATAGTTTTATGATTTCAGATGTTTGGAGCCAATGGGAACACTTTTAAAACCCCAAAACCACCCCAAGTTGGCCTATATAAACACCCCATTACTCCTCATTTTGGGGGAGTCAAATGCAAGTTTAGAGAAAGCTTGGGAGAGAAAGTGTAGAGATAAGGTTAGAGTGGAGAGAAAAGAAGCTTTCTTCTTTGATTTTTCAAAACAAAAGTGAGTTTCTAACTTTGTTTTTACTTCATTACTTCCATTTACTTCAACATTCAATACTCCCAACCACCATTTTAGTGAGCATTCAAGAGTGTGGAAGCTTCTTCCATGTCTAGTGTCATTACATATGAGTGATACACCAATCTACAAGTCTCATGCTTCATGAATATCATCTATTGATTATCATCTACTTGCTTGATTATATATATGTTCATCTCTCCTCATCTCATTTCTTTTTATTTTCCTTATTTACTTACTAGTTCATCATCCTCTAAGTGATGACATGAAGTTTGGGGTGAGTGAATCCTTATGGATAGTAGCTCTTGACCTCAAAAACATGTTTGATAGATGATGATCATAACCTCAATACTTCCAAGGTATTCTTGGAATGTATTGAAGTTATGCCCAAAAATAAAATAAATCTCTCCAACAATCTTGGAGATTCTTAATGATGAGTTTGGTGTTAGTATTCTAAGTGGTCATAATCCTTATTGAGTGTTGGAAATATGTTTTCAAAACATCTATTTCAAAACCCCCTCTCAATCCCTCTCATTTGATTTCAAGAAATAAAACTTTGTTTTCTTCAATATCTCTAAAACAATGACCTAAAACAGTGAGCTGTTCAGATTCAGAGATTTGTTTTGAATTAAATACTCAAGTTATGATGATGAAACCACTTGGAAAACCTTCCTAATACATCATAGTTTGTCCCTAATTTTTCTCATCAATTATAGAAACATGAGAGTATTTGTTTTGGATGTGAGAAGTTCACATTCATAATCTGCCTCTGTTCTCACAGAATGTTCACCCAACTTCTTGCACTTATTCTGGACATTTTCATCACTGTACATATACCTTTTCTATTTTTTTTATAAAACTTGGGTGTCTTAGGAAACTTTTGGTATATAATGAGTCATCATAAACCTTTTCTTTGATTTATGAAAAATCATACAAAATCAGTCAACAGTGCAGCTTTTGTTTCTGAGTCATGTGTACATTCTGATTTTTTTCTTTTAATCTGTGATAGCTATTGGTGTTTGGCTTTTTGGGTTATTTTCTAGACACAATAAGAATGATCTCAGATTTTTCTCACATTTTTCTAGGCACGTTTGACCTCCCATTATAATGTTGCAAAGTGCCATATGCAGTCTGTCCACTATTCACAGCAAGCACATTTCAACTTTTATTCTTTGATTTGATGCTCATATGCATTCCAAATTAGCTCACATCTTAGGAAGTAGTTCATACTACATTTGTATATATCCCATGTTGATTTAATCCATTCATTCATGCACATTTTAGACTTCTAAGTCATTTTAGAAATCCATGAACACAAAATACACTACAACCTTTGCACATTTTTAGGTTCATACAATACATTCATGCAAGGTTTGGGGTTTTTGTAACCCTTAATCCAAGAAGATTATAAGGAATGAACTTGATCACACGTTCATGCTTCCCCTCGATCTAATCATCCTTTCTCATCCGTCCCGGGGATTGAGAGATCTTCTTTTCTCAAAAAAATAACATGCATCATTCTAGTTTGCTAAGCATATTTTGATTTCTTTAATTATTTGCTTCAAGAACAATTTATGTCCCCTTTAGATTAGGAAAACTTGATTAATTGATATATGATTAGACGATTTTTCCTAGGTTTATTTGTGTGATTTTCACTTTACATTGTATGATATTTGACTTAGATTTTATGAATGATATCTTATCTTTTGATTTTCAATTTCAAGATTCTTATGTGATGTAATATACTATCATAGTATTAATTGCCGAACCAAACCTAGTATAAGATGATTATTTGGATGCTAATTGAGGCCCGTCGAAAGACGGGGCGAGTAGAGGGTGTTTTAGTCGCGACAAAGGCTCCTTCCTCTCTCGTACCAAAACCCCGAACCAAGTTCTTTGGTTATGAAGGGCCGGTGCCCTTATCCGCTTGGGTGAGTCAAAATTAGGTTTCTTGGTTCCTTAAAGACCAAGTGGCGACTCTGTATCTGTTTTCAACAGACCTTTCTTTCTTTGATTCAAATCAATTTCAAAACAACTCTCAAACAAGAGAGAGAAGTGGTCCGATTCCGCGTATCCACACATGGCCACGTCGTGGTCTTTCTCTATTTAGGGCATTGATATCATCGGTGAGATAGTTCCAAAGGCATCCAACGGACTTCGATACATAATCATGGCAATTGATTATTTCACCAAATGGGTAGAGGCAGCGTTATACGACATTTTGAAGGCCAAGGATGTGGTGAGCTTCATAGAAAAGAACATAATTTGCAAATATGGAGTCCCGAATGAGTTCATTTCAGACTATGGTAGCCATTTCCAAGGAGAAGTTATCCCACTCCTAAAAAAGTACAAAATCACCCACCAGCAGTCTTCCACCTACAGGCCTCAAATGAACGGAGCAGTAGAAGCGACAATTAAGAATGTTAAAGCAATCTTGGGAAAAATAACCGATACATACAAAGATTGGCCTGAGAGGTTACCATTTGCATTGTGGTGATACCACACCTCTGTAAGAACTTCCACGAGAGCTACGTCGTACTCATTAGTTTACGGAATGGAAGCTGTTCTTCCAATTGAAGTAGAAATACCTTCTTTGAGAATCTTGGCAGAGTGTGAAGGGACTAAGTTGGAATGGATGCGAGGGAGGTATGAGGAACTAATGTTGCTTGATGAGAAAAGGTTGGCTGTAATAAACTATACTCGGGGGTTCCAAAAGAGGATAGCTCGTGCTTTCAACAAAAAGGTCTGCCCAAGGATGCTTGCTGAGGGTGACCTGGTCCTCAAAGAACTGAAAGTGCCCGTTTATGACCCCAGAGGAAAATTAAAGCCCAACTAGGTCGGGCCGTACATCATTAAGACTCTCCTCTCTGGAGGAGCGACCTATCTCATGGACCTAGACGGGGTTGAATTCAAACAACCAATCAACCTCAATCGCCTCAAAAAATACTTTGCTTGAAATCACTCAAAACCTCCTACCTAGATGAACTACGCTCGACCTGATTCCCACTAGGGGAGATGAAGGCAACTAGCTCGGTTTGGTCATTAATAAATCACCCAAGTGGCACCTTCTGTCAAGCCTTAAAACCGAACTACTGTGGACCTGATACCCACTTGGGGATAAGTAGGCGGGCTCTCAAAAGCCTTTGGTCCATATAAAAGAGCCTACGCCAAACTAGGGGCAAACTCCCATTTGCCCGGAATCACTTCAGAGCCCCATAACTAGGGGCAAACTTTGTTTGCCAAACCGAAGAACTCAGATAATGTCTAAATCCATCTCTGGATCTCTTGGTCATCAAAATAAGTAATATAAAAGAACAAATGAGGGTTCATGGTATAGGATGATTAAAGCTTCGAGCAAGGATTCAAAGCGAAGTAACAAAAGCCGAAAATAGATTTTGAAAGGAGAATTTTCATAACTTAAAGATAAACTAAAAGAGTGAATACATTGATTAAACATCCTAGAGCATGCCCTTTTTAACATAAAAACATTTTCTAGAAACGAAAGAAGAACATCACATTCAGATGCGCAAGAAAGTAGATAGGATCTGTCTGAAATTTTGTAAAAATAAAGCTTCGCCCTGTCTTGCTTTTATCTGTGAATGTCTATAAAGTCAGTCTCTCAACTAGGGTCTGAATCTGTGAGAGGTACTCAGCAGTAGGTACGATCGAAGCAGGAATCCTCCGAAAGGGAGTAGCTACCCTGTCATGCCAAGCCTCAACAAAAGCCCTCACAGTAGAGGAGCGTATGATCGAACTCCTCGTAAAATTCACAGCAATATCTTCAGTAACATCCTGAAGTAATCCATACTGATGGACCACTCGGCCAGGAATGTAGAAAGTTGTGGCGTACAAACCAGGCAACCAGATACTAGGCTTCCCAGGAAGTCGCACTGCGATAGAGCAATAAGACCAGTTCGGGCAAAACCAGCGAATATCACCAGAAGCGGGGTTTTTGAGCCAATTAAGCTATGTATCATCCGAACGGAACAAATGATGAACCTCAATGCGATCATAGGGAAGTGACCCACGAAGGTGTGAAGGATGCACGAAGAGATCCAAGCGCTCCATGAGCCAAAGTTGCAGGACGAAAGGGGCTCCCACGGATAACATGGCCCCAGTGGCATGAGCTTGATCCAATCCTATTAGGGTCTCGCCAAGGACTAGCATGATGGCACTCTTCATCTCTCGTAGACTATGGGCAACATGTATGAGGATGTCAGAGGATGATTGGAAAAGGAAGTAAGAGAGTATGGCAATCGATAGTGCACTACCCCGGATAATCTGATATCCGCCATCATAGGGATCTCCCACAGGGACATAAACTGAGGAAAGTCGCTCGAAGTCAATCTGCCTGTCACAAATAAAAGAGCCTGCAGCGTTACAGGATATGTGGAGCAGGGTGGCCAAATCTTGAACATAGCCCGCCTGCACCGGTGGAACTATTAGATCCGGAAAAGGGTCGGTGTGAAGGATAGCACTGAACTCCTCAAATAAAGGGCAGACCTCATAGGAACCAAAGCAAAAGACATGAAAGGAGGGATCCCAACACTGAATCCCAGCTCGAAGCAAGCCTTCATTCAAAAACATTTGTCGGAAATAGAAGAGATCGTTTAGCCTGAAACATTCGAAATTTAGCCTATCAATGCCCGAGAGAGAATCCATCCATGGGAAGAGGATTTCAAAGCTGACGGGGGCCATTATGGGAAGAAGTGAAGAAGAGAAAAGGATGTTTTACGGAGTATTGGGGAAAGAAAGTGATATAAATAGGAGAATAAAGCTGCCTACCTACCCGTGGCAGTCGATAAAGCTGGACGGCACTCAACAAAGTGCCGCGCAGCAGTCCGTGAATGCCGTCGCGACATTCACTAACAGCCGCTGCGCCATTCACTGAGTGCCACAAAGGCCTAACCGAGTGCCGCTTGGAGTTTTATTTTGGCCAGGGTTTGTTTGTAACGTTTCAGCCCACCTGCAAACAGAAAATTTAATAAAAAACAATAAAAACGTGCGCATCATGCAGCACGTGCAACAAGACCAAGCCATGGTCACATTCCATTCATTCATTCATGTAAATAAGCCAACAAAAGCAGAACAAGGATCACAAGATCACAGAAAAGCAAAAAGAGTTCATTGAAATAAAAGGACCAAGCTATGGTCACGCATATGGTGAGCAGTAGTAAGAAGCATAAAAGGAAAAGTAGTCATGAAATAAAGTAATGCAGATGCCTATCCTTTCTCGGCTATCCAGAAGCCGTCATTAGAAATAAAAATAAAAATAAAAATATATATGCATATAGTCATCCAAAGTATGTGTATCCTCCCCGAAACACCCAAAAAAAATAATAATATATATATTTATAAAGGAGAGATGAGGAGTGAGGTTAGCCGCGGCCCCGGCCCCGAGATTGACGGGTCACACGCCTGAGGGGCTCTTCCTCCGACTCTGTCCCGCTCCCGTCACCTCTGCCTTCACCTCTGCCCTCGCCTCTGCCCCCACCGCGGCTGCCACTGCTACCAGCACCGCTACCTCTGCCTCGTCTAGCACCGCTACCTCCAGGGGCATTGCTGAGGGGAATGCCAAACTGCTGAAGCCGCTGCTGGAGCTCTTCCACCAGCCGGGATAGAGTCCTAACATGTTCCTCCTGAATGGAGGAAACAAATTGAATTACCAAGATATATTGAAAAAAATTGATTGAAAAGGCCAAAAACAAGTACAAATAAAAAGGAGCATTTTGTTTTTACCAAAGCTCTCGTGTGGACCTCAACAGCTGCCTGCGCCCCGTCAGCCTGAGTCAATGGAGGAAAGGTTAGAATGTCAGAATAAAACTACAGTTTTAAAACAAAAGCAAGATTTAGAAATTACCCTCCACTCTCTACCATAAATCCACTCTCTCACGCTGTGAGCATAGAGCAAACCCTCTTCCGCATAGTCCCGTAGGACATGATCATATTGGAGCGGAATGGTAGGAGCACGCGCCTGATACCTGGGGACTGTAGTAATGGTCTGCTCACCGTAAGAGATCATCCTAAGGCTCCAATCCCAAGGCGGTAAAGTCGAAGCCTGAGCTGCAGTAGGAACGGGCTGGAAAGGAGAATGAATCCCATAAGGAGATAAACACGCATGTTTTAGAAATTGAAAGAAAGTTTGAAAAAACTGAAAGAAACTCACCCGGGTCACCTCCATCAGCGGGAAGTTCCCCATCAGCTTCGCAGTACAGAAAGTTGCGTATCCCTCTGAAGACTCCACAAAACCCTGAAGTGACAATCCGGCGAGGGCAACTGTGAGCGCAGAACCCTGGAGGGTATCCGTAGCTCTCATGGACTCAGGTGGGGGATGTGGCACGAAGAAAGACTCAGCCACCAGTGACTGTCTGGTCACCCTCTCTCCCAGGTACCACGCCCGAGCCTCTGGTCTGTCTAGCAAGATCCTCTGTGGGTCATACCTAGCAAACTCCCGTATCCCTTGGGGGGCCTCGGGAAGCACGTCGAGCCAGGGCTACCATTGGACATGCGGCTCTCGTAGATTCGTCAAAAAGTTCCTGAACGAGATGAAATCATGAGCCCCGGTCTCTTGCCCGACCCGATCCTTCACCTACTTCAGCCCCTGGGGAATGATGAAGGCGTCTGCTGGTCGCGTATCAGGCGACATCACGTGCAGATACTCGTGGGACCAAATCTGCAAAAAAAAGGAAAGAAATTGTAAGTTTCGAGATTCGTAAATAGGGAAACTAAAAGAAAAAAATGCAAAGTTTAAAGAGCTGTACCTCCCACGCTCTCCAGTAGCCGCCAGTAGAGGCTAGCCGGTCTCGCAAGATGTCCCCCATGTGCTGGTACAGGATGGTTAATCCTGCACTGGCCTAGTCATACTGGTATATCTGGTCCATGCGCTCCAAGGACTCCAGTAGCGTCACGAAGATCCGATCTTCCTTGGTGCTCAACAGGGAGCACCCCAGCACAAACATCAAAAAGCCTCGAGTCATCTGTTCATCACTGAAGCCCGGCTAGCCTCTGAAAGTGTCCATGAACCACTTGGCCATAACCAAGGGCTCCTCTGGGACCGTTCCAAGTAGCTCCTGCACCCTATCCCACTCAGTGACTACATCCAAGTACCGTAGGAGCTCTCCTCCGAATGGGATCCCAGTGATCATAGAGAAATCCAACGGCGTCATCGTCATCTCTCTAAATAGGAAGTGGAATGTGCTGGTGGTGTCCCACCACCGCTCAGCGAGAGCATGAATCTGTCTTAAGTCGTTGGAGCTCTTCGTCAGGAGTTAGACGAAGTCCCCAAAACCCGCCACAATAACGTAGCCCTTTACCGTCTCGTTCAGCTCTCCATACCACTGAAAGCCGTAGGCTAGGCTGCCGTGCCCTTTCAGCACGTCCTTCGAAAGCTGCAAAAGTTGAAAGATTCAAGATCAGAAAATGAATACAGAAAGAAAAAGCAGTGAAAAAATATGTATGTGATAATAAGGAAAGGAGAGACAAGCAATGAATAGTAAAAGTAAATAATAAAAGGGAGAGAAAGGGAGAATCTGGGATACTCGTAAAAATTTCACGAGCATGACACTCATTTGCATTCATATAAAGTTTGGCAGTTATTTACAGAATAATGAAAAGAGAAATGAATAATGAAAGCATTTAAAATACTAGAGAGATTTCAAAAAGAGAGAGAAAAGAGTGTTCACATTCTTGAAAAAAATAATAATAACATGTAATTGGATCCACGAGTCTCGTAACAGAAGGTTCAAAAGAAATTTAGGTTCAGAAGTATTTGAGTCAAAATTAAAATGAGTAAAAAGGTAGCGGTAGCGCTCGAAAAAATAAACATAATAGTCATTATTCATTGGGGGATGTGCGAGATTTTGATTGGCATACATCACATTCAAAAATATTTTGGAGAAGTCGAAAGAAAGATATTGAAATTAAGCATGCACAGATACAGGTAAAACACCCAGGAATTCGTAAGTATAACATTCTTCTTTCATATGAAGTCTTGTCACGTACCCATTCATAAAGTTCGTAGGAAGAAAGGCGAAGAATACAAAAAGATTTTTGAGCATTGGTTAAGCACTTGAACGCTCGAGAGCGCTACAAGCATAGCATTTGCATTAGAAATAAGGCATTCTGAAGTTGTATTGATTACACATTGAATTCATAAAGTTCATACGGCATGAGAGTTACAAGAGAAAACAAAAAGAGAGGGGCACGTTTACCTCACACTTGAACGCGCGGGCAGATAAATGCTCATCCGAATCACGAAACAGGAATGTAGTGTCAGGATGAGGAGTGGCCCGGTACTTGGCCTTCTTCCGACTACTAGAGCCGCTCGCTATGATTTGTCAAATAAAAAGGGAATTTGCGCGTTAGATTCATGAAAAATTCAGAAAAACAACAAAATAATGAGAATAACCTGAGTTTTGATCGAGTAGAACTAACCTGATAAGTCCTAGCTAGATCAATACAAGCAAAAAGAGAAGAGGAAAAAATTTCTCCAGAGAGATTCGGGTTAAGGGGGCTTGAGAGAATGAGTGAGAATGAAAAAGAAAAGAAACGTATAAGCGTCTGCCGCTCAAACGCAACACTTAATATTCATGCGCGACAATCAGTGAAGTGCCGTGCGACACTCGTTGAATGCCGCAACGGCATTCCGTGAGTGGCGCGCGGCTATTATGGACTATCGCAAAATCCATCGTGTGCCGCGTTTAAGGCGGTTACCAGACCCTTCATTTTTTCCCCAAAATTCAAATTGGGTTCCGAAAATTGAATTTGAACCCCCAAATTTTGCCCTCATTGTGCTTTTAACCCCCGGGGATGGTTTTCAGGATCAAACTGGTCCTCAATTTTGTGAAATTGAAATAAATTTGAGTCCATTGACTCTAAATTTTGAAAATTGATTTTTTTTTTAGTCTGATGACTCCAGATTTTGAAAATTGAAATTTTTTTTGAGTCTGTTGACTTTAAATTTTTGAAAATTGAAATGATTTTGAGTTCGTGGGCTCCAAAATTTTGAAAATTGAAATGATTTTGAGTCCATGGGCTCCAAAATTTTGAAAATTGAAATGATTTTGAGTCCGTGGGCTCCAAAATTTTTGAAAATTAAAATGATTTTGAGTCTGTGGACTCCAAAAATTTTGAAAACTGAAATAATTTTGAGTCCGTGGGCTCCAAAATTTTGAAAACTGAAATGATTTTGAGTCTGTGGACTCCAAAATTTTGAAAACTGAAATGATTTTGAGTCCGAGGGCTCCAAAAATGATTTTGAGTCTGTGGGCTCCAAAATTTTGAAAACTGAAATGATTTTGAGTCCTTGGGCTCCAAAATTTTGAAAAATGAAATGATTTTGAGTCCGTAGGGTCCAAAAATTTGAAAACTAAAATGATTTTGAGTCCATGGGCTCCAAAATTTTGAAAATTGAAATAATTTTGAGTCCGTGGGCTCCAAAATTTTGAAAACTGAAATGATTTTGAGTCCGTGGGCTGATTTATGTAGCTGATTTACGTAACTAAAATGATTTGCATTAACCCTCGTCTGGGAATATAACGGATTTATATTCTCGATCCTCGTAACAGATTTACGTTGATCCTTTAGAGTGTAACAGATTTGCATTATCGGCTCTCACAACAGATTTGCGTTAATCCTCATTTTGGGAATATAACGGATTTATATTCTCGATCGTCGTAATAGATTTACGTTGATCCTTCGGAGTATAATAGATTTGCATTCTCGGTTCTCGCAACAGATTTATGTTAGTCCTTGTTTTGGGAATATAACGGATTTATATTCTCGATCTTCGTAACAGATTTACGTTGATCCTTCGGAGTGTAACAGATTTGCATTCTCGGTTCTCACAATAAATTTGCGTTAACCCTCATTTTGGGAATTTAGAAATGCATTTTCTCGACCCTTGTAAACGAATCTTTGCATCGGTCAACATTTGGTAAATCTTCTCTGGCTAAGCGCATCATGAAATATGCGTCACAAATAGAGAAGACATGACATAGAGTAAGCATGGCACTTGCTCGATCGAGTTTATTTGAAAAATACCATTGCATGAGCATGTGCATCATGACAAGATAGGAGCATTCATCCGTATGATTACTTGTGCTTGTGTATGCCTGACTCCTGCCCGAACTACGTCTTGGTCTGATTCCCGAGGGGATACGTAGGCAGCTCATCATGGAGCACGACCAATTGGAATTGTGTTGCGCGATGGCTTTCTTTTTGCAACACATTTTGTTTTTACCCGAACCCGACTGTTTGGTCAAAGGCATGTCTTCACACAGGCTTCGACGTTCACTTATGGTTTGCATTGCTCCACAAGCTCCATCGAAGAGGGACAAACTGTAGACGCCCCAATTTTGACCAAACGTCGAGTTAAGGGGAGTGATACCTCCAAGACCCGATGATGACAACGTCCGACCAATCTAGGACATCCAAAGATGATTCAAGCTCCTCGAAAGGCTCTCCAACCTAAACAAAAAAAAAGTAAAAAAGAAAGAAAATAGGGAAGAGAGGCAGAACGACACTCAAGCTAATTTGCGACAGTCACGGGTTGCCGCGAACTTCTGAACTGGCAGTCAGTGAGAACCGTAACGGCAGTCACCAACTGTCGTTTAGTTATATTAAGTGCCGCTAAAAAATAATTTTCAGAAAAGACGGCAGTCCTTGGAGTTGTCTGCGGCATTCATTGAGTGCCACTGCGGTATTCAGTGAATGCCGCGCCGGCAGTCACTGAGTGCCGTTTTGGCATTCGGTGAATGCCGCTTCCATCTTCATTAAGTGCCGCGTTTTTGTAACAGCCAGCTGTAATACATCCCATTTTGTACCACCAAAGGACAATCCGAATTAGGGTTTTCTGCTCTGAAATGACTGAAAAACCCCTTCAAATTTGTCTATAAATAGAGGATGAATATCCTTTTGCAAGGGGTTGGTTGTTTAGTTGGTGGTTTTAAGGTTGGATTTTCTTTGAATCTAGAGGTTATATTAGTGTTCTCCTTGTCTTAACTTTCAAAATTCTTCTTAAAACACAATTAGGAGTGAGTTTAGAGTAGTTTAAAGAAGGAGTTGTGTGGATTAAAGGTTGAAGAGCTTGATTAGTCTTTGGAAGTTCCTCACCACCACAAGTTGAGGATATTTTTGGAGGTAGACTCTAAACTAGTTGGATTTAATTATAGTTTAATCATAATATACTTGAAGTCTTGGAATCCTTTTTTTTATTCTCTTTTTCTTTTCTATTAGTCTTTGAGATTTATAAGACTTTCAATGTCTTACATGAATCCTTAGACTTGAAATCCTTCAATTCTCTTGTAAGCTCATGATTTACAAGGAGTTGAAGTTGATATTAGTATACTTGATTAACAAATCTAAACCTATCTCCATGGTTTAGGTTTGTTATGTTTAGGTCTCGTGAAATTTCTCCATATTTCTTTGAGACCTTTAAGATATGAGTGCAGTTAGTCTACCATGACCATCAAATGGTAGGAGAGGTGTTGTGGTTTAAGCCAAGTTCCATGGCTCAAATTAGTTAAAGAAGTTGTATTCAAATAAATGATGCAGCGAGTTCACAATCAGTTTTTGATCATAGATTTTTAGTTGAACATTGAACCGTTGGAACTAAATGAAACCAATGAGAAAGTGTTTATAAATCAAAGTTCTACCACTGTAATTTTTCTTTTAAGGTAGTTTCATGTTTGGAGTGGTTTGGTCAAGGGTTTTGTGGAACAATTATAATCTGCCCAGAGTTTCAGAACAGTAACACTCTTTTGAAATAAGCAAATCAGAACCTTAATCCAGCACTCTTGACCCAAAATAAATTTTTCTAAGTAGTTTAATGTGTTAGGAAGCTACCCTAAAAAGACCAATGCATTTCTGATTTTTTTACTATTTTTAGAAAATCATACAAAAACTCTGGACCGGGAGTTGTAAGTCTCTGAGTGATGTCTAGTGTTTGTCCAATTCCTAGAGATCTAACCGTTCAAACCTCAATTTTTTTTTGGGTTAGAAACTAGACACATAGAGGCATCTGGTGTCCAAATATCATCAAGATCGAACCATGGTAAGTATATTTTTTATTGCTTTGAAGTTCTGATCTGCTCTCAGCAATTTTTGGAATTCTGTCACAACTTTGATATATCTTGCAAACAATAGTCTAAATGATCTCTCCATGACCTAGGACTTAAACCATGTGTTAATAATGATTAGTTCAGCTTAAATACAGAGGCTAAATGATCCAAACCAAGGAATAATACAATAGCTTATTCTTGTTCATGTAATCATGCACATTCATCCATATAGATTGGTATTAGAATTCATAATTGTGTCATGTCTTCTACTTGATAGAATTAAGCTAGAAATTTAGGAATAATTATCCGATATTATACATTCTTCCTAAAGTATATGGACTAACCCTTGTTTTGCAGCGCACTTGAGGTACAACTTCTCAACCCTTTCTCTAGTTTACTTAATTCCTTGATTTTTTTATTGATTTTATGATCTCATGCGCGACACATTAGAATTAGGATCTTGCCTTATGTGAATACATGTGATTAGAGACCTTTTCTTAGGTTTTACTTTCTATTCGTATGCATTGCACGTTTAATATTCACGGCATGGATCCTGGGTAAGTTCTATAGTTGCCTATTTGCATATCATATTGCTTACTACTTGAATTATGTGGTTTTTGAATGATATTTTATCACTTGCAATCTTACACCCTTTTAGATATCTATATATATGTATTAGTTGAGGACATGCTTAGATAATTAATTCGATTAAAAGGATATTGAGTAGAGGCCTATCGCGAGATAGGATGAGAAGGGGTGTTTTAGTCCGATGGGCTCCTTCCCTTCTCATTCCATTATCCCCGGACCTAGTTTAATCTTTGGTTTCGCAAAAAGATCAATTGCTTTAAAATAGTTTCTTAATTTTCCCTTTTAAAAAAATTAAGTGGCGACTCATTATTTTGTATTTCAAATTGAAAAAGATTTTAAAAGAAAAGCTGTGGGTAAGAAAATTGCGATATCCACAGATACCTAGGCGTGCCGATCATCCGAACATTGTGTACTATAATTGTGGCATGCCAGGTCACATGAGTAAGGACTGCAGATCCCCCAAGAAAGGTAACTATGGTCAGCAAGGACAGGCCCGCCTGAATGCTATTATCCCCGAGGTTGCGGGTTATGAGGAAATAGGGTATGAAGAAGGTACTTATGAAGAGGGACCGCCCGAACAACGAACAGTGGAAAGTACTCTAGCCTTGTTTAATTCTCATGTTAAAGTTTTATTTGATACGGGTGCTACACATTCCTTTATATCTGTTAAGATTGTTCAGAAATTGGGTTTAGTACTGCAACATTTAGATGAAGCTTTGAGTGCTATCTCACCACTCGTGACCACAGTCAAATTAGTACATGTGTATAAGGATTGTCCTCTATGTTTAGGAGATCGTGAACTTCTGGCAAGATTAGTAGTTCTATCGATGAAGGAATTTGATATAATATTGGGAATGGATTGGCTTGAAAAGAATCATGCGAGGTTGGATTGTGCAAGGCAGAGGATTACATTTGCAGACAATGGGGATCAACCCTTTGATTTCCAATGTAACCTTTCGGGTGAAATGTTGTAACACCCGTTCTCGCGGATTATTTTCATCATATTTAGTATGCATTATTAATTATATAATAATGTTGAAAATGTATATGTGATGTGGGTTTTGACCTACTGAGTTGATTATGGATGTCCAATTGGGAACCCGGATGTGGCTAGTGTGGTAGTCCCAAGTTGGGGCATGTGTTGGTGGGTCCCAATTAAGATGGGACAGTAATATGAGGAATACCCTGTGTGCCTTAATGTTTATTAAGGCTTAAATGATTTATTATTTTATTGTTAATAATATCTTGTTGTTAGTTGGAGACCACTTTTGGGGTCAGTTAGGGTTACCTTTGTGAACACGTTACATGATTAGTAGGCTAATTAGCAACTTTATGTAATTATATGGGACCACTTATGGGACCCATACGAGACATAGACAAATACTCATCTAAGTTTGGGATAGTTTTAATAAGTTTTATAATTAACAGGAGTATAAATGCAAACTAGCAAACTTGTGGGGTTGTTGTAATAAAAATGGAAAGTTATAAACATGAGACACCTAACCTAAGAGATGATTCATCTCTTCTTCTTCCATCTATATCTGTATATCCAGAGGATATACGAGAATTGAGACAGAACGACGACGATGTTCTCGATGCCGATTGACGCGCGTAACAACGTCGGTTTTCAAAACAGGCTACATATTTGGACTCCTGGAGGTGAGTCTAACCCGTTGGTACCAATTTGGTTAAGTTTTGTGATAGTTTTTCTGCGATCCATTTTGGGGTTTTAGCTCATAACTTATAGTTCTTGTATAGGATTTGTACCTGGAATAGAGTAGGACTCTAATCTCCTAATTAGGAGCGAAACCAAGAGGTGAGTGATGTTAATTTTGATATTTGGATGATTTCCATGTTGGGTTCAATTTTGATGCCAAAGCATGTCTAAGTAGCTTAATTTAGTTTACTTAGTTTATTATTGGGCAAAATTCATGTAGTTAAATTAGGGCCAATTTGATTATGAAAAGCATGGTGTGATGTTTAAATGAGCATGTTGAGTTGCCTATTTGGGTCAATGGATTTGCTAGTTCTATACCACCATGAGGTAATCTTTGTGGTGACGACCACGACCGCCAGAGGCCTATGGGATTGAACGTGTGAGGGTGTGGGTCATAATTAGTCACATGAGCTTAGGGAGTGGAGCTGCGGGCTAGCCGGTAGTGGCAGAGACAATAGTTATTGGTAATGTGTTGAATTGATCATGCTCATTATTCATGATCATGATTAGCATTATTCACTAAGCATATAGCATAGTTATTGTAATGGTTATTAAATAACCATTATAGGTGATCACTGCCAGGAATCGGGGAAGTGAACCAGGTGGTAGCTTGCTAGCTCGTGGATATTGAGAGATATTGCAACTTTGTTTATAGTTACTTGCTTTTAGCTTAAAACTTGTAAGTGGTTGTAAATGGTTTAAATCTGGGTTATAATGTCTGTTGAGTTATAGCTGGTTCAGACTTATGTAATATTTTTGGTTAAGCTTTATACTTAGTCGAATCTTTAACTCATATAATAACTAGCTTGTAGAATTTGGCTTTTGTTTATAGGAGTTGTAGTAGTCACTATTGTTGAATTGGTTGGTTGCATCAAGTACTAGTGTCTTTGGTTTGGGACGTTTGAACTTGGAGAATTATTCGTTGGGTTGGTTGTAAATAGCTACAAATAAATCTTTTTCCCTAAAGTATTTTAAACTCTTGCTTGAACTTTGGGAGCTCATGTTTATGATTTCAGTTTAAGCTTATTTAAACTTATTTTGGAACTTTAATCACTTGTGTAAGGCCTTGGTGGCGTGCTACATGTCCTAGAATCATTTGGACGGTTCCGGGGTGTGACATATGTTCCTCATCAGACGTCTAGCAAACATCGAAGTTGTCAGTACAGAAGTGACAATGTCATCAATACCAGTGATCAAGGAATTCGAGGAAGTATTTCGAGATATTTCTAGATTATCGCCTGAGAGGGACATAGAATTCTGTGTGGAACTGGTGCCAGGCTCTCGACCTATAACTAAAGTTACCTACAAGATGGCCCCTACCGAACTACTGGAGCTAAAAGAATAAGTTCACGAACTTGAGAAGTTGGATTTTGTTCGTCTAAGTACATCACCGTGGGGAGCAGCAATGTTATTTGTAAAGAAGAAGGACGGAACCATGCGATTGTGTATTGACTATAGGGAACTGAAGAAGGTTACTATCAAGAATAAGTATCCTTTACCTCGGATAGACGATCTGTTTGATTAATTGCAAGGAGCCACGACCTTTTCCAAGATAGATCTACGGTCGGGGTATCATCAGTTAATGGTACGAAAGGAGGACATACATAAGACTGCTTTCAGGACGAGGAACAGACACTATGAGTTTTTAGTGATGCCATTTGGGATGACGAATGCTCCGACTGTGTTTATGGACTTGATGAACAGAGTATTCAAGCCCTACTTGGATCAGTTCGTTATTGTCTTTATCAACAATATTTTGATTTATTCCAAGTCAGAGGAAGAGCATGAACAACATCTACGGATTGTGATACAGACTCTCAAGGATCACCGCCTGTATGCTAAGTTCAGTAAGTGTGAATTCTGGCTTCAGGAAGTCAAGTTCCTTGGGCATGCGATCTCTCAACAAGGAATTGAAGTTGACTCATCAAAGACCGATGCAGTTGCGAATTGGACTCGGCTGACCAATGCTATAGAAGTCAGAAGTTTTCTGGGACTAGCTAGTTACTATCGTAGATTTGTGGAAGGATTCTCAAAGATGCGAGCCTCGTTAACTAGTTTGACTAAGAAAGATTTGAAGTTTAAATGGATTGATAAGCATGAACATGTTTTTCTGGAATTGAAAGAAAGACTAACAACATCACTAGTGCTTGTAATACCAAAAGATGGTGAGAAGTTCACTATTTTCAGTGACACCTCTTATCAAGGGTTGGGAAGTGTCCTAATGCAAGATGGAATGGTTATCGCCTATGGTTCATGGCAGTTGAAACCAAATGAATTGATTACCTAACTCATGATTTGGAATTGGCAGTCGTCGTGTTCGCGCTTAAGATCTGGAGACACTACCTCTATGGGAAAAAGTTTGATTTTTTCTCAGACCACAAGAGCCTTAAGTATTTGTTTACTCAGAAAGAGTTGAACATGAGGCAATGCTGATGGATGGAACTGATTAAGGACTACGACTTTACATTAGAGTACCACCTTGGTAAGGCTAATGTAGTCGCCGACGCCCTAAGTCGGAAACCTCAAGGAATGATTGCTTCATTGATGATAAGAGAATGGAAAGCCTTAGAGACAATCACTGAATTTGATATGCAGATCTCTGAGGGAAGTGTCAGACAACACTTTGGATGCCTCGTGGTACAACCAACGCTTGTAAGTCAAATTATCGGAGACGGGAAATTTCAAGTATGGTTCATCAAGGTGTCAGAAAAGGAACCTACAAAATGGAAAGTTGGGACCGATGGAGGATACAAATGTCTAGACAGATTGTGTGTGCCAGATTCAGCAGACTTGAGAAAAGATATTCTTAAAGAAGCACATAAATCGAGACTGATTGTACACCTAGGCTGAACAAAGATGTATAAGGATCTAAAGAGAAACTTCTAGTGGGAAGGAATGAAACGAGAAGTAGCCGAGTTCGTGTCTATATGTTTGACTTGTCAACAAGTAATGGCTGAACATCAGAGACCCTCGGGATTGTCATAACCCTTACCTGTCCCAGGATGGAAGTGGGAACACATAACTATGGATTTCGTGGTTGGACTACCCTGGTCATAGCAGAACCATGAAGCGATTTGGGTAATTGTGGATTGTCTGACGAAGTCTGCACATTTAATCGCGTTAGTATGACTTACCTAGTAGACAGAATGAGTCGGATGTACCTACATCAGGTGGTACGACTACACGGTGCACCAGTGTCTATTGTGTCAGACCGCGATGCACGCTTTACCTCAGGATTTTGGGAAAGTCTGCAAAAGGCTATGGGAACTTTGCTCAAGATGAGTACTGCTTTCTATCCTCAGACTGATGGGCAGATCGAGCGTGTTAATCAGATTATGGAAGATATGCTCAAAGCTTATGTAATCGACTTTGAAGAGTGTTGGGAGACGCACTTGTCGGTGGTCGTATTTGCATGTAACAATAGCTATCACTCGAGTATTGGGATGGCACTATTCGAAGCCTTGTACGGACGGCCGTGTCGCTCTCCGTTGTGTTGGGCTGAAGTGGGAGACACAAAACTATTGGGACCAGATTTGGTGAGAGAAACCAACGAGAAGATTTCACTAGTCAAGGAAAGAATGAAAACTGCACAGAGTAGACACAAGAGTTATGCAGATCGGCGTCACAAGGATTTGGAGTTTAGTATCGGAGATCACGTACTCCTTAAGGTTTCACCAGTTCGGGGTGTAGTGCATTTTGGTCAGAAAAGAAAAAAGTTGGCACCTCATTTCATTGGACCATTTAAGATACTAGAATGTGTTGGGAAAGTAGCTTATCGGCTCGCGTTGCCACCAAAGATGTCTGATGTTCATAATGTATTCCATGTCAGTATGTTAAGAAAATATATACGGGATCCTTCACATGTGGTAAATTTTGATGATATTGAGACAAGTTAGAATGTTGTCTACAAGGATAGACCTGTGAGGATTCTTGACCAAAGTATCAAGAGGCTAAGGAGAAGAGATGTACCTTTGGTTAAGGTTCATTGGAGGCATCATGACGAGGGAGAGGCATCGTGGGAGTTAGAGTCTGATACGAGGATTAGATACCCCGAGTTGTTCCAGGACTAGTTAGCTCAGATTTTGTGACGAAATCTCTATTAAGGTGGGTAGAGTGTAACACCCTGTAATTTTTTTTTCATTAATAAATGAATATTTCATTTAATTTCTATTAATATATATTTGTTTGGGGTCAAACTGTAATTTCCATAAGTATAGAAATCCTTTCTACAGATTTGAAAACTGTAACTATACTCATTATACAACCAGGAATTTAGTTCCTACGCTAATATGGTTTTTTTTGTATTTTTATTTCAATCGTAAAATACCAATTTATGTTTTAATCTGCATCTATACCGCGTTTTTGGTGTGGGAGCACGTGAGCTCAACCACACTGGGCAAAACCCGTGGATTGCTTGGAGCCCAAATTGGACTCTCAGTATATGTTTGCATGTAACTCTCAATTCACTCTCATAGTCTCATTCTCTCCCTCACAATGCTCACTGTCTCTCTCAATTTCTCTCAACTCTCTCTCTCTCTTGTTCTCTCTAAACACAACACACACAGATTATATATATATATACATACACATAGGTACATACATAGATACATATATGAATCAAGGGAGAATAGAGAAAATTTCATAGACGACGAAAATTTTGGCAGAATTCTCGGTACCGAATTTGTTGTTCAAAAACCTCAGTGAGTATTACAAACTCACTCCCAACGTATATATATAATTCTGTATATATAGAGGTATATATATGTGTGTGTATATATAGATACACCATTAAAGCCTTGAAATTTGAGTTTTAGAAATCTCAACCAAAAATCAATTTCGTAAATTGAAAATGAAAGATCTTAATCCCAATAAGCTGTGGTTCAAATACTAAGGCTTAATTCAACCGTATCGCGACGTATTGACGATTTAAAGTTTTGTCACTCTTTCTTTAATTGCAAAAAATGAGAAATATAATATGTATCAGTTTAATCCGATTATGTATTCGTAATCTACGCGAAAAAACGAAGAAATCCATATATTACATGTCTTGTTTGAAATAGAATTTAGAAATGGGTAAATTACAGTCCAGACTTTCGAAATAGGGAAAAAATGAAGAAGATGAAGATTCTGCTTCATCTCGCGCCCGTGACCCGCTCACGCGAGACTTGCTCGCACGGCCTGCTCGCGCGTCCAATCGCTCGCGTGGCCAGTCACTCGGGCAGACTGCTTGTGCGACCTATGCAGATTTGGGCAGAAAAGAATTTTTAACAGATTTCATAAAAAGAGCGTAATCGCTCGCGCGACCCCTCGCTCGCGGGGCCTGCTCGCCCAACGGGGCATTTTTGGCAGTCTGTCCATTTTTGTATAAAGGACTATTTGGAAAAGGTTTTGAAAATTTTAAGGAAATGTTTTTGGAAGATGTACTATTTGCAATACACACGTATCTGAGTGGTATGCGACTTCAATATCGAGCGGATATTATTCCTGGTATTGAAGACGACAGTGTAGTGTACGACCCAGATATCGATCGGATATTATTCCTAGTATCTGAGGCGCGCGATTCGGATAATGAGTGGATATTATTCTTGGTATCCGAAGCGATGGTATTGGTGTACGACCTGGATACTGAGCGGATATTATTCCTGTTATCTGAGGTAATGGTATATTTGAATCGA